>OY987334.1:48174988-48856396 GCA_963920685.1 Polydrusus tereticollis | reverse complement strand
AAACAACCTGACCGCATGTTTATAACTATTCTTTTCCTATTTTGACAAGCACAATCACTCCCTTAAAATATCTACGTGACATTCATTAACACTCTATAAGGTGATACTTTATTCAGTATACAAAAGACAATAAGTATCTATACTACGATCCCAAAATAATTGGCAAAACTGTTATTATCACCATTGACGGTGTGCGGAGAAAATAATTAGCATCGATTCACACACTTTTAACTGAAATAAAAGCATTCAAAATCGCTTGGGAAGATTGTGCATTAATAAGTCGTTACATGTTGCCAGGTTTTAAAATATTTCATTTAAATTTTCATGAAATGTACCAAAATCAGCATGTAATTAAGGGCTTTTACACCCTACGGTACTTGGTCTACACAATTTGGCAACGCAGGTTAGCAAAACCCATGTCTAAAGGCGCTCGCACGCTTTCTTATCGCCTCTAACCAACGTTCAGTGTCGTAGACAAGTTTCAATCAAGAGGATATTAGCAATTTAGTTTGGTGGTTATTTAAAACCGCAAATATTATAATGCAGGTGAGTTATTCAAGTGATAGTAACCAACAAGTTACAAAACTTAAAACCTGGGGAGCGTACAATTGTAAAAAATGTGTATAAGGGAATTCTAAGTACACAGAGTGGAATATCATTCACTGGTGCAGCAGAACTTTGTGCCACATTGACTTGCCGTATTGTTTATAGAACTATTAAGTTAGGACAATAGGAATACTAAAGTCTCCGATCAGAAGGAAACAAGAAGACGGAAAAATATTTTTATTGATCAGCAAACAAAGTTAGCCATTCGTCGAAAGCGCATCAGTTTTTTTATTCTACTATCCTAGAGTGCCTTTAATGAAGTACGAATTGCACCGTTTGTTTTGGTCGTAGCGCTCTTCGTTTTTTTGGAAAAATGAATTAAATGTTAAAATAGTTAAAACTTTAAAGCCCCATAAGTCAAAATCTGTTAAGTTTAGGTATAGCCATAGGACATGCTACATAAAAAATTTTTAGAATTTTTCGCAGCATTCAAATATGCAAAAATATACGGGGGTTGCAATTTAAAATATCAAAATTTTAATCGTTTCCGGTGAAACCGGAAGTGATTGTCATTTGTTTTTTTGCTTAAAATATGCACATTGCTTAACCCAGACGTCGACCAAAATTTCAAATTTTTATCGTTTTGAAACGCCAGCCTGGGTAGTAGTTCCTTTGTCACCCGGTATACCATATACCGCTGCATTATTATTCTTTTTGGAATTTATACCTGCGTAATTCAGTTTCTCTAATTACTTCATTAGATCACCAAATGTAAAAGCTTAATTTATTTTTCAGTTTAATTTATAATATTATGTTTATTATAGTAAATGTAAATATATTATAATAATAGACAACAAATTCATATATTTTTTGAATTATTATTGTTTAAAATGACCCCTTACGTCTTGCACACCCGGGTAAAAATGAGTCACTGCCAATTATTTTGATACCCGAGTATAAAAAGAATACATTTTTTACCTGACTGCACTGTTGGCAAGCCTCTCCATACCGAGTCCAATAGTCATCTTTACAGAAAAGAAGTCCATCTTTTTCAAAATACCAATTTGACAGGGCAGCATCGCATGCAGAACATCTAAAAATTTAAAAGTACAGTATAAATTAATATTCCTTGCCACTGTAGAGGCACTAAGTAAACTTCTTTCAATATTAACCACAAAAACTTTTTAGTTTTACCTGAAACAATCCATATGCCATTCTTGTCCCAGTGCTGAGATGAATTCTTCATCGTCTAAGAGATTGAGGCAGCCAGAACATATGTTTTCTGTTGGTGCTGGAGAGACAGGCACTTTAGGCTCTAAAATGATTTTTATTGGGTAGATATGTCATGAATACTTTCACATAGAATTAGAAAATATATTTATTTTTGGAGTATTCCCTTTACTTTTGGTATGAGACATGAGACTCCTTCCTGCGAAATTCCAAGATTCTAGGTCAATGGGAAGTAGCCCTAGCTTTTCACTTTAATGGTCAATGAAAAGTAGCCGTAACTTTTCATTTTAATGGGTAGAAACTTGAATTTTTTACAGGACTATGGGGTTTTAGAAATTAGACCTTAGTATTATTTGATATTAATTATTTATTTCAACTTGATAGGTAAATATTTTTTTGTCCATTCCATTTTACTGGTACTGAGTGGCCATAAATATGTAGATTGTTAATACATTATTCATATTCACTTGCCCATTGTTTATCTTACAAAAAAAATCCTGCACTGACTACAGAGCGACAGCTACAGTCCAGCATTTCCTGCTATTGCATTATTTACAACAGGCGACAGCGTTGCCAAAATATATTAAAACAAATTAACATGCACTTAAGACGCAACAAAAACACAAGTTATTAATTTAAAATTCATTTAAATTGGAGATTTAATTTCGTTAAAATTAGAATATCTTATCTCCTAAGTGAATAGTAATTTGACTAATTAAAAAGGACTTCCTTATGACTAGAATACAAACGTCCATATTAAAATTTCAGAATTTCTATTAACTATAGCAACATCGCACTGCACCAGGAGAGATAAACACTACTTACACGATACCATTTTAAGTATAAACAAATTAGAATATTGGTATAGCAAGACTTTTTACATAGTTAAATTAGTGTCAATAATTTTTTTTATCAATATGTAGAGCCAATTCAATTAAAGGCCACAACATTTAGGTGTTCTATAATCGGAAAAATCCAGAAACAAAAACCATGTTTTTCTTTGACACTTCCTAGTCATCCCACGCAAACAAGAAACATTATTTGGCTTTTTTTAACATAAAAATAAAACGGAGCGACATAAACTAAAAAAGTTAAAAATTATACTGGAACTATGGTTTATTCAGGCAATGAAAAAAAAAATAACTTACTACTATCCACGTCTTCCTGCATTTTTTATTTGTTTCCTTCCTCTTCATGGCACGGCACCACAGCATCACAAAACGCACTGACTGACATTTAATGAAAGTTACGCTTACACTACAACATTTGATTTTTATTTAAAATGTATTTTATGAATATTTCTTGTTAAATGAATGTAGCTTTAAAAATTCTCCTTAAAGCAAATTAACCAACAAGCCACTCCATATTTCAATTCCAGATTCATAACAAGAAATACTATAATTGATTAATTTCTATTTTCTTTTAAACTTCCCGCAAAACGCGTTTATGTTACGTAAACAAGCCTTGTGATCGCAGCCAGCAAATCAGCTGTTTTCATTCATTTTAGGCTAAAGCCAAATGTCAGATGTCAAATAAATAATTCCAAACAACGGAAAGTCAGGATGCCAGAGAAATTTTTTGGGTGGTTTTTGGTGCAATTATAAAAGAAAATGCAAATGTTTAGTGGAATAGTGTGTGTTTTATGTAAATAGACCTCTTTCATGTTATTTTAGTCCTAAATTCTGACTATATAGGGGCCGTGTATAGGTTCTCATTGTGAATTTTAAACTCTTGACTGATTTTTTTGGAAGAAGAAGCTTCGACAAATATGGTTCGAGGTAAGTCGACGATTTTGTATTATGGTTATAATATCAGCGTTACACACTTATTATGGATTTAAAAATCTAATCACGAAATGTAACATAAAAATAATTTTGTTCATATAATGTTAATATATTTTATTGTTGAGACGCCATTTTACTTTTAAAAGGGCCTTTGCTGCTGTCCTGTCATTTGACTGACAACCGATTGCTCATAACCTCAAATTCTTTATAAACAATTTATAAAAAAGATGGATTTCTTTAAATAAAAAATAATGTTCACAGTCTACAATCTAAAAGGAGGTAGGTATATGGTTTAAGCCAAAATTTGGAAATCTAGCTTTTAAGGGGATCACACAACAAAAACGAGAAATTTTGTAGAAATAAAGAAATGAAAAATTAAGAAAGGGCGCCTTTCTAAAGCTGGATTTATAAACTCGAAAAGTTGGCGAGGTTGAGGTTCAGTTGGTGTTGGAGATAGGACTTCAATTTAAACTAAAGGGAACACTCCGTTCCATTTATACACCATCGTTCATGTAAGGTTCGAAAACTTCTCGGGTAGTTCGAGATAACCAATTTTTATGCTCGGAGTTCGGAATATCTAACCTCACAAACTTGATCATAACTTCAACCTCACCAACTTTTCGAGTTTTTAAATCCAGCTTTGACCTGACAAATTTTTTGGCTACAAGTACTTTCCGCCAGTAAAAAGTGTAATGGTTTAACCTGTCTAGATACACACAGGTTGGAAGTATACCTAAACTACTGCATTTTCCTAATTCAGCACTAAGTTCCGTTTAACTACTGAACTGGATGTACTTTGATTAAACCTAATGTCTCAGTGGTGCCAACTGGTGAGTCAAAATATGTTCACTCGCCCCCATTGATGGTGTAACTAGGCAATAATTGCTTAGTCACACCAACAATTGTCAAATATTGACAATTGTTTAGTCGTTCAATCAGTTGCTCTTCAAGCGAGAAGGAGAGAACCACCCTAACTTTCTTGATAAAAGGCAGGAAGCTGAGCCCCAGGTAATGCGGTTTAATCACGGATTAAGGGTTTGTGTTGCTTTTACTAGCTCTGTATCGTGATCTTCCTTTTGACTGCAGATTGGTAAAAAAGGCAAAAGCTGTAATTGAGACCATTTGTACACATTCAAACAAAAGTGCTTGTCATTTATTTATTTATTTATTTATTTATTCATTCACTACATGGTACACAAATACATAAGCTTCGTTAATCATAGAGTCAGTAAAAAATTAAAAAATTAAAAACTTAAGCATTACATAATAAAATACACAGATAAAAGTCAATTAAAATTAAACATATCAATAAAAAAGTATGAAACGTACATTACACCAAAACGGCGGTATGCCACTGCATTGTAGCACCCACAACCAAGTCTGGATTATGATCATCTCAGGTAATTTTTAAGTTCTGGCCTAACTTTCTATCAAAGAATTCCTTCAAGGAATAAATGCTCTCGTCAAGCAAAAGAGCTTTTAGTTTTTTTTTTGAATAGGGTAAAACTGAGGATCTGCCTGACATGGGGCGGCAAGTGGTTAAAAATTTTTATAGGCAGTATATAACTACTATTAGCTGAGTGGGTCATCCTATGGGCCGGCAACCGCAGGGTGTCCATCCCTCTAAGGTTGTGCCGATCCACGACATGTGCAGTTGACGTGAAGTTTGCTATGTTTTTTTTCACAAAAACAGCACATTGTAAAATATATACAGAATGAAATGTTAGAATACTTAACTCTTTAAATAAATCCCTACAAGAGTAGTTATAGTTCTTTTACATGATTGTTCTTATGATCCTCTTTTGCGCAGTAAACACCTCATCACTTCTCCTACCTCAGGCCACAACCCCATATGACAACAGAGAGCCAACATTAGCATGATAGTATGACAGCAATAATTGCTTACTTACGTTGGCTCTAAGTTTCCAAAGAACGAAGCAAAAGGTGTTCATCTTCTTTAATACATCATCCACCTGTTGACCCCATGAGAGCCGCGAGTCAATTTTAACGCCCAGGAATTTAGCTGATTGTGACTGTTTAATTAGCTGATTGCCAGTACTAATCAATATATTATAGTCGAGTAACTTATATGAGAAAAGAACCGATTCAGTCTTACTCAGATTAAGCATCAGGATTTTTATTTATACTTATTTATATTGTAAAAATTTCTTGTTTACAGCAGATTGTTGCTAATAAACGTTATTTCATTTCATCAATCCATTTTGGTTGCTATACCCCTGAATGTCCCTTGAACAAGCAGAAGCCCGATAGCTAATCTCCCCAGTATCCTTCCCCGTCACTACAACCGAAACATCATCAGCAAACAATGTTAACTTTTCAATTTGACTAACACCCCTCTCAATATCATTTATAAATATAAGGAAGAGGAGTGGCCCAAGAATACTTCCCTGTGGAACCCCCTTCACCACATCACGAATTTCAGAGTCATAGATACCACCCGCAATTCTCAGTGTCACCTTCTGAGACCTGTCGGCCAAGTATGAGGATATCCAATGCCAAGGCTGTCCCCTCACACCATAGGCATATAACTTGTTTTTTAAAATTTCATGATCCACCATTTCAAAGGCTTGGGTGTAGTCATAGAGGAGACCTGTCACAAGACATCCATCCTCTAATGCTTTAATCACAGAATTTATTGTTGATATTATTGCATCTTGTGTTGATGCTCCTTTGGTGAAGCCAAATTGGAGATGGGATAATAGATTATTATTAGTGAATGCTACAGAAATGTTCATGGTCTGTCCTCTGTGACAACTACTAAATATTGATGTGTAAATTATGAGCAATACAGCACAGTGCAGGCCGGCATCTGACGAGGATCACCCAAAACACAATACTCTTTCCTACCCCCAAACTTGTGGTGACCTTAAAATGGAAGTTTTCTGCAATCTTGTCTCTCCCTTGTCTATGCATTTGAATGCCTACTCCAGACACTAAATAAAACTAATATAAATACAGTGTGTGTATGAAGCCTGAAAACGGCTTAATAACATCACAATTTATCGACCGATTAAAACTAAATTTGGTACAGTTGTGTAAGAGGATCTGACGCACCGAATGAAGATATTGGCGTTGTTGCCAGCTTTTTAGTTTGTCTGAAATTCGAACGAATTTTATGTTTTTAACTGTAACACCCTGTATATTTTTTCATTTATAGTTTTTACTTTAAATTTGTTACACTTTTGGTATAACATACTTTGTTCCTGATATCAGTAGTTTTCAATTTCCAGGGCGTTGTGTATTAGGAACAAAGTATGTTATACCAAAAGTGTAACAAATTTAAAGTAAAAACTATAAATGAAAAAATATACAGGGTGTTACAGTTAAAAACATAAAATTTGTTCGAATTCCAGACAAACTAAAAAGCGGGCAACAACGCCAATATCGTCATTCGGTGCGTTAGATCTTCACAACTGTACCAAATTTGGTTTAAATCGGCCAATAAATTATTGTGATGTTATTAAGCCGTTTCCAGACTTTATACACACACTGTATATATAATATATAATATTTTCATAGAATCATGATAGTGATATAATACCCTAAAAAGGTAAAAGTCCGGAGCTGACAAGCCAGCTCCCGCTGATTTGTATGCAATATAGTTGCGTATGCACCAGAAATATGATTTAATTTGATTTATGTGAATGATCTCTCTAACTTCCAAGAGAGGTCAAATCTCATACTTTTTGCGGATAACACCACCAACATCCTCACGTATCACCCAAAAGATGACTTACTTAATATATTGGAAGAGTCTCGAAAAAAAATTGTTGATTGGTTTCTGGCTAATAAGCTGAGCCTTAACAATACTAAAACACAAAATCTAAATTTTAGCCTAAGAACAAATGATCCACCTATACCGTGTGAACTACGGGCGGAGTTTCTTGGTGTGATACTGGACCCGGGACTTACCTGGGTGGGACATGTGGACCGGTTGTCCGGCAGGTTGGCTAGAATTGTTTATCTGATCAGGGCGCTTGCGCGAACAGTCTCACTGCCTACGCTGTTGACTGCATATCATGGGTATTTCTCCTCTGTCATGTCGTATGCAGTCTTAATTGGGGTCACTCGGCCCATGCTATTAAAATCTTTAAACTTCAGAGAAGGTGCGTGCGTGTCATTGCTGGATTGGGGTACCGGGATTGCTGTCGTCTATGCTTCAGAGATCTTGGCGTTCTTACCTTGCCCTGCATGTATATTCTTCAGTGCCTGTCATATATTAAAGTTAATCTGCTTCAGTTCTCTGGGCATGCTGATGTCCATGACTACAACACGAGACACCGGCTAAACATCTTACCTGACTATCACAGGCTGTCAAGAACCAGGAGGGGCTCTGATTATTATTGTGTAAAGTTCTTCAATGCTCTGCCTGTGCCCATTAGAGCTTTGGAAACTAAATTATTTTTAACTAAGGTTAAGGCCTTCTTGATTAATGAGGCATATTATTCCTTTGATGAGTATCTCAATGGCATTGGTAATAACATAATGGCTTAGTTTATTATGCCTGATGCTATTTAAGTTTATTTTAATTGTAAATCTGTTGTGTGTCTTGTGGTATGTGGACTTTCAGTCTTTTATTCTGTACCTGTGCTTATTTTATATTGTACCCATTTTTATAATTGTCTAAAGCTTTGTTTTTAAGTTAGTTAGTCTTGACAATAATGTATTGAATATTATATAATAACTTATCAATAGATAAGTATAACTATACCTTTTTGACCTGTATAAGCACATCATGTGCAAGTATACCAATAAACATTTCATTTCATTATGATCGAAGTGGACGACTTCAGACGAAACCTTACTTATTAACTTCAAAGGATCTCTTATCGAGAACGCCTGCTGGTGGCTTTAAGCTGTGGCAATGCATTACTTCGCATTACCTACAATATTCCGCATTAAGCCCGTATTCAGTGGTGGCTCGTGAGTTGCCAGCCAGGGTCGGTAGTCCGGTACAGGCGTGGAACCAGGGAAAAATAGTAGGGAGGGTTAAGGAGCGCCGCAGGCAAAAATTTGTGTTTTTGTCTACTATTCTAATATTTGCATTGAACATATGTATGATTAATTGTTTAATTTCAATTAGCGGATCAGCCTTGCATTTCTAACTGATTCTCTACGTTAAAAAATTATTGATAGCATTGACAACAGATTTTCCGACAAATACCTACTTATCATATAAAAATGTTTTTTGCTTACCAAATAAATGAAGTTCTTTTAGATTGTCGTACAGCCGCACGACGGATTTTAATTTTTTTCCTTTTCGATTTGAAAATAAAATGCATGTTATGGCCAATTAACAAAACAATGTTAATGTGTCGTCGGACACAACCATTGTTTTTTTATTTCACTTTGTTCATGAAATGAAAGAGAAGGAAAAGTAGTAGGATTAATTGTATTATGACGTAGACATAGTGTTGATTTAGGTTGAAGTTTTTTTGTATTAAGTAATGCATTCTTGTGAATAGAACAACAGATTGAAGCACCAGACGAAGATACTCCGGGAAGTAGTAGAGAGAAAGAAAATGTTGAAATTAATGAAAACTGTTGCCACAGAGAGTGAATTAAGTATGAATGATTTATGCAAACTTTTCGAAGACTGTACTAGTACTGTTAGAATATATTATACACTATCGGACAAAAATAGAGCAACACTTTCGAAAAATGAAAGAAATCTCGATTTTATAATAATAAATGCATGATATCGTATTTAAATACATCGTGTCTTAAATATCAAAGTAGGCTGCTGTTATCGGCGGTAACAGCTTTTTCCAACAATCAAAAGAAATTAACTGATATTGACGTAAACTTTCAAATACAGTATTGTAATGCGTTAAAAGTAAAGCAACATTTTAATATTTTCCTAAAAAAGAAAGGTTTTCGTGAAAGTAAAGGTTAAAATATTTTTGCAAAGTTTATTTTATTTTTAATTAATATTTCTGTGCTGGATTAATCATGACAAGAGGTATTCCAATTTCGAAAGAATTAAAGCAGAGAGTAGTGAATGCACGCTTGGAAGGTACAACACAAGCCACAAGACGGGTTGTTTTACCAAGATACAGCGTATCCAAAATAATTTCAAGTTACATTCATAGGGGACATTTAGAGAATCTACCGAAATCGGGAAGGCCGAGAAAACAACAATTTGAACAGACAGACGCATTAAAAGAATTTCTCAAAACAATCCTTGGATGTCTGCACCTAGAATTATTAGAAATTATGATTAGTCCACAGACAGTTCAAAGAAGGTTGGTAGATGTAAAGTTATTTAGTAGACACCCGGCTAAAAAGCCCCTTATTTCGGTAAGAAATATAGTGGCTAGGCTTGAATTTGCACGTCGACATTTACATTGAACAGTAGACGAGTGAAAAAAAGTTTTATTTAGCGATGAAACGCGTTATAAAATTTTCAATTCTGATGGAATGAAGCGTGTAAGATGGCGAATCAACACAAGGTTTAATCCCAAATAAGTTACACCCACAGTTAAACATAGCAAAGGCAGTGTTTTTCTATGGGGGTGTTTCTCATGGAATGGGGTGGGTCCTTTAAACTTCATTAATGACACCATGAATCGATTTGTCTATAGAGATATAATGCAAAATGTAATGTTGCCTTATGCAGAGTGGAAATGCCGTTGCGTTTTATTTTCCAACACGATAACGATCCAAAACACTGTTCACAAATCGTTCAAGAGTGGTTTCAAGAAAATAACGTTCGGGTCTTGCAGTGGCCGGCACAATCCCCAGACCTTAACCCCATTGAAAATCTATGGGAAGAAGTTGAACGTGGAATTCGTACACAATTATGTCCAAATAAACAATCATTGGTAAATAAAATCAATGAAGTTTGGACAAACCTTCCCGAAAATACTGTTCAAAAATTGATTGCCTCAATGCCGCGACGTTGCCGGCAAGTAATAAAAAATAATGGATATTCTATTAACTATTAACATAATACTTCTAGCTATTGTAATTGTTAAATGTGTTTAATGCTTTTTTATCGTAATATGTAAAATAAAATACTGTTGACACAATTTGTTGCTTTACTTTTGTCGCACTTCATTTCGTCGATTTTTATAATTATAAATATTTCTCTACCTTCATTTTGTTTAAAGTGTACCAAAATATTGTGAAATAATACTAATATTGTGGGGATAATATTTCATTAAAATTAGCTGGGGATCACAATCATATAATCAATTTTTTAAATTCAAACAAATAAAAGCACTTTGTTGCTCTACTTTTGTCCAATAGTGTAGTTTGGAGAAGCGGTTAAAATAATGTGAAATAAATAAAAAGTCTATCTACTTATTGTGATTGTTTACTTATTCATGAATATTTCTCTCTCTAAGACAGTACAGGATCTACCAATGAGGTGGTACACGGTGATCATTTATAATGTCCCCCCTCTTAACTTTTTTGTTTTTTGCATTAGATAAAAATGTTAAATATAAAAGTTGTACAGAATAATGTAAGCTATTTGCAGAATAATATATGAATATACAGGGTATTGCAGAAATGAGTCACAGGTTAAAATATGTTTTCTTTAAATGGTACACCCTATATATTGTTAGCTTTTTAGAATCTCCTAAAACTTCTGAATATTTTTCTTATAACATGTCCTATACCTAAATATAAAAGTTTTCGAAATAATCGCATTTTAACTAAGCGGCTACATTCAAAAATAAATATTCTAGATTTCAGTAAAGTTCTTAGGTGGCTGTGAATTATGCGGTCACGGAGCAACAAAAACTATGTTTATTAGTGACAGTTACCGACATATTAAGTAAATATTACATTTTTTTGATAAATATGCCTTATTCAGAAAGGGGGAAACAAGTAATTTTGCAAACATTTATTAAAGCAAACAATAGCGTTAAATTGGCTCAACGGGAACTGCGTAGAATTAATCTCCGGATGCACGTTCCAGACAAAAAAACATTCCATCGAATCTAAGCAAAGTTTCAACAAACATCTAGCCTAGCTAGTCTGTTTGTTTGGAAGTATCTCGATCTGTCCATCTTAAATTTAAAATTGTTTCAGGTCCATACATATCTAGTTCTGTTGCCAGTTCTTCATCAATAAGACTTATAAGTTGAGCCTTCATCAAAAAGTGCATATATCTTCTTTTCTGTCTTTTCAGGTTTTAAAATGACTGGAGCAATTTCTAGTAGTATTTCATTATATTGTTTCTTGATCGTGTGAGTTACTACTTGACTGGATGTCCCTGATTGAGAATTAGTGAAGATTTCATATCCTGGATTTTCAATATTTTTATCTTGTGTAGCTCTAGTTCTTTCTTTATTTGTCAAAGTTCGTGTTGGGCCATTAAAATGAAGGAGCCTATGGTGGGTTTTCTTGCATGCTGAAATTTTGCATTCGGTTTTATTTCTACAATTCAAAATTATATGTGATGATTTTAGACAACAGAAACACTTGTAATTGCATTTGAAAAACTTCCATCGTTCATCTATGCTCATTTCCAAAAATTTGTCACATTTTTCCAAGTTATGATTTTCTTTGCATAAAGTACAGACTTTAAAATTATGTCTTTCGTCTCTTATTCTTTGTGAGTAGCATTGTTCTTTTAAACTTATCATAATTTGGTGACCTGTGATTAACTGTTCCTTGAACATAACTGGCTGCCTGAGCTTTATCATAAATCCAGTTCTTAAAATCTTTCAAATTGTAACTTCCATGGTTTCTCGCTACTTTTTCCCCCCAGGAAAGCTGCATACCATAAGGAAGTATCATTTTGTCCAGCAATTGGGGACAAGACAGGTAATTTTGCATATCAAGCGATTCAAAGGTAAGTACTAAATTTGTGACGGTTTTAGAAAAATATGTTAAAGCCATAAAATCATTACTTCTAACTATGGGCATCAACTTTGCTTCACTTGCCAAAGTTCTTACTATTACATCTGGCCTTCCATATTTATTTTTAAGTATTTCCATGATGGATGTTGCTGCAACTGACGTGGAACTTAATAAACCTTCTACGGATCTTCGTGAATCACCTTTTAAGCATTTTCTTAATCTACATACATTTTCTTCCTCTGGTAGGTCGAGTATTTTTGTCGTGTATACAGGGTGTTAGTGAATAAGTGCGACAAACTTCAGGGGGTGATTCTACATGAAAAAATAATGATAGTTTGCTATATAACTTTTGTCCGCAAATGCTTTGATTTCCGAGATACAGGGTGTTAAAGTTTTTATTAAAAAGTGACGATTTATTTATTGCTCTGAAACCCATCGAGATATGCAAATGAAATTTGGTAGGTTTTAAGAGGTAGTTATTGCGCATTTTCTGACATGCAATTAGAAATTTAATGTTTATCATTGGCGCGCATAAGTGTAATAATCTCAATTTTTTTAAAGAAAAAAATGATACGCCACTAAGATATATTAAACTAAAAACAATTTTTGAATTTCTCACTCATTTTGTGACAAAAAATCTCTCTTGCCTTTTTTTCGTATTGGGCGCCGTTTTTATGCAAAAAAATAAAACATCTTAAGGCGTATTTTTCATCTAGTAGGCTACTGTCAACATTCTGTTAAATACGAATATTTCAACGAAATGTCAAATTATTAGAGTTTCTTCATTTTTAAGCTTTTAGTTTGGCATAGCATTAATGTTAATAAGTAATTAATTTTTCTTTTATCGAAAAGAATGGAAAATTATACAAATGCGGAATTGTCAGACATGCAATTTTGTCTATGGTCGAAGTAATGAAAATGGTCGGCAAGCTCGACGATTGTATGCTGAGTTGCATCCAGGACGTAGAGTACCCCATCACACAATATTTGCTCGTCTGCACCAACGTTTGCGCGAAAATGGTACATTTAGGAAACAAACGGCTGACTGCGGACGCCCTCGAGAAGTACGAACTGTGCAACTAGAGGAAGCAGTTCTCGAGTTAATTACAGCAATTGTATCCGTTTCACATTCAACGTGTGCAAGCTCTACTACCTAGAGATCTTTTTCCGCGCCTAGTTTTTTGCCATTGGATTCTTCATCATATCGCTCAAATTCCTAATTTTTTAAATGGCGTTTTGTTTACTGACGAGGCTAATTTTGGACGACAGTGTATACGAAATTTCCATAACAATCACTTATGGGCTGAGGAAAATCCACATGGAATCTGTGAAGCTCATTTTCAGTATCAGTTTTCAGTAAATGTATGGCTTGAGGTAATTGATATTGATGATCATTTAGTCGGTCCATATTTCCTCCCATAACGACTAACAGGCGACTCTTACCTTAATTTCCTACAGGAGGAGCTACCTGCTCTTTTAGAAGAAATCCCTCTACAGCTGAGACAACACTTCTGATTCATGCATGATGGCGCACCAGCTCATTTTAGCATTAATGTACGTAATCACTTAGATACAGTATATCCAAATCGTTGGATTGGTAGGGGAGGTACGGAAAATTGACCTGCTCGATCTCCGGATTTAAATTCTCTAGATTTTTGCATTTGGGGTTTTCTTAAGTCGTTAGTTTATTCCACTCCCGTCGAAAATGTTGAAGACCTGAGAAACCGAATTATAGCCGGCTGTGAGACAATAAGAAATACACCAGGAATATTTGCGCGAATACGACAATCAATGAGGCGAAGAGTTGAATCTTGTATCACGTCTGAGGGAGGTCATTTTCAACATTTGTTGTAGCTTTGCGCCTATTTATTTATTAGTGTTATTTTCTGTTATTGTTCTGGTTTAATGTTATTGTATTAGATAGTTTTTAATAATGTATTAAAGAAATGAAAAATACGCGTTAAGATGTTTTATTTTTTTGCATAAAAACGGCACCCAATACGAAAAAAAGGCAAGAGAGATTTTTTTGTCACAAATTGAATGAGAAGTTCAAAAATTGTTTTTAGTTTGATATATCTCAGTGGCGTATCATTTTTTTCTTTAAAAAATTGAGATTATTACCCTTATGCGAGCCAATGATAAACACAAAATTCTTAATTGCATGTCAGAAAATGCGCAATAACTACCTCTTAAAACCTACCAAATTTCATTTGCATATCTCGATGGGTTTCAGAGCAATAAATAAATCGTCACTTTTTAATAAAAACTTTAACACCCTGTATCTCGGAAATCAAAGCATTTGCGGACAAAAGTTATATAGCAAACTATCATTATTTTTTCATGTAGAATCACCCCCTGAAGTTTGTCGCACTTATTCACTAACACCCTGTATATACTGACTATACAAACTGGGCCAATCTTTAACATTTCCGGAGAATAAAGGTAATTCTTTATCTATAGTTTGTCTTAACAGGATTTTCTCAAGTTTGTCTTCATATCTACTTTTTCCTGCATCAACTGAAATGTCTAGTTCTTTATCAAGCCGACTAGTAGATAGCTATTGATTTAAGGTCATTTTCTTGGTTCCCAAATTTATTTTCATTTTTGTTTAACCAGCAATTAACTTTTGTATATCTTTCTCCTCATTTATAAACTCTAAATATTTGTGGCAATTTACCTCTTTAATTTTTTCTAATTGAACTCCCAATTCACTATTTATAGAGGAACCAGGTTTCACTTAATTTCAGTTTTAATTCCATTTCTATAATTTCCTTCTGTCGCTGAAATCTTTCTTCTTCTATAGCCTGTTGCTTTTGAAATCTTTCTTCTATAGCCTGTTGCTTTTGAAATATTTCTTCTTCTATAACCTGTTGCTTTTAAAATCTTTCTTCTTCTAAAGCTGCTAACTTTTTCTTTGCTTCCAACTGTAAAGATAATTTTTTGTTAAGTGACAATGACGATTGTTTGTTACTAGTACCTGTTGAAGATTTGGTATGGTTTTTGTTTTTTCTTTCAGGTAAATTTTCATTTTCTGGATTCGGAAATCCTCTTAAATCTTCTAAATCATCTATACTGTTTACTTTATCTTCCGTAGTCTTTATTGTATTAGTATTTTCTATATTTATGTAGTTCTTTTCAGTTTTTCTTAACATTTTTGACATATTATCAATTTCCGACGATTTTTCATCAATTTCTTCTAACTGCTATTACTGTTTCTCCTTAGGGCTGTTCATTATCTCGAATGGACCACTAACTGTGGTTTCTATTAACTATTTCTATATATTTCGATAGCTCAAATTATATTTACTGTTCAAAAAACTATGTATTTCAAACTATCTGACAATGACGATTAAAATCTCAATTCCAACTGGCCCCACTGTTATCTACAGGGTCAATCTCCAACAAATACAGTTGGAACACGAAAAATAATTTAAATCTGGGTAGCACAGGTATAGATACATCTTACAAATGGTCACAAATGAATCCTAAAATTACTTGGAAGCTTATTAAATTAAACCGAAAGAGTCTAATAAGCCATTAGCATAAACGGTCATGAACCTTTGTTTGCCCTCCAGGCAAAATGGCCGACCTGTCAAAGCCACGTGTTAAAACTAACCTTACTTTCTTTTAAGGTTTGTTCCAATCCGCTATTATATGTCCGAAGGATCATTTCCAGCCTGTCAATTAAACTTTGAACGTGGCAAGCGACTGTTGCAATAGTAAATTAGTTGTGCGACCGTTCGGGGGACTGATATATAGGAAAT
The DNA here is from genome assembly GCA_963920685.1 of Polydrusus tereticollis. NCBI lineage: Eukaryota > Metazoa > Arthropoda > Insecta > Coleoptera > Curculionidae > Polydrusus > Polydrusus tereticollis. The sequence goes on along the minus strand of OY987334.1, from coordinate 48,840,237 downwards.
ACAAGCGGATAACAAAATTCGGTTACAAGAAGTTTACGCATTACTCTGCGTTACTCCGCATGACGCAAAATTTAGAGAAAACTGTATTATTGGTACGCATTTTCGAGTAGTGTATAACACAACACGACAAACTGTCAAATTACAGAACTCGACTTGCCGGAATTTGGACGGTAACGCATGCGCAGGAAAAAAGGAAATACCTCAATCGAAACATTTATTTTAGGCAAGTAAGGTAAGTAAGTAGGTACGTACCTACTGAAAAAAGTCACTGACATAGGTAAATTACAAATATGTTTGACAAATTATTAAAACATATTATGATAAGTCGATGAAGTTTAACTGAGTGAAACTTTCAAAACGTCTGTGACACTCTTTTTTTGCATTTTGTCCTTACTGGCAGTGCTGTTGAAACTACTGACGTTATTCGAACGCCGCACGACCTTCGGTAACTCCCTTGGAGTCATCAACTTTGACCGATTTCGCTCTTCATCACCTGAAAAGTAAAATAAAATATGCCCGTTTTTCTCCCATTAGGTCTGTTTGTTGGCTGTTATAAAGTCTGTCTATCTATCTTACAAACTCATTATAAATGCTAATCCCTTACCGTCACAATAACCTATTGTGTGAGGTGTAAAATTCGGCCACCTGATCTGGGGACTCCAGGTACGGATCTATTTAAATTATTATATTTTCTCAGTAATCCTCTTAAAATAATTAGGGTAAAATAAAATAGGTTTATTTTAGTTATTTAAATATGCCCATTTTTGGTTCTAAAATTCGGTTAGATGATTGTATTGGTTTAGACAAGAAGCTATTTGTTGCCAATTAAACGTGATATCCAAGAATGTTTCGTCCGTGGGAAGAAACCAGTACGCCAAGTGGATCTACGGATCGTGATAAAAACCAATTAAAGCGTGATATTTTATCAGCTGACACAAAAAAAGTAATCTTCGACGTTTACACCACCCTTTTTGAACGTGGCTTTTCAAAATTTGGTGCAGTGAAGGAAGCGGCAGCTTTGACACGCAGGCCAGTGAGCAGTGAGCACAGTGCGGTTTGTTGTAAATAAACCTATAGTGGAGAGAAGAAAGAGGAAAGACTATTTTACTTTTAAGAAACTGGACGCGACGGATGTCGATATAATTCGTAGAAAAATATATGCCATGTACAGGAAACAAATGATCCTCACTTTAAAAACTCTATTGCAAAGATTAAAAAAAGATGATACTTATAGGAATAGAGTGTTGTCGTGAGACAGAAAGAAAAAAATTAACAAACGACAAGTAATTATGGAATCGGACCGGTTAAAAAGATGGAGGATGGAATACCTAATTGCAGTCCATGGATTTAAACAGGAAGGACGGGATATTATTTACTTGGACGAGACGTGGTATGACACACACGAAGTTCCAGATAAAGGTTGGGTAGATTCGTCAGGTCAATGCAGAACCAAAGTTCCATCAAACAAAGGTAAGCGTATAACAATAATTCATGCTGGGACAATAAACGGATTTATACCAAACGCTTTGGCCTTATCAGTCAAAAATATAAAGGACTCCCTTGTTGATTATCACGATGATACTACGGCAGAACTGGTTAAAGACTGGTTTAAAAACAAATTATTACCAAATATACCACCAAATAGTGTGATAGTGATGGATAATGCGAGCTACCACAGTCGTAGGTTAAATAAAATGCTGTGTTTGAATGACACAAAAGTTACCATCCAGGAGTATATTATGGAAAATAATATGTATTTTGAGGAAAATTACACAAACAAACAATGGCCCGAAATTTTAAAATCATTTTTAATAAAAAGCAATGTTATTGTGACACTTTGGCGGCAGAAATGGGTCATGCCGTGTTAAGACTTCCTCCTTATCATTGCACGTTCACCCCAGTTGAACATATATGGCACTAGCTGAAAGCATCGGTAAGGAGGAATAATGTTTCGCCAACCTTAAATTCTTCTGTGACAGCTTTCGTACAGTCAAAGATGCAAAATATTCCAAACAAAAGCTGGGAAAATTGTGTAGCGCATGTTCAAAAAGTGTATAAAAATCATACGTAAATATAGATCTGTTGCCCAGAGAAAGAATTATTGTGAACTTAGATGACGACAGTGACAGTGAAAGTGACTTGTGTTAAAATGTAATAATTATTCAAGAAGTAGTCCATTTTCTGTGGCGAGATTATTAAAGAAAACAAGGTCTGTCTATACCACCAAAATAAAATATATTTGTCCCTTTAGGGTGAAAAAAGGATTAAAGAGTGTACATAATTTAATGTGACTTTCGGTTGTACTAGTTTCGACTTTAGTCAAAGTCATCTTCAGCAACCATATAATTAAGAATTATGTTTTTAGAATGTACCTAAATAAACAAATTAAAACAAATTAAAAGGGGGAACGAAGTGGTTCAACAATACATGGTCATAAAGTGTACTTTATGCAGCCAATGGACTCGACAGAAGATAATCACTAACATGATGCTACTTTTAGCAATGAAGGAAATTAGATGTGAAAATTGTAATAGAGGACAAAATTCTTAATGGAATCATTTATAGTTATGACATAGACAGCTATACATCATATCATAACTATAAATGATTCCATTAAGAATTTTGTCCTCTATTACAATTTTCACATCTAATTTCCTTCATTGCTAAAAGTAGCATCATGTTAGTGATTATCTTCTGTCGAGTCCATTGGCTGCATAAAGTACACGTTATGACCATGTATTGTTGAACCACTTCGCTCCCCCTTTTAATTTGTTTTAGTTTGTTTATTTAGGTACATCCTAAAAAACATAATTCTTAATTATATGGTTGCTGAAGATGACTTTGACTAAAGTCGAAACTAGTACAACCTAAAGTCACATTAAATTATGTACACTCTTTAATCCTTTTTTCACCCTAAAGGGACAAATATATTTTATTTTGGTGGTATAGACAGACCTTGTTTTCTGTAATAATTATTTTTCTGACACGGTACTTTTTTGTAGGTATATGTATATTTTGTTTTAATTAATAACCGTCCTATATGTTATAATTTTAATTGTATTGTATCTTATATACTATTATATTATTATTTTATTATTATTACTTATTATTAAATTACGTTTAAGATATGTTTTTGCCTCAGACGAACAAATTTTTGCGTTTTCTTTGTAACATATAAAATCAGTAGGTACGACACTTTTGTTGCATACCGGTAGATAAAAAAAAATATTTTTTTCCACGCTTTTATATATAATATTATCTTAAAGCAGCGCAACCCTTTACTCTATCAGCAACGAGTGCGTCCCTGCTTTCATTCGATCGTCCGCTGGGTCTTATAGGCATTAGGGATTAGCATTTAATTAAATGCTATTTAATCTTGGTTATTAAAATTATTGCATTAAGAAATTGAAGTCATGCATAATACAGTGTGTGTATAAAGTCTGGAAATGGCTTAATAACATCACAATTTATTGGCTGATTTAAACCAAATTTGGTACAGTTGTGTAAGAGGATCTGACGCACCGAATGACGATATTGGCGTTGCTACCAGCTTTTTAGTTTGTCTGGAATTCGAACGAATTTTATATTTTTAAATGTAGCACCCTGTATATTTTTTCATTTATAGTTTTTACTTTAAATTTGTTACACTTTTGGTATAACATACTTTGTTTCTAAAATTCGAAATAACGAGTACAATTTAGAAAAAATATATTTTTTATATTAAATGTTCAAACGGTTTTCCCTGTACAGCTTGACAGTGTGCTAATTGAAAATAAAATTTTTCAATTGTGTTGTAAATCATTTCTGGCGTTATTAATTCAAATTCGTCCAAAATTCGACGCTGCAAATCTTGAAGTTTTGTGGTAATAACAAGTGTCCCCATAAAAAGTAGTCGTTAGGCGACAAATCAGGGGACCTAGGTGGCCACTCGATTGTACCCCGTCTACCGATCCACCTATTCGGAAAAGTGTTGTTCAAAAATTCGCGCACGTTTCGACCAAAATGGGGAGGAGCTCCGTCCTGTTGGAAGAATGTACTTGCATAATTTGGACCCATCACATTTCGTATAGTAGGCACTATTTGCGTTTCCAAGAGCTCAAGGTAAAGTTGTGATGTCAAATTTCCATCAATAAAAAATGGACCGACCTTGTGGTTACCCAGAAGCCCAGCGCACATTCAATTTTCCAGGGCTTTTCTCATCCAGTGGGGATTTTCATTTGCCCAAAACCTACAGTTGTGTCTGTTGACTTTACCATTTAACATAAATGTTGCTTTGTCCGAAAATACTATAAATTTAAAAAGCTGCTTATTTTGGTCAAACCTTGACATTATAATATCACAAAATTCAATTCTTCGCTCATAATCATCTTTTGATAACTCTTGAACTACATGTATTTTGAAAGGGTGATATTTATGTTTTAAAACATTATGGATGGATTTGAAGCAGACATCACTTACTTGAGAAAATTTTCTTAATGAAGAAACAGGGGTTTCAACAACATGTTCTAAAATTTTTAAACTTTTCTCTTCATCTACTACTGCTGGTCTTCCTGATCGTCGCCTTTCTCTACAATTTCCAGTTTCTTCGAACTGTCGGACAGTTTTTAGAACAGTTGCTTTTGAAATTGGATTTCGGTTTGGAAATGCGTCATTAAATAGATTTTTAACCTCTTCGTAAGACCTGACCCTATCGCCATATCCTCTCATCATAAGAATTGTAATTCTTTCACTTTCAGTTAAGGACATTTTTGCATGTAAAAATGACAGCTTTTATGACTTTACATCAAAACTGAACTGGTGTTTTATTTACTGATATTTTCAAAACACGTCGTTATTTCGAAAACTACCGACGTTAGGAACAAAGTATGTTATACCAAAAGTGTAATAAATTTAAAGTAAAAACTATAAATGAAAAAATATACAGGGTGTTACATTTAAAAATATAAAATTCGTTCGAATTGCAGACAAACTAAAAAGCTGGCAACAACGCCAATATCGTCATTCGGTGCGTCAGATCCTCTTACACAACTGTACCAAATTTGGTTTAAATCGGCCAATAAATTGTGATGTTATTAAGCCGTTTCCAGACTTTATACACACACTGTATGTGTGTAATGAACAACTGACAACATACAACATTAACATAACATTACAACTAACCTCTAGCGATTATTACAAAAGTTGTTGAAAATTAACCACCCCCCCCCCCCCTCACTTAATGTGCATCCTTCCGCCCTCCTCTAATTTTGATTAAATTCATATGGTTTTAGTCATGTGCAAATAATGACGCACAGGCAAACATCCACCTTTATCCACTTTATACAGGGTGTTAATTATTGTCATGCAGATATTTCAGGGGGTGATAGTACTCGTCAAAATAAAAAAAAATGCAAATATATGCATGGTCTAAAACGCGTTATTTTCGTTATACAGGGTGGCAAAGTTTCAATTTTTTTTCTCGTATTTTGCGTTTTCTCCCTTATATTCTGTGGTAATTGTTTCAAATTTGGAACATCAACAATTTTTTAGAATCTCTACAATAAAGTATCAAAATTGTCGGTCGCAGTATACAGGGTGTTACATTTTCTTGAATCGGCTACAGTTTTATCTTTCAGAACTTTTTTTTGGAGCCCCCTGTATGAATTCCGGTATGAAATTTGAACTCTCTGTTCCTTTGTTTAGCGTTTTGGTCTCTTGCACTATTCTCGTATCTGTGACCGTTTTCGATTTATTTGCAACAATAGCCATCGATGGAAATTAGGTGTAGGCGAAATAGCGCAATAATAAATATGCGAAAAAAAAAGTAGGCTGGGATAGGCAATTGTTAATTCTGTTTATTGTCCTTCTGACATTTTGTAACAAATTTTTTTTTGTTTGACGTTTCCGGAGTTGTTTTGAACTGGTTAATGATGGTTGAATTCACAAATCAATAATTTGCAGAGATGCATTTAATCTTTGAACTTGCCGATGGCAATTGTTATGAAGCCAGACGACTGTATGCACAAAGGTATCCAAATCGAATACTGCCTGACCCACGGACCATTCGCAAATCTACTTAATCGACTATGTGAAAATGGATCTTTCAAGAAATCCAGTCATTTAGCAGGAGCAAACAGAACGGTTAGGACTCCTGAAGTCGTGCAAGCAGTCCTGAATGCAGTAGAAAATGATCCTGCTACTAGTACGAGAAAAATTGTCGCAACATTTCATTTGTGCTTATCTGGAAAATTTGAATAGACAACTTAATGTATCCTTACCACATCCAAAGGGTTTAAGTTCTTCTCCCACGTGACTTTCCACTGCGTTTTAATTTTTGCCAATGATTCCTACAAATGCTAGCCCAAAATCCGTTATTTGAAAACACGATTTTATTTAGCGATGAAGCAAATTTCTCAAGGAATGCCATAAACAATTTTCACAACAACCATTTTTGGGCAGAAGAGAATCCGCATTCGATACGCGAAAATAATTTACAAGAACAGTTTTCAGTAAATGTGTGGGCCGGCATTATTGGAGATTATTTGATAGGAACATTTTTCCTACCAGCAAGGCTAAACGGACAATATTGTCGTCAATTTCTTGAAGAGGAACTCCCAGGGCTGCTAGAAGAGGTACCAATTCTTGTCAGAAACCAAATGTGCTTCATGCACGATGGTAAACCACCGCACTTCAGCATAGAGGTGAGAAACTTTCTCAATCAAATTTTCAACAACCATTGGATAGGTCGAGGGGGACCTCAGCCATGGCCCCCTAGATCCCCAGACCTGAATAGCCTGGATTTCTTTTTCTGGGGACACCTGAAAGCATTAGCGTATCAGACCCCAGTCCAGACAGAAGAGGATTTAAGAAACAGAATAATAGGTTCATGCGACATCATTCGCAATACTCCTGGAATATTTGGCAGAGTCCGTCAGTCCATGAGGCGAAGACTTGATTCGTGCATTTTAGCAAGAGGCGGACATTTTCAACAGTTTTTATAATTTTGTTTTATTTTTATTTAAGTAACTAGTTAATTGTTTTGTTTTAATTTATTTTTAATTTGTAATGTTTTTATCTAATTGTTGACAACCCTGTCGGTTGATCTAAAATAAAAATGAGAATAATTACTTAGAATACATACAAATAAAAACAGCTTTTTACTCTGCTTTATTTCGCCTACACCTCATTTCCATCGATGGCTATTTTTGCAAATAAATCGAAAACGATCACAGATACGAGAATAGTGCAAGAGACCAGAACGCTAATCAAAGGAACAGAGAGTTCAAATTTCATACCGGAATTCATACAGGGAGCTCCAGAAAAAAGTTCTGGAAGATAAAATTGTAGTCGATTCAAGAAAATGTAACACCCTGTATACTGCGACCGACAATTTTGATACTTTATTGTAGAGATTCTAAAAAATTGTTGATGTTCCAAATTTGAAACAATTACCACAGAATATAAGAGAGAAAACGCAAAATACGAGAAAAAACTTGACAAAATTGAAACTTTGTCATCCTGTATAACGAAAATAACGCGTTTTAGACCATGCATGTATTTGCATTTTTTCTTATTTTGACGAGTACTATCACCCCCTGAAATATCTGCATGACATTAATTAACACCCTGTATATCCACTTTATATACTTACTGGACCTAGTAATACTTGTCCTTAATCTGGAAAGCAGTATATTAGTAGAGGGGTCATCTAGTGCATTTATTTTTTGAATATCTGGCAATGGGCCGCCGGGTTTATCGACGACGTCGTGGCCACTGCCATCGTCATCAAATGCTAGAGGTGTCGGAGCTATACGAGTCACGCTATTGTTGGATAATGTCGATCGCTGATTTTTTTTCGGTACTTCTAAAAGATACATGTAGTTAGCAAACATTATTAAACTATACTGTGAGTAAGCAAAATAGTATACCGGGTGACCAGGAGATACTGGCCTGCTCGCTCTTTTTTTAAGAAATACTACAGGGTGTGCGGTAAGTTTATGGCATGCTCTCGGGGGCCTGTAGAGGAGGTCAAAATAACGCCAATTTGTCATAGAAACAGAATTCCCAAAGTGCCCCTTAACGGATAATTACCTGGAAAATCATGTATCTATTTGTTGCCCAGGATTTTCGTGGTTCTTTTATATTGATCTACCTAAATTTCCAATTTTTTAATTAATAATACATATTAGTATATTATTAACCAAGGTTTAGACAGCCATCATTATTGCCCGAGCGGCAAGTTTAAATCACGAGGAGCGGAGCGACGAGGGATTTAAGACGCGAGGGCTATAAGCTGTCTAAACCGTGGTGAATATAATATTTTTCCACTACTACAAACTTTTATAAGACATTCATCTTTATAGTATTAATAATTATAAAAAATTATAGGTAGGTATAAGTATATTCTTTAATCAAGTTACCTGCGCTTTGGAATTGCCAAACTATTTTGTTGTTTTGTCAGGTGGCTTTGTTAATGTCAATTTTTGTTCATTTATGTCATCAGATTTCACGTGTTTTCCGTTTTTTTTTAAAATGAGCGAAGAAAATGTTAGTGATATTATTATGTGTACACCTCCAGAATTAAGGATGGAAGCAGAAAAAATGTTGATTGTATCGATATTTTACAATATCAAGTAATCTAATATGTATTGATTGGTTGCCTAACCACATTCATGTTTATGATCATGTTGTAGAATCAAAAAAATCAAGTTACCTGCCTTCAAATAGATTCTTGAAGATCGGTCAATAATGGATTTCAATGCCTTATTATTGACCATGGTCAATAATAACTTATAAGGTAGAGAAAAACGATTTCTAACGTTAATAATCGGTCAATAATGGCGATGTTATAGGTTAGTAGTGGAAAAAGTTATTTAACAAATATTACATGAAAGTATGTAACAAAATCCATATTTTTTTGGTAAATTACAAATAGCCTGGTGATATTTTACATAATAATATGTTATTTTACATTTAAATATGTAAAAATACATATAATTATGTAATATTTTCCAAATATGTTTGGAAAATCACATATACAGTATGTCCACGGATGAGGTTTACAAGAGGACAAATGGACTAAAAATTGAAAGATACGAAAAAAAGTCGCTCTTAATAAACGTTTTTGCTTGTCTAGGAAATACGATTCACCATAAGAAACTTCAATTTTTTTATACAGGGTGGGTAAAAACTGCAAAAATGTTATTTTGCTTAAGAGTAATAGTATATTATTAACCAAGGTTTAGACAGCCATCATTATTGCCCGAGCGGCGAGTTTAGTGATAATATTATGTGTACACCTCCCGAATTAAGGATGGAAGCAGAAAAAATGTTGATTGTATCGATATTTTACAATATCAAGTAATCTAATATGTATTGATAATTATCTGGTTGCCTAACCACAATGAATTGATGTTGTAGAATTAAAAAATCAAGTTACCTGCGTTCAAACAAAATTCGGTTAAGGTCAAAGATCGGTCAATAATGGATTTCAATGGCTTATTATTGACCATGGTCAATAATGACTTATAAGGTAGAGAAAAACGATTTCTAGCGTTAATAATCGGTCAATAATGGCGATGTTATAGGTTAGTAGTGGAAAAACATACTTTATTTTGAAACATACGAAAAAAAGTCACTCTTAATAAACGTTTTTACTTGAATAATGAATAGGTGATACTTATTGTCAATGTCTTTATTTAATGAAGTAATTATAATAATACGAACATTTTTATTAACATGAAAAGAATACGATAACGATTTCATAATTCAAAAGCTCCACCCCCATACTCGACACATTTTTCTAATTGCTTTCTCAAATAAGTAAAAGAATTTCTGATTTCTTCCTGAGATTTCGATTGGACAGCCCGGATAATTCTGCCCTTCAGCACTTCAATATCATTTGGTCCTGCGGTAGCAAAAACAATTTGTTTTAAACGGCCCCATAAAAACATATCCGCCAAGGTTAAGTCGGGGCGGCCACAAAACTGGGCCATTCCTGCCAATCCACCTTGGACCAAATCTGCGGTCAAGCCATTCTCTAACCTCACGAGCGAAATGGGCTGGACAACCATCTTGCTGAAAATACATATTTTGTCGAAAATTTAATGGTAGATTTTCGAGTTCATCATTGAAAAATGTATCCAGCATTTCTAAATATGATAATCTATTGCACGTGTTATCAAAAAAATATGGCCCTATGATGCCATGGATGGATATCGCGCACCACACGTTCACTTTTGTGAAATATTCGTCATAATTCTGAATTCGGGATTTTCTAAAGACCAGTACCTAACGTGCTGGGTTGCAACGGTTCCATTGGTAGAAAATGTACTTTCATCAGAAAACATTATACATTTATAAAAATCAACATTTCCACTTATAATTTTGTCTCCTATCCACAAGCAAAAATCAAGTCGTTTCGCGTCATCTCCCTCTTCCAATCTTTGATTAAAGTGCGGTTTATACGGATACAATTTATTTGCTTTAAGGATCTTCTGAATTTGACTTTTTTCACAACTTCCAACTGAGTAACACGATTTCTAAGGGACGTCATAGGATTTTCTTGAACAGATTGAAGAACTAAGACTGTAGCAACATCATCATGGTCGTATTTCTTCTTTTTTTTTTTTGAGATCCAAAACCGAACCAGTTCTCTGGAACTTTTTTATTAACTTGCAGATTCTCCTAGTTATTGGGATTCCTACAAATTTCTCGGTAAATTGTTTCATGACGTAGCGGTATGAAACGTGACCATCCCCATAACATTGTATTATAAAAACTCTTTGTTCAGTAGACAGCATTTCTACTTAAATAATAACTTCATTAAATAAAGACATTGACTACACAAATCACCGAAATAAATTTAGATACGCAACTGGACTCTTAGAACTGTCAAAAACTAATTGGCGCTGATGTCCTAGTATTTGCGATCCGAAACACGCGAGAAAGAAAGGAATCTGTTGGGGCAACTATGTGTAAAAATAAAGAAAACTGTTTTACCAACTTTTGATAAAATCTGTTTTATCGGTAGGTATTGGTGCCGCTTTAAAATTTAAAATATTCCTTGGTTTAAATATTCATTATTTTCTGCTTTCATTTTTAGTTCAGGGATACACGTTATTTGCAACTCTTGCTTTTAAGTTGGGAGTAAATACCTTGTTGGTAAAATAACAAATAACGTATATCTAAAAGCTCAAATAGAAAGCAGCAAAAAATGAATTATTTAAACTAAGCAATACCTATTTAAAAAAATACAGCTGACTAAAATAAAGCAAAATAGGTAATAAAACATTATTTTTATGATCAAAAATTATCGGATCTCTTTTTGGCAAGCGGTGTCGCATGCCATGTTTATTTAAACAGTTTGGAACACAATATTTTTTAGGTTTTAACGGAGGTGCGTAGTCTTCCATAACGGAAATAAATACGCCAACTTTAACTAACCTAAACATACCGAAAACACACTAAAACTAAACAAAAAGTCAAAACAACTATTAAAAATCACGCTAATAGTATACACAGAGACCGAACGATCACAAACGGCATTAAAATTCAACACGACTTTAAAATCGAGAATAGAAAATTGACAATACACTTCAAATTCTTGACAACAACAAAATCTGGGAGGGTGCTTCTTCTCTATCACAAATCGCAAATGAACGTGGTGCCCTCATACGAACTTAACTAAACCAAATTGTGCGATGACACTACCGGCGCCATCTACGAAATGCGATCCAAACAGAATAATAATAATGTTTGGCGGGAACGCCCAGCTTACGTATCTAAATTTATTTCGGTGATTTGTGATTGACTACAAGTACCTATCACCTTAAGTGTCATTATTATTTTAACTAGGTTCACCAGTCAGAGGTGTGCCAGCGAATACTTTTTGGGAAATAATTTTTACATAGGTAAACCTTTTAATGAATTGTTCTACTAGAGTGGATTTTTTTCGTATCTTTCAAAATAAAGTATGTTTACTCTTAAGGAAAATAACATTTTTGCAGTTTTTACCCACCCTTTATAAAAAAATTGAAGTTTAAGAGTAAGAGTGACTTTTTTTCGTGTCTTTTAATTTTTAGTCCATTTGTCCTCTTGTAAACCCCATCCGTGGACATACTGTAGATTAATAGAATTTTACACAGCTTCTTGGTAATTTTTAAAAATAAAACATCTAATGTTGCTTATAAATAGTATTTTATTAAAGTAAAATAAAAGTTAACAGATAGGCTTGGAATACCCTTTTCATGTATAAGACCATATCTCGTTTTCTAGAAAATGAAGGTATTTTGTAAATACCTGCTATGTAATGGTAAGGAGACCGTTAAGTGAAAACTGCATTTAATATCTTTTTTCCACTACTAACCTATAACATCGCCATTATTGACCGATTATTAACGCTAGAAATAGTTTTTCTCTACCTTATAAGTCATTATTGACCATGGTCAATAATAAGCCATTGAAATCCATTATTGACCGATCTTTGACCTTAACCGAATTTTGTTTGAACGCAGGTAACTTGATTTTTTAATTCTACAACATCAATTCATTGTGGTTAGGCAACCAGATAATTATCAATACATATTAGATTACTTGATATTGTAAAATATCGATACAATCAACATTTTTTCTGCTTCCATCCTTAATTCGGGAGGTGTACACATAATATTATCACTAACATTTTCTTCGCTCATTTTTAAAAAAAAACGCAAAACTCGTGAAATCTGATTACACAAATGAACACAAATTGACATTGACAAAGCCACCTGACAAAACAACAAAATATTTTGCCAATTCCAAAGCGCAGGTAACTTGATTAAAAAATATACTTATACCTACCTATAATTTTTTATAATTATTAATACTATAAAGATAAATGTCATATCAAAGTTTGTAGTAGTGGAAAAAATAATATATTAACCACGGTTTAGACAGCTTATTATAGCCCTCGCGTCTTAAATCCCTCGTCGCTTCTCTCCTCGTGATTTAAACTCGCCGCTCGGGCAATAATGATGGCTGTCTAAACCTTGGTTAATAATATACTATTAAACGCCAGAATTTTTTAAGACTCTCATGCAGAATCGGAAACGTTAGTTGAAGTTATATAAGCAGTTTGATTTGATTGAAGGATGTTCTTTCTACTCATACCCTTTTTAAATGTCAAAAATGTAGATACAGCGTGACAATTTAAAAACAAACAGCAGCTAATGTTGGGTACCCCAGATCATTTAAAGAAAAGCCGGACACGTCGATTTTGTGCTTGAGAAGGAGGATTTTTTGTCATATACGCTAACCTCCATCTGCAACTCCTTGGGCAAGGTGACATTTACCTCCATGCAAGGGCGGTTTTAGCTTTTCAACATGGGGGGGGGGGGGTAATTTGAAATCCGATTTTTTTTTTTAAAAAAGTAACCAGAAAGTAAGTTTGGGAGGGGGGGTTAGGGAAAAAATAGCGCCGCAGACGAAAAATTTTTGGGTGCCACGCCCTTTTTTCAATGATGATGCTTAAAATTCTAAATTCATGGGGGGGGGGGTAATTACCCTATTACCCCCCCCCCCCCCCGTAAAACCGCCCTTGCCTCCATGCAGAGGCTTAAATGGAAAAGGGGGTCCAGTGATTCCTATTCGGAAGATCTCTTTGCTCTTATTACATCCTGAAAGTTTAAGGTGGCTTGATGACGTCTCAAAGTATGAAACTTGAACGAGCTGTAGGTCTTGCATACATATCTGGTAACAGTTAGTAAACATGCACTCATAGAGTTAATTTTTTTCACTTCTATGGAAATATTGATGTAAATTATATTTCTTTAAATTTGAAAAATATTGCATGCACGTTATTATTATGCGCAGCCTGCCGTGAACGTGTAGGTACGTACCTGAGTAAAACACAAACTTAAATATCAACACACCCTTTGTGAAAACCTGTCACCTGAATAAAACAAAACCAAACGCCACGCACGTTCGCAAACTCTTTGCCCTATAACACGTTTTGATAGCTGATGCTGACGGCTGAACTGTAAAGGCGCGTATTCACCAAAAAAGCGAGCAAGAGCGAACATTTGTTTTTGTTCGTGTATGTTTGCTCGTGTTCGCTCGACATGTTGACATCTCGTCCATACCAGAGCGAATATATTCAGGTTCGCAGTTGATTCAGTTATTTTCTGCGAGCGTATTTATATGGCTGACCAGGAATAATGAATTAATAATGGCTATTGTCTACGCAGACTATTGTTTCATTTTCGCTAATGTTGGATGTCAGGAGAGAATATCAGATGGTTGTGTAATTAAGAATACATCGGTTTACAAGAAACTGCAAGAACACGAATTGCATGTACCTCCCAATGAAGCTTTACCAAATACAAACAAGTCGTCAAGTTGGAAGAACATATTCTAAAACCTTATCCAGTTTTACATCAAAAAGATTCTATTGAACGCATTTTTAATTATAAATTGTCGAGAGCAAGAAGAGTAGTCGAAAATGCGTTCGGTATTCTTTCTGTTGTATTTAGGGTATTGAGAAAACCTATGCTACTAGAACCACAGAAAGCAGCAACAGTTGTTCTGTCATGCATTTATTTGCATAATTATCTACGAAGGAGTAAATCATCCCGAAACATCTATACAAGACAGGGCCTCTTTGATCAAGAAATTGATGGCAAAATTGTGGAAGGCAGTTGGAGGCAAAAAGTTGCACGTAAATCTGTAGATGGTTATAAAGATAACAGAAAACAATTTGCAAAATACTTTGCAACTGTAGGAAAAGTACCCTGGCAGTTTTGTTAGATTGTAGACAAGATAAAACTTGTATGTGATGATAATGATACACCTTGACATATTTCATAATATTTATAAAATAAAAAAAATTCAACTATTATTCATTTACTTACATTTCCTTCTGTATCCCATGTTTGTACTGGTTGATTCTTGTCTTTTAAAAATAACAGACTTTTGAAAGCAAGCCATTTGGTATCATAAATCTCTTCGGTACCCATCCCCGAAGTGGTTTTCAGTTTCTGTTTCTCCCTTCTAAAAGACGCAAGTAGTGACTGCATTTTCTTTTTAATTTCCGCACCGTCAGTCTTCAACGTGTCGGCTAATTCTCTCCAAGCATCTTCTTTTTTATTTTTATTTTTTTAATATGGGTCCGAAGAATTCCACAGAACCGATTGAATTCGATAGGCATTTATCAGTTGCAATACACTATCATTAGACCATTCCATTTTGTATACGCATTAATAATTCACTTAATAAAACGTAAATATTATTATATTTTTTTAAACTACACAAGCGAACGAAGCACGAGAACTTGTGACAGTGGAATCCCGTCCACACTGAACGAGCATGAACAAGTAGTTTGTTTGATGTACCGCCTTCCTCTCGATCTTTTTTGAACGCGAACAAGCAAACATTTGTTTGCTCGCTAACCCGTACTCACTAGATGATTATTAATGCAGAATGCTCGCTCGCTGTTGTTCGCTCTTGCTCGCTTTTTTGGTGAATACGCGCCTTAAACTAAACACCGAGCATGGCGTGTATTATATCAACGCGCAGGTGCGTCGTGAGATTCTACATTTTTTTTAATGTAAAAACACATTTTGTCAGTGGAAATATTACACATATTGTGTAATAACACATAACATTGATGTGTGTTTCATATCTTTGTGTAATTATATATAATTAGCCCAATGTAATTTTTCTTTTATACAGGAATAATACATATTTATGTAAAATTTCCTGGAAAATCGATTTATTTTTTACATGAAATGCATGGTATTTTTACAGGCATTTTTTACAGTGTAGAGCCTCAAAGGGGTGTCCAGCAACTTCCCTTTTCGGCTCTAACTTTTGAACCGACACGTATAATTTAATGAAATTTTAATATTTTATGTATGCTATATAGACTCATAAAACCATACTACAGTATATGTTTTACATCGCCAGGGAAGTCAGGAACGGACTTACCACCACACTCGTTGGGCCAAAATTTTGACAGGTGTTATTTTACAGAGCTGAAAATTGATTTTTTAAGGGCCCCACAGGCGACACATTATGCCTGCATATTTTATTAACTTGTTCGACTACAGACGCGAACATTTTGCTGCAAATTATAGACAGTTTTTCGCCATGGCCTTTGTTCTTATTGCTGCAGCAATTGCGATTGGGGCCAAGAATAAACAGACCCATCTAAATGGGTAAGCAGCAATTGCGATTGTGGTTGGTGACTGGTTACTGCGCAAAAAATTTATCTCATGATAATTTGATGAATAAGCCCTCAGATTGGAAAAAATATTTAAGGATAGACGAGAATAGTTATTTTGAATTATTATTGATTTAGAGCGTGGTGGCTTCGAAGTCGTCAACTGGATGTCTAATTCGTTAAAAATACGCAAACAGCTTCATGGAGATATTGTCGCAATAAAGGATTTCGAGATCAGTATCCCACCACAGAGAACTTTAGGTAACTTATGGGACCCGGACATAGGCACCAAGTCACAAATGCAAAGTAATAATTTTTGAAGACGATGGACGAGAAAATATTTGTTCACATTGACAAAAAGAAGAAAATGGACCGACAACAATGAACTTATAAAATTAGACCTGTTTTGTGACTTGGACGATGTGTTTCGGGTTTGTTCTAAAGGTTGAAGATAATGCTCCTCGACGCGCCTGAAAAATTGGAACAGTAGTCATCGTATTCCCAGGAGCCGTTAAACAGATTCCAGTAACTGAAATTAAAACAGTGTGGGTTGTAAGTACGTGATTAAAGAAGCAAGTTCTTTGATGGGATGGAGTTATGTTGCAGCCTCATCCAGACTGTTTTTTTAACTGGTGTTTTTAATATTATTATGACGACAGTAATATTGGTCAGTTGGTCAAACCTTATCCTGTTCAACCATTGCTAGAAACCTGGGATTGCTACTTGAGGTTTACCGAGCATGCCAATAACTGTATTAAAAAGGCATTTGCCATTTTAAAACTTATATACTACCAAAGGCACCTTCTAAATGCTGATCTCAGAGAATCGTTATGTGATAGCCTGGTCTTATCTCAATTCACTGTTTGTGAGGGATGCCGGACGTATTCAGATGATTCAGAACTGCTGTATACATATGATAGGTGAAATAAGAAAGTATGATAGAGGGGTGAGTGCTACAATGAGAGAAATAAGATCGCTTAACATGAGAGAGAAGAATGTTTCATAGCCTGATAATGTTTAATAAAATAATTGTTGAAAAATGCCCGGATTATTTATATCAAAAAATAAAATTTAGATATGACTTTCATGCCTTGGACCTTCGACATAAATATATTATCACTCCTCCGTTGCACAAAACCACTCTGTTTGAGAGATCATTCAGTTATCAAGTCTCTTTAACAACAAAGTTCCCTTAGTTAGTTTAAAATCTGCCCCAACTAATTTATTTGAAAATGCAATTCGTCTTCTTATCAGACAAATATGTTTCGATACACAATAAACAGTCCACATATTATATGTTGCTGCCCCTCAGTGCCCTCCACCTTGCCAGCTATAGTTAACTTATATTTACTTATATTATTTCAATTATGTAAATTACGTGTTATTGCACATTAATTGTACATGTATTGTTAGTTTATATCTTATAGATTTATTCAATTTATTGTTTCCTTAGTGATTACTACTACTTATATTACTATTAATTAATTATTTGTACCGTAGTCTAGGTCAACCAAGGACAGCTCCTTTTCTTCTATATCTTCAGAGGATATAATTTGGTTGGTTGCTTTCGCCGAAGTATCTGATTGGTTCTTATTGTCGTCAAGTTGTATTTGGTTTCCATTGTCATCATACTGTAGGTGGAGGTTAGTATTATTTGAGAAGTGGGTTTTGTCGTGCTCTATTGGATTTTGATGCTTGTCAGTTTTGGAGTTGTTATTGGACTGGGGCTCGTTGGAGGACGTTAACTCGTTTCCTGGCTCTCCTTTAGTGGCTGGTGGCATGGCTTTGGGGCCGTCTTTTGTTGGTACCTCGGTTATGTATACACAAGAGCATTCGTCTCCGCGACGACGCCTAATAATTTCATGCAACATAAAAATAATTTTGGGGGCTCCTTAATGTAAAAACCTGGATAATTAATTAAACTATAGTAAGTTATTGTGTTTTGTATCCTTAAGCTCTTTTGTTTTCAACATTTTGATAGTCTAAAGAATTAGATATATCATTAGTACAGGAGAATTGTACTTTTACTGGGAACTAATACCGAGCAAGCTGAAATTTTGCAGGGTTATAGGGTATCATAAGGAGAGGCAAGGGCCTAGCGACACTTGAAGCACCGGTTCCCGTCAGATCACCGAAGTTAAGCAGTGTCGAGCGCGGTTAGTACTTGGATGGGTGACCGCTTGGGAAACACCGCGTGCTCTTGTCTTAGGGAAGTGTAAAATGAATCGACATCAAAACCATCCTATTCACGCCGGACAGGCCGGATGAGATCGGATATCTCGTAGGATGAAGGTGCCGTTTCACACTCCCCAGTCGGTAGACCGCACGATTAAAAACCGTACGGTCGATGACCGGTTCAAGATGGCCTCTGATACGCCGACGACCGTAAAAAATAGTAAATAAAAAAAAAAAAAAGGAGAGCCTTAATCTAAATTTGCACCATTCTCACCCCCTTAGGTTCGGCGCCATCTTGAATTTAAGGGTTGCATTGGTTTTTCGCTCATAACTCCTATAAATTTCATTTCTCAAAAATACCAGTATATCATTTTGTAGGAAAAAGCACCAGCTTGAAAATGACATATCACACAATATCATAAACTTATTTTTTCCTTGCCGAAAATCGATTGTTAATTAACAAAAATTGTAAAAATATCAGTTATAGTGGAATTTCTAATTTCCGGTCGATCGAATTCGAAAATTTTCTTTACAAGAAATGTAGAGCGTTGATTTATCCTTATTTTTTAATTAACATATTTTCCCTTCAGACAACGCGCCTCAGTGCAAAATGTCCAATGAACCTCTATCATTCTGTAGTCCCTCTTAATTACCTGCAGATCATTCTAGTTTCCTCAACGTTGCAAACGCTTTCAAATTTTTGTAGCCCTTCGTTTTGTGCATGAATTTTTTAAACATTTTATAATTGATTTTATAACAAATGAAATTATTATTTACACAGTATAAATGTTTTATTGTATCAGATTATAATATTATATAGTTTACTTACTGAACAAAGCTGCAAACGCCGATTGTTGAGGTGAAGAATGAATGATGATGGAGCAATTTTTAATTTTAATTCCGCACTCAATTTTTTGTTATAAGCCTCTCAAATAAGATATCATTTTTTTTTTTTTAAGTAGAACGTTTTTATACTTCAAAGCAACTTTTTTACTTTTGCGGTCAAATATATAACAGTTGTGGGCTTCATGGGAAAAATATTCACACTCATATACCTATATCTAGAAAATTATTTTATTACAAAGTCTTTAGAATTTAAAAAAGGACAGCCCTAATGTATAAATTATTTTTTGGTAATAATATTTTGAAACTTTCAACATTTTATTTGCCATACTTAATAAAAATCCAAAATTAGCCTGACGATTTCATTTTTCAAAATTTTCGAATAACACGGTTCTCGTTAATGCACTTAAAAAAAATTATTCCATCACATTACAGAAACATTGTACTTATTAGAAATGTGCTACAAACGAAATATATTAAAAAAGAAAGTAATTTTAACACTTTTTTCCAGAAGTCTTCAACGTGAATTGTTTTTTCAAAATGTTTAGAAAAGAAAAAATTAATAACAAAATTGTATAAATGTATTCATGTATGTGATTGGAAACTCTTCGACATTCACAACACAATAGGACTATTTTAAATTCCCCAAAAAATTGCTTTTATGTAGAACGGTTTATCATGTTCAATAGAAACGCATACAACTTACCTTTTGATTTGACATGATCGACACCTTCATTCAGTTCTGTACTGCATAAAAAACACTTTTCACTTTCTTCGTTTTCGTTAATAATATCCATTTCTTTAACCCAAGCATACCGAGTAGCAGTGAGTCCTCGGAAAAACAGTGAATTCTTTCCCAAAAATATATAGAGTCCTCTTAAACACGTTATAGACACATTCCTCAGCTCCTAATCTCTTAAAATCTTATCTAGATTGCGTGAATTGGCGTAAAAAAAATGGGCCAGAAAAAAAAATCTATGAATACAATACTCAATCCCAGGGGCATTTTTCAAGTTATGCAGTATGACTGCGGAATGATAAAGGTTCATTGAACATTTTGCGCTGAGGCGCGTTGTAAAAAAGAAAATATTTGTCGGACGGGAAAATACGTTAATTAAAAAATGAGGATGAATCAATGCTCTACATTTTTTGTATAGAAAATGTTTGATTTCGATCGACCGGAAATTGAAAATTCCACTATAACTGATATTTTTACGATTTTGGTTAATAAACAATCGATTTTTTGCAATGAAAAAATAAGTTTATAATATTGTATGATATGTCATTTTGAAGCTAGTGTTTTTTTCTACAAAATGATATACTGTTGTTTTTTGAGAAATGAAATTCACAGGAGTTATGAGCGAAAAACCAATACAACTCTTAAATTCAAGATGGCGCCGCACCTAAGGGGGTGAGAATGGTGCAAATTCAGATTTAAGCTCTCCTTATGGTACCCTATAATCATGCAAAATTTCAGCTTGCTCGGAGTTAGTTCCCAGAAAAGCATTATCAAAAGTACAATAAAATTCTCCTGTACTACATGGTAGGTTTACTTTTTCCAAAGTCAGTTTAATGACATAAAAAAGCTAATCGGGGTTGTCAGATCTTTTTTTTTTTAATTCTTTAAGTTTTTATTATTAAAAGTGTTGTTTTATATCAGTATTTAATTGATAGTCAGTAACTCTCTTTGAAAGCTAGTTTGCAAGTATTCCTTGATCCAAGAACTTTTCAATGTCAAAGAAAGAAGGAACAAGCAATTCATGAATATTATAATAATTTTTCATTCATGAATATTATAATAATTTTTTCAGTACTTCAGAAATATTATTTAAACAATAATTTAAATCGAACTAAAAAGGAATTTCACTGTTGTTAAACAAAAAAAAAACAATTAGTAAACCCTTATGTTCCTTCTACACTTACGAAAACTTTGTAGAACTGGCAACACCCTGGCAATAGACCGTCGAGGCCCACTGGCAATTTAAAGTGCGAACTATTTTTTCCGAGTGGGAAATTAATAGAACGGCATATAAATACAGATTTATAAGCTGTAGACAAGAACAGCAAATAGTTAAAGGCTCTGCCAATTGGGTGATTCCTTGTCAACTTTAAAATCAGTTGATCTTTGAGGTATGCGATATTGGGAATCGGACAGCGGCGTGGCTGGTTGAAACGATGCGAACAACGAAGCCACCTTATTCAAACCCAATATAACAAAACTGGTAATTGATGAAAATTTAAAAAGGCAAATTCAAGACAGTGTTAAATTGTTTCATCCTTTTGCAAAATTATTAACGCATTACAAGGTGCTCAGGCTTCTATTGCAGATGCAGCTAAAGAATGGATGAACTTGCAACTGCCAGAAGGTTTTGATGAATAAACTCTATATGTAGAAATCCGCCAAAAGAACGCTTTAAATATCTATTTCGGTGGCCGCTAACTTCTTGCCTCATGGTTATCGATGCAGAAGGCGAAGATCAAATAAGAGATGCCAATGAGTAATTAATTAGCGCGGCATAATCGATACGCACTTTAAGACATTTTAACTTACTCGTTCGGTTTGACATATAACATTTTGATCTCCTCTCCGCTAGGACCAGTGCCAGTTCCAATTCTCTTGTTCATAATATCATCAAGGTCCTGTTGCGTTTTCACCACTTTGTGTTTTAGAGTTGTGGAGGTGTTGACCAGTTCTTCGTAGCGATTTCGAATTTCGTCGATGGTTTTGTCGTAATTGTTTTTCGCTTTGATGCGCATCGACATACTTTTGTTGATCTAACATAAGAAGGATTGGGAATTTACCAGACGATCCTAGCGCCATCGTGGCAGTTTCGAAAACTAGCGCGAGCCTAGCTATCCGAAATGTTATCACATACACTATTGGACAAAAGTAGAGCAACAAAGTGCTTCTATTTCTTTGAGTTTAAGAAATTAATTATATGATTGTGATCCCCAGCTAATTTTAATGAAATATTATCCCCACAATATTAGTAATTTTTTACAATATTTTGGTACACTTTAAACAAAATGACGGTAGAGAAATATTTATAATTATAAAAATGTACAAAATGAAGTGCGACATAAGTAAAGCAACAAATTGTGTCAACAGTATTTTATTTTACATATTACGATAAAAAACCATTAAGCACATTTAATAATTACAATAGCTAAAAGTATTATGTTAATAGTTAATAGAATATCCATTATTTTTTATTACTTGCCGACAACGTCGCGGCATTAAGGCAATCAATTTTTGAACAATATTTTCGGGAAGGTTTGTCCAAACTTCATGGATTTTATTTACCAATGATTGTTTATTTGGAAATAATTGTGTACGAATTCCACGTTCAACTTCTTCCCATAGATTTTCAATGGGGTTAAGGTCTGGGGATTGTGCCGGCCACTGCAAAACCCGAACGTTATTTTCTTGAAACCACTCTTGAACAATTCGTGAAGAGTGTTTTGGATCATTATCCTGTTGGAAGATTAAACGCAACGGCATTTCCCACTCTGCATAAGGCAACATTACATTTTGCATTATATCTCTATAGACAAATCGATTTATGGTGTCATTAATGAAGTTTAAAGGACCCACCCCATTCCATGAGAAACAACCCCATAGAAAAACACTACCTTTGCCATGTTTAACTGTGGGTGTAACGTATTTGGGATTAAACCTTGTGTTGGTT
The DNA here is from genome assembly GCA_963920685.1 of Polydrusus tereticollis. Lineage (NCBI taxonomy): Eukaryota > Metazoa > Arthropoda > Insecta > Coleoptera > Curculionidae > Polydrusus > Polydrusus tereticollis. Next base: position 48,817,353 of record OY987334.1, on the reverse strand, counting down.
GGCCGTCTTACACGCTTCATTCCATCAGAATTGAAATTTTTGTAACGCGTTTCATCGCTAAACAAAACTTTTTTCCACTCGTCTACTGTCCAATTTAAAAGTCGACGTGCAAATTCAAGCCTAGCTACTCTATTTCTTGCCGAAATAAGGGGCTTTTTAGCCGGGCGTCTACTAAATAACTTTGCGTCTATCAACCTTCTTTGAACGGTCCGTGGACTAACCATAATTTCGGGAATTTCAGCAATAATTCTAGGTGCAGACATCCAAGGATCATTTTGAGAAATCCTTTTAATGCGTCTGTCTGTCCAAATTGTTGTTTTTTTCGGCCTTTCCGATTTCGGTAGATTCTCTAAATGTCCCCTTTGAATGTAACTTGAAATTATTTTGGATACGCTGTATCTTGGTAAAACAAGCCGTCTTGAAATTGTGGCTTGTATTGTACCTTCCAAGTGTGCATTCACTACTCTCTGCTTTAATTCTTTCGAAATTGCAATAGCTCTTGGCATGATTAATACAGTACAGAAATATTAATTAAACATAAAATAAACTCTGCAAAAATACTTTAACCTTTACTTTTACTAAAACCTTTCTTTTTTAGGAAAATATTAAAATGTTGCTTTACTTTTGACGCATTACAATACTGTATTTGAAAGATTACGTCAATATCAGTTCATTTGTTTTGATTGTTGGAAAAAGCTGTTGTCGCCGATAACAGAAGCCTACTTTAATATTTAAGACACGATGTATTTAAATACGATTCATGCATTTAATATTGTAAAATCGAGATTTCTTTCATTTTTCGAAAGTGTTGCTCTACTTTTGTCCGATAGTGTAATGCTTACGTTGACAATCAGTGGCAAGTAATACCTATTAATACGTGTGTGGGCGCAATTCTTTACTGACATTTAGAGAGAGATGGTGAGCCCACCTTAAAGGATCATGTTCTAACTTATCTAACCCAAGGTGTTCTTTGATTCGTTGTCCAAATGCTGTCCTAGTTTGACCAATATATTCAGATTTACAAGAGCCACCACTGCAAACAGTGTGGCTATTGAATCTCTAAATATATTAACCAACTTGGGAAAAGTCTATGATTTAACTTTGTACCATTTTGTGTTTTTTGATTTTTCCTTTTGTCATAACATCTGATACCTACCAAGTTTTTATTACTTCAGACTTGCCCTGATAATGATTTCATAACCGAAACGCGTAGGCGCCTTTTATATTTAATAAAGAATTTTGAATGACTCGCACTTGGTTTTCATTAATTTGTTGTTTAGAGTTTGTTTGCCATTATTTGTTAAATAGATAGTTTTAATAGATTAAAATGTGTAAATTACAAATTTGTAGTGCTGAGAGGATTGTCTAAACCTCAACAACCATTTTACGATAAGAATGTAAACAAATCCCTCATACCGCTGTTGTTTCCGAAACTGCCACCAGAGGTCGCCTTCTTTTATATTATAATTCTTAAAAATTGACATAGAATTTAGACGTTGAGAAATGCAGGGTATTGTTTAACACCTTAACACCATTATCTGACAGTAGTTGATATTTTTGTAAACAACTAACTAAATTAAGTGAAAAATAGGTAATGTTTTCCGGGCGAACTAACCTGAACTAACTTAGGCCTCCTTATTTTTGACCCACGACCTATTTTATTTAGTATCTTGACGGACAATTTTTTAACCAGAAAACATGCTATGGTTGGTGCAAAACAAAAACCGATGCACGTCATCAATCAGCTGATAATTGTAAGTCCGTAAGAAAACACGACGAAGTTAAATTTGGGCAAAAAGTATTAATTCTTTATGCGATATTAAATTTACTACAAACTTAAAGTATTCTTCTTTAGAACGAAGCCACTTATAGCAAATATTTTGTGTATTTAAGCTTGTAAAATTTAACATAATTTGAATCTTATTGGCCGATAGTTGGCAACACAACTGTAAACGGTGCGGTGGGGCCAGCTCGTTCGTTGGCTTTGTTTGACGTTTCATGGAAAACTAACCTTACTTGTTTTGTGGTTCTGTGTTGCTGTACCTTCTATTTTTTTAACAAAAACTCCAGATCTTTTTATAAATAGCATTAAAAACTGTTCTTTTAAGAACAACAAAAGTGCACATACATATCTCTGTCGATTACGTTGTTTACTATTTGTGAAAAATGCCGAAGCATTTAAATAGCCGGTGCAAAGAGTTTATAGCTTCTTTAATAAGCTATTTTAAGGAAGAACTTAACAACAATGGCTCATTGTTACCGTTGACAGCAGTTAGAGAAGTAAATTTAAAGAGTGTGTTAAGGTATATCTATTTTATATCTACTTTACTAATTTTTAACGTGTAGCAGCTGCCCTAAATTTGAATATGTCTACTGTAAGCGCAGTTTCAACAACAGTTAAGCAAAATAAATTATTGGAGTCACCTAAAAGGAAATGTTCTTATTGTTGTTGTATATGTGTCAAGATTGAATATAAGTTCTATCCGCGACACTATTTTTATGAAATGTATAAAACAAGTAAGTTGTATTATTTAAAAACTAATATTTTACATTGGTTATGCTTAAGCTGTAACTTTTTTTAGAACATGTGTAACTTTGACAACTTTATGTTAGAAATTTATAGGCACAACTGTTTGATGGTTGTCTTAATTCTTTAAGAAGCCTCTTAAAGAAAATTGGCTTTGGATGGTAAAAAGATGAACTGAGGCGAGGGCTTATGGAACTTTCCCATGTACCTTTCAAACGACTGGTATTTTTTCTTGGATGAAACATGAATTTTTCAGAATGGTACCATTGGTCAATTTTGGCAAGATAAAAATAAAAGAAGTGGTGAATTTACTAAAGTTGATGGTAAAAGGTATTATGCAGTAAACAAATATAATATAAACTATGGGAAATTTTTGTAGATTTATCTTGTTTCTATGAAAAAAAAAAACTGTAATTCCCTCACTCGAATATTTTGGTTACAAGCTGGCAACACTGTCGATAACTGACGTTACTCGAAGGGTATGACGTGCATCGGTTTTTGCTTTGCAAAGAGTTATACACAGGGTCGTTGGTATATATGGAAACGGTCGATTATTTCTTAAAGTATAACAGTTAGCAAAAAATATTTTAGATAAAAGTTTTAGGGTTTTTGAAGGTGTATTAGAACTTTAAAAAAATAAGTATACAGGTTTAAGGTGATTCTAATAATTTATTTTCCTTATCTGTTGTTGAAATTGCGTTTACAGTGAAGATATTCAAATTTAGGGCAGCTGCTATACGCTCAAAATTGGTAAAGTAGAAATAAAATATCTAGACCTTAGCATACTCTTTAAATTTACTTCTCTGTACTACTGTCAAGGGTAACAATAGGCAATTGTTTATTTAAATGCTTCGGTATTTCTCACAAATAGTAAACAACGTAATCGACAGAGATATGTATGTGCACTTTTGTTTCTCTTAATAGAACAATTTTTTAACGCTATTTATGAAAAGATCTGGAGTTTTTGTTAAAAAATAGACGTACAGCAACACGAAACCACAAACAATTAAGATTTTAGTTTTGCATGAAACGTCAAAGCAAGCCATCGAACGAGCTGGCGCCACCGCACCGTTTACAGTTGTGTTGCGAACTATCGGCCAATAAAATTCAAATTATATTAATTTTTACAAGCTGAAATAAACAAAGTACCTATTTGCTTATGAGTGGGTTCGTATCAAATAAGAATACTTTAAGTTTGTAGTAAATTCAATATCGCATAAAGTTTTAATACTTTTTGTCCGAATTTAATTTCCTCGTGTTGTCTTACGGATTTACAATTATCAGCTAATTGATGAGGTGCATTGGTTTTTGTTTTGCATTTAAGTATAGTTATTAACAACTAAGATATATTGGGACTATTAAAGTTTCTTACTAAACATAACTTGTAAGTCAATTTTTCTAGTTCGGACTCAATTTTTTTCCTCTCTTCAAATTGTCTCTTTATTATGAGGTCTAATGTGTTCCTTTCATCTTGGATACTACACAGATATTTTACAATATCTTGGTTGTTCGAGACGAGCTCCCTTCCCGTTTCTTCTATGCATTTTGTGAGCACGTCATTCATCTTGATGAAGTTTAGAGCACGTAAATTTTCAGAAAAGCAGGAAAAAATGAAATGATTGGAAATCTACAAGCGGAGAATTTTTAAATGTTCTTACTGACTAATTTTGACAAACATGTCGTTTTTGAGTCTATATTGACAGTACTTGGTTTGTTCGTTTGTACAGGTGTTTAACAGGTTCATTCGCTTGTTAGCCCGACTGTCAGGTTTTCTATCTACAGTGGCGGCATTGAAATTCGTGCAACTGCTTTTTGTGTAAACATGTTATTAGCCTTGTTCCAACCAGCAGTCCAGGGCTAGTTTTTAATTAGAAATAGAGTCTACCAGATTAGTATTACATAAAGACCCCAAAATGTCTTGTTAAGTCCTACAACTGGTTGATTGTATTTGACAGTTTGAAACTGTCAGGGACTGTTAATAGGAACAGATCTATATTATACAAGAGCTAACCTCAATACTTGGATTTTACTTGTACTGTTATTTTCGTTTAGTTTTCTGGGCCCATGGTCTAAAGATTTTACTGATATACCGGGTGTTTCCTAACTACGGTACGAAACTTCAGAGGGTGATATGTAAAGCCGGGAATACATCTGAGGAACGTTGCCGTTCGTTCGCATTCGTTTACATTGCCATCATTGCTGCTCGTTCGTAGACATTCGCGGCAACTTTGTTGGGTACACTGACACATTTACGAACTCCCGCCAATTCCTACTTGCCATAAACAATTTGCTAGCGTTCTACTCATTCGCGAAGATGGCTCTGCATACCTCTGGAACAATTCTGGAAATCAGCTGTCTTGATATTTTAAATGTGTATTGTAAACTTATGTACGAATCCCCACTAGCTAGAAATCGTAAACAAACAGCAAGTCTTACTTCTGGTGGTATGGCTTTTCTGAAGTATGTATTCTGCTTAGAAATTTTTGGTTTAATCATTTCCAGAAGGAAGGTGAAATCTTCTCGAGACATTCTGATGAAATTTTTGAAAAATGTATCATTTAAATCGGCTAGTAAGTTCATAGCATCATATCTACTTCTACTTAGATATAAATCACTCATCCAAACAAGTCTCTGTTTTCTCTTCTTTTTTTCTAAACGTCGCTGAATGATTTTAATAATGATCTACGAGGCACTGGCCACTATATTAACCGATTTTCACTCATATCAACCTGTCTCGTCGAATTGTAGCAAACTACTGCAAATTATTTTCAGCACGTCCACATATGAACGCTTACCAACGTTCGCAGACATTCGCAATTCGGATTTTCTTTTGATCTTTTGAGGTTTACCGACAGACCATGGAAAACGTTCGTTCGCATCGCTGGCCATTCGCAGCAAAACTTATTCGTTGCAAATGACCACAAATGACCATCTACACTTGACGAACGAATGCCAACGAATGCGAACGAATGGAAACGTTCCTCTGATGTATCCCCGGCTTAAGGTCGTTTAAAGAAAAAAAGTTCCTATGAACATATGTCCGGAGTGGCCTTGTTTCTGAGATACAGGGCGTTGAAATTAAAAAAAAAAACGGTCATAAATATCCTTAAACTGATTTGGTTGAAATTTGGTTCAGTTATTTGAAGAACCTTTATTGTTCTGTGATTTGAAGTAATAAAGCGCTTGTTTAGCCCTAACTAGATTGAAATTATTAGGTCCAGTGGCGTCTCAGTGGGCACCACAGACAATCATTATTGAGAGGAAAAAGTACTCCACTGCCTTTTTTTTTAGTTTTTTTATATGTTCAGATTAAGCAACTACAAATACAACTTTTTGGTCTCTTGTGTTTTTTTCATATCTCGCTTCGTTTGCGACAAAAAAAAAATAAAAATCACTTTAACTCATTCTAAAAGCTATCCATGGACAACATAAAATAACAACCAAAAATAAAAAATAAACAATTTCGACCTTGCAGTAAATGAGCAAAATGTCCACCTTCTGATAAAATGCACGACTGGTTTCAATAGGTTTACTTTTATTATCACATTTTTGGCTTACCACATCTGCTATTTATAACAAATTATTGCCAATGCCAAATGAAGTACCCACCTACCTGCTTTGGAGAGCAGCTGACAGTGATAGTATTGTCATATTATCCGTAAAATTTAGAGTTGTCAATTAGCAGTGATTCCATCATGAACAATTTTACTAACGTTGAAATGGCTGGCATGCACTTTATTTATGGATTAGCAAATGGAAATGCGGAAGAAGCACGGAAAATTTACCAGGACCGATATCCTAACAGAGTAATCCCATGTGCTAAAACATTTAGAACGCTACATGTAAGATTATGTGAAACTGGAAGTTTTAATAAAAATACAGGTGGTGGAAGACCAGAAACTGTAACAACGCCCAAACTAGAAGAAGCTATACTTGATGCGATAGAAGATCCTTCAAATAGTACCAGAAAGATTGCACTGCAGCTTGAAGTCAGCCCAAAAACCGTTTGGAAAGTTCTAAAAAGAAACCTCCTGTATCCATATCACATACAGCAGTTCCAAGCTCTACTGCCTCGGGATTTTCACCAAAGATTGATACACATTTTTAATTATTAGTTTGGCATCGGTAGATAAATGCTTTCTTTTAAAAATGACACTTGAAGATGCCCCCTATCAGCACAATTCCAAGGACGCCACATTCTACCACTAATAAGCCCAAATAAAAATTACTCGCCGGAAAACCACTGAAGACTAAAATTATTAAAAATCAGTTTGTATTTATATATGCATCAGGCATAGGTATAAATTGAATTTGTACCTGGTCCGGCTCTACTCGAAATGGTTTTAAAATTTGGGATTTCCTTATTTATTTTATGGTCAAAGGGATAATGAGGGTTTTATTGCAGTCTAAAGATCAACGATATAATTCTACAAATACTATAGTTGATTCATACGATGGCACAGAATAATAATTTTTTACCAAATATTTTAGTTACGGACGAGGCAAATGTTTCACGAGATGCTATTATGCCACAATGACCATTTTTGGGCCGCCGAAAATCCCCACGTTATTAGAGAAAGTCATTTTTAGCAACAATTTTCGCTCAAAGTTTGAGTAGGAATTATTGGTGACTACCTAGTTGGCCTATTTTTTTTACCGCCAAGATTAACAGGTGACATAAACGGACTTTTTGCGACATCATTTACCCATTTTGTTAGAAGAAGTACCTCTACATGTAAAAGTCAACATGTGGTTTATGCACGACGGGGCCCCAGCTCATTTTAATGTTCTTGCTCGTCAGCATCTCAACATCACCTACCCTAATCGCTGGATTGGACGTGCAAGACCTCGAAATTGGCCAGCTCGCAGTCCTGATATTAATCCTCTAGGTTTCTGTTTATGGGGTCATCTGAAGGCTCTTGTTTATAAAACTCCTGTACTAGATGTGAATGACTTGAGGAATCGGATAATTAATAATAATAATAATAATAATAATAATAATAATCTTTATTCAGATAATCAAATTTGTTCAATTCACAATAATAAAATTTATACTCTAACAATTTTATCTGAAAGGGCGAAGTTCATCTCTTGTTTGAAACAAAAGTTGGTCTTCCACTTAACCTTTAAAAAAAAACTAAAATATAACCTGTAAACGGAGTTTACAACTAGAATACCTAACAACTAACCTTAACTAAAAAAGTTTAACAGTGCAGGAGCATTATATATTATTCACAAAGACTTATGTTATTCACAAAGATTTATACACTAGAAAAAGAAAAAGATGAAACTATAATTAGCAATAAGCTCGACGGCAATAGGTATAAATAAACATAAATACCTAAGGCAAGGATACATATGAAAATAAGGAACAAAAAACCAAAAACATGTACAAAGTACCTACATTAATTTTATCAATTTCCCAGTAAGTCCCTTTTATACAATTTCTTAAACGATGCAATTGACTTTGCTTTTAGATCTGTAGGGATAGCATTGTAACGAGCCGAAACGCTGTAAGAAAAACTCCGCTCAAAAACCGACATTTTATGAATAGGTGGTGTGATCATACCTTTAAATCTTACATTTAAATTATGAACGTCAGTACGAAAAGTTATTTTTTGGTGTAGATAAGAAGGTTTTTTGAACAATATTATTTTATGATATAAAACAGCTGCATGAAACAATTGCCGCTGCTTCATACTCAACCAACCCGCATCCCTCAACTTGTGCCTTACCGAGTGACACTTTCTAATGCCGTATGCAAAACGTAGGCAATAGTTCTGAATTTTTTGAATTTTATGTGAGGTGAAGGCTGTGAGGCATGGACCATATACCACATCACAATGACTGAAAGTGGACAAAATAAGAGAATCACATAGCATGAGTTTAAGATTCGAATCTAAAATAGTCCGGGAGTTGTACAACAATTTAAGTTTAAAAATGCATTTTTTCACACACTCAGAAATATGTTTGTTAAATCTCAAATCCGTGTCTAGCCAGAGTCCAAGACTTTTGGCCACTTCAACGAAAGGTATTGACACATCATTGATTTTTACTTTTATATTATTTTTATTTTCTAGCCGATCTTTATTTCTGCCGAACAGAAGAGCGACGGTTTTGTTTGGGTTAAGTGTCAGTGAGTGTTCTTGAGAAAACCTAAAAAGGGCATTCAAGTCATTGTTAATAAGCTCACAACCACGATTTAAGTCACTTGGATTGAATGAGTAGAACAACTGAGTGTCATCAGCATACATTTGTGCAGAGCAGCTCGTAACAACATTTTTTAGGAATGCAGTGTAAATTGTATACAAGATTGGGCCCAATATGGACCCTTGAGGCACTCCAATTGATATGTGTTTGGCATCAGAGATCCGTCCATACAGAGACACTCGCTGTTGCCTGCCACTAAGATAGCTATCAAAGAATGAAACTGCAGATGCCGAGAGTCCGATATATTTTAAAATTAACTTTAAAGAGTCATGATTAATGGTATCAAATGCCTTGGAGTAGTCCAGAAGGACCAACACTGTTAACTTACCTGAGTCAAGGGCCCTAAAAATGTGATCTGTGACATTAAGCAACGCTGTCGCGCAACTATGACCGCTTCTAAAGCCAGACTGTATGTCCGGAAGTACCTCATTATACTCTATATGCCGTACCAGTTGTCCCTTTATAATAATAATTGACAATTGCAATGTCATAAGGACTACTCCCGGTATTTTTGAACGTGTCGGACAATCAATGACAAATCGATTGCAGTCGTGCATTTTATCAGAAGGTGGACATTTATTTTGTTATTTTATATTGTCCATAAAGAATAAGTTAAAGTGATTTTTATTTTTTTTGTCGCAAACGAAGCCAGATATGAAAATGACGCAAGAGACCAAAAAGTTGTATTTGTAGTTGCTTAATCTGAACAAATAAAAAAACTTAAAAAAGGCAGTGGCGTACTTTTTCTTCTCAATCTATATAATAATATAATAATTTCAATCTAGTTAGGGCTAAACAAGCGCCTTATTACTTCAAATACTTGAACCAAATTTCAACGAAGTCGGTTTAAGGATATTTTTTTTTTTTTTTTTTTTTATTTATAACTGCATATCTACAATCTACTACATAAGAGAGTAATAAGTAAATAGTTTGGCGTCTATAGGTGGCTTGAGTCAGGTACCGTCCAATAACGGTTCTCTGGATTTTATTCTATAAATCTTCGGGCCAGTTTCTTTTTAGTCTTCTTTCTTCCAATGGAGGGTTGAACAGGTTGTTGATAAGTTGATTGTTATGGTCTGTGCATCGAATTCTATACTTATTTGAGTGGGTTCTAATAACGTCATCGATATACGGTATTCTTAGATCGTTATGTATGGTTTCATTTGAGATATACCACGGAGCATTTATTAGTGTTCGAAGCGTTTTGGATTGAAAGAACTGCAATATTTTAGTGTTTGATGGCTTGCTGCATCCCCATAGCTCGATGCCGTATGTCCATATTGGTGTTAATATAGTTTTATAAATCAATATTTTATTTTCTATTGATAGCTGCGATTTTCTATTAATTAGCCAATACATATTTTTAACTTTTATGTCTAGTTGTTTTCTTTTCGCTTTAATGTGTGTTCTCCACGTTAGCTTCTGGTCTAGGTGAAGACCAAGATATTTGACTTCATTCTTTAGGGGTACGGGAGCATTATTGATTGAAACTTGTGGGCAGACATTTCTTCTTGTTGTAAAAGTGATTTGGCATGATTTATTTGTATTAACGTGAATTTTCCATTTCTTTAGCCAGGATTGCAGGCGAATTAAGTGATTTTGTAGGTTGTTTGAGGCTCTTATGGGATCAGCATCTGATGACAGGAGTGCTGTGTCGTCAGCAAAAGTTGCTATGAGTGTCTCATGGGTTGTTGGTACGTCGGCTGTAAATAGTAAATATAAAAAGGGGCCCAAGACACTGCCTTGAGGTACACCTGATTTGATTTGATGGCAAATCGAAAGCTCGTCTTCAAACTTTACCTGGAAGTATCGATCTTCCAAATAGGATTTCAAGATGAGATATAATTGTGCGGGAAGATGTTGTTTGATTTTGTAGAGAAGACCCTTATGCCATACTCTATCGAAGGCTTGTTGAATGTCTAGGAAAACTGCAGTACACATTTCCTTTTCTTCAAAACTCTGCTTGATTTTGTTTACAATTCTATGACATTGTTGGATTGTCGAGTGTTCTTTCCTGAATCCAAATTGATAATTAGGGATAAGGTCTTCGATGGGAGTTATATTTTCAATTCTGTTTAATATAAGACGTTCAAAAACTTTGGACATCATGGGAAGTAGGCTTATGGGTCGATAAGAATTTGCTTCACTTGGTGGTTTTCCAGGTTTATTGATCATTAGGATGTATGCGTGTTTCCACTGAACAGGATAATAGCATAATCTTAACATACCATTGAATATTGTGGTCAACAGTACTATTGCTTTTCTTGGAAGGTTTTTTAAAACATCAGCGACTATAAGGTCGAAACCAGGTGCTTTATGAGAGTTGAGGTATCCTATTTCTTTGCGTACTTCAGTAGGAGAGAATGCTTTTAATGGTGGTGATAGTTGGCATGGTGCTTCTAGGAATTCTTCTATAATATTATCTCCATTATTGATTTCATGTGGCGTAGAAAATACTTAATCAAGAAATTCTGCAAACGTAGTTGCTTTTTCCACATTTGAGCGAGCCCAAGTACCATCAGGTTTTCTTATCGGTGGGACGGCTACAATTGGTCTTTTGATTTTCTTCGTTGCTTTCCATAAGGAGTGATCTTCAGCGGACATATTTGATAAGTAAGTTTGAAAGGAGTCATTTCTCGCTTCTTGGATAGCCCTACTAAGATTGTGAGTAATATTATTCAGATGTGTTTTGTCGAGTGGGTTTCTGCTGTTTTGCCATTTCCGCCGTGCTCTACGCTTCTCAATGACAAGTTCTTTTATATGCAGAGGTACGTTATGCTTAGCATCGACTATTTTAGTCGTTGGTGTAGCATGCCATGCTGCTTCTTGAATCAAAGTTGTTATATGCTGAACTACTTTTTCAATTTCATGCCTATTTTTTATATTTATGGCCGTTTTTAAACTTCAACGCCCTGTATTATCCTATTTAAATCCGGTTTTAACCTTTGTGTAAACGCGAATACGCCTTATCTCTCAATGCTATCAACTGAGTGTCGAGTGTTTGTTTTGAAGTTAAACGTCAAATCCGATATTTTCATGTTGGCAACAGCAAACAGCGGTTTAATGTCATCGTATAAACCCCTTTTTAAACTTGTCGTATAAACACAATTTAAGGCGTAACCTTACTCTATACTTTTTCCTTTTTTTCAGCTACGAGTGCTGCCACCACCACCCCTCTTCAGATCCAGACCAGACGTCAAAAGCTGATCAACACGTCACCGCCCACACCACATAGAATCGAACTGAGGACCGATAGCAACGAGGAAAGCAACTGCAAAAAGCCTTTTGTCTTGTATCAACCGCCTGCGCCTAAAGCAAGAAAAAAGTAAGAATGAGTATAGTCAAGTGCGACCTGCTTTAAATAGACCGGCCTGTATTAATGTAAGTTGTTGAGATTTTAATCAATAAATGTTTTCAGATTGATAAGCAACCCAGTTCTTCATCAGAATGGTGACGCCAAAAGTCATGAAATCAAAGAATCTGGGAAAAATAACTTGAATAACGATCACAAATTCAATGGCCAGCTGAAACTAACAGGTAAGAATGGTTGTTGGTTACTTTGTATACAGGGTGGTGATAAAGTTTGGAATAATAGGAATATTTCTGAACAGGTTAACTTAAAAAAAAACGCTCAGACACGTCGATTTTTATTTTTATTTCTGCATTTTTTTAGCTAATACAGGGTGTTACATAAATGAATTATCACGTCAATGTCACTTTTTGTAAATGGTACCCTGTATATTATTTCATTTTTTGATTCTACGCAAGATTCTACGCAGATTTCGTTTATGATGTCCTATACCTATCTTCCACTGTTTACGAATTACTGACAATTGAAAATTAGAAATCTTCAATGAAAATAAAAATATAAATTGAATTGTTTGAGCGTTTTTTTTTTTAAGTTAACCTGTTAAAATCAAGTTAATTTTACAAATATGCTTGAATTTGAACAAAGTTATGTGAAATTTATTTGATTTTGATTAATTTATAAAGGTCTTTAGGGTTAATATAAAAAAAAACATTTTTTTTGGGAAATTATTAATGTTTTCAATTTTTTTTTTTTTTTTTTATTTTGGAAGGTCACGTTTTCGAATCTATGCATAACTTTTAATCTTAATAACATTTTGCTGAATTTCTGAAATAGGGATACTTTATTCTTGTACAGGGTCTTCCAACGAGGACTGAACAGGGGCTCATTTTTGAGCTTCCTTGTATTTAAAGAAAAATCCAAAATAGCCAATCGATGTACTTTTTCCTGCAGAATTCAAAAATGAAACCAAACATTTATTTGAACCAGAAACAAAAGAGTTACGCTATGGATAAGGTGTTTTTAAAATGGAACATTGCTTTTTTTATACGATTTTTGGAACGAGTGATTTTTTTTTTGTCCGTTCTGATTAAAATATTTAATATTGTGACAGCTATTTTTATTAAAATTTGACAAATTTAGGTACTATAATATTGCCGAAATAAAATATTCATTAGATGAGAGATTGCAGATTGTTATCTTGTTCTACAAATGCAATCTCTCATCTAATGAATATTTCATTTCGGCAATATTATAGTAAATTTGTCAAATTTTGTGACTTTGAAGGATTCAAAGGTGATTATACCTTTATTACCTAGTGTATGTTTCAAACAGGTTAAAGTTAAATTATACTGGATAAAACATTAAAATTTAATAAAAATAGCTGTCACAATATTAAATATTTTAATCAGAACGGACAAAAAAAAATCACTCGTTTCAAAAATCGTATAAAAAAAGCTATGTTCCATTTAAAAAACACGTTATCCATAGTGTAACTCTTTTGTTTCTGGTTCAAATAAATTTTTGAATTCTGCAGGAAAAAGTACATCGATTGGCTATTTTGGATTTTTCTTTAAATACAAGGAAGCTCAAAAATGAGCCCCTGTTCAGTCCTCGTTGGAAGACCCTGTACAAGTTTTGTATTTTTTGACCTACCCTGTACGCCGTTTGACTTGCAACCATTCCAAGTGCACCTAAATGATTATCAAACATGCACCAACTTTTATCGAGAATAAAATTTTCTGAGAAATTGGTGATAAAAAAAAATCCCATATGTTTAAATGACCACACTGTATAGAAAAATCTGATTTTTTTTTCAAATTTGAACACCCTGTATCTGAAAAACGGAGCCGTTGCGGAACTATACTTATATAAAATTACTGTACGTATTCTTTTTATCAAACTTTTAACGGTTACACTGCTTATCAGAGGAAACGTTTAAGTGTAAACAAAAATGTAATCGCTTCACAAGAGGCGTGCGTGCGTGCAGGTAACGCTAACCATAATTATTAAATAAAATATGTACGCCACTGATATTTTTAATTTTGTGTCTATTTCTTGCATATCCCATTTAATACCTCACATAAGATGTCTATTTACATTTTTTAAGTGGCCGATTAGTTGAGGAGATAAATGCTATTTTATTAAAAATGATTAACCAATAAGTCATAGTAACCGTTAAAATTATTTATGTTACCAAAATTGCCAAATTTTGGTCGTCTAACATCGTATTGTTTATGATCTGACCTTAATAAAATCTTTTGTAATCGACTCCGTAATTATGCCTAACTTCACAAATGCAAAAATGACTCAAATGCATTGTTGTTATGGCAATTCATCGCAAGCAAGACGTGTAACAAGCGTTATCCCGGTTTAAGATAAGACTTCAATATTTTTAGAATACTTTCCTGTTAGAAGGTCTGTAAGAAAAACAAAGACCACTGTGCTGGAAGAAAAACAGTTGGCCCTAGAACAGTTAGTGCGAAAGGAAGTTGAGGAGGGCCTAGAGGTACAAAACTTTAAAGCAGATAACTATAGTCTATCTTTAAATGATGCAAAGTAATGAATCATTCAAAACCGTCTTCTCCATGGGCGTGCAAGATTTTTCGGCATGAATAGATTTAAATAGGCCTGAATTTTTAAAAATTAAAGTAGTACTTGTGATATTTCACAATTTATTTCAGTTTCCTGACACGTGTTTCAACCCTTGAGGGTCATTATCAAAGGCATTGTAGGACAATAAAAAATTCTACATGTCATTAAAATAAAAATTGACATATGAGATAGGTTATTTTGGTCCTTAATTTACAAGTATTGGCCAAAGGTACAACTAAATTACAGGTGTGATTATAGAGGTATTTACATCTAAGTAATAAAATTAAGAAATTGATACTGTGTATAATAGTTATGGGTTTTTTCGTTGGTAATTATTGACAGTGTTTATTGCATATTTATCTTAAGTAATTAGGCTATTAAGTATTAGATTAGCACCTGAAGGTATTTCAATTTGATTGTTAACAACATTACATCAATTTTTTAAAGCTTTTAGCTGCTAGCTAATGTCTCTTATAGGTTGAGTTTTCTACCCTTGTGTTGAATATATATCGGTTTTATTTTGTTGGATATTGAGTGGTTATTTATTATACAGTTGTCCGCTATTCCTGTTTTATTTTGTTTTTTTTTTAAATGGATGTTTTATGTTCTTTAAGCCTAGTTTTAAAGTTTCTACCTGTTTGACCTAAATATATTGCATCACAGTCATCACATTGTATTTGGTAGACCACGCTATGTGTTATAGTCGGATTCTTGAACCGTCTCGCAAGATGGTGGACGAGTCACGTGTCACTATTGGCACCCTGTCGACTTCTAGTCTATTTTGTTTTTGTAGGTTGGTAGGTTACTTGTACTAAATTTCAGATTTATCAGGATTGGACTAAGGTAAATTTGTTAAGCACGTAAACCACATTAAATGTGCATTTTTTTTTTTGGAGGATTGGAATATATAGTTTGGTGAAATCAGCGTAGGAGCAAAGGGAAAGAAAAAGGTGTATGTAGTACTTTTTTATTTGTAATTATAAAAAATCTACAATCTACAAGTAAAAAATACTAGTACTACCAAGGCTATTTTCTAATTTTATAAATTAAATTAATATAGGCTGCAATGGCATAGAAATTGTTATATTTTAAGAGCTGATATATATTTTCAGTGCAGTATATTACTATTCATTTATACCGGGTGTTGCATCGTCGAGCGGGACATAGGAAATCCCATGTAATTTTAAATGGGGTCAATTATTGGCTTCCCTAATTATTTTAGAGAAAAATTCTATTTAGGTTTATTAAAGAGCACTAAAACCCACATTCAAAAGAATAACTTTAGATATTTTTGATGAGCCCGTTTACGGGTTATCGCCGATTTCTTTTTAACTATTTCTCCTTTTTATGGCCCCGTATTTGCGGGCACCAGTCAAGGTAAAAGATGACTGTCAAATAAAGTTGTCATTTTGAGGAATATTTGAACATCTTCTTAAATCCTAAAGTTCTAACAATTTAATAGTACCTACCTATTAATTAGTAAAATATTGAAACATGTAAAATGTCATAATTAACCTTGTAATTGGATACTTTATTTTAGTTTTATTCAGATTAATTTGTACTCATAAATACACCTTTAATATTTTCGATGTACGAGTTTTTATAACAATAAAGCACACATTTCAAAATGACAACTTTATTTGACAGTCATCTTTTACCTTGACTGGTGCCCGCAAATAGGGGGCCATAAAGAGGAGAAATAGTTAAAAAGAAATCGGCGATAACCCGTAAACGGGCTCATCAAAAATATCTAAAGTTATTCTTTTGAATGTGGGTTTTAGTGCTCTTTAATAAACCTAAATAGAATTTTTCTCTAAAATAATTAGGGAAGCCAATAATTGACCCCATTTAAAATTACATGGGATTTTCTATGTCCCGCTCGACGATGCAACACCCGGTATAAGGAAATAATATTAGTTCATTCTATATTGTTTTTCTTGGAACATAAAATCGATTTATACTTTTTGTCGGCATTTTTTGAAAAAGGCGAGAAAAGAACTTCAGTGAGTTTAAGCCCAATGCAAAAATGTTATGCAATGTTACTATACATTATTACTGTACTGGATTGATGAGTTGCCATAAAACCTGGACGGTATCGTACGGTAAAAATAAAATATTTTTCTCTTCTAACCATCTTTGTAAATCCGCCTTTAACAATAATTTTTTTGTGGGCCACTTCGCCGTTTGCCTGCTATGATAACTAGCATTATCTAAAATTATCATGGAGGGCTCTTCTAAGTTTGGCAGGGTTTCGCACAGCCATTTTTCAAAATTGTCAGAGTTCATCTCTCCATGGTAGTCACCAGTTTTGCATTTGGATTTAAAAATAAGCCTGGCATTTTCGATAAATCCATATTCGCCCCCTGCATGCAAAACAATGTATCTAAAAATATAAATTAAATGACGATTAGTGTTCACTAAGAGAATTTATTTCCAGAAGGGGGGCCTTCATTTTGGTCTTGTAGAGTAAAGACTATGGTTTTTTGTACCTTTACTTAGGTTAACTTATATTTATTAATTCGTATATATTGACCTGTACCCTTCTCCAGATTCTTTCCTGACAGATTTAATGTTATCATCCTGCCAAGATCTTCTAAATGTTCCATTAGAAAACATCCAAGTCTCGTCCAGAAAAACACATGGTTTTCTATCGGGACCAAGCTCAGCGTTTTCCATGTACGTAGACAGAAATCTTCGCCGTTTATCCGCAATACATGGCTTTTCCATAAGCGCACGGCGATTGTCTTTCTTCTTATAGAAAAAGCCTAAGCTTTTTACCAACCTTAGGAGACTGCTTATGCTTCCAAGATACATTTTCTTGCGATGGAGTTGGTCTTGCAGTTTCTTTACTGTAACTGGTTTTCCTACGAACAATATGGCGTTATATTAAAATTACAGAAAAATAGACGTGTTTCATCCTAACGCATGACACACTGGTAGAAATAGATACACCAATTTATGCTTAGTACTTAATGGTATGCGCAAATATATCATTTTTGCAAATAAATGGACTAAGAAATAAAATGTGGAAAAAAAAATTGTAAAAAATACTTACTTGAATGGGGGCTTATTTGAGGATGTACGTCTTTAAAATAATTATAAACATTTTGCACAAATTTTTGGGCCAACTCATTGCCATGTAAAACAGAAAACGCCTTTTTCTAAAAATTATAATAATAATTATACATCATTTTACGAATAGGTATTTAAAACTTTTTGACTTTGCCATGGCCATAGGGTAAGCATATTGGGTTTATATAGTTATATATACATATATGGTGGAGTAGCATGCAACAAAATATATTCATTAATTGTTTATGGAAAACTCTCCTTCCTAATCCTATCAAGATAATGATTTTTTTTTAAATTTTTATTTATTAATAAATAATAGGGTAAAAGATAACGCCCTTGGAAGAGTCAAAAAGTTGCAGGGCATAAACGTTACCCTGTTTTCTTTAGGAATATTATCCATTGAGGTACTTGGAAGACAATAATTATGATCCATTATCATTTTACGCCTAAAAAAGATAAATACCGTATAAAAGTAGTTTGCGGTTAATGTATTTAACTTACCGTTCCGTAACAAATAAACACCAAAACACGTAGGTGGTAGGTACGTCCAAAATAGAAGTCTTTAATAAACTTATTTAAATATAAAACACACGAGAACAATTAAAAACACAGCAAAGCACGTGGCGATGTCACTGATGTCAGTGTCAGTGGGATTTGGGCTAATTACGGCTCTATGATGGGTTGGGGATATTTCAAAGTTACTGGTCCAGCTAGTTACTGTCATTTGTCTATTGTCAAATGTCGAACGACGAGACGAGCCGTGAATCCGACTATAATTTGTCTTTACTTTCAATTTTTGAATTAGCTATGTATTTACCTAGGTTATTTTTATTGACTTGTATGGGGATAAGTTTATGGTTTTTGAGTTTTTTGGAGATTTTTTGGCTTGTGTGACCTGTATATCTGATTGAACTGTACTTCGCGTTTGATGGAAGGGGACGTCCTCGGTAGAGTAGTTTTGTGTTTTTTGTCCGAGTTTTTTCTTTAGTATTTTGTTTATTAACATTATTAAACTTCCATTTAAAAAAAAAAACAAAATAAAACAGGAATAGTGGACCACTGTATAATAAATAACCACTCAATATCCAACAAAATAAAAACGATATTTATTTTTTATTTATTTATTTATTTATTTATTATTATTACAATGTACAATAGGTATTGGTGATATTACAAAAAATATATGTGCAATATGGACTGTGTGTCTGTGTGTGCCCAAGGAGACAATTTTTCTCTTGATTAACAATAAGAAAAAAAAAAAAGAGGAACAAAAAAAATATATGCATAATCATTATGAATAATTTACCTAGTAGTAGTAGCATGACACTTAATGCCTATCTATCTATATTACAGATTATAAAATCCTACTTAAACTAGAACATTTATGGTAAGATATCATGCTATAAAGGCAACGGCTTTCCTAATTCTTAGAGTATTATTTTTAATCCATTCATTAAGATCCCTTTTTGTTCGAAATCTATTGGTTCTGAATTTTATTGGCAATAAATTTAAAATTTTGGGAGCCACATAGGAAACACATCTCTGTGTGGCACTGAAGTGTGTATTAGGTAAAGTTAAATTATGATTAAGTTTAGCTCTTGTCAAAATATTATGACTTATGAAATTTTGAAACATATTTCTAGCAAGAGCAAATCTAATTACACCATTAACGTACAATTGAGCAATAGTGAATAATCCAGATTGCTGAAATAGCAACAGAGAACAAGAACGTCTAGACTTAAAAAGAATTATTTTTAAAATATATTTTTGTGCGAGGACATATATTCAACACAAGGGTAGAAAACTCAACCTATTAGAGACATTAGCAATCAAAAAAACTTTAAAAAATCGATGTAATGTTGTTAACAAACAAATTAAAATACCTTCAGGTGCCAATCTAATACTTAATAGCCTAATAACTTAAGATAAATATGCAATAAACACTGTCAATAATTACCAACGAAAAAACCCATAATTATTATACACAGTATCATTTTCTTAATTTTATTACTTAGATGTAAATAAAGGGTGTTTTTTTTAGAGGCGGAGAACTTAAAATTGGCAACACTGTTTTCTGTGACAGACGATTTGACACTTCTCGGTTGTTTTGAAGTTAGTTTGGTTTGGCAAATCATCATGAATAGACTTACGCCGGAGCAACGTCTGCAAATTGTTCAAATTTATTTTGAAAGACACGGTTCCATTCGAGAAACATATCGGGCATTACGTGAGTTTTATGGTGCTCATAATCGTCCTTCAGAGCGATTAATTCGAGAAACTGTGGACCGTTTTCGTACTACGTTTACTCTAAACGATTATAGGCATCCCGTGAGACGTCGTACAGTGCGTACACAACAAAGAATTGCTGCAGTGCAGCGTAGTGTTAATGATGATCCAAATGTGTCAATTCGTCCTCGTGCTCAACAATTAAACCTGTGTCCATCCACTTTATGGAAAATTTTGAGTAAAGATCTTGGTTTACGTGCTTATAAGATTCAACTTGTGCAGCAATTGAAGCCACACGATCATCGTACGCGCTGTACATTTAGTGAATGGGCTGAAGGGAACATTGCCATTGATCCACAATTTCATTTCAAAATTTTGTTTAGTGATGAAGCACACTTTTGGTTAAATGGCTATGTCAACAAGCAGAATTGCCGGATTTGGAGCGGTGATAATCCACAGGCCTTTGTCGAAACACCATTACATCCAGAAAAACTCACCGTTTGGTGCGCTTTATGGGCCGGTGGAATCATTGGTCCTTATGTTTTTAAAAATGCTGATGGTCAAAACGTTACAGTGAATGGTGAGCGGTACAGAGACATGATTACTAACTTTTTCGTGCCTCACTTGGAAGGTGTTAATGTTGCAGACATGTGGTTTCAGCAGGACGGCGCCACATGCCACACAGCGCGCGATACAATTAATTTATTGCAAGAAACATTTGACCAACGGTTAATTTCACGAAATGGGCCTTTTAACTGGCCACCTCGTTCATGCGATTTAACGCCATTAGACTATTTTCTTTGGGTTCAAATCGCGTGTCTACGCCAATAAACCTGAAACAATTGAGCGCTTGGAAGCCAACATTCGACGCGTTATTGTCGAAATACAGCCTGCTGTACTGCGAAGAGTGTGTGAAAATTTTACCTCCAGATTACGCCATGTACGCGCAAGCCGCGGCGGCCACATGCCCGAAATCATATTCAAACATTAATGCCAAAAACTTATCTTTCAAATAAAGACAATTTCATGGATATTAAAAAAACCATTTGTGTTTTATTTCAATTTAAAGTTCTCCGCCTCTAAAAAAAACACCCGTTACCTCTATAATCACACCTGTAATTTAGTTGTACCTTTGGCCAATACCTGTAAATTAAGGACCAAAATAACCTATCTAATCTGTCAATTTTTATTTTAATGACATGTAAGAATTTTTTATTGTCTTACAATGCCTTTGATAATGACCCGCAAGGGTTGAAACACGTGTCAGGAAACTGAAATAAATTGTGAAATATAACAAGTACTACTTCAATTTCCTCTACTATGGAATATCCATTTCACCAAGCATGTAGCCCATCACATATCAATTATATTGACATTAAATTCAAGTTTTGTCTTCAAATATATATTTTAATATTAAATTTTTTATGTAAATGAAACAATGCAGTCTTCCTCCACAGTTTAATTTCAAAATAAATTTTAAGTTCCCAACATGTTTCGAATGCTTAAGCATTCATCATCAGGGGATGCTAAAAGGATAGTACAGGATTGACAATTGAACAGTGAATATAAAATAAGGTTTTAGGACTTACCTAACATCGAGTTTAAAAGCGATGTAGGTTGTCTCAAATTAATGAGTACAACTTATAATGTGATATAATAATATTATTATGTTATTACATTATACCTATATAATATAATACAATTTTAGGAGAATAGTCATGTTTAAGATTTTTAATTTAAAAACTTCCCCAATACACATGACCGCCTCGGTGGCCGAAGTGGATAAAGCGTCGGAAACGGCGTGAGCCTGCTTTCGTGCTGCTCGAGTCGAGCGGGTTCGAATCCCGCTACAGTACGCTCAAAATAAAAAAAGTACTGGGTTTGGTTGTTGTATGTGTGAGTGCAGGTACTTCTGACTAACGAATTATCGGAATCGAAACCGCAGGGTCATGCTCTATAGCAGCGGGTCTTGCCTCGGTTGCGGGCTGTGTGGGCGGGCTGTTGTAGGAGTGGGATTCTGTGGGGGGATCAGGATGGTGGTTAGTTGGAAAGCGACTGCGCGTGGTTCGGATCCCACGATAAACAGTAGGTCCCGTCTGGCTGACATTACCAGACGTAAAATTACCGTGGGCGGGCTAGTAACGAATAACTAGGGGATACAATAAGTCTGTAAAAGGCTGCGGTGTCAGGACGTAAGTGCCGACCTAGTTATTTAAGAGTAAACAATCAATCAATCAATCCCCAATACACGCTTCCTTAAATATAACAATAGCTTGCGATAAATTCAGGGTGGACCTACCTAAAGAATGCTCATTATTTGGATTATTTAATGTAAACACAATAGATTTTAAGGGATGGTATTTAAATTGTTCTTGATATCCCGGTCTGCGTTTTGCATATTTAATGAACATTTATTACTTCGCGCCATTGAAAGATAGACTATATGAAAAAATATTATTATGTGCTTTTAAATGAATACCATAAGAGGTTTTTATTTTTGCAACTCTTTAGGTTAGATGTTTTGACGGGAAAGGTAGGGGTGTTGTGTCCGCCAAAGATTTTCGCAAAGGCGACTTCGTTGTGGAATACAGTGGGGAACTTATTGACATAGTCGATGCCAAGGATAGGGAAGAAGAGTATGCCCAGAACGAGACCGCAGGGTGCTATATGTATTATTTTAAGCACAATGGTGTGCAGTATTGGTAAGTTGAAAAAAATGATGCGCATACAAAGAGAGTGGATTTTTTCATTGTTACGTTTTTCAGTATTGATGCTACAGAAGAGACTGGACGGTTAGGAAGGCTAGTCAATCATTCTCGGAACAGTGCTAATCTTATGACCAAAACCATAATGATTGACAAGAAACCAAGACTGGTCCTAATTGCCAAAGAAGATATTAAAAAGGGACAAGAGGTAAAGCCTTATTGAACTTTACTATACAGTATGTCCGCGAATGCGGTTAACAAGAGGGCAAATGGACCAAAATATGAAAATGATGAGAAAAAATGCAAAAACATAAAATCAAACAAGAGCAATCAGTCATTTTTTGAACTTTTAACGTGAAATGATAAATAAAAAACTTGCTCCAAATTTAGTCCTAACCCTGATTCCGAACTTACTGAAGGAAATTGGAATTTATGATATTAAAAAAAAAATTAAACATTTTTGCAAGTCCGCATTTTACTACTTTTACTTGATTATTATCTTTACATTACTAGACATTAATAAAAATAAATTTACAATGGACGAAACATAATACACATTAGTCATAGTTCAAAAACCCCTCTCCCATATTCAACACAATTTTCCAACTGCTTTCTACTGCGATCAAAACTGGCTTAAATCTCTTCAATTTCTGATAATGATTCCACTGCTCGCCCAATTCTTAGTTTAAAAATTTCGACATTACTATCCATTGGTTGCGCGAAAGTAAGCTGCTTTATACGGCCCCAAAGGAAAGAATCGCCTAATGTCAGATCGGGGCTTCTTGGGGGCCATAAAGCTGGTCCATTTCTTCCTATCCATCTCGCACCGAATTTTCTGTTCCGCCATTCTCTGACCTCTTCAAGATGATCGCAAAATAATGTATCTAGTAATTGCAAACAGCTCGCTCTGTTACAAGTACCTTCAAAATAAGGCTCAATGATGCCGTAATATGAAATAGCACACCACACCAGGGTTGAGATGATTAAAATCATAATTTTAATCAGTATGATTTTTTTTTTAAAAATGATTAATTTAAAAAAGAGTTTTAAAATTTTAACACTTAAAATGTATTTGTTCATACAAAAAATAAAACCCAGACGCATTTTTATGTGGTGTTATTTATTATTTTATTATAATAATCGAATTATTGGTTATTACAAAAATAAAACTTAAAAAAAATTAAAAAATTAAAACCAAAAAAATCTTTTTAATACAAAAAAATACTTAATTTAAACAAAAAAAAATATAAAAAAACCTAAGTGTTATAATGCTTAAATAGAAATACTAGTTTAGCTGCCAAGTCTGTTTCTTATATCTGAATGTACGAATCCATAAGTAGAAAACATCCTTTCGATATAAGCAGACGATGCACAGGCACACAAAACAGAAATTACTATAGGGAGCACTTGCTTTTCTGAAACATCTTCTTGAGATCTCCACCACTGTACTGCCGTTACATTTTTGATTATTTCCTCTGAAAACAGAGTTTTGTGAAAAGGGTCCGACTTAGCTTCCAACTTAATTAGTAATGGTAATAATCCTGTGTCTGCAAAATATTTGGAAACAATGTGTAGATCATCTCTCTTTTCTTCAGCTAGTAATGGATATTCTTCTTTGTTAATGTAGGATCCAAAATATAGGCCAAAAAGTGAAAGGGGGTTAGAGCTTGAACATATCTGTTCTTAAATAATTGATATTGACGCAAGCTTCTTTCTTTTTCAAATTCAAAACTGTCAAAAATAGCCAGTAACTTTTTCCATATGTAAACTGCTTGAGATAAAAATGCACCTTTTTGTTGCATTGCATCCAGTGCTATAGAAATTGGTTTTAGCAACTGTAGAAAATCTTCAGCCATCCTTTTTATACAGATATCTGAAACTTTTTTTAAAATCACTGGATCAATTTGATCTTTATGCTCTTCACATATTAATAACAATTTTGGCCACTCATTTACATAGATCTCAAGACAATCTGAAAGTGTATTCCATCGAACATCCTGAGGTAAGACCAATTTCTTGCCCCCTTTTTCTTTATACCAAGCATTTGGCAAATGGGTATTTCTGAAGTATTTCACATTATGTACTATTATTGTACTATATTATGTTCCTTTATCTGCGATCCTTCTAAATCTTTGGAGAGCAAACTAAGTAAGTGTGCCGAACAACCATATGTAATTATAGGGTAATTGGACGACTCGGTAATTTTTTTTCTTCATACTGACCATGTTGCTCGCATTATCTGTAACAATACTGGTAACTTTACAGTTATATTAATTTTTGCACTTATTTATTGAGTTAATAGCCAATTCGGCAAGATAGTCAGCTGTATGGGGATGAACAGATATATCTATGCTTTCTAAAGGAACACTGTTTCCATCCTCTGCAGTCAAAACGACACAGATTATCGGCTCATTATGTATATTGGACCATCCATCTAAGGACATGCAAACAGATTGTCCAGATAACTTGTTAAAACAATTAGATTTTTCTTCTTCAAATATTTCATTCAAGAGCGTTGATGATAACTGAAATCTAGATGGTGGAAGGTAACCAGGTCTTAGCATTTCTATAGCCTTTCGAATCTCTTTATTTTCTATAGCTCTAAAACTGCAATTTGTTGCGTAAACGGCTTTGGCTATTTGTTTGTCCAATTCCTTTTTCTTATCTTGTCCAGTTCGCGCAACAAAAGAATCCAAATGACCGCTACTTCCACTATTTTCACGTCCACCTACACTTCCGTTTTCACAGTTATCGCTTTTCTGTTTCTTTGCCAACTGAATAATTTTACTCAGGCTAGTTCCAGGCTGTGACTGACAATCACCATGCAGAATTTCAAGACCACTGCTGATATCACTAGTTTTACTTTTGCAGGTTTCCCAATGACTTTTTAGTCTGTCCACTAGACCTTACAATTCTTTACCACACTTTTTACATACTGCTCTACTACCTAGTTTGCCCAAATTTGCAAAAACTACGCGAACGAAATTTGCATGTTAAAACTTCTCCAGTTTTGCTTCGTATCTGTACTATTCCTGCCTAAAAATATTTGTTTACTTAACAAAATATAAGCAGTTAGAAATATTTAAAAATAGTAATATTTGTAAAAGCTGGCAAATTTTTTTAAAAAATCAAAAAAATCATTATTTTTATCAACCCTGCACCACACATTGACTTGTTTAAAGTACTGACGTCTTGCGGGAATTCTAAATTCAGGATTATCTTTACTCCAATATCTGACATGTTGAGAAGCAACATTTCCGTTGGTTGAAAATGTTACAAATTTCATTTCGAATCCATAAACAAAAATCTAGCCTTTTAGCTTTATCCCCAGCCTCCAAGGTTTGGTTGAAATGGGGCTTGTAAGGGTAAAGTTTATTATCTTAAAACAGTTTGAATGGTAGATTTTTGTATCGCCTCTAAATTCTTAGCCCTGTTTCTCAAGGAAAGCAATGGATTTTTATTTACAGATTGCAATATCAAAACTGTACAGGCATCCTCCTCATTATATTGCTTCTTCTCTTTTTTAATGTCGATAACTGATCCTGTTCTTTGAAATTTTTTCACCAGTTTGTGTACACCAACTTTCGAAACGTACACGCCAGGAAATTTGCGTTGGAATTCCTCCACTACGTAGCGATAAGAGCACTGACAATTTCCATAGCATTTTGGTCCATTTGTCCTCTTGTTAACCGCATCCGCGGACATACTGTATATAACCAAGAAATTTGGTTTAAAAAATTCTTAATACTTAATACTACGATATTCCAAATTACCTTGGTTAAAAGTGATCATTAAATGAAAAACGGCCGTCTTTGCTTATAAGGGGTGTCCAGAAATGATGAGTCAAAATTTTGGGGGGTAGTTCGGCTCGAAAAAATAAAAGTACAAGTTCATATAACATTTTTTTGAAAACTCAAAAATAATGGAATTACAAGGTGTCAAAATTTGTTTTTTAAAATCAATTTTGCTTTATAATTTTTTCCGAGTCCCTATACAAAGACAAAGGAACATACTAATTAGCAAACCTGTAAATAAATACATCAAGATGTAAATTCTATTTAAAACACAGCATTAAAATCAAATTCTGCCCGAAATAAACAAAGTAAAAAACCTTATAACGCTAAAAACGCATGTTACCATATTATAACAACATCCGAAATAAAAACGGTAGGAGTAAACATTTTAAAAACAAAACCTACGATACATAGCACTTTAAAGTCATAACATTCGTTCTTATTGTGACGCTACTGTAGCAAACACATCCTGTCTCGTTCGGATTTGAATGCTTCGGTAGTATTTCAATCTGAACGAATGTTCAGGAAGAATTTTAATGCTACTTTCTTGTTGAACGTTCGTTCTTAATGTGACGCTACTGTAGCAAACGCATCCTGTCTCGTCCGGATGTTAATGTTACGGTAGTATCACAATCCGAACGAATGTTCAACAAGGACTTGAATGCTACTTTCTTGTTTAACACTCATTCGTATTGTGATGCTGCTTTAGCAAATAACTCTATCTCGTTCGGATTTCAATGCTATGGTAGCATCATAATCTGCACGAATGTTCAACAAGGATTTCAACACTACTTTCTCGTTGAACATTCGTGCAGATTGTGACGGATTTTAATGCTGCGGTAGCATCACAATCCACACGAATGTTCAACAACTTAATTTTTAAATTAGAATAAACAACAAGCATTTTAATGATACCGTAGCATCACAATCTGAACGATTGTTCAACGAGCAAGTAGCATTGAAATCTATGTTAAACATTCGTCGGGACTGTAATGCTACGGTAGCATTGAAATTCAAACGAGACAGAATTTGTTTGCTAAAGTAGCATCACAATAAGAGTTGATGTTCAACAAGAAAGTAGCATTGAAGTCCTTGTTGAACGTTCGTGTGGGTTGTGATTCTACCGTAGCATTAAAATTCGAATAAGACAGAACGCGTCTGCTATAGTAGATTCACAATAAGAAGGAATGTTCAACAAGGAAGTAGTATTGAAATTTTTGTTGAACATTCGTGCGGATTGTGATGCTAACGTATCCTTGAAATCCGAACGAGATAGTTATTTGCTAAAGCAGCCTCACAATACGAATGAGTGTTCAACAAGAAAGTAGCATTGAAGTCCTTGTTGAACATTCGTGTGGATTTCGTTGTGTTATTGTGACGCTGCTTTAGCAAACA
Source organism: Polydrusus tereticollis (assembly GCA_963920685.1). NCBI lineage: Eukaryota > Metazoa > Arthropoda > Insecta > Coleoptera > Curculionidae > Polydrusus > Polydrusus tereticollis. The sequence goes on along the minus strand of OY987334.1, from coordinate 48,789,522 downwards.
GATCCTGCCTCGTTCGGATTTCAATGGTACGGTAGCATAACAATCCGCACGAATCTTCAACAAGTGTTTCAATGTTACTTCCTTGTTGAAGATTGGTTCTTATTGTCACGCTACTATAGCAGACGCGTTCGGTCCCCTTCAGATTTCAATGGTACGGTAGTATCACAATCCGCACGAATGTTCAACAAGGATTTCGTATTGTTGGTATTATTTCGTATTGTGATGCTGATTTAGCTGAGGATGAACATGTTGGGAACACTGATGTGATTCTTTAAATATATATTGTGGAGGTAGCCCGCCAGTCTTTTATTTATTTTATTATTAATTTACCTATGTCGTTTCCAACTTTTTTTAAAGTATGTTAAAAGCAGTGCTAATATAAGACGGATTTATGATTCCTTGGATATGATTGGACAGATCTTCTCCCATACAACTGTCAAATCCAGAGGAGCCCGAAATTATGTCAGGATTAAACTAAAAAAATTAAAGAAAAGTATAATCACCTCTGGGACTCCAAGGACGGCACCAAATCCAGATGATACAAATACGATTGAAGACTGGAACTAAAAGTAATCCAATATTTTTATATTTTACGTTAAATTTGTCACTAAACGAATTTTTGTGCGGGAGCTCCATACTCACTTCGTATGCAGTGGGCATCAAATCATTAAGGACGATCGACATGTAATCTTGATCCTATCTCGTTCGGATTTCAATGCTACGGTAGTATCACAATCCGCACGAATGTTCAACAAGGATTTCAATGCTACTTTCTTGTTGAACAGCCACTCTTATTATGATGCTACTTTCCTGTCTCGTTTGAATTTCAATGCTACCGTAGCATTACAGTCCCGATGAATGATTAACATGGATTTAAATGCTACTTTCTCATTGAACAATCTTTCAGATTGTGATGCTACGGTATCATTGAAATGCTTGTTGTTTATTCTAATTTAAAAATTAAGTATTAAAGACGTAATTGACGATTTTGCTCGTTTTAGTGCTTAATGTTGTTATTACATTACATTTCTAGTAAAGGTTCGTCTTTTGCCTGTCCCTTCCCACTGATGAGTGGGAAGCGCGCTTGGTGAGGGAGTAGACGAACCTTTACTAGAAATGTAATTTTGGTTAATAATTGGCGTTTGACGCTACCTGTCGGCGACTCCTGTAATTATGCCCAACACTATGGTCTTTGCAGGTTCTTCCATTCTGACTTCTGAACTTGTGTATAAAAGTTTCTGTTAGATTAGGCCAGGCTTTCTGTTACATATCACCGTTAATGTTATATTTGTTTATAGGTTCTCTATGACTATGGTGACAGATCGAAAGAGTCACTAAAGCACCATCCTTGGTTGGCTTACTGAAGACTTAGGTGTTTAGGTATTAATTAATAGTAAAATGCATTGAGTAGACTGTTTGCACGTAATATAAATATTTATTTATTTTGACATTGTTATGTATGGTAAAATATTGACTCATTGATCACATGCATCACTACGAATAATTTTATTTAAATAATAAAAGCGAGGTGTTGAAAAAGTCCAAAAATATTTGCAAGCAATCTATTCTATTTTTATACAGGGGCATTCGAAAGCATCTAACTTTTAGAAATGAGCTTTAAAATAGTAAGTAGTCAAAATGACGTTCCACCTTCTTATAACAGTACTTAATCGAATTTAAATTAAATACCAAAGATATTTGTTGTCATTCAAAATATTGAAATACGTGGAATCTTTGAGTTTACAAGTATATTGTTTGCATATCCCTGTATAAATAAAAAACGGCATATTTGAAGGGTTGAAAGAAAAGTTTTGTTGATTTATTTTATTTAAGGTGTATTGTAAAATATTCTAGAGCAATTTTGACGAAATAAAAGTTTTTCTTCCGCGAAATATGCCCAATGAAACACAGAATTGAGTCGGGCCTTTTGATACTAAAAAGCAGACAAGTGATACATGTACAGTCCGTTCAATAAGACCCTATCCGCGATTATTTCTTTGCTATAGGAATATTAAATTTATTTTTCATCATTTTTTGGAAGGACGTACATCGAAAATACCATTTCGCCCTGAATTTTGGTCGATAATACTTTGGTAACTAGTTTTTCCGCGTATTCCTTGGTAAGGAACCGCCAGGTTTTTCGAATTTGGGTTGTGTCAGGTTGGACATTACCAGACCCCAGACGTTTTCAATAAAATGGGCATCTGGAGATTGTAAAGACAAATCCATAGTTGATAACTAAAGGGCGGAATATATGCACTTAAATTCAGCCAAATTATGCGCATATAATATATGCCTTGTTTGCCTTTAAAATGTGCAGTTATATGCATTTTTTTGACCAAATATGCATACGTATGCAACATAGTAAAATAGGGTAAAGAAATACACTGGGTTTTAAAAATATATTTATTTAAAAAAAAAGTAAAAAAAAAAACAAAGAAAAATAAAAGTAAACAATTTTTTAACCTGAAATTGTATAAAAGGCATGAATTACTAAATATTTTTCAAAATTTTCAACTAAAAAGAATTGTCTTCTATCAGTAAAAATATGTTTATACAAAGAGAAGCTTCTTTCAACATCTACTGATGTAATCGGACAATACTGCAACTTAGGTAGTAAAGTATAAGGTTAAGATACAACTTCGTTAGATGGTTTATTTTTATAAATGCTTTTTACTGCAGTTAAGTATTTAAATCCTTCATTCCTTTTTACAGTTACATCCAATTTGTTCCTTACTTGACCTCCTACTTTACCGGGAATGTTGTTACATTTAGCGGAAAAGTTTCAACAATACTAATTGAGTCTCTTAAACTTAAATTTCTACTCTCTAACGGGGGTAATATGTCTGGTATAAAACTGAAATTAACCTTAATAAAAACAAGATCTTTAACTACACTTGCACATTTTAACAACTCCTTACTTTTCACAACACACTGCGAATCGTCATCTAAATCCAAAATTAGTTCTTTAATGGCTTCGAATTGTTCTGCGTAGAATATTGCGGCCTTAATCCATGTTTTCCACCGGGTAATTACAGGTTCTGGAGTTAAACTAACTCCTGGTAATCTCTTCTGCACCCTTAGAGGTCCTTTTAGAAACACTTTTTACATTTGAAATTAATTCATTTACTAAAGATTCAGTTCTGACGGTTTCTGTGACTCGGTTCATTCCATGTAAAAGACAAGTCACATGTACCATATTGGGGTAAAAGATTCTTAAGTTTTGGCCTACTTTTACCATATACGGTGCTGCATCAGACAAAAGCACTAAGAGCGTCTCATCTGGGACTGGATTTGGTAAGAAAAAGCTCGATAGGGGCTGCTGAATAAATCGGGTTACGGTCACATTATTAGTTTTGTCTAGCTGCTTAGAAGCTATTAAATATGGGTTTGTTGCTTTATCTTCTTGAAGTGCTCCAATCATAAGATGTGCGATATATCTGCAACAAGCATCTGTGCTTTCATCAACAATAATGTAAAAAATTTTGACTATGGTATATAAAAATGGAAAACCAAGATATGGTAAAAATAAGCAGATTGTAGAAAAAAAAACAAGGGTTGGATACATTGATGCTGTTGTCTAAAAACAACCCATACTTTAAAACCCAGTACAATAAATCGAACAAATAATACGACGAACTTTTAAAAACAGAAAAAAATAGATTCTATGAGAATAGGATTAAGAACTCAGACTCTAAGATTAAATTTGTGTGAGCAACATGCAAGGAATTGACAGAATGGATTAAAAACAATCACAATGATTTTGATGAAAATGAAACATCTTTTGCTAACAATTTAAATAAACATTTAGTTACAGTTGTTTAAGATCTTTTAATCCAATAAGGGCATAGATCATTTAAATGTAGCATAGCGGAGAATGACCCAGTGAAGCTCTAATTTCTTCTAAAACCGTTTCGTATACTAAATGGACATTCTTCTTTCTAAGCGTGTATTGCGGATTTTGCAATTTCTTTAAGGGTATGTTTGCTGCGACCAAAGCCTTGCATAAGTCTTCTTGAAAGATTTCCTTTTCCGATTTCGATTTTTCTCCAACATTTTGAAATGCGTTTTTTACACTCAGCTGAACTGGCTCAGATTTATTTGTGTTTTCTCGGTGTTTTTAAATGTTGATCGATTTGGAACTTCTTTTCACAAACAATAATTTTTGCACAAGCTTTACAGAAGACTTTTTCCCCACTAAACTCTTAACTCTGGGAAGTTTTTAATCCACGAAGACGTTTTCGCCACTTTAGACATTTTGAACACATTTAAAATCACTACTTTCACACTGAAATACTGAAATCTTTCGACAAATTAAAACAGAAGTACGTATTACAATCGTTATAAATACAGTTTGTTAAGCAGGTAACAATAAGGCATTATTAAGTGACAATAAATAACCCCTAACAATATACCTGCAAACCCCGGAAACCCCTAATAAATATTTTGTGTATAACCAAAATGTAAATATTAATTATATAATTATCTTTAGATTGGAAAATCCCTAAAACATGTGCCGGACTGGACATTAAACCTACGAGTCTACGAGTTTTCATGACCGGGCGTTTTTAATTTTTTAATAACGCCGAAAACATAAAAATATGCTCATAAAATGATAGTTTGGGAAAAATATGCATTGTGTTATAAAATTGACAAAAAATGCATATATATGCACTTTGCATATGTTCTGCCCTTTAAAGGTAAGACTCTTGATCCGATTAATATGAAAGGTTTACATCAATATAAAAAGAGGTACCTTGCTTTCAAATTACATTTCTACCTATCCCTTACACTTTCTACCTATCCCTTACCGAGGTGTAAATTTTGTAATAAAAATGTAAACCACAAAAGTATAAATAAAATGTATACTGTAGGCCTATTATGTTCTAGACGACACACGTCAAATGACATTTCAAGGTCATTAAAGGTCAGCCACAATTGTGCTGTTTGGGAGTCTATAAGTATAAATTACAATAATTGTTAAAACCGTTTATTTTTTGTGAAAATTGACAAAGCAATTCTTATGTGACATTTTTGCCACCGCATTCTTGATCACAGTCCTCCATTCTACACTAAAGACGGTGCTGTAGGTCGTCAGATACAGTCCAGTTCTCAAACCCATCAAATCCCTTGCCATCACAAGGCATGGCTGCCGCATTGTGTATCTTCTTTCTCATTTCTTCATCAGTTCGTGGTCTTTTATCGGACCCTCTCTCAAATTCAGTCTAAACTCCAATAAATCCAGTGTCTTTAACAGGACGTTTGACGGTGCATTCGATGCTTGGAAGCCTTTTTCCATATGGGTGTCGGAAAGTAGGTATTTTAAAAGGGATGTCCACTTTTATACCCTTTATAGTCAGTCGAGCCTTTGGTTCGCGCAGAGGCAAAGTTGGGTTGCTCTTAAACATCTGGAGAATGACTTTGTCCTGCTTCTTCGTGGTCGCTCTCCTTTCGCGTTCATTGCACCGCTTCTTCACAAAGCTTCCAGACTTTGTTGCAGCACTGACTGTTAATTTTATGTGATTGGTTTAGAGAACGTGGTTGCGTGGAGACCAAGTCAGTATCATTCCGCACAATTTAATAGAAACGTTTCCCTATCTATCCTATAACCTGAATCGGGGCAAAAACACTTTTGAAGAATCTGGAAGATCAGACGGTGTCTAGAAGTATCTCGAAGTTCTGATATCGTCGGATGTAGTCATCAATTAATATTGTTAGTACCTATACAGATGCACTTACCCACCTGAACCTCGTCTGAATCTAACAGTCAGTTGTAGTTGGGGGAAGGATCCCTTACTCCTCTGATCAGCTGGTCAGCAGGCATACAGATAGTATTACCCGCGTCCGCGAGACTACCGCGAACTGCAGAATCCTCGTTAAGTGAACCGTATAAGTAGTTTGGTCAAGAATTATTATTAACCAAATAAAACAACTACTTTCTCAAAACACTTAGAATCTATTACAAAGAAAAAGAAAGTGATACTTTACAAAAAGAGCCTTAAATATATTTACAAAGGAATATTTACATCTAGCGAGAAAGAGTGGTTTCGAAACTAAAGCTCAACTAGCTAATTATTCAGTATTCAAACTGAATAATCGACACGCGTCTAATTAAAATCCCCAATAAAAAGAGAATAATTAATGAAAATTAATTTTGAATGTAAAATCCCCAATAAAGAAATAAAGAAATAGAACAGAATGTACTACTAGATGGTACATATCTTACCCCAAAACACTGATTAATAAACGATAAGGGATTAAATTGAACTTTATAAAATTAAGAAAAGGATCACTTTACACGAGAATTAGTAAGTTGACCAGAGACTTCGGTAAAAATCTAGGAACTCATTTCACTGCGTTCTCGAAAAGAACTTGTGGCCTCAGTACCACACCCCTTGGCTCCTAAAATCCCAACCTTTTAACTTTAAACCAATTAAAATTCCCAAAATAAGTAATGGTCGTTCCCGCGTCCCATGACTGATGGCACTTAACCAATCACAAGTGTAATTGCACTTCTATCTTTTTAACCCTTATTGACCATCCCCTTAATATTCTTAGGCTATTCGCCGATAGATGGCTCACCTAGTCCACGGAAAGGATATAATTGAAAATTTTGATTTCCTCTGATAGAAAATGACTTAAACCTATAATTTATACAAAACAACATAGTCCTAATCTAATTATACCTAAAAAGAGTTAGAAATGTTTAAAAAGAAACCTACAAAGTCGTTTTTGCTTGTTTCTTATGTGTTTTCAGGTTTCAGGTAGGTTAAAAGAACAGATCTAAAACTTTTGTACAATGTGTATAGGGCAGATACCGGTTTCAGTCTCAAAGTCGCAGCTTTATCTATTTTTCTTTTAATATCAAACTATATGATTCAATTCTCGCGCATTCTTTGTTTTCGAGAACCGTTGCATGTGATAATAAAATCCATGTGTTCTCCAACTTTCTAAACTAAACCCTAGTAGGTAAGGGTACTTTCTAAGAAAGGTACTTTTTCTAGCAGATTTATGTTTTAAGTATCCATGTAGAATATTTTTTTTTAATCCAAAACTTGTCAATCTTAGACATATTTACTGTTATTGCTTTTAGTACCATAACGAATAAAATTAGGTGCAAAAAGTAGTTAGGTCTATATTACAGAAAAGATGTTCTATAGTTTAATTTAGTGTTTAGCTTTTTAAAAGACGATAAAACCCTTGCTTTCCCCAATACGAGCCACATGTTAACATATTTCTTGAGAAATTTTCTTCCAGTAAAGCAAGCTTTTTTAAATACAAATAAAATATTCTATGCTGTTACATTTAGATGCATTGACACAAATTCTGCCTCCAAGCCTTTGACAGTCGATGTATTTTTAACTTGTCCGCTCGGTGAAGCCTGTTGCTGAGAACTGACACAACTAGGGAAATAAGTCTCAGATGCTGGAAAAGATGGCGGAAATATATTGTTCAAGTTATTGCGGATACGCTCTTTTTGAACAGACTATATATGATTTTATTCAGGGTTTAATTAAAATATAAAAATTTGAAATATCACAGATTTTTGTTTGGATATTCTGAAAAACTAGCAAGGAGTAGACTTATAGTTAGGGAGCCGGTGAGGGACTTGTAAAGTGCATACCGGGTGAGGCACTGTCAGACTGGGCATAGAAAATCCCATGTAAATTTTGCTACCCTCAAATATTGGCTCGCCCATTAATTTTACATCAAATTTGTATTAGACTTTTTGAAGCCACTTAAAAGTTTTTGATGTATGATATTATTAAACCTTTTTTTAAATACTATAACGTCACAATTACCAACGCTTACGGTTCCTTGCGTTTTAAATAAAACTGGACAAATACGAGTTAAACCTCACGCGCCGTGGGTTAGTTCAAGTAAAGTGTATTCACAAATATAATAAACTGACCAAATGACTCCTATTTATTTCTACCTAAATAGGGGTATTGACACAATGTCGACTGAGCTAGGACCGTCTTAGAAAATGCATAGTATTGAAGTATTTAATTTAGCAGCAAATAAATATGAAACTGATGTTTAATGCTAAATTATTATATTAATTAATAAATTACCCAACTAAATCTACTAAATCACTATCGCTATCATCATTTAAAGTAATAATAAACCATTCTGTTGCATTCCTAATACAAATGTAACTTTTTGCAACTTTCTTTACATGTTGTACGCAGTTTTTTCAGTTCACCTCAGAATTTTTTTTAGTTTCATCATGAGTTAGAGTTAATACACTAGAATTAAGTGTGGGCTTTAAGTTGGTGCCATATTTGTTCAATAGGTTTAAATATACAGTGGTAAGGCGGTAGCCGCAATACTATGTGCCCCATGCTTTTCGCAAGTTCATCGCAATAATATTCTTTTTGAATAGAGATACTTCTAAGCACTTCTAATAAGTCTTTATTTCTATAATTTTCATGAAAATATATATCATTATCAAACATATATTCTTGAATTTTGGCTTTATTGTCTTTTGAAGAAGGAGCTTTGTTTAATTGTCTACTATGACAACTAGCGTTATCCATAACAATGACACTAATTGGTGGAATGTTCTGCAATAATTTAGTTTCAAACCAATTTTCAAATAACTCCGCTGTTGTGTCTTCATGATAGTCAACACATGATTCACTAATATTTTTGGGCGAGAGAGATATACCGTTCGGCACCCACCCATCTTCAGAACCAGCATGTAAGATTGTTATTCTTTTTTCACGGTTTGACGTGACACGTGTCACACATTTGCCGCTAGAATCGACCCAACCACTTGACGGGGTGTCGTGGGTGTCAAACCACGTTTCATCTAAATAAATGATCGGCCTACCTTCAGTTCTGTATTCATTTACTTTTGTCAGATATTCCCACCGCCATTCTTGAAGACGCTTGGACTCCGTTAAAACCTGCTTTTTATTAATCCTTTTGAATTTAAAGCCTATGTGTTAAAGGCGCTTCCGCAATGTCGTTCTTGAGCATTTAATTTCTGTTCATCTGTTGTTAGCCTTTTCATTAAATTGTCCAACGTTGGTACACTTTGCTCTTCATACATTTTATAAATTTTTCGTTTATAAGTTCCTCGTCCCCTTGGTCCAACGTTCTTGATTTTCCAATACCACTTCTTTTTCTGCGTTCCAAAATTGGCCCTTGTGTAATTTTCCAAACTGTGGAAAAGGATTTTTTTGTAAGTAAAGCCGTTTCCTTTACAACTTCTTTAGGGCACAAATTTCCGTTAATTGTCAAAAACACATTTTTTATAATCTGTTTGGCATCTGTTGATAAATGCACTCTGTTATTTACTTCAGTTTCATTGCTTTCACAAATCTCACTAGAACACCAAGGACGAAACATTTTCAAAAAACAAACTAAACTCAACAGTATACGTTGACAGACTAAAATCAAAAAAGACCCTGGTTTATCCGCATTTTTATTTACCTGAGTACGGTACTTAAAATTTATTACGCCCATATCATTTCACAGAACTGGTTTATTGTTGTTTATTATATTTTGAATACCCTGATAATAGCAGTCATTTAGGTCGGTTTCTTAAATATGTGAACACACTTTTTTTTTTTTACTCATATTAGTCGCCTAATGTGCAGAAATAAAATGTTGATACTTGTGACTTTATGACCTTAAAATACTTAGGAAAGAGCACAGAGTGATCAGTTAGTGACATATAACTAAATTTAAATAAAATGACTGTAGGTTAGTGACCAAAAGCTGTTCAAAATTGTCATATTATTATACTGTATTGTTTTTTAATTAGATGGAGAAAATTGAAAGCAGGGGCAGGTTATTTACAAAAACGTTTTCTTGACTGTTAAAAAGTTTTTTCACAATTAAATAATGCGAGTGATAATGACATGTTGTAAGTAATTATGAAACAGTTTTACGATGTGATGACCTGCGTTTGTTTGTTTTTTGTAATTAAGTGTTAATATTGCTTAAGCTTTTATTGTTTATCATGTTTTGAATTTTTTGTTCACACAGTACAAATTTTAAGGGTACTTAATAATTATTATTGTTAAGTAATTAATACAGGGTGGCTATTGGGTGGAAATTGTGATTTTTAAAACCCTAAACTAACCTAAACAAAGTATCACTTAAGGGGTTACATGCAGCCAGCCCGATGGAAAATTGATAATGCTTTTTAAAAATTATAAAAAAGTGTCATAAAATAGAACCACAGATTAATTCTACCAGATGCGAATCTCTTGGTAGTTTTCGGGGCCTTGACGGCACGGGCAGTGCAACGAGTCGAGCGTGGATGCCGAGAACGGAATTTTCCACCATTGATATCGTTTAATTATGCGGGAGTAATGAATTGGCGGGTTGCGGCATTGCAATTCATAGAAATTGTTATTATTCGGATTACAATAAACCATACACACGATGCGGAGCGATCCGAGTGAGATTTTACCCCTAAATAGCCAAAAAATACCCTTTTTAGTGGTGTTTCTCAGCAAATACGGGGTGAATTGCTCATCCTCTTAAGGGGGTGAAAACTACCCCTCAGGGGCTTTTTTGAGAAGCACAGGGAACCCAGGTCAGAGTAGTTTTCTAAGCGTCGAAGACAAATCAAATAATTCAATAAAATAAGACTTCGGTTAGATGAACAAAATTAAAAAAATACGAAATAAACTAAACACTTTTTCAATTTGACCCCCACATTACTCTCACCTGATTTTCCGTGCTTTTTTTAAGAGGAAACAATTTTTTCCTTGAGGGGTAATTTTCACCGGGGATAGTGCTTAGGGGGTTGCCAATTCCGGGATCCCGGGAAAAATCAATCTCGAAAATCCCGGGTAAATTATATAAATTTCTTTCCAGCCCGTGTTGCGTAAAGACTGAATCAAATGAATGCCTTAAGTGTTCCAAATATCTGCGAAATCAGATCTAAATCTAAGGGCTGATTCGAAAAACCAGCTTAATCCAAAAATATAAATTCTTTCAACCGCACAGCTTCATTTATGTTTCATCTTCTACTTCTTCTTCATGTACCCTGCCCGGTCCTCCGGACGTTGGCGATCACTGTGGAGAGTGCAGCGCCAGCCTTGGAAACACCTGTCGACTGTCTGATGTTTCTCAGCCATGACATCTGTCTTCTACCGACTCCTTGCTTGCCTTCTATTTTCCCTTTTAAAATGAGTTGTAAGAGACGATATTTTTCTTTACTTAACACTTGTCCTAGGTAGGCAATCTTGCGACATTTGATTGTTGTTATCAGTTGCCGTTCTGTTGTGGCTCGACGCAGGACTTCCCCATTGGTCAACATGTCAGTCCAGGAAACTCGCAGCATCCTTCGATGAATCTACATCTCTAATGCCTCCAGTCTATTTAGCAAGGCTGCTTTCAGGGTCCAGCCTTCCACCCCATAGAGAAGAACGGACCAAACGTAGCGTTTGACCATACGTTGTCCCAATTTGAGATTTAGATCGTTATTACAGAATAGGGATCTCATTCTTTTAAACGTTGTTCTTGCCATCTCAATACGGGATTTGATTTCAGATGTTTCATCTACAACTGTTTAATTTTTTTTTATAGATAAGTGATTATCAGAACTAAAATTAAATGAGATGAAGCCAATTTACCAATATGGATATACTGCACGTGCATACTAACATATATGTTATACAATGTACTGTATGTTTGCTTTGAAATTCTTATTTTTTAAAATAATCAGAAATTAGTTTCTCAAACTTGTACAGGCTTCAGATAGGCTTGATATTTTCGACGCTGGAGCAAGTTCAGGTTCCTATTTCTCTGTCTCAGAGTTGGGAGTAGTTTCATCCGTTTCTTGGATCTCTTCAATACACAAAATTCTGAATAATGCCTTGATCCAACGGTTGGCAATGTGATAATATTAGGAGGAAGAAAAATAAGTCTGACATTATCCAGTGTAATTTTGGGATGAGACGTTGCATTATCCAGAAACAATATCACTTTTCTATTCTTCTTTATCTTGGTATCAAATCTTTGAAGCCATGTTGTCATGATGTCTGCTGTCATCCGCGCTTTTTAGTTCGAGACCCATTGGAGAGGTAACTTATCGATTTGTGCGCCCTTAAAACATCGAGGATTTTTGCTTTTGCCTATTATAAGTAGTTATTCCTTCTCACCTTTCATATTTGCACATAACAGAATTGTAAATCATTGTTTTGCTGTTTTTTTTTTTTTCAGTACACTTGTCATCTTTCAATGCATATGTTTTTGTTGGCAATGCCAGTGGCGGCTCGTGACATTTATTTTAGGGTGTGCGCCGCAGGCGAAAAATTTTCGAGGTGCCACGCCCCTTTTTACCTTTGTATCGATTTTCTTTGTGCTTTTTATCCCAGAAGAATATTAAAAAAAAAACGCGGTTTTTAAATGGGATTTTTATTTCAATTTTCCCTTGGAAATCGATTGTCGAAAAGTTATTTAGAATGTTCTCAACAGAATTTTGGTCCATAACTATAACACTTCGTGTGAAACAATCCGAACTACTAGCCATTATTAAATTACAACAACAAAAAACACCCACAACACCGTCAATAAACTTCAAACTTCTCTAATCTCGTAAAAAAACTCTAAAACAATCATATTAAATTATTGAAGTGTGTATTCAGATAGCGCATGGCGACGCCCTTACATCGGGCGATTAACCGAATATTCCCGATCATTCCACACAGGGAAAATCCATTTAACGAGAGCGCCGAACGAATACACAATACACACGGCAGACCATTTCAATCAGTATATGTAAGTGCACGCTGCAGTCGCGCTTGAAGTCTTTCGCATTCGCCATTCTTATACCGGGTGTTGCATCGTCGAGCGGGACATAGGAAATCCCATGTAATTTTAAATGGGGTCAATTATTGGCTTCCCTAATTATTTTAGAGAAAAATTCTATTTAGGTTTTTTAAAGAGCACTAAAACCCACATTCAAAAGAATACCTTTAGATATTTTTGATGAGCCCGTTTACGGGTTATCGCCGATTTCTTTTTAACTATTTCTCCTTTTTATGGCCCCGTATTTGCGGGCACCAGTCAAGGTAAAAGATGACTGTCAAATAAAGTTGTCATTTTGAGGAATATTTGAACATCTTCTTAAATAATAAAGTTCTAACAATTTAATAGTACCTACCTATTAATTAGTAAAATATTGAAACATGTAAAATGTCATAATTAACCTTGTAATTGGATACTTTATTTTAGTTTTATTCAGATTAATTTGTACTCATAAATACACCTTTAATATTTTCGATGTACGAGTTTTTATAACAATAAAGCACACATTTCAAAATGACAACTTTATTTGACAGTCATCTTTTACCTTGACTGGTGCCCGCAAATACGGGGCTATAAAAAGGAGAAATAGTTAAAAAGAAATCGGCGATAACCCGTAAACGGGCTCATCAAAAATATCTAAAGTTATTCTTTTGAATGTGGGTTTTAGTGCTCTTTAATAAACCTAAATAGAATTTTTCTCTAAAATAATTAGGGAAGCCAATAATTGACCCCATTTAAAATTACATGGGATTTCCTATGTCCCGCTCGACGATGCAACACCCGGTATACAAGTTTTCTTGATATTTTTTTTTATATAAATTTTATTTTTGCTTGGTGCTTGGCTTTCTTAGGCAGTGCGCGCGCACGGGCGCACTTATTGACGAGCCGCCCCTGGGCAATGCACGATAGTAGAGACCTGTCTCATCTGCATTATATACGTCCCTTGGGGCATAATCCTTTGAAATGGTCAGTAGCCTTTCCTTCCAAGCAGTTTCGTCTTTAATATTGATATCGGCTGATTCGCCACATATTTAATTTTTCTAACCATCCATTTGATGCCTTGGAAGTTATCTAGTCCTAGACATTGAGCAGATTTGAGGGCTTTTACTTGAATTATCGTCCCGGGTATTGGTAAGTGCTTGTTTCGCGCCTTACAAAACCAGTTAAAAACTTGATCCACTGTCAGTCCTTCTGTTTTGGGAATGTTTACTTTTTGTTCACCGTTGCCACCTTCTTGAAGCAGATTTCTAACTTCTGCTTTATTTTGAAACAAACACTTAGGTCTTACCCATTTTAAATTTTTCAGCCTTTTTTCTGGTACTTGTACCAGTTTTTCCACTTTTCTCGATTATTTCTATTTTTTCGCTGAATGAATGACATTTCCTTTTTCCCGCCATCTTCAAATATTCACGTTAGTCCCAAAACACACAAAAAGTGTTCAAAACAAAATTAATGTTAACAACCGATGTATCAGCCTTTAAAGCAAATTGAATGGATCCGCCTGCAATAAAGTAATTCGTGTATGTATCTATATTTTTAAAGAATTGTCGGGTCGGGTTTTACTCCCCCTAATGAAGGGTGTTTTTAGCATTAATTCAAATTCAAATTCAAAATGCGCTTTATTGTTAAAAGATATTGATCTTGTTCACAAAGCTTTCTTAAAATAAACTAATACAATATATAAAATAATGCAATCAATTAGATGCTAATAGAAAATATAGTCAATAGGTCAGTATTATATAAAACAAACAATAAATCTACTTTAGCAACCAACAACAACAAATTTTAAAGATGCAAGAAAGGCGTCTTTAATTTCCTTAATTAAAATAGACAGAACAATAATTCTTAATGTTTACCAAAAATTCCGATGATGAGTGCCCGCGGTCATTTAACAGATGGCTCGGTAAAGAGGAGTATAAAATAATGGGATTTCCATTTTTAAATATGGGGAATTCATAACCGGTCCTTTACCGCAGGTGGTCACTTGGTAGAGGCGGTTGCAAACAGAAGTTTTACCGTATTATCACATTATCATCTGACAAATCATGAACAGCAAAAACATTATACCATAATATCTGTCGAGGGTATTAAACAGGACCACTTGGCATATTTGGGGAGGGGAAGATTCTGCATAAAGTTATTCATTTTTATTACACGATATTTTTCCCTCTTTAGCTTTTATAATAAATTTTCTTTCTGAAAAGCTTCTGCTTTGTTTAAGGGAAGAGCCTCTTCGTTCCAATATTGGTTTTTCAGGACCTCACTAGTACCTGCATTGATTTTTTGTTGCATATTGCACAGGTGTCAGATCTAGGATACCCAAAGTGAATATTAAAGGTATTTAAAATTGACCAGTATGATTTATAAGGAATACCAGCATCAGTTAAGTCTTCAGGAAGGTACCTGCGGCGAGGGTTATCTTTAAGTGAATAATGAGATTTTCTATGTTGTAACAGTTAGTTGTGGTTTTTTACAAGATGGTGTACATGGTCAGGAAGTTTGTTAGGCCTAGATGTATGGCGGCCTTGCCATACATCTAGGTTGTGAGGTGTGAGTCTTGGTCTTCTTTTGTCGCCAGGTTATTAAAGCCATACGAAATTTCCTGTCGTATTTTAACGCGTACTTTAATGAAACAGTGGAACCTCTTACATCTTAAAAAACACTACTTATTGCCTAATTTTTAAGTTAATATTGATAGAAGCAAGCAGAACGAAGGTGGCAGGAAAATGGCAAAGTTCTATCTTTTGGATTTCTCATTCTCTTCCTAGTCGGGCATTGCCTTCAACTTCTGTTTTTAGACCAATATAAAAGCCACAATCAGTAAATAAATACGTTTTTTTATATTTTTCTTACCGACACCGGTTTGTTTTTGCGAAACCAATTTTCCGACATGTTTTAAGTGCTCTTTACCCCTTACTTTAGCATCTCTTATTACACTTTCTAACCTGCAACAATACGTCCTTGCATGGTTGAAATTTGCACAAACAATGACTTTGGCAATGACGTGGCACATGCTGTCCGAAAACCTTAGCAATAAACATTGGATTACTCTAATTTTTGCAAGAAATGACAGGGAGTTGTCTGTTTTTTTGTGAAATACAGCATATTTTTGTTATATTTGCTAATCGGGGTTTTGGAGAATCGTTTTAGAGTATGTTATTAGAGCGAAAACGAGGAAAACTTCTAACTATACATAATGCAAATTTAAAAGCGATGCACGTCATACCCTTTAAGTTACGTCAGATATCGACAGTGTTGCCAGCTTGTAACCAAAATATCCGAGTGAGGGAATTACAGTTTTTTTTTCATAAAAACAAGACAAATATATAAAAATTTCCCATAGTTTATATATTTGTTTACTGCATAATACCTTTTACCATCAACATTAGTAGATCCAACACTTCTTGTACATATTTATCTTGCTAAGATCGACCATTGGCACCATTCTGAAAAATCCATGTTTCATCCAAGAAAACGAATTGATACAAGAATGCTTCTTTTTCTTTAATATATTCTTTCAAAAATACCAATCGTTTGAAAGCTACATGGGAAAGTTCCATAAGCCCTCGCCTCGGTTCATATTTTTTCCATCCGAAGACTATTTCCTTTAAGAGGCTTCTTAAAGAGTTTAGACAATCATCAAACAGTTCTCTGTCGTTTAATTTTTAAAACTTAAAATTGTCAAAGTTACATGATGTTCTAAAAAAAGTTACAGCTTATGCATAACCAATGTAAAATATTAGTTTTTAAATAATACAACTTACTTGTTTCATACATTCCATAAATAGTGTCACTGATAGAACTTATATCCAATCTGGACACATTTACAACTTTCTTTAAATAAGAACGTTTTCTTTTAGGTGACTCAAATATTTTATTTTGCCTAACTGTTGTTGAAACTGCGCTTACAGTGGAGATATTCAAATTTAGTGCAGCTGCTACACGCTAAAAATTTGTAAAGTGGAACTAAAATATGTAGACCTTAACGCAGTCTTTAAATTTACTTCTCTAACTGCTGTCAAGGGTAACAATGGGCCATTGTTGTTAAGTTCTTCCTGAAAATAGCTTATTAGAGAGGCTATAAGCTCCTTGCACCGGCTATTTAAATGCTTTGGCATTTTTCACTTTTTCACAAATAGTAAACAACGTAATCGATAAAGATATGCACAGTTGTTCTTAAAATAACAGTTTTTTAATGCTATTTATGAAAATATCTGAAGTTTTTGTTAAAAAAAATAGACGCAAAGCAACACGAAATCACTAAATAATTGAGGTTAGTTTTGCATGAAACGCACCGCACCGTTTACAGTTGTGTTGCCAACTATCGGCCAATAAAATTCAAATTATATTAATTTTTACAAGCTTAAATAAACAAAATATTTGCTATAAGTGGGTTCGTATCAAAGAAGAATACTTTAAGTTTGTAGTTAATTTAATATCGCATAAAGTTTTAATACTTTTTGCCCAAATTTAATTTCCTCGTGTTTTCTTACAGACTGACAATTAATTATCAGCTGATTGACGACGTGCATAGGTTTTAAATTTGCATTAACCATAAGTTAGATAATGGAAGCAGTTCTACACAGGAAAATTCTGAAAATTGCGACGAGAGAAGGACAGGTTAGGTTAAAAATAAAATTAGACAGAAATTAATAAATATGCTACGAATTTCTTTAACGAAATTAGTCCAGGAATCATATACTCTTTATTCCGAAAATCCGGGGATTGAAACGTCTTGACACCACTAATGGTAGTCAATTCGATAAATCTGAAAAATCGAGCTTGTTCCGCTTTCGTTTGCTAAGACTGTGTATATTTTTAATAAAAGAAGTTTTTCAGCTTTTTTGGACAATACAGGCTGCTGCTCTATTTAAATTGGCCGTTTTTAAAGCTTAATAACTTTGGTACTAACTATCCTATTACTAATATTCAAATACGGTTTTGTAGAATGCCTGCCAAAATTTTGTTACTTACAGGGCTGACCAAGAAGTCAGAATAAGGCCAACTGCATTTCCATATAAAATGATGTGATATAGTTTTGGAATGAGAATGTACAGAGAATTAATAAAAAATACCAATATGTGTTCAATTTTAAAAAATGCAAGTTGGCCGTATTCTGACTTTGTGGTCTGTATAAATAATATCAGACAACAAATCGTGGCTCGCACTAGCCGATGCCTCTCGGAGCTCAGGCGCGGTAAAATTTTCTATTTCTAAATCACTGCCGCTTTGGTCGCTAAGATTCTCAGCGATATTTTAATATTTTATTGTAAAACTTTTACTTAAAACCTTCAAAAGGCGGCCATAATTATTTTAGAATATTGACGTTTATTGAAACCCATCAGTTTCAATTGTTTTATTTGTTGCCTTGACAACTGAGCCCTAGGCTACTTGATATTTCGATATGTTTGAATAATAGGGGAAATGGCTAATTTAAAAAAAAAAATTAGGTCTTTTGGTGTTAGTTCGGCTGTTAGTAGTAGAAAAAATTCTATATATACCTCGGTTGAGAAGGCCATTATTGACCTCGCACATTATAAAAGTGCTCGGTCAATAGTGGCTCACTTCTCACCCTAGGTATATAATATACTATTTTAGGTCCAAATTATCATTATGTGTTCTGTTAGTAATAACACTGATAACAAACAAAGATTAATGCTCTAACAATGGTATCCTTACAAGTTATCTCGCAGTTAGAGCTAACAGGACATTGATAACAATTTGAACCTTAAGTAGGTAGCAAAATTTTGGCAGGTATTCTACAAAACTGTAATTGAATTTTAGCAATAGGATAATTAGCACCTAAGTTATTAAGCTTTAAAAACAGGCTATTTAAATGAAGCATACTGTATATTTCGTTACAATCAATATGCGTCACCCTCGAATATAGTACAGGCAACCGGTTCTAATCCCCAGGCGCGCGCTCACATTTATCGTTGTATCTTTGGCATTATTGGGAATTTTTGAATACTTTTGGTTTTTAATATTTTAGGTAAAATACAAAGTGTTTTAGAAGTACGGTACGTAACTTAAAAGGGTGATTCCTTATGATATTTTAAGAGAAAAAGTTCATATGAACATGTGTCCGGAGTTGCCCCGTTTTTGATATAGAGGGTGTTAAAATTACAAAAAATATTGTTTTTTTATAAATCCTTTTTCAGATTTTATTGAAATTTTGTACCCTTATTCATAATAATAAGGGGCTTAATTAGCCCTAACTAGATTAAACTTATTAAGTCCCGGAGGGCACCTTAACGAATATTATTGACAAAAAAAATGTACGCCACTGACTTTTTTCTAATTTTGATATTTTTTCTCGGATTTACCAACTAATACTACAACTTTTTGTTCCCGGAATTGTTTTCGTATCTTGCTTCGAGACCATTATACAGGGCGTTCGCGTATATTTTGCCCAATAGATATCTCTATTATTATTGGTTTTAGAGAAATGGTTTAATTAACAAAGTTATAGCATTTCACCGAACCTTCAGAAAATTAAATGAACAAGAACAACTGAGTATCGGAAGTGACAGTCTTCTGACAAGTGCCAGTTTTTCAAATGAAATACCCCCTATTTTTTCATTGTATCAGTTCAAGAATTTTATCCTCTTTTTAAATATATAGTGGTTGTTGGGGTTATTTTTTACCGTTTTGGAACGATATTAAAACATAACACAACATATATATTATTTTTATAATTGCTCAAAATGGCCACCGTTTATTAAAATGCAGGATTGGTAACCCTCTTTTAGTTTTTCAATTGCATTACCAATCATATCTGGCCTACCGAAGTTGAGAAAGTCAATTTCAATTTGGATTTGTTCCTGCAAATCGGCAACACTATTTGGTCTGAATGCAGATACCTTGTCGTTGAGGTAGCCCCAAAGAAATGTGTCTAATGGTGTTAAGTCGGGACTATTGGGAGGCCATGCAATCATCCCTCCACGACCAATGTCATAATTCTTATTGGGGTATTCTCTAACTGGAAGAACACTATGACATGGAGCACCATCTTGCTGCCATATAAAATCCCTTGCGGCGTTTAGAGGAAAAGTTTCAAGAATATCCTCTATTTCATGTGCAAGCATTTCACGATATTTAGCTCCATTTAAAGATCCATCAATGAAAATTGGACCGATGATTACACTATGCCGCACCACACATTTAAGGTAAGCGCGCATTTGTACGCAGCGGACGAATCGTAATATTTTGGTCACCATCGCACATTATATTCGGATTTGCTTGCCGTATTTTCAGTGCAATCTAGGCAATTTCTTTCCTCCCTTTTTGTTTTTGTGCAGTGTAAAATGAGCAGTTCTGAAGAAGAAATATTTGCAATTGCATTAGCATTTGAAGATGAAGAGCAAAGAGAAAGGAAAAGAAAAAAACGAATTTGGGTCCATAATATAAATTTGAAGAGAAAACGCTACGGAGAATTTCATACTTTGTTTAACGATTTGGTAATGGATGAAGTAAAGTTGCTATAATGTTTATGTTTTAAATTATAAAGTTCTTCATATTGTGTTACTAAAGTTATTAACAAACCATCGTCCATTGTAATTTGTTGTGGTACAAACACACTCAATACAATATGATTAATCCGACCCGATTCCTGTCGTGACTTGTCGCGCATTTACTCGGATTTGCGAATTACGTCATCGTTACGTATCGTATCCACGGATTTAATTCTTTCTAAATAATTCGGGACGGAATTCCGTCCCTACGATGCGTTCGATGCGAACGAATGTGCTTTATCATATTTAAAACTATGTATATAATAATTTTTCTCGTTCCGTCTGTCCGATGCGTCCGTCCGATGCGAATAAATGCGCGCTTACCTTTACTGATACCCACACAGAACGTATCACTTCAACTGTAAGATACGGATTTTGCGATGCCCAGAAGTGTGTGTTTTTGGGATTTGGAGCTGAAGCCGTATTAAGAGAAGATTCATCGGTCCATATAATGTTCTCAAACAAATTGGCGTTATTGTTGAGAATGTTTGTCATGTGACGGCATAACTCCAGAATTTTAAAAACTACTGTGCAACATTTGGCAAGATATCTTGTCAGATATCAGTCCCATATCGAATTTTGTGGATTTTCTGAAAACAACAACAAAACAAATTAAACTGATACGAAGCGGATGTAAAAACAAATAAAAATTATCTTGAAAATATAAAGGAACGGGAAGTTATTTATCCTCAAGTATCCGACAATGCCTTTTCTTTCTTTGTGATATTTTTCGCT
Organism: Polydrusus tereticollis; assembly: GCA_963920685.1. Lineage (NCBI taxonomy): Eukaryota > Metazoa > Arthropoda > Insecta > Coleoptera > Curculionidae > Polydrusus > Polydrusus tereticollis. Next base: position 48,768,496 of record OY987334.1, on the reverse strand, counting down.
CAGAAAGTTGACGAAACACATTTCGGAAAGTGTTTTCGCTAGGAATTACTAAATGTGGATGTCGCCTTCTGAATTCGCATTGCGCTTCTCGGTTGTTGTGCCCACATTTGATATATATTTTAAGAATTTCGAACTTTTGCTCTTTAAAGTATCCTATTTAGACCCTGATTTTGACAACGTTTATTAAGATTTGTAAACAAGACAGAAGAACAATTTAGTCAAAGTGACAGGTATTGCTATGAGTAACATGAGCCATTTACAAAACTTTAATGAGGATAATAATAATTCTATTATATTTTCGTATACTTCCAAAACGGCAAAAAATAACTCCAACAACCACTATATATTTAAAAAGAGGATACAATTCTTTAACGGATATAATGAAAAAATAGGGGATATTCCATTTGAAAAAGCTGTTACTTGTCAAAAAACTGTTAGTTTCGATACTCAGTCGTTTTTGTTCATTTCATTTTTTGAAGGTTCGGTGAAAATGCTATACCTTTGCTAATTTAACCATTTCTCTAAAACCAATAATAATGGAGATATCTATTGGGCAAAATATACGCGAACACCCTGTACTTCAAAGTTAATTAAAACATTTAAATTAAAAATAAAATTATTTATTTAAATATGAAAATGAATAACGGTACCAAATTTCAGTAAAATCGGAAAAAGAATATTTAAAAAAATTATAATTAAACGATTTTTTTTTAAATTTTAACGCCATGTTCATATGAACTTTTTCTCTTAGAATATCATAAGGAATCACCCCCTTATGTTACGTACCGTACTTCTGAAACACCATGTATAGTGAATAATAATAAATCGATTTTTTGAACATTCTGGAGATGTGTAACCCCTTGTGATGTCTACTGAATATATCTGTTGTAGAAAAATGTATAATTTAAAAAAGCTTCTCATGTTTTTTGCCACCCTGTAAACCAATCAATTTAGTGCTTTAAAATGTTCATTTTTGCGCAGGTTCCGTTTCCGATGGTGATTTAACATCAAAAAGTACCTTTTTTATTTATACCACAACTAAGGAAACTAAAAGGAAAAATTCTGATGTAAATATAAGAATTCATATCAATTATTATTGTCAACAATAAGTTTTTGTGATACAGAATTGTTGCTTTTTGTCTAAAAAAATTGTTACCGCCAAATTTTATTATTTTATTGTAAATTTTAAATTTATTCACCTCAGTATGTGTAATACCGGACCAGTCCGAAGTACACAAATAAGTTTGCAGATTAATGTCAAAGTTCCTGTCATATTATATACGGGGTGTGATTGTGAAAAACTACTATTTAGTTAGAAAACTGCTAAGGTAGCTAAATTTGGGCATCTTAAATTTATGACAATAATTTAAAACATTTGTTTTTTACTATGTCTTGAATGTTATCCGAATGAAATCTTAATAATAATAATAAAATATTATTCTTCTATACAAGTTGTCCTCTAATTAATGGTACACAAAAAACCAAACTTACTTTGGCCCCAAAGTTTATAATATCTGGGTGTTTTGCAAAAAAAAAAATCTAACCCACTTGTTTACAGTTCTGTGTTAAACCACAGCATGAAGAGAGCAGTAGGCGCACTCGGCGTAAAATGTAAAGGCTGAGACACAATCAAAAACTTAAGGAATAAGAAATAAGATTTATGATATAAGAATTAAGATTTAAGAACGAACATATGTTGTCCTATGTAAACAACGCACAATGAAATTTTTAAAATTAAGGAATAAGATTTAAGCTTTAAAAAACCGACTTGTTGGTTTTAAGAAATAAGGAATAGGAAATCAGCCAATCAGAAGTCAGCATGTTTGTTAGGTTTGAATTTTGACAATTTAATAACCTCAAAATTGTATTTTCGTTTCTTAACGTAATAATAAAACGCTGCCGACATTGCAAACACTATTGAAAAGAGTTAAGGACTTTTTTGGCAAGCCTTTCATATTTTTTAAAAGTATAGGTGAGCTTGTCGAAGTTGTAAAAATAGTTTGTATTTGTAAACAAAAAAGTGGGGTTAGGACAATAGTTCAGACTTTAAAAATCGCGTCGTTTGTAAGGAACCGTATTGGTTAAATTTAGGTACTAAAATTTTAATTCTGTCTTGTACTCCTATTCCTAAACACCTAAATCTTAAATCCTATTCTTTATTCCTTAAGTTTTCGATTGTGTCTCAGCCTTTTGTGTGCCGACAGCAAGCGATTCGCCATTTTCTCCGGATGCAGTCTCACTGAACAGAGCTGGAATGGGGGAAATTATTGACTTTGTGTTTATTATTTTTTTATTCATTTCTAATCTATTTGTATTAAAATAAAAACAAATCTGTTTATTGTAATTATAATTTACTGTAAAATTTTCACGGAGTCCCCCCGCCCCCCTCCTCCTCAAATCTAATTATTGCATACACCATCTCACAGTAACTGTAATAGGCACATTGCAGGACTCTGTCGGAGACTACGTCACACAATATTCTAGAGGAAGAACAAATTTAGTTCAAATTCCAACTAAGATCTGACAGATGCGTTGCAAATTTATGATTATTCTTGGCCCTATAACTTTAGTTTCATTAATTATTTTAATTACTTGGTCTCTGTTCTGGCAATACTAATATTTTTGATCAGGCAACTGATTTTTCTGTACCATTAATTAGTAGTGAACACACTGTATATATTGTTATATGTTATAAATTATACCAAATGTACCGAGTGATCCACTTATCGTGTCCACATTTTAATTTGATATTATAACGTTGCCTTAACAGTTAAAGAAAAAAGTTAAATACATGCATTTCTTGCATTGACGTAAAATTTTTATCTGTTCATTTTTTTATATATACAGGGTGTTTCGTTTTCCCCGTCCAGGCATCAACTTTCTTATTTTAAATGGAGCACCCTGTATATTGGTAGGTATTTAGATTCCCTTTAATATTTTATGTGAGTTTTGTATAACCTTTAATATGCCTATTTCTTATCGTTTAGCCAATATTTATTTGTTAATAACTTAATGGATATTTATTCGAACAAAAATATTACAATTACAACTACAAATATTTACATAAACTGTTGAAAATGACCTCCACTATTTTCAATACAACAATGGATTGCCCTCAAGAAATAATTATTTACATTTACGAATACTTCAGTTGTTTCTCGTAAATCGTTTACCACTCTTCTAACATTAAATATAATCTCATTTAAATCACTGCATGGCGTTTTATATACCTCGTTTTTAATGGGACCCCAAAAAAGTAGTCCATTTGGGTAATATCAGGACTGTTTGGAGGCCACAGGATTGTGCCATTCTTTCCAATCCATTCGATATAATTTTGGTTCAAATAATCGCTAACTTCCCGAATATTATGCGGGGGAGCCCCATCCTGCTGCCACACAACAGCTCTGCTGCTACCTCGTTTAGTGGAAAATTTTTCATTAAACCATCTATATCATTTTGAAGAAAATTAAGGTATCTAGGGCCACTTAATGGGCCTCTATAAAATAACGGTCCAATTATTTTAGAACCAAAAAACCCACACCAGACATTTATAGACTGCCATCCTTGGTGTCTAACTTCTGGTATCACATGTGGATTTTCTATGGACCAGTGACGAGTATTTTGTCTATGGCGTATGAGACGCGTTGAAAAGCAGCTCTCATCAGTCCATAAAATATTGTTAAGAAATGGGGATTTTCTTCGATTTCACCTAACAATCTCTGCAGAATTGAAGACGTCTTGGGAAATGTCGTTGTTGCAATTTTTAAATCGGCATTATTTTGAACGGAGTTCTCGAAATCGTTCCATAGGAGTATCCAATGTTATCAATAGAAGTTCTTATTGATGTATTAGGATATGCGTTGAAGTATCCCAAACATATTTCCGCCTGCTCCTCGGTTCTCACAAGTCTGGTCCTGACTTTTTTTTATATTTCCAAGGGACTTATGTTCCATTAATTTTCGATAGTTTCTTCTAATCGTTTTTTTAGAAGGTACTCTCTGATTGGGAAACTTTCGTCGATATGCGCTAACAGTTGCGGTGGCACTTTTATTGTTTTCAATATAAAGCTCAACCATTTGAAACCTCTGTGCTTCAATAAAAATCATTTTGATTATTTTGACAACCAAGGAATATTTTGACGTAAGATAATATTCGAAAAAGACATATCAACAGGTAAGGCCGGTAACAGGTAACTCGGAAATTTAACCCTAAAAAACATATAAAATAGCATTTGGGATGCATAAGACAAAATGAGCTCTATTTATTTGCCGATGACACTGCAATTACTGCGAAATCCAAACAACCGTGGTTGGTTGTCTCGAGGTTGCAGCGCCATTAATCTCATAGAAAAATGGCTTTCGGCTTGGAAGATTCGTCTGGATCCGTCCAAGACGAAGGCTATATTCTTCTCAAAGAGTAATGTTAAACGACCTGAGACCATGCTCTAAAGTCAATGGAGTCCAAGTGGTCAGGCCGGTTCTGACTTATGGTGCGCCCTCGTGGTGTAACATAAGCAGGGCGGAGCTAAATAAGTTTCAGGTGATTCAAAATAGGGCGTTGAAGCTAATCGCAGATGTCCCTAGGTACACAATGAACCGCGTGCTACATCAGGACTTTCACGTACCAACAATTAACAAATTCTTTTTTAAAATTATCACGGACTATTACAAACGTACGGACGTATCGACAAACCAACTAGTAACGGACTCGCACACGAGAGCTGGACAAGACGCAACCTATAAACTACCTAAAGACTGGCTCCCTAATGGTCCCAACTAATAGTGGAGAGGCACTAAATTTACTAACAACAAAACATTGTTGAGAAAAGGCGCCAAATTATTTTGCACCTAAAAACTTTAAATCAACCTCGGCACACCGCACTCCTCCATCAAGGCAAGAAGCCGATATAAATTTTCCAATTAAATGAAAAGACCTAATAAGTTTTCGAAGACCCAACAGATGTCAAAGGTTTTACCTAACATGAAAACCCATACAAGATCCCAAATATACAGGGTGTAATTTAATTGAGTGCCGATACTTAAGGGTGATAATCTATGAATGATTCTAAGATAAAAAGTTCATATGGACATATGTCCTAAACCTCTTCATTTTTGAGCTACAGGGTGTTAACATTTTAAGAAAAATATAACCTTTTTATATAAATCACTCTTAGATATTTTTATGAAATTTTGTACATACCTTTTAATCAATAAGGAGCATTTTTTGACCTAACAGATTTATAAAAATTTTTACCAGTGACGTCCGTACGGGGTTTGAACTGAATATTTTTAAAGAAAAAAGGGATACGCCACTGCTTTTTCTAAAAACGAAATTTGCTTTAAAATAAATGGGAATTTCAAAAGTAAGTTTCGTTTTTAGAAAAAGCAGTGGCGTATCCATTTTTTCTTTAAAAATATTCAGTTCAAACCCCGTACGGACGTCACTGGTAAAAATTTTTATAAATCTGTTAGGTCAAAAAATGCTCCTTATTGATTAAAAGGTATGTACAAAATTTCATAAAAATATCTAAGAGTGATTTATATAAAAAGGTTATATTTTTCTTAAAATGTTAACACCCTGTAGCTCAAAAATGAAGAGGTTTAGGACATATGTCCATATGAACTTTTTATCTTAGAATCATTCATAGATTATCACCCTTAAGTATCGGCACTCAATTAAATTACACCCTGTATATTCTTTTACCTAAAAAAAATTAAATATTGGCTAAACGATAAGAAATAGGCATATATAAGGTTATACAAAACTCACATAAAATTTTATAGGGAATCTAAATACCTATCAATATACAGGGTGTTCCATTTAAAATAAGAAAGTTGATGCCTGGACGGGGAAAACAAAACACCCTGCATACCCCCCCCCCCTCCATTGGGGTGATTGAGAAACGCCTTCATTAAAAATTAATAGCTTCTTGTCGTTTTTAATGAACTTTATAACCTAACCTACCATGAAAAATATGCTCAAACCCCCTCTTGTATAATTTCTGCGCACGGGCCTGGGCAACGTTATAATACCAAACTAAAATGTGGATACTAAGTGGATCACACGGTACCTACTTATATTTCCAGCAATTATTTTAATTTTAATATTTTGTTAACTCTCTTTTTGGTAGGCCTTTGTCATATTTACCAAACATTATTACATTCAGTGATTTGAACTTGACTTAGTCCATGTTTTGGGTGTTTTTTTTTAACACGTAATGTTGGCTGTAAACAAACTGATGTGGATGAAGGATAGGAATTACTACTTCTAGTAATAAAAGTTCTTCGGTTTAATAAATTAATTTAAGCATTTTCCTCCTATATTTTTATATAAGTGGGATTACAAACCTATCGGAATCAGGGTATGTTTCCTATTCTATTGTTGGGTTGGGACTACTGGTTTTTTAGAAGCCCCTTTTTATCACACCCTATACATAATATTAAATTTGTTAATAATCTCTTTAGTATTAAATACCAAACACTGTAGTATTATGTAGCTTTTGTAGTAAGAAAAAATCGAATATGTTCAGAAAACTAGGAGTTATTCTAATTTTTATAGTACATTGTATTTAAATAGCTGGAGCTTAATTTGAATGGACAACAGTTATTTCAACAATGGCATGCTTAGACGTTATCTTGCCGTTGAAGTTAAGAGACAGTGGCGTAGCCACAGGGGGGGCGATCGCCCCTTTACTACTTAAATAATAATTCTTAAAAAACAATATCGGTCTTATTTTATTTTTAGTAATGAAGAGCATTGTGAATAATCTTAATAAAACCGGTTTCGAGAGCGTCCCACCACATTATATTAATTTTTTTATATAGCGGATTTTCACTACCTTTGGGGCCAGACCCCCGTTCCCAAGGGTAAAGAAGGTGAATTCCTACGAAATTTGAACATGGTCTCAAAAAACTTTTGCCTGCGGCGCTTTAGCTCCACCATCTGCGCCCCTTCGATAGTTCGCCCCCGCCGCCTCAAAATTCCGGCTACGCCACTGTTAAGAAGCTATTGATAATTTGGACCATTTATCCATATACTGTTAATTGTTACTGCTAATAATTAAAACCTTAAATTTTAAAAATACTCTGTATATTATCTGATTTCTTGTCTATTTCTGATTTGTTAGATCAATCACATGACTAAATTCGACCAGTGCAGCAAATACTTATCTATTTTAAATTATTGTTTTCTGAATATTTTTAAGAATCTTATAATATAGTGGCTTAGTAGACTAAAATTTTTACCAGAATAATTGTAGATAGACTTAAACAAAAAACAAACTGTGTTTTTTTGTAACTTCACCAATATTTACGTAGTTTTGGGGTGATTTGTATACTGATTATTAAATAATTTTGACAATGTAGTTTTTAATATTGTTTGATGAATTAAACACAATAAAATATTTATTTGAAGGTGTATTTTCATTTTTCTGTGTAGGCTACCTGCGAGATTTCTATACTAGCGCCGCTCGCGGCAGACCAGTGCCAGTTTTTTCAAATGGAATATCCCCTATTTTTTCATTGTATCTGTTAAAGAATTTTATCCTCTTTTAAATATATAGTGGTTGTTGGGGTTATTTTTTACCGTTTTGGAACGAAATTAAAACACAACACAACATATATATTATTTTTATAATTGCTTAAAATGGCCACCGTTCATTAAAATGCAGGATTGGTAACCCTCTGTTAGTTTTTTAATTGCATTGGCAATCATGTCTGGCCAACCGAAGTTGAGAAAGTCAATTTTAATTTAAATGTAACACTTTTTGGTCTGGATGCAGATATCTTGTCTTTGTAGTAGCCCCAAAGAAATGTGTCAAATGGTGTTAAGTCGGAACTATTGGGAGGTTATGCAATCGTCCCTCCACCACCAATCCAAATGTCATAATTCTCATTGAGGTATGCTTAACTGGAAGAACACTATGACATGGAGCACCATTTTGCTGCCATATAAAATACCTTGCGGCGTTTAGAGGAAAAGTTTGAAGAATATTCTCTATTTTTTACGATATCTAACACCATTTAAAGATCCATCAATGAAAATTGGACCGATGATTCTGTTTTGTACTATGCCGCACCACACATTTACTGATGCCCACCCAGAACGTATCACTTCAACTGTAAGATGCGGATTCTGCGATGCCCAGAAGTGTGTGTTTTTGGGATTTGGAGCTGAAGCCGTATTAAGAGAAGATTCATCGGTCCATATAATGTTCTCAAACAAATTGGCGTTATTGTTGAGGATGTTTGTCATGTGACGATAAAATTCCAAACGTCTTTGCTTCCGTTCTTCTGTTAATTTTTAAAATTTTCTGAATTTAACGTCGTGGAATTTATGCCGTTTCAGAATTTTAAAAACTACAAGATATGCACAGTCCCTTATCGAATTTTGTCGATTTTCTGAAAACAAATTAAGCTTCTAAATGATACGAAGCGAATATAAAAAGAAATAAAAATTACCTTGAAAATATAAGAGAACAGCAAGTTCTTTATCCTCAAGTATCCGACAATGCTTTTTCTTTCTTTGTAATATTTTTCGCTTAGGAAGTTGACGAAAACACATTTCGGAAAGTGTTATCGCTAGGAATTACTAAATGTGGATGTCGCCTTCTGAATTCGCGTTGCGCTTCTCGCTTGTTGTGTCCACATTTCATATATATTTGAAGAATTTCGAACTTTTGCTCTTCAGAGAATCCCATTTAGACCCTGATTTTGACAACGTTTATTAGGATTTGTCAAGAGGACAGAAGTTGCCCAGAGCAATTTAGTCAAGGTGACAGGCATTGCTGTAAGTAACATGAGCCATTTACAAAACTTTAATGAGAATAATGATAATTCTATTATATTGTCGTATAATTCCAAAACGGTAAAAAATAACCCCAACAACTACTATCTGTAGATATATGGTGCGGCATACTTGATAATAAAATCATTGGGCCACATTTATTTGAAGGCATGTTAAATGGAAATATATATTTGCGATTTCTTCAAAATGAATTAGGAGACTTTCTGGATGATTTGCCATACTAGCACGTTTAAACCAAGTTACGTTTCAGCAAGACGGCGTCCCGCCGCACAACTTAATTGGAGTAACGAACTATCTCGCTCAAATATTTGGAGACTGGATCGGACGGAATGGTCCGATTAAATGGCCGCCTAACAGTCCGGACCTCACACCCGTAGATGTTTTCTTGTGGGACACACTGAAAGATAGAATTAATGCGAATAATATAGAGAATCTTGAACACCTAAAAAGAGGATAAAACTCTTTAACTGATACATTGAAAAAATAGAGGGTATTCCATTTGAAAAAACTGTCTCTTGTCAAAAAACTGTCACTTTCGAAACTCAGTTGTTTTCGTTCAATTTATTTTCTGAAGGTTCAGTGAAAATGCTATAACTTTGCTAATTTAACAATTTCTCTAAAGCCAATAATAATGGAGATATCTATCTGGACATGGGAGGATAGTGGCACCCAAAAACTTTTCGCCTGCAGCGCTAACCCCCCCCCCCCCACCCCCGAACTTATTTTCTGGTTGCACCACTGGCAGAAGTGCACCTGTTCGCGTCCAAAAGCAAAATTCGATTGTTTACTGTAAATAGGCATGGTCTCAAGACAGAACAGGTTTTAAGGACTTTTCTTTCAAATTTTATGGAAGTAGTCCATCTCACAGTGGAGTAATATTTTAAGTGAGGAATGAAACACAAAGTCTGCTCCACTAATTTAATAAAAAAGTTCAGATCAACATCCCAAACATGTTTCGAAGGTATAAACCTTCATCTTCAGTGGGTAATTATTAAGATGTTATTTATGAAGAGACCAATGACATTGTTAAATTTATTTAAACTAATGTTGCAGAAAAATTCTTTTTAAGAAGACATATGTAACTTTAATTAGATAACTAATACATATTTAAATTAAAGTAAAATTTTTATAAAATAAAGTGAATTTAAAATGAATTTGGTTTTATTTTAAATTTATTAAAAAACCCAAATTTTACTGGGAAAATGTAATAGGGTACGACTATCATGGTGGAGTCGTACCAATGCCAAATTACCCACTGAAGATGAAGGTTTATACCTTCGAAACATGTTTGGGATGTTGATCTGAACTTTTTTATTAAATTAGTGGAGCAGACTTTGTGTTTCATTCCTCACTTTTCTTTCAAAGTTATACAGGGTGTCCGGAAAATACGTGTACAACGTTTGACGGCAGACTCCTGACGTGAAAATAGGCCGATCTAAGCCGACTTAGTTATATCCAAAATTGTCTCGTTTAGCCGGTAAAGCGCGTCAAAAATATGTAAAAATATTGGTTTTTCCTAAATTACGTAAAAACCTGCTAATCGATTTTAATTATTTTTAGTATGTAGACTAATACTATAAAATGACGTTTCCTAGCAGTAAAGTCACCGGATGTAAATAAGTGAAAGTGTTATAAAAGTCATATAATACGTCAACATTTCTGCTGATTTTCTATATCAACGGCGTTATGACAACCCAGATATTTTTGTCGAGTGACTGGATGTATTTGGAAGCTATTTTACCTCTTCAATATTTTTCGTTGGATAAGATTTACAATTACCTGCATACATCAATTATTAACAGTAATAATAAAACAAAGTAGGTACATACAACAAAGTTGAAAGAAGCGTTTGAAACAAAAAAAAGTTTGACCTTCTCCCACCACTTTATTATTAAAAATAGAAAAAAACGATTCCTAAAAGTTGCATAATTTTATGAAGAATATAATGCTTATATTTTTAACATATTTTTATTAAGAAAAATCAAGAGAAAATCGGCATTTCTATTTTGAAAGTTCTCTACGCCCCCTAGCGGTCATTTTTCGAACTTGAAAATAATTTCCAGCAATTTCTCTTGGCCGCTTTTATCGATATATATTTTTTCCCAAAGTCCTAGTGTTATTACTTTCTGAGATATAGCCGATTACCTCCTTAGCTGGAACACCCGGTACTTCACTGCATGTCGAAAATTTTTTTTTCTCGAAAACAAAGTAAGTAACGAAAAAATATCAAGAGACAAAAAAGTTGTATTTTTAGCTGCTTAACCCGAGAACAATATAAAATTTGTAAACAAGTCAGTGGCGTACAATTTTTTGTCAATATTATTCGTGAGACTGCCCCCCGAGACGCCACTGGAACTCATAATTATCATCTAGTTAGTGCTAACTGAGCGTCTTATCACAACGAACAAAACTGCTAAGTTTCACCAAGATCGGCAAAAGGATCTTTGAGATATTAATAAAAAACCGATTTTTTTTTTAAACTTTGACTCTTAAAAACCAGACTTTTTAGAACACATGTTTATATGAACTTCTCTACTCGAATTTGGTTAAAAAAATGCGCCCTTGAAATACCGGTCTATCATTAAGTAACACCCTGTATATTTATTTACTCACCTCCAGATTTAAAGTGAGTGTCATATGCTCGCACATTGTGACCATAGGAAAATATCGACCCGTACGGCCCAAAATTTTATAAAAGCCATAGACGCATCACTTTTATTTTTAAAAAAAGTAAAACCGTTGCAGAACTATTTTAGTTTCGTGTTTCAAATGTTCCAAAATGTAATAAAAAGAATTGTCGGAAATTCAAATTCCCGCCTGCCATCCATTTATTAATGAAAACTGACCTACCCTACCCCTCCCCGCGACCCACTTCGCCTGCGCGAAGCGCCAGCGTGACGTCACGCGCGTCAATATCGAAAGCCCACTGTGCACCGCTGTTTTCCCGAGACCAAAGTGCCCGATTTTCGCGACAACCATTTTTAACATTAAGTTTCCCAGTTAGAATTTCGAAATGTAAGTACTTAAACCTAATTTGTATTAGTTTATAAGGAATTTGTAGATCTTAAGTATGTTTTTGGGTTGATTCGTAAGGGCGATTTTCCGCGGTGAGAAATTTAGGGCGGCGTTAGACGACGTGGATTTCTTTTGTTTTCCATGGCACACTGCATCGTGGAAATGCTATTAAGGCGTTTTGTGCGAAATCATTTTAATGTCCAGCCCTGAAAAGAGGCGATGTTCATTCTGATGCAATTAATTTATTTTGATTGTAGCACCAAAACAAGATTAGGTATCTATTGATTTAATTTAAAATACCCAATTTCAGAAGTCGTGTTATCTGTGTAGGAGTATTGTGTATAGGGAATAAAGATTTGTTTGAATAAAGTACTTTGTTTTGTATGATTGTACCTACGTGAATATGGTTGCTAAGTGTTTTTTTTGTGCAACAAAAAAAAGCATATAGAAGGTTTATTTATAGCAGCACCCACCTTGTTTTACCAATATTATCAGTTTAGTAAATATAGGGGGAAACAAATAATGCCTAGGATCTATAATGCCGCATTTTTTTAAAATGTTTTTTGGCAAGAAAGTTGTTGAAAATTGATTTTAAAATTGTACGTGCCACTGTGCGCACGCGCAATTCAATCTTCTACAAAGTTCAACTTCGAACCCATGCAATCTTTAAATATCGAGCAATTCCTTAATTTTCTTATTTGTATGTTTTAAGGTTTCCCATGATTACCGACTTCTGTTTGCGTACGTGTTATTTTTAGAAAATTGTTTATTTTCCATACAAAAGGGTTGTAATATTAATGATGGATTGTGGAGTTTTTTTAAACACACCCTTTAGTTTGTAAACATGTTTGTTAGGGTTAATGGTATAAATAGTATAATTTAAATGGACCAGTTACGTACAGGGTGTCCAGTTTTTGATAGTTTTACTGGGTATCTCCGTTATTAGTAAAGATAGAAGGATACGGTGTTCGCAGCACTGTGCTACGTTTTGTAAAACAAAAGATGCCGCGATCAGAATTTTTCTAGTCCTCCTTGTTTTTCATATGCGGGATGTTTTTGAAAATTTCATATTTAGGTTACCCTGTAGCTTATCAAAGAAAAAATAAATGCACCTTATGTAGTTTTTACGCAGAATCCAGCGACGCAATCAAATTTTTTATACGTTCAATAGTTTTCGAGAAAAAAACAAACTTTTTTTTTTAAATGGGTGACTATACCGGGTGTTGCATCGTCGAGCGGGACATAGGAAATCCCATGTAATTTTAAATGGGGTCAATTATTGGCTTCCCTAATTATTTTAGAGAAAAATTCTATTTAGGTTTATTAAAGAGCACTAAAACCCACATTCAAAAGAATAACTTTAGATATTTTTGATGAGCCCGTTTACGGGTTATCGCCGATTTCTTTTTAACTATTTCTCCTTTTTATGGCCCCGTATTTGCGGGCACCAGTCAAGGTAAAAGATGACTGTCAAATAAAGTTGTCATTTTGAAATGTGTGCTTTATTGTTATAAAAACTCGTACATTGAAAATATTAAAGGTGTATTTATGAGTACAAATTAATCTGAATAAAACTAAAATAAAGTATCCAATTACAAGGTTAATTATGACATTTTACATGTTTCAATATTTTACTAATTAATAGGTAGGTACTATTAAATTGTTAGAACTTTAGGATTTAAGAAGATGTTCAAATATTCCTCCATTGACTGCTAGACAATAACCGAGGCGATCATAAAATTCTCTTCTTACATTCGCTAGTTGGTAAACTGAAATTCTATTGCATTCGGCAGAAATAGCATTTTTTAACTCGTCTAGATTTGGGTATTTTTTATCTTTGTATATCCTATTTTTTAAATGGCCCCAGAGAAAGAAATCATTTGGCGATAAATCAGGAGACCTGGCTGGCCAATTTACTGTATGATTTAAGCCAATAACATTTCCATTAAAAGCACGGTTTAAATATTCCCGGACAGCCAGGGTACTATGTGCCGGGCAGCCATCCATTTGGTACCAAACTTCCTGATTTTCCCTGGCGGCATCATGTAAAGTAGGTAAAATATGATCTTCAAGTAGTTCCAAAAAATATTCTGCATTTAAATTTCGTGTAAGAAATAATAGCCCGATAATATTTTCTCCGAAAATCCCAGCCCATACATTAACTTTTTGTGGATATTGCGTCCTTGTTTCCACAAACCTGTGTTGGTTTTCTTTGCTCCAATATCGATAATTTTGAACATTGGGTTCATTGTTTACGGTAAATGTGCATTCGTCAGTGAAACAAATGTTTTTTAAAAATTCCCTATCCATGTTTGCTCTTTCCATCATACCAAAACAAAACTCCTGTCGTCGTATTTCGTCCCTATCTCTTAGCTCTTGGTGCTTTTCATATTTGTATGAATAATATTTATGTCGTTTCAAAGCTCGTAACGCTGTGGTGTGATCTAATCCTTTATCATCCTCAAGTTTCCTTGTGCTGATCTTCCCATCATTTTCTTCCACGCACAATAAAACTTGCAAGTCCCTATCATTTCTTGCAGCTCTTCTTTGTTCCTGCCTTTCTTCACATCTGCAGTTATTTATTACAGTGCCTTTTGTCTCAAATTTCTTGATAGTCCTTTCGACTGTAGATTTTGCAGGTATCGGTCTATTCGGATACAGAGCAGCAAACATGTCTGACACATTTTGATAACTATTTCCTTGATAATACCATTTAATCATCAATATTTTTTCTTCAGAAGTGTAATTCATGGCTAATATTTTCGATGTACGAGTTTTTATAACAATAAAGCACCCATTTCAAAATGACAACTTTATTTGACAGTCATCTTTTACCTTGACTGGTGCCCGCAAATACGGGGCCATAAAAAGGAGAAATAGTTAAAAAGAAATCGGCGATAACCCGTAAACGGGCTCATCAAAAATATCTAAAGTTATTCTTTTGAATGTGGGTTTTAGTGCTCTTTAATAAACCTAAATAGAATTTTTCTCTAAAATAATTAGGGAAGCCAATAATTGACCCCATTTAAAATTACATGGGATTTCCTATGTCCCGCTCGACGATGCAACACCCGGTATATTTTTTATTAATATAATTTAGTTTATAACAAGCTTCTCAGAAATATATAATACCTTATTTTTATTTTTAATATTGAGCACGAAATTTACGTTTATTAAAACATATACATTTTTTGTCAGTAAGCCATAACGGGCATTTAAAAAAACTATTACTGGTATGATAATTACTGCAAAAGAAATATATATTGGTCTCCTTAATCTAATAAGTAGTTATATTTCAGTAAAAATAATAACAATGCATAAATCGAGTTTCTCATAAATATTGCTCAAATTGTTCTCCATTATGCCTTAGATATGTTTCACGATTTCACTAAATGACAGAGTGTTTCTACATAAATACGAACAGTAATCTTGTATCATTTTTCATTTACATGACAGACCTATATGAGTCGCCCGTCGCGAGAAATCTTAGGGTTACGGCAAGTATTTCTGCCGCAGGAATAGCTCTCCTGTAGTTTGTATCATTTTTCATTATTTTTGGTTTCACAAGTTCCAGCAAAGTTTTAAAATCTTTAGGAGACATTTCGCTAAAATTCTGGAACATTCCGTAGTCACGTTTTACTTTTAAATCACGCATTAGACTACTGCCTCTATAAATATGTCTGTCTTTATATATAGTTGCTTGCCAAAATCGTTTCTCCCGTTTTTTCTTTTACTTTTTCAATAAACTCAATACAACGAAAACAGCACTACCTAATAACAATATTTTCTCCTGGTCAGCCATATTAATACGCTCGCAGAAAATAAATGGATCAACTGCGAGACTGAATATATTCGCTCTGGTATGGACGAGATGTCAACATATCGAGCGAACACGAGCAAACATACACCAACAAAAACAAATGTTCGCTCTTGCTCGCTTTTTTGGTGAATACACGCCTTAAGAGGCAAGTAAAGCTTTTTCATTCACAGGCAGGGCCGACGAGAGGGGGGGGGGGGGCAGATGGGACAAATTCCCGGGGCCCGGGGCCTGGAGGGAGAAATATACCTACTATACAAGCACGGTAAAAAATATATTTAAATATATATTTTAAATTTAAATGAAAGGCAAAAAAAGTGGCATGCGGCACTTTCTACTTGAAAAGCAAGCACTATCATCAAAATAGGGCGTGGCACCCAAAAATTTTTCGCCTGCGGCGCTATTATTTTAGCGCCTGCGGCGCACACCTGCCAACACTGGAGGCTGTCCAGTCCCAGGGCCCGTATCGACTCTCGGCGGCCCTGTTCACAGGCATAGTTTTTTTAAAAAATAATTTTTGCTTTTTTATGTTTTTAATTTTAATTTAAAGAATTCTAGGTGTTTCCAAATGTCATTTAAGTTATTAGGCTTCATGCTGTCTGCTGCCAAAGGTTTTGAGCAGGAGCCTTTCTTCTTCATTTACTTCAGGGCTGATAAACCCAGAATTTAAATATTCTTGATAATATTTTCTTGATTTTATCTTCCGAACCACTCTTTTTTGTGCACTTGTTGATGCTTCACTATCATCTAATGCTCGCTTACGCCCACCTAAAGATTTATCCATGATTCTGCATAATAATACTAGCTACTCGAATATCGTTAATTGCAGACAAGCAGGTTGAGAAACGCTGTCTTAAAGTGTTACGAAGGAAGTTTGGTTTTATTGCACGAACTTCAGCTGTCTTGCTGTAGGATAACACCAAAGCAAGAATTCAAGGGGATTTAAATCTGGCTAATAATAAATCAATTTGTTTTTAGATGACAAGCAAGACCTACCACATTATTATACAGATATTTGGCCATAACGCCGCCCATTTTAAAGGGTGTTTCAATAAGAACGCAATATTTAAAGTTTCAATAAAACATGATTTTTAGTAGTAAAGTATTGAAATATTTATTGTGTTATAATGTAGACATTCGGGAATTATGTATGGAACAACACATGAGGTAAATGACCGCCAAGGCTTCGCTGGCACATGCGTACTCTTTTGTCGAAATTTTGAATAACGGTGTTGCATACATGTGGCGGTATTTCAGTGATGCAGCGTCTAATTTCGGCCTTCAATGCTTCGGTGGTCGCAGGCTTGTTGGCATAAACCTGTGACTTCAGATAACCCCATAGCCAAAAGTCCAAAGGAGTTAAATCGCAAGAGCGCGGTGGCCAATTCTGGTCACCAAACCGGGAGATGACACGACCAGGAAAAGACTCGTGCAAGACTGTTAATGTTTCACGGGCGGTATGGCAAGTGGCACCATCCTACTGAAACCACATTTCGTCGAGAGCAATATCTTCCAATTGAGGTACAAAAAACTGGGTTATCATAGCACGATAACGTTCGCCATTCACGGTTACTGCATTACCAGCCTCATCTTCAAAGAAAAACGGCCCAATGATTCCTCCAGACCATAATGCACACCAAATAGTGACACGTTTTGGATGCATTGCTTTTTCATGAATCATTCGTGGATTTTCTGCGCCCCAAATGCGGCAATTTTGCCTATTAACGAAGCCATCGAGGTGAAAATGGGCCTCATCACTAAAAATGATCTTGTCTACAAAATTGGCATTCGCTTCTTGTTGTTCAAGGATCCAATTGGTGAACTCTCTTCGCTGATTATGGTCTGTTGGCAGAAGTTGTTGAGTCAATTGAACTTTATAGGCGTGGAGTTTCAAATCTTTAGTTAGAATACGCTGAAGAGTGGGTGTTGTAATGTCCAATTCTTGTGCACGATGACGAATGAACCCTTTAGTATGATCTCCAAATATCAATATTTGAATTTGAAGATAGGTATAGGAAATGTATGTAAACTGATGAAACTTTGAAACGCATAACAAAATGTTTAGTCTCCTATTTGAAATGAAAGATTCCAGGAAATATTAAGGATATTTTAACGCGGTTTGAAGTATATTAGGAATTATTGTTTAGTCTTAGAGTAGATTGATTAGTTTTGGTTTGTATGAATTTTAATTCCACAATACAGAGTGGTAAATGAAACAGTGAAAATCCCGAAGACGATATTTCTTTTCAAAAATATTTTTCCTTTATTTCTGGGTTTTAGAAGAATCACTGGCTCAATAATTGTAAAAAACAACTTTCGGGGTTGTTAAATGAACGTCGTAGTTTTACTATATGTATTTAGACTTTAAGCGAATAACGACACTTTCGTATTTCATCACCCTGCAATTATTCGAAAAGGTGTTTTCAACTTATCGTTAGTTTCAATTTCTTGCCTTTTTTGGTGTTTAAAATATAAAATACGAAGTAGCAAAGTTTGTTCCGATAGAAATTTTAAGGACAAATTACAGAGTTTATAAATAACACCACTTTTTCGGCCTAGGACTGCTGCAACACGTAGAAAAAGTAAAGTACCTACTTCCCAACATATTTCGTTTGGCTTAATGACTGCAATAAAACCCCTCATAAATTCGGCCTTCGCTTTCGCAGAGACGTATTAACCCACATTTATTTTTAATGCCAGCTTATAATAACAATAGATAGGTACATTATGTACTTGACTTGTTATCAAAATTAATAAACTGTCTAATTAAGGTTTTCTAGAAACAACTTAATTATTAGGATATTTCTCAAGATAAAAATTATTTTTAAAATACTTTTAATATCTTGCCTTTTTATCGACCGACAAACAGTTTCCGACAAAAAAAATAAAAAGCATTAAATGCGCATTCGCTATGTGCCTATGGTTTCTGACAAGTAGGCTATGAACTTTGTTAAGAAAACAATGACAATAACGAAATATTTAATGCCAAATAGTTTTGACAGCTATTTATTTATGTACACGGCTTTCCACTTAACTTAAATTTTAAAAACGTAATACTTTTTAAACGTATAAGTATCATGGTAAATTTTACAAATGTCGAGTTTGCGGATATGCATTACCTGTACGGGCTTGCTGACGGCAATGCATTCGAAGCCAGACGATTATACCAAGAGCGTTATCCAAATAGAATAGTTCGGGATGCACGAACGATTTCAGGAACTCACAGATAGTTATGTGAAACGGGATCTTTTAAAACAAAAAACTACTTAAAAGGGGCACACCAAACTACACGAACACCGGAAACCGAAGAAGCTGTTTTAAATTTAGTGGAACAAAACCCTAATATAAGTACCAGAAAAATTGGGAATACTTTAAATATTACTCATGTCCTAGTCTGGAGAATTCTTCAAAGTTATTTGTTATATCCGTACCATATTCAACGGGTCCAGGCCCTACTTCCTAGGGATTTTCCATTACGCATCAATTTCTGCCAATGGTTCATTCAAATGGTTACCGAAAATCCCCAATTTGATGCCAGAATTTTGTTCACGGACGAAGCTAATTTTTCCAGGAACGCCATACAAAATTTTTATAACAGTCACTTCTGGGCAGAAGAAAACCCACATGCCATTACGGAATCCCACCACCAAGAGCAATTTTCTGTAAATGATTGGGCTGGAATTATTGGTGATTATTTAATTGGGCCTTATTTTTTACCAGCCAGATTGAACGGAATCAATTATCGCCAATTTCTTGAACACACTCTACCAAATTTGCTAGACGACGTCCCTATTTTAACCCGACATCGTATGTGGTTTATGCACGATGGTGCACCTGCCCATTTCAGTCTCTTAGCACGAGAGTTTTTAAATCAACATTATAGTAATCAATGGATAGGGCGCAGAGGAACACAATCGTGGCCACCTAGATCCCCTGATCTAAACAGTCTAGATTTTTTCCTGTGGGGACATCTGAAAACGTTGGTTTACAGCATCCCAATAAATACTGAAGAGGAGTTGAGAAACCGCACAATAGTTTGTTACGACACTATCAGGAATACTCCAGGAATTTTTCAAAGGGTACGAGACTCAATGAGGAGAAGAGCTGAAGCATGCATTCTTGCAGGTGGTGGCCACTTTCAACAGCTAATCTAAATTATTTTCGTTTTTGTTCACACGTTATTTAATGTTAGTTGTTTTAATTTAATGTTAAAAATAAACCATAGGCATATAGCGAATGCGCATTTAATGCTTTTTATTTTTTTTGTCGGAAACTGTTTGTCGGACGATAAAAAGGCAAGATATTAAATTTGGCCTAAAATGAATGAGTATTTTAAAAATAATTTTTATCTTGAGAAAAAGCAGTGGCGTACATAATATTTTTCCAAAATGTCAAGTCCAAACCCTTTCAGGACGCCACTGGTTAAAAAATTTTAAAATTTTCCTACACCAAAAAATGGCTATTGATGCTTAGAGGGCATGTGTGGAAAATTCATAAAAATAGCTAGAAAGTTGTTAAAGTTATGATAGAAAAACGATTTTTTTCTTAAAACTTTAACGCCCTGTAGTTCGAAAGTTGATAGGTTAAGGATACATGTTAATTTGAACTTTTCTTCTTAAAATCATCTAAGGATTCACACCGTTAAGGATCAGCATCTCATTCTGAAACACCCTGTATAGCTTATATAAATAGTAAACATAATATTCGAAATATATTACTACCTATCTATTTTACTTTCAAACAGTCTGCAACAAGTTAATATTAAAAGTATGTGGAGACGTTGGGAATCTTCAGCTAGTGCGATATCTAGCTACCCCAAACATTCCAGGAAGTATTTATCTTCTGACGCCAAAGTGATCGTGAAAAATGTATGTGAATCGTTATTAAAGAGCGGCCACCTTAAAGTAATTGCCATTAAAAATACCAGTGAAATGACGAACGTTCTATTATCGACGGTACGAGATATTATGCTAAAAGGATATTTTAAAAGAAAAGTTCGCAAAGATACTGGAAAAATGAAGTGCGTAGATGATTGAGACAAAGATGTTATTCGCAGGAAAATATATATACCAAATGTATCGAGAAAATGTTGTGCCCACGTTAGATTCTTTAAAAACACGGTTAACAACTGACGATACAACGATATCATGTAGCAGGACAAGTCTTCACCGCGCTTTGCAAGAGATGGGATTTAAGTATAAAACAATAAACAAGAGATAAATTATTGGAGTTCCAAAGATTAAAATAAAACAGATTTCTGTATCTTAGGAAAATAAAAAAGTTTAGATCCGAAAAACGGCCAATAGTTTATCTGGATGAAACGTCCAACCAGCAATTTGATATTTTATAATAGTCGCGAAAACGTTTTCGACAAAAAAATTATAAAACAACTGTTCTCTCAGGAACGTTTTTAATGCGTTTCTACAATAGCTATAAATGCAAAATTGGCACCATTTTATAAAATACTTCAGTAACCGTTTTTATTTTGTAAAGCCTTTTGCGAACACTACATAACAATTTCAAAACATTTCTGCAATTCTTATAAAATTTCAACACCAGCATTATAAAACAGTTTTATTAAAGCTTTTCATATCACACTATAAAATATACTTGCATATTACATTTTTAATACAATTAAATAACAGTTTTATAAAAGGTTTTTAGTAGTTTCAGGTAAACGTTATAAACTGAAAATGCAACATGAAATAACAACAATAAAATAAAAAAAGCTTTTTAAATGTATTTTAAATGCTGCAAGAAGCAATTTTGTATTGGACAAAGGAAAAATATAATTAACGTCGCGAACTATTTACAGGAAGTAGGAGGCCATTTTATTTATTTTAATTCCATTCTTGATATTATTTAGAGACATTCGTGGATTGTGATGCAAAGACCAAGTTTTCACTGCGAATTAAATTTTATTGAGAAATATATAGTATATTTCTAACAAAATATAAGCAGGCCCCGTATTTATTAATGTTTAAGGGAAATGTTTGAAACATAAAAAAATTAGCTTTGTCGATTTGGTAATTTTCTTCAGAAAAACTTAAGTCAATTTGTTCTAGGCATCATTATTTCATAATTTTTATATATTTACCAGCTGTAAATATTAACATAAATGAGATATTTGGTATTTTTAAGTCTGCCAATTTGTATGTTCCCGAACGCTCTCATTTAATAATGGCGGCTTCTTATAAAATAATTTTGTATTAATAGCAAGCATATTAAGATAATTAAGCTACTTCGCAATCCCTATAAAACATTTAAAATATATTTATGCTTTAAAATTGAGGGTACTGCGACAGGACCGAACTGCTTTAAAACAAAATATAAACTAAGGGAGTGTTGTCTATCTTAATCATATATAGATACAACGAAATAGCATTTAACTGATTAATAAACACAAAAATAAATACAAATAGTAGAGGCTTAGTGATTATTTCGGTATCCAGATGACCTCGTGAACCGTGAAGGTCCCAGCGTATGATGCGCCACCGGCGCTGCCGCTTAAAATTCTGTCTCCACCATATATGATCATGATTGGTATCATCATCGAGTGGGATGTTAATTCATAAGTAGTAAATAATTTTGGATTCCTCGTGTTCTTTAATAAAAGAATTGGGCACTATTGTATGCTACACCGCTAATTTTCTTTTATTTTAACTTATTGCACACTAATCTTTTACTAGTATTTTTACATAAAACATATTTATCGACATATATTTCAACAAATTATTTTTACTGACGATTCACCAGACGATCCTCGAACAATGGTGGCAGGTTTAAGAACCCTCTATATAACCCACGCTTACCAAAAGATCCCCCCTACCTCGGAAACTAAGCAGTTTCCCAAAGTCCACATTTCCATAAGACAGATATCCTAAAAATGTTGTTAATTTTGACAATAAAATATAAATTAATCACTTTTTTAAAGAAAATATAGAACGGAAGAAAAGTAGTGATAATTGAGCGATTTCTTTTTCGTTATGATACTGGAAATATTTTAATTAAAAATTGAAATTATTAAGCAAGAAGCTAAAAAGATTTCCGTTATTTTTTTGTTTTCCGCCCCCTTGAAAATGGAAGGGGCGGGTGGGTAGTAGAATGTACTTTTTAACAAATCAAATAAGAATAATTTTATATGAAAAACATAACAATACGGTCCTGCCATTTTGTCAGATCAAACTCGCATGGCAGCACTAGCAACAGGGACAACGTAAACATCTGATTGTTGTCTACATAATTAGGCGGGAATATTGCTAGTTGGCAACTTTTTTGCTAGAAGACAACTTCTTGGCGACTCTTATAAAATAAATTAGTTATTTTGTGTACATTTTATCTTCTTTATGATAAATGTATTGTTATTTGATGG
This sequence comes from Polydrusus tereticollis, assembly GCA_963920685.1. Lineage (NCBI taxonomy): Eukaryota > Metazoa > Arthropoda > Insecta > Coleoptera > Curculionidae > Polydrusus > Polydrusus tereticollis. The sequence goes on along the minus strand of OY987334.1, from coordinate 48,745,487 downwards.
TAAAAGTGACCGGTATTACCGCCTAAAATAACTTAATAATTAACATATAACCTACAGGGTGTTTTTTAATTGAGTGCCGATACTTAAGGTTGTGAATCCTTGGGTGATTTTAGGTTGAAAAGTTCATATAAGCATGGGTCCGCAAGCCCTTCATTTTTGAGATACAGGGTGTTATAAATAAAAAAAAAAAACGATTTTTCCTTAATATTTTTAAGACCGCTTTAGATATCATTTTGAATTTTAGTAGACACTAAGTAGGCATAAAAACATATTTATTTCATAAAAAAGATTTTGTTTACTTCTACCAGTAGCGTCCGCGTTAACGTATATTTTGATAATTTTAACGAAAAAAATGATACGCCCCTGTTTTTCTTCAAAATAAATATTACTTTTAAAACTGCACTTTACCATTTAGTAAAAATGGTCCCTAGACTTTCCTCGTGTGACCAACGTTTTTCGATTTAAAAAAGAAATTACATTTATTTGCATATCACTATGTCCATATCAGAGTTTGATAAAATTGCATTTATCTCCTAAACGTAGCCGAAGTGAAAAAATTATCAAAAGGTACTTTGCACTAGATATTGAACTGTCTAAATAACCATGATATCAAAGAGAAAAAAGGCAGTGGCGTACATATTTTTTGCTAAACTTAAAAATTGTAACACCCTGTATCTCAAAAATGAAGGGCTTGCGGACCCATGCTTATATGAACTTTTCACCTTAAAATCACCCAAGGATTCACAACCTTAAGTATCGGTACTCAATTAAAATACACCCTGTATAAAATCGACGGCAAAATTTTTTCGTTTGATTTCAGTCGTGTTTTATGTTAAAATTGATAAAAAGCCTGTCCTTGGTTTTCCGTTTCAGATACGCTGCTACTTGCATTAGGAGAAGTATAAGTGGTATTTGACGATTGATCCGAAGCACTGAGGCAGTTAATGGATTTCATTATTTTATTAACCTCTGCCGTATTATTAATATCAAAACCAATGTTCTTACTACACATCATATTTTCATAACACATCTTTAATCTCCTTCGAAAAGCACCACTTTTCTTAGTTTTTTTTTTAACATCAAGTGGCTCAGGGATGGTATAAAATTAGTGGTCTTAAATATATCTTATTATGTAGTTGGCGACAGCAAATGTATATTCACGAGAACAATTTAATTTTATAAGAGATTTACTTTTGTTTCTATATTGTAGTAGAATTGCCATGCTATAAAATAGTTATAAAGTGATCACTAAAATAACAATTTACCTTCAAAGGCGAATTGCTTTTAGAAGTACTCTATTATAACTGTTTTTTTAAAGTCGCAGGAAGCAACTATAAAACAATTTTAAAATATGTTTATAACGAAATTAAAAATGTCGCCGAAATATACTATAAAGCCACTATAAAATAATTATATTTTATAGGTTCAAATATTTTTAAAGTTGTTCATAGTAACATTTCTGCAATAATTTTATGACTGTTTTATAAGATATTTTATAATTCTGTTATATAAACGTTATGGTGATAAATTTATAAAGCACATTAGCTGCCTACAACAGAATAGTGTTTATTGCAGCTCTTATGTGATTGATTAGCATTTTGGAAGTATTAATAAAATACCAATAAAATAAAATAGCTGTATAACCATTGAATTATAAAATAACTTTGTTGGTTGGGCGTGGTTTGACACTCATGAGACTGTCAAAAAGGGATGGGCTGATTTAACTGAAAAATGCAAAAATAAAGCACCTTCAAATAAAGGAAAACGAATAACAATAATTCATGCAGGTTGGGAGAATGGATGGATCCCTAATTGTTTATTACTGTCGGCAAAAAATATAAAGGATTCAAGTCTGGACTATCATAAAGATACCAACGCCGCTCTTTTTGAAAGCTGGTTTAAAGACAGTTTGCTTTCAAATATACCAGAACACAGTGTTATTGTGATGGACAATGCAAGCTACCACAGCCGGCAACTGGAAAAAGTACCGAATGCATCGAGCACAAAATCCGCAATAAAGGAGTTCATGTTAAAAATGACCTGTACCTCGAGGAAACGTATAGTAAAAACAGCTGTCAGAAGTGTTAAACGCATTTGGTATTAAAAAAGAGTATGTGTGTGATAAAATGGCGGAAGAAATGGGTCACACTGTGTTGCGACTGCCACCTTATTATTGCATTTTTAACCCTATTGAACACATATGGCATCAAATTAAATCGAAAATAAGAACTAAAAATAGCACACCTACTCTTAGTGGCAGTGTAGTAGAGTTAATAAATAGAGTTTTCGATGAAATTCCAGATGAAGGTTGGACAAATTCTGTCAACCATGTTTTAAACGTTGAAGACTCTTATTATAAATGTGGATGATAGTGATAGCGAGACTGAATTAGGAATATATTAAAACATTTCATAATTACTGTGTATATATATAAATATATTTTGTTAAGTAGGTATATTAATTGTTATTATTACTTTTACCTAAATGCGTGCGAAAATTTGCTATTTTTCGCACGCAAACTTTTCACGCTTGTTTTGTACTTATAATAAATTAATATACAGGGTGTTTCATTAAGGTCGAAGAGCGGCCATATCTCGGAAACTATTGGGCATAGAAATTCAGGAAAAAAAAATTAATGACTAAAGTGGCCATGAGAAAATCCTGGAAATAATTTTTAAGTTCCGCATTTTGCCGCAAGGGGGCGCAATTGAAAAGTAAATTTTTAAATTTTAGATATCTCCGAAAATTGCACGTTAAGGTATATTTTTGATAACACCATTAAAAAGCTTGGTCAATTTTGCATAATTTTGGTCCCATGCTTATTAGCGTACCGACTTTAGTAAGAGTGGGGGAAGCTGTTGAATGTGTAATCATTTAAATCGCTGTAACTTATAAACCACTTGTCCGATTTTAGCAAACTAAAACTTGTTTGGAAGAGAAATGTAAGTACTTTTAACTATCGTCTTGAGTGGTCCATGATACTTCTCAATAAAAATACAAGAGGGCGCAATTTGCAATAATAACACATTTCTTAACTTTATTCATTTATTTCAAATCATACGGTATAATTATGATACCATAATCGAAAAGTAGATGAAATTTGCTACAAAAAATGTCAAAACCGCAGTTCGATATCTCCATCCGTTTCAGAGTTATTGCCAATAGAATAATTTTTAAAACTTTAAATGAAGAAGCGGTTGTTTTCATAGTTTTGTGATCAAGCATTCCATGACAAAAAATATTTTTAAACTTTATGGTTAGGTAGGTTTGTTTCTCATTATTCCAATGGCCCAGAAACCACTCTAGAATTAATGGCAATCATGGAAAACGTGTCATTTAGGCGTAACTCTAACAATATGATGTGTTTTAAAAAATAAATCTAGATAGCTGTGAAATAAAATCTGAAAGTTTCCATGGAGATAAGACAAATAATGCAAATAGTTGTCAACTAGTTTTATTTTGAAAGGTGTTGACAAAAGTTTATCCGTAATTCATCTTAAACTTCTTGATAGAAAATTGTGATACGTACCTTTCAAAAATGGCTTATACCAATGCCGAAGCTTACGATATGCTGGCCGTATATTTTGAATGTTTTCAAAATGCGCCTATAGCGGAACGCGAATATGCTCTCAGATATCCTGAACGAAGGCACTATGGCAGAGCAGTATTTCAGCGACTGGCAATATGCGTAAGGCAAACGGGAAGTGTACGACGCATTTCAGTTGCTTTTAGAAGACGTCCAGTAAGAAATGAAGTCAACATTACAAACGTTCTTGCGTACGTAGAGGCCGATCCGCATTTAAGCATAAGAGCAATTTCTTTAGACCTAGGTATAAGTTGTACTGCAGTGTTCCGAATTCTAAGGGATTTTAAGCTGCATCCCTATCATATAGTTTTACATCAGGCGCTATCAGAAAGTGATTATGACAGACGGCTCGACTATTGCTATTGGCTAAGAGAGATGTGTAACGAGAATCCTCAATTTCTCTCACGTGTTATGGACTGATGAAGCCACTTTCAGTAGCTGTGGCAAAGTTAATTTACACAATATGCACTATTGGTCACAGACAAATCCTCACTGGATGCGCGAAGTGGATCACCAAAACAGATGAAGTGTTAACGTGTGGTGCGGAGTATTAGGACACAGAATTATCGGACCGTTTATTTTTAATGATTATCTAAATGGTGAATCTTATTTAAACTTTTTACAAAATGACTTGCCTATCCTTTTAGAAGATGTTCCTATTGGCCTAAGAACATCCATGTGGTATCAACATGATGGATGCCCGGCACACTTTTCGCATATGGTCCGTGATTTTTTAGATATTGGATACCCAAATCGCTGGATTGGAAGGGGTAGTTTGTTTGCTTGGCCACCTAGATCCCCGGATTTAACTGTGTTAGATTTTTACTTGTGGGGGCGAATAAAAGACATTGTATATAAAACGCGACCAACCACACGAGACAACATGATTGAGCGAATTGAAAATGCACTAAATTCGATTTCACGAGCTGAAATTGAAACAGCTGTCTCTAGTTCTAGAAAAAGAATTAATCGTTGTATTTTGCACAACGGAGGTCATTTTGAACATTTATAAAGTCTCTCAATTGTTTTCCTAAGAAGCTTTCCATGAATATTGTTTTCTTCAATAGTTTCCGATAATTATTTCAATACTGTTTTATGGCCCGTTGGCCTTGAAACACGCTCCAAATTTTGTATTTTACATGATTTGGACTAGTCCTAAGCCTAGATAAAGTGTGAAGGAAGGCACGGAGTTTGACATTGGAATAATGAGAAACAAACCTACCTAGCCATAAAGTTTAAAAATATTTTTTGTCATGGAATGCTTGATCACAAAACTATGAAAACAACCGCTTCTTCATTTAAAGTTTTAAAAATTATTCTATTGGCAATAACTCTGAAACGGATGGAGATATCGAACTGCGGTTTTGACGTTTTTTGTAGCAAATTTCATCTACTTTTCGATTATGGTATCATAATTATACCGTATGATTTGAAATAAATGAATAAAGTTAAGAAATGTGTTATTATTGCAAATTGCGCCCTCTTGTATTTTTATTGAGAAGTATCATGGACCACTCAAGACGATAGTTAAAAGTACTTACATTTCTCTTCCAAACAAGTTTTAGTTTGCTAAAATCGGACAAGTGGTTTATAAGTTACAGCGATTTAAATGATTACACATTCAACAGCTTCCCCCACTCTTACTAAAGTCGGTACGCCAATAAGCATGGAACCAAAATTATGCAAAATTTACCAAGCTTTTTAATGGTGTTATCAAAAATATACCTAAACGTGCAATTTTCGGAGATATCTAAAATTTAAAAATTTACTTTTCAATTGCGCCCCCTTGCGGCAAAATGCGGAACTTAAAAATTATTTCCAGGATTTTCTCATGGCCACTTTAGTCATTAATTTTTTTTTCCTGAATTTCTATGCCCAATAGTTTCCGAGATATGGCCGCTCTTCGACCTTAATGAAACACCCTGTACATATAATACATGTAATGGTAAAAATAAACATAATAAACATTGCTACCATAAGGTATTACTGTGGCTTTTCATTAACCTACAAAATACGTTCCAGTGCAAAGCAGTACCCCTTATTTCATTTCATTTTAATAATATAAACAGTTATGCCAGCTGGGGCCAGGTAGATTTCGCTGGTTGGCACGCTCATCGACAGTTTTATATGGGTAATTTTACCAAGATATTCTTTAAAAACGTAAGTTTGGCAATCGAACAGGCAACGGGGGGTTTCTTTGGTGTTTACAGTATAATAAAACTATTATTGCAGTTATTAGGTCAAACGAAATATGTTCGGATGGACTTTACTTTCCCGTACCCGACCTTAAACTTACCAAGTAAAATATTTCGTTCGAGCTAGTACGGCACCCTTTGAAATTTATATGTTTGTTACCAAGGTCCGCAGGCGACACTTTAGGTACGGGCGGACCGGGGACGGGCGGCGACGATGGTATCGTGGGCGGGCCCAGGACGCCACAACAAGTTGCCGCCCAAAAGAGGCTGCAACAGACGCAGGCGCAGGTCGACGAGGTGGTGGACATCATGAAGACGAACGTGGAGAAGGTCTTGGAGAGAGATCAGAAGTTGTCAGAATTGGATGATAGAGCTGGTAAGTTTACTATAAGTTACGATATTTAGTACATTTATTATACAGTGAGCTCAAAAAGGTTGGAATAAATTCGTTTAAAATTCAGGTGATTATTTTCTGGAAAAGCGCTTGGACATGTCGATTATTATTTTTAATTGCGAATTTTTTGACATAAGAAATGTGTATTTAGGTTGTCTCAAGAAGAACATATACCGTCAACATTAATTTTTTTAAATAGAACACCCTGTATATTATATTATTTTTAAATTCTACGATACATTCTAAACATTTTTTGTATAACATACCATACCTCCAAAATCAACGGTTTTCGATATATTGACATTTTTTCTGGTACGAAAACTACAATAATTAAAAATGAACTCTTTACATCTATTTAGTCTATAATATTTACATAGACTATTAAATTTTATTTTAATAAATGTTGAAATTGACCGCCACCAACTTCCTGGCAAAATGCAAGTCGATCTTTGAATTCTTCCAAAACGTTATGGATTACCTGGGGCTCTATTAATCTAACCTCATGCCTTATTCGAGCTTTAAGTTCATCAATATTGTTAGGTCTGTTAAAGTATACTTTAGATTTTAAATAGCCCCAAAAAAAAAATCTAGCGGGGTCAAATCTGGTGGCCTTGCCGGCCATTCTATTGGACCCCGTCGACCAATCCACTTGCCAGGAAAGACTGCATCCAAGTACTCACGCACCGGGCGTGTGTAATGGGCTGGTGCTTCGTCTTGCTGGTACCATAAGTTATTGTTGGGAATGTCTGGCTCATCTGGATTTGGATAGAGTACAGCAAGTGCCGGTATTAACTCAAATTCTAAAAATTCTAGATACAGTTCGCCATTTAACGTACAATCAAAAAAGAAGGGACCTAAAATCCGGTTATCAACAATTCCAACCCAAACATTCACTTTTTGCGGGTATTGTGTGTGGGACTCCATGATCCAGTGCGGATTTTCCTTAGCCCAATATCGACAGTTTAAACGATTCACATGCCCATTTAGAGTAAACGTTGCTTCATCAGAGAACACAATTCTTTTTAAAATTTGAGGATCTTCAATGTATCTGTTCATCATTATTTCGCAAAATTCTGTTCTTCTATCCGGGTCATCTTCATTAAGTTCATTTATTTTTGTGTAAATAATTCAATACGGTTGCTTGACAAATATTATTTTCCGTGGCAATACCGCGAGTAACACTATGGTGGTTTTCTTGGACAGCTAAGAGGACATTTAGATGCACATCTTCTGAAATCCTAGGTCAACCTTGAATATAATTGTCTCTAACATGCCCCAAATCCCTATATTTTTTTACAATTTTACTAACAACAGATTGAGATATTGGTGCTCGGTTTGGGTACTTATTGTTAAATAACTCACACACTTCTGTTTGGGTTCGCATCCTATCTCCATAGCCAAGCATCATTAGTACCTCTATCCTATCTTTTTCATTTTACAGAATTACTTGAAGTTAGATAGATCTACACAATTTGAAGAATTTTTGACAAGAAGTAAATGTCTGTGTCAAAATAAATTAATTCAGGTAACAAGGACAATAATAATAAAGAAATGCGCAATTAAAACTAAAAATCCACGGATCTCAGCATTTTTTCAGAAAAATATTAAAATGTCAATATATCGAAAACCGTTGATTTTGGAGATATGGTATGTTATACAAAACGTGTTAAGAATATATCGTAGAATTTAAAAATAATAGAATATACAGGGTATTCTATTTAAAAAAAATTAATGTTGACGCTACATGTTCTTCTTGAGACAACCTGTATACACTTTCTTATGTCAGAAAATCCGCAATTAAAAATAATAATCGACATGTCCAAGCGTTTTTCCAGAAAATAATCACCTGAATTTTAAACGAATTTATTCCAACCTTTTTGAGCTCACTGTATAAAGATAGTCATAATCCAGAGTATTATGACTAAAGGGCGGAATATGCACTTAAATTCAGTCAAAATATGCACATATATAGGTATGCCTTGTTTGCTTTTAAAATATGCAGTTATATGCCAAATTTGCATAGTGGTATGCAATATTTCCTAATTTATTATAGTAAAATAGGGTAAGGAAACACACAAACTTTTCCAAAAGCAGATTATATTTTCCCACAAACAGATTATCCTTGTTTGTCTCAATCAATTAACATTGCTTCGCAACTACTTCATCGAGTTGTTTACGTTACACAATTAACCTTTAATTGGATATACTAATTATTAAAACGCCTGTAAATGCCAGCAACGTGTTCTCTGCAAAAAGGGCCTTCCGTAACCTTTGACATTATGACAAAATACGTTCTTGAATACACAAAACGAATTTCTGCTGCATAACAGTTACAATGTTTATTTTAGCTAAACAACCCCAAACAAAAAATAAAAATAATATAGGCAGTTCTGTTTTTGAAAAGGTTATTTAGAAAATACAATTAAGTACAGAATATACAGGGTGTTTAATTAATATTGCGAAAAATTCAGGATGAGATTTCCTGCTTAAAAATATGAAAGAACGTTACTGTTAACCTATGTCCGGAAATACTTCGTTTCAGAGATACAGTTAAAGTGTTAAAGTTTTATTTTTATTTTTGTTTTTTCTAAATAATTTTTGAAATAATGTCGATATTTGAACTAAAAATGGTATTTAAGAGTTTTCTGAAATGAAAAAGTCGAATTTGATATTATTAAAAATTATACGGGTTGGGAAGCGCGGAGAAAAACCAAGACCAACCAAAACTAAAGGGTTTTCCAATAAGAACGATATGATTTTGAAACGATATGGTAACCATGGTAATAAAGTTATACCTGTCACCAGTTGTCAGTTATTGTCAGTAAACTATAACAATTTATTATGGCTAAATACGCGCTTCAAGAACGTTTGGTTATTATCCAAAAATTTTATGAAAATAGACGATCTTTTGTGAACACTTATCGCGCACTTCGCGAAAACTTTGGTGTAAATAATCGTCCTTCTTTGCTTGCCATTCGTAGCATCGTTGAAAAATTTGAAAATAATTTTACTCTTCACGATGCAAAAACACCAAGAAGACATCGAAACGCAAGAACTGTTAAGAATATTGCTGCTGTAAGAGCTAGTGTTGCAGTGTATCCAAATTTATCAATTCCTCGTCGTGCTCAAGAGTTAAGGATTAAAAAAACGACAACTTGGCGTATTTTGAAAGAAGACTTGAATTTACACCCGTATAAGATTGTTTTGACCCAAGAACTTAAGTCACTGGACCATTGTCGGCGCAGAGATTCGAATTTTCTGCTTGGAGTTTAGAACAACTTGAAAGGGATCCTAATTTTGCCAAAAAAATTATCTTTTCAGATGAAGCTCATTTTTGGTTAAGTGGATACGTTGACAAGCAAAATTGCCGTTTTTGGTTTGAAAACAATTCATAACAGATTCATGAGAAGCCTTTGTATCCGCTAAAGGTGTGGTTTATGGTATGGTGGCATCATCGGACCATTTTTTTTCCAAAATGAGGCAGGAGATGCAGTTACAGTGAATGGTGAACGATATCGACAGATGTTAAGAAATTTTTTGTGGCCAAATATAGATGCACTTGATTTGGAGGATATGTGGTTCCAGCAAGACGGTGCCACATGTCACACTGCTCATGCATGAAACTATCGATATACTGCAAGAAAAGTTTGACGAAAGGATATTTTCAAGGAATGCTACTGTTCATTGGCCTCCAAGAAGCTGTGATTTAACTCCTTTAGATTACTTCTTTTGGGGCTATTTAAAATCTAAGGTTTATGCAAACAGACCACAAACACTTGATGCATTAAGGTTGAACATTGAACCCTGCATTCGTCAGATCACGCCCGATTTATTGCATAATTGGGTTCGTCGAATTCGCTCGTGTACACGAAGTCGCGGAGGACATTTAAACGATGTGCTATTCAAAACATAAATGTTATCAACTATACTTTAAGATAATATAAAAAGTTTTATTGTATCTGAAATAATTTTAATTTTATTTCATTTTGAAATCATATCGTTCTTATTGGAAAACCCTTTATTATGATAAGTAATACGGCTGTAATAAAAGTCTTAGAAAATAGATCAAAAATTACCAATCAAGACGCAAAAATGTGTCCTGATCAGACATATTATTCACAAAGGCAGCATCTTAAAATCTTGCAAGCCCAGTTGCAGAAGCGACATAATAATGGTGAAAATGATTCGACTAGAGAAGTTGTTAAATCGCTTACTGACTGCTTTCACTTGAGGGTGGTCTTTTTCCTGAGCAGTGGAAGTACGCTATTGTTACTCCTACATTTAAGTATGGCAACCAATCAGATCAGCTAAAAATTACAGACCGATTTCTGTTTTGAGTACAATTCCTAAACTTCTTGAGAAGATAGTGTGTAATCATACTGGGAGTTCGGTGATGTTTTCTATTGCTCGGGAACAGCACGGCTTCTGTAGGGATAGATCAACGGCTACAAGTATGATGATCTTTGCTGAAACGGTGTTGGATGCCTTAGAAGGTGGATACCAGGTTGATGCTGTCTATACGGATATAAGCAAGGCATTTGACATTGTAAATCATCATATTCTGGTACATAAACTGGAGTGTTTGGGTTTTCATGGAGCCTTACTCAAGTATCTTATATAAGTAATCGAAAATAGTTTGTTAAAGTAAAGGGATTTCTTTTTAACCTGCAATTGTTTGGTATTGAATAGAATAAATTTTATTTTCAAGGTATCCTCACAAGAAAAAATGCAAAACCGACAAGTCGGGTGACCTTGGTGGCCATCTTACAGGTTCATTAGGTTCAATCCAATGGCCTGGGAAATTATCGTTTAAGTAGGCCCTGATAATTAGCGCATTGTGAGCGGGGTGCTCCATCTTGTTGCAGATGCAAGTTATTGACACCCGCCGATTAAATATACCAGCACTGCTAAATTTTCTATTTTTTCTTGCTTAAAAATGTAATTCAAGCACGTATAAAAACTTATGACTCCTCAAAAGAGTAAAAAGACATGTAGGTGGCGCCCTCTATAAGTAGAAGCCATACTAACATCAAATTCGAATTTCGCATTTCAAAAAACACCAGGGTGTTACAAATTCGACATACGAGCATTGGAATCTCGGCAACCATAGTATTTAGAGAAACGGTTAAATAGGGGCAAAGTTGTGCAATTCGGTGCTGATTAAAATGCCGCTTTAAAAGTTTTAAAATTCCGAAAACTTCCGATTTTATGCGAAAAAAAACCGAAATTTTGCAAAATCTTTTTTATTTTTTCCTGAGCTCATTTGAATAGCTATTTAAAAATAAATGACACTTTGTCATTGCAACTTTTTCTCCTCTACAAAATGACGTTATTAAACTAAAGATCCGACGTTTCGTCTCCGAGCGGCCAACATCAACTTTATTTTTTTAAATACGGACCTGGATTTTTTTTAACCGATTTTTAAACCCCCCTACTAATAATGAATTGTTCTTGCTTAATTCCTTTTAAATTCGTATTTTACATTTGTTAGTCCGGTGCTGGCAACGAATCACAATTATAATTAAAAACGTTTATTTTTATAAAAATCTTTACAAATGGGTTTCTTGAAAATTTGAGTTTATTAGGAAAGCTCTAATTTCCAAAATGTTCAAAAATATTTCCTTTAACCCAAAGGACCTTTATAGCCTACAAACTGTATGTTGTATTATTCTTCCAATTCTTCAAAGTTTGTTTAAAGTTAATCTTACTGATAGGTGGATCGGAAATGGTGGGGCAATAGAGTCGCCAGCGAGGTCGCCAGATATTTCGCCTCTGGATTTCTTTTATGGGGGGCATTAAAAAATTGTATTTATAAAAATGACTTAGATACCATGGAGGAACTGGAAGAACGCATACAGGTTGCAGTTGGTAGGATAAGGAGAAGATCGGTTGAAAGGGCTGTCGCCAAAATTGGAAGAAGAATCGATCGTTGCATTGAGCAAAACGGCAATATTTTTGAACATTTAGAAAATTAGGTTTTATAATTAAGAAAGTTATAATTATTAGAAAATTCTTATAAAATAAATTATGTTACTTATGTATGAATGTTTTAAATAAAATAGAGTGTTTAATTAATATTGTGATTCGTTGCCAGGACCGGACTGACAAATGTAAAATACGAATTTAAAATGAAATAAGCAAAAACAATTCATTATTAGAAAGTAATACCGTCATTACATTTTGAGGGTAGGGGGGTTTAAAAATCGGAAAAAAAAATCCAGGTCCGTATTTAAAAAAATACAGTTGATGTTGGCCGCTCGGAGACGAAACGTCGGATCTTTAGTTTAATAACGTCATTTTGTAGAGGAGAAAAAGTTGCAACGACAAAGTGTCATTTATTTTTAAATAGCTATTCAAATGTGCTCAGGAAAAAATAAAAACGATTTTGCAAAATTTCGGTTTTTTTCGAATAATATCGGACGTATTCGGAATTTTAAAACTTTTAAAGCGGCATTTTAATCAGCACCGAATTTCACACCGTTTCTCTAACTCCTATGGTTTCCGAGATTCCAATGCTCGTACGTCGAATTTGTAACACCCTGTATATCGATTTTAGTTCGAATATCGACTTTATTAAAAAAACTAAAAAGACAAGAATAAAAATAAAATTTTAAAACCCTGTAAATCCGAAACGAACCATTTCCGGACAAAGGTTTATAGAAACTTTTTGTTTTATATTTTTAAGCAGGAACACTCATCCTGAATTTAATGAAACACCCTGTATAATAATAATTAAATTATAATTATTTTTATTTATATTTTAACTTCTGTTAGTTGAATTTCCTATATGGTGTTTGATTGTTCATACATACTAAACACAAAGCTAGGCAAGATACTGAAACGTACTGTATTTTGCGAAAAATTACCAGGTACTATTAAAAATGGTATAGTTTTAATCAGTCCTAAACATTAAGGTGCTTTAAATAGCTAGTGAATAAGTCTTTACACATAACATGCGCAGGTATGATATCCACGTTATTGATTTTAGAATAAATCATTTTCTGATTATTTTTTTTTTAATAACAAGCCTTTTCTTCCTTTAATAACATCAGTGTATTGTAAAAAAGTGTGGGTAATTGATCTAAAATGGCAGAGTCCTAAACACTAAAGTGCTTGTTCTCGACCTTTGAAAAAACACACCATGTTCAGATATGACATACACGATATTATTTTAAAAATAAACAAATTTACAATTATTTGAAGATATGAAGCCTTCCTCTCTTCTCCTTTATTAACTACAGTATATTGTAAGAAGTGTGAGTAATTATTACGCATGACAAAGTTTTAATACATTTCTCTTAAACAAAACTTGTGCAATATTACTATTTATTCATTATATACTCACTGAGGTACATATGACATACACGATATAGATTTTACAAGAAATCAACTTCTGATTTTTTTTTAATAATAAACCTTTTTCCTTTTATTAATTTGGGTATATTGTAATAAATTGTGGATAATTTATCTAATATGGCAGAGTCCTAAACACCAAAGTGTTTGTTCTCTACCTTTGAAAAGTTAGAGAACAAGTTTTTACACATCCTACTTAGATATGACATACATGATATTAATTTAAAAAGAAACAAAATTTTGTAGCCTTTTTCTCTCTTTTATTAATTACTGCGTATATTGTAAAAGAGTGTTAGTAATTAATAAAGGGCGGACTATATGCACTTAAATTCAGCCAAAATATGCGCATATATATGCCTTGTTTGCCTTTAAGATATGCAGTTATATGCATTTTTTTTACCAAATATGCATACTGGTATGCAATATTTCTTAATTTATTATAGTAAAATAGGGTAAAGAGACACACTGGGTTCTAAAAAAAGATATTTATTTAAAAAAAAACCAAGAAAAATAAAACTAAACAATTTTTTAAGCTGAAATTGTATAAAAGGCATTTATTACCAAATATTTTTCAAAATTTTTTAACTAAAAAGGATTGTCCTCTATCAGTAAAAATATGTTTATACAAAGAGAAGCTTCTTTTAACATCTACTGATGTAATCGGACAATATTGCAACTTAAGTAGTGAAGTATAAGGCCAAGATACAACTTCGTTGGATGGTTTACCTTCATAAATGCTTTTTGCTGCAGTTAAGTATTTAAATTCATCATTATTTCTTGCAGTTACATCCAATTTGTTGCTTACTTGACCTCCTACTTTACCAGAAATGTTGTTACATTTAGCTGAAAAAGTTTCAACAATACTAATTGAGTCTCTCAAACTTAAATTTCTACTCTCTAACGAGGATATTATGTCCGATAAAAAACTGAAATTAACCCTAATAAAAACAAGATCTTAAACTACACTTGCACTTCTTAACAACTCTTTACTTTGCACAACACACTGCGAATCGTCATCTAAATCCAAAATTAGTTCTTTAATGGCTTCGAAATGTTCTGCGTAGAATATTGCGGCCTTAATCCATGTTTACCACCAGGTAATTAGAGGTTCTGGAGGTAAACTAACTCCTGGTAATCTCTTCGGTTACGGTAACATTATTAGTTTTGTCTGGCTGCTTAGAAGCTATTAAATATGGGTTTGTTGCTTTATCTTCTTGAAGTGCTCCAATCATAAGATATGCGATATATCTGCCACAAGCATCTGTGCTTTAATCAACAATAATGTAAAATTTTTTTACCACCCAGTGAAGCTCTAATTTCTTCTAAAACCGTTTGGTATACTAAATGGACATTCTTCTTTCTAAGCGTGTATTGCGGATTTTGCAATTTCTTTAAGGGTATGTTTGCTGCGACCAAAGCCTTGAAAAATTTCCTTTTCAGATTTCGATTTTTCCCTAACATTTTGAAATGCGTTTTTTACACTCTTAGTTGAAGTGGCTCAGATTTCATTTTTTGTAACTTTAATTTAGGCAGCGGTGTCTTCAAATGTTGATCGATTTGGTACTCTGGGAAATTTTTAATCCACAAAGACGTTTTCGTCACTTTAGACATTTTGAACACAAATTTGAAATCACTAGTTTCACACTGAAAATACTAAAATCGACAAACAAAAACGGAAGTACGTATTACAACCCGATATAAATACAGTTTGTTAAGCAGGTAATAATAAGGCATTATTAAATGACAACAAATAGCCCCTAACAATATACCTGCAAACCCCGGAAACCCCCAATAAATACCTTGTGTATAACCAATATGTAAATATCTATTATTATGTAATTATCTTCAGATTGGAAAATCCCTGAAACCGGCACTGGACATTAAACCTATGAGTCTACCAGTTTTCATGACCGGGCCTTTTTAATTTTTTGATAACGTCGAAAACATAAAATAATAATTCGGGAAAAATATACATTTTATTATAAAATTGACAAAATATGCAAAAAATGCGTATATATGCACTTTGCATATATTCCGCCCTTTAGTAATTAATTATTAAGTAACAAGTTACAGCTAGAGAACAATCTTTTACGGATAACATGCCCAGGTATGACATACACGATATTAATTTGGGAAGAAATAAACTTCTGATTCTTTTTTTAAATAACAGAGAGTTGAACTTCTCGCAGAAAGATTCTGCAAACAATTCACTGAAAATCCTTCTACCGACCCCCGGAGGGACGAGAGGATATCCAGGACGGTACAAATCTATAAAAATATAAATCGTCCCATTCAAAACATTACCGACATAAGCTTAGATGAAGTAAAAACATTCCCATTAAAAAAACAGCCCCGGGTTGTGAAGTCATCAAGAATATAGCCTGAAAATACCATGGTGTTTGTTCTCTGCATTTGAAAGATTAGAGAACTATTTACACCTATTTTTGCTCAGATATGACATACACATCATTGATTTTAGAAGAGACAGCTTCTGAATTTTTTTTTCTCATATATTAAGTATGGTATTGCAATATATTTTGATGGTTGTTTTGTTTTTTTTAGATGCTTTACAGCAGGGAGCATCGCAGTTTGAACAACAAGCGGGTAAACTTAAACGAAAATTCTGGTTACAAAATTTAAAGGTAAGTTGCAGGAAAATTTCCTCTGAATTTAGATTTACACTGTAATTATTTGCCAAGAAATAAAAATATATTTTTTTTACAGATGATGATCATAATGGGAGTTATTGGTTTGGTAATTTTAATCATCATTGTCAGTAAGTACCTTTTTGATTTATTACGAATTATTAGGTTTATAAACAAGACACGTCCCCTATATATTTTTGATAACACACAAATACCTTATATTATAAATCTTGATAATATTATACTTACATACAAAATTAACCTATCAGGATCAGGATCATGTTTGATTTAAGATAGACACACTGTTTAGAAAAGCCAATTGTTTACAGACGATATATATTTTTACTCCAAAAAGTGGCTGTTGTTTGAAATTCAAAAAACCCTGTTCACCCTAGAAGTTGAAATACTAAACATTTTTATCTTCCCCCAGTGAACTTCATATAACTGTCATAACCGCGACCGGGCCAAAATTCGGTAATTTCATAACCCCTATTTTCTGTGTTACTTGGTGTATAATATACAGGACCTACCAAAAGTATGGACACATCCAATATAATGTAATGAAAGTGTAAAAATCCTAAAGCGATGTTTACGAGAACTTTGATTCATACTTTTGGCTCATCCTGTGTTGCTTATTCTATCTGTCTTTCTGTCTGTAGAGGAAATTTCCCGAACATAATGCCTTTTTTTTTAAACCACCCTTTTCATTTTTTTTATTAGTCACCCAAAATAATACAGATATTTTTATACATTAAACAAATAAATGACTTCTAATTGGCTTATTAGATAATAATAAAATTTGGTGTGCGAGTCCACCATCAAGGACCTTTAAAAAAGTCTAATACAATTTTGATGTAAAATTAATTGGGGAGTCAATATTTAAATAGCAAAATTTACATGGGATTTTCTATGGCCAGTCTAGCGGTATAAGCATCAGATATTCTGAAACGGTGAGCTACATGGAATTGACGGTTAATTTGCAGTACAAAAATATTTAAATACATTAAACGATCAAACTAAACTGAGAGATTTCAACCCCATCTTGGGTAGGGCCTCTTCTACTATATTGTTATTGCTGAAACTTGGAACAGGTAAAGTTTAGGGTATCAAGTCAGGAAAAGTTTATATTTGCGCCAAAATACTCTTATTTTACTCGTGGAGGAAGACTTTTTGTTTTTCCTTTCCCTAAAAGATATTAAGCTACTTACTGGTATTTTTTAGTGAGATCGGTACATTATTAAGAAATTGAAGAGATAGCCCATACTAGCAAGAATGTAAATTATAAGTAATAACATATTCTTGTCCCAAAAATTATAGAGAAGATTCATAAGAGCTTTTATTTAGCGGTTGTTTACGTTTTTATTAAATAGAAAATATATAACAAGAGCTCAAAATACCTAATATCTAGGTATATCTAAAAACGAAACTTTTTACAGATTTAAGAGTTTTCATTATTTTAAAAAATGGGGTTGACATACCAATATAAAGTTCTTATTAAGTCTTTAATAGATAGATAATAAAAATGTTTCCTGTCCGCAATTTGCGTTAACGAACATTAAACTATTTTTTAAAGCATTTACGCGAAACGGATAGTTCACTAAATATCAAACCAGCACGTGGAAGAAAGAAAAGCGTAAGAACAAAACAAAACATTGCCTGTGCTAAGAGAGATTTTTGACCAGATTTTGTACAATCTGATTGTTGGCCACCAAATAGCCCGGACTTAAATCCCGTTGACTATTTCATTTGGGGGACACTGGAAGGCTATAGTTTATAGAGAGCATAATATTACTAGTATCGAACAACTAAAAAATATGATTATTGAATGTTGGGAAAATTTTAGTCAGCTGTCTATTAATAATGTCATTAGTCAAAGGCGTAGAAGACTCCAAGCCGTTGTTGGACTGCTGAATAAATCGGGTTACGGTCACATTATTAGTTTTGTCTAGCTGCTTAGAAGCTATTAAATATGGGTTTGTTGGTTTATCTTCTTGAAGTGCTCCAATCATAAGATGTGCGATATATCTGCCACAAGCATCTGTGCTTTCATCAACAATAATGTAAAAAATTTTATCACCCAGTGAAGCTCTAATTTATTCTAAAACGGTTTCGTATACTGAATGGACATTCTTCTTTTTAAGCGCGCATTCGTCAGGAATGGTTTGTTGACAATATTTTTGCAAAAATCCTGTAAATTGCCGGTTTTGCAATTTTTTTAGGGGTATCGGAAATCGGATTCATGAGACCCTATAACTTTAGAATCCTGTACTGTATCTTTTAAAAGTTTCAGCTATGCCAATACAGTAGAAGAGGTCCCAACACTATAGATAAATCAGAATTGAGCATTGGTTAGCTTTAATCCATTATCGTGTGATATTTAAAGCAAAGAATTGTGTTCACATAAAAAATATCTGTATTAGCTTATATGCATGAGGATGAAATTTTTCAATATTTTTTTAGAGTTTTTGGTAGTTGCATGGACTTTATTAGGTAGTTATATAATAAAGTTGGTATATCTTAAGAACCATGTAAATATGTAAGATAATATGTATTATACTACTTTGAGAACTCTCCTTTCATAATACCTTAACATACGATACTAATTTCCTTAAAGTAAACAATGTGCTTCACAACACTTCAAGATATGATAGGTATTTAAGTAATAAGTAGAAAGCAAAATAACTATTAGATATGTGTCTAAATGGGCATGAAAATTACAATTGCATGTACTAACGATTTGATATACAATGTGATTCACCATAATGTCCCACCCCGCTTAATTTTTTATTTTTCATGCTGTAAGTAAAAATAAAAAATATTAGCATGTAGGGTATTTGAAATACTTTTTGCAGTGGTGTCCACAAGTTTCCTTAGTCACTATATACAGGATATCGCATAATCAGTACCTACATAAATGAATTTTGGAAAATATTTCCAATTTTAATATAAAAATGTCAAAAAATAAAAGAAAATAAGTAAATTAATACCTACTTGTCAGATTTTTTAGATAAACTTCTATAATTTCTAAATTGTTCATACGTTTCTAATGGTTTGTTATTAATTTATTTTTATTATGTGCCATTAGGTTTAATAATTATGCATTTGACAATTAATATAATATTATTGTAAGTAATGTAAAATAATTCGATTTTAACCATTAGATTATCTAATTTTTTTTGTGTTTAAAGCCACGTTTTAACAAAACACCACGCAATGTTTCTAAATATTGTTACTTATAATCAGGGTAACCTCGCAAATTATCACGAACCAGTTCTAAAGTTGAAACTATATGTTAGCCGTTTTGAATTTTTGATTTTTTGGTTTGCGCTTTATGGAATGACCGGTTACAGTTCCCAAATTAATTACGTTATAAATTCTTATGAAACCCAAGTTGTGTTAATTCATTACAAGTACATTCTTGTACAAAGCGCATTTTCAGTTCTTCCCGGATTATCTTTTTTTAAACACGAGTACATATTTAAAATAACGCGTTGACATTAAAGATGTAAGTTTTTGTTTCTTAATTCCGGACTTATTTCGCTTTCGATGGCCGACTCTGGCACGGACTTATTATATTCCTGCGACTATTTCCCTCATATACTGTAACTACAATGCGCTTTTCACTTGATTTTCGGAAAATCAGCCCTCGGTCGCGATTGAGCTGAAAATTGCACTCTTCTGGTTTTTCATTGTTGGTTACCTACGAGAATAACCGTCACTGTCACAACAAGTTGAAATTTCTGCTTTGACAATTTCGCGTCAATTTATCAAAATGATTCGTTTCGGAGCATTTTCCTTGAACGACATATCTGAAAATATCGGAAAAAGCGTGTCAGACAACACAAAAAGATCAAAAGCTTACATCTGGGGACAATTTACTGCCTTCTGCAGTGAAAGAAACTACCAATTCGATGGTGAAACTACAGATATATATCTAGCAAATATTCTGAAAGATTGGGCGTACAACATGCGGAAAATGGATGGCCAGGACTACAAAGAAAGCACAGTAAAAACCGTATGGAATACTACCTCAAAAATACTTATGGAAAAGTTCTACAATGAATGAATCCTAAAGGACTTCAATCAGCAACTACTGCTTCTGCAAATACCATCTATTATAATAATTGTGTTTTCAATTGTAATACTTTGTATTGCTCGAAATAAAAATGTTGTCTTATATTTCTGCACCTACTAGTTTTTCATTCAGGAAATAGTCTAAAAAATATATTTCGTGCATGTAAAATGGCTTGATAATCATGCACTCAGATTTGTTGCCCTAAAGAAACAGCTTTCATGCATTGTTACTGTTATTTACCAAAAAGTGCCCGACCAATAAAAATGCATTCAAGCTGTTTCTAGGGCAACAAACCTTCATGCATGATTTTCAGCAATTTTACATGCACTTAACATATTACTATTGATAATTCACCTTGACCTTCTGTTTGAAATTGTCGCCAAAAAGCCATACTGATATAATAAAATATAGGTACCAAGTAAAAACTTACTTGTCTAAAACCACACAGCTATAGCAGAAAATGAAATATGTAAATTACAGTAAATCGTTTCAACCGGTCACGACACTGTCAGATTCCCAATATCGCATACCTCAAACATCAACTGATTTCAAAGCTGATAAGGGATCACCCAATTGTCATAACCTTTAACTATTTGCTGTTCTTGTCTACAGCATATAAATTTGTATTTATATGATGCTCTATTAATTTCTCCACTCGAAAAAAATAGTTCGCACTTTAAATTGCCAGTGGGCCTCGACGGTCTATAGCCAGGGTGTTGCCAGTTCTACAAAGTTTTCGTAAGTGTAGGAGGAACATAAGGGTTTGTTAATTGTTTATATTTTTTGTTTAACAACAGTGAAATTCCTTTTTAGTTTGATTTACATTATTTTTGTATAAATAATATTTCTGAAGTACTAAAAAATTATTATAATATTCATGAATGGCTTGTTCCTTCTTTCTTTGACATTGAAAATTTCTTGGTTGAAAGTACATTTGCAAACTAGCTTTCAAAGAGAGTTACTGACTATCGATTAAATACTGATATAAAAGAACACTTTTAATAATATAAATTAATTAATAAAGAATTTTTAAAAAAAGATCTGACAACTGCGAATATGATGCCGGTTCCTTTGAAGCCCGGACGAAGCTTTTTTATGTCATCAAACTGACTTTGGAAAAAGTATACATGACACGTTTAGAATTTTAGGTTGGTGGGAGGTGTCCCATTTAAGAAATTATAACTTTATGCGATATCCTACATATGAAGTGACGTAAGGGAATTTGTGGAAACCATTGCAACAATTATTTCAAATACCCAACATGCTAATATTTCTTATTATGACCTTGCATGAAAAATATAAAAGTTAAGGAGATGGGACATTCTGGTGGATCAACCTTGTACAGAACATAAAAAATTTCGAAAATTACTAAAATATTTTCGGTTTTTCTTTTACAGTTTGAATTGGCAAAAAGAAAATTCTACCATTATATAAATATAAACATGCACACACCAAAAAATTATCATCTTGACATATTTACAAAATAAAATAGAACGGAGTGTATTTTGGTATACAAATAGTTTGTCTACACAACGTCGAATATTATAAAGTAACTAAAAAACTACAAGAACTTTAAAATAAATAGATTTTTGCGGATTGGACGTATACCAAAGTATGCATTGCTAGGAAATTTTAGAACAGTCTATGTGGTAATAAAAATATATGTAATTAATTCATTATATTACAAATAAAAATTGTAAAAATATAGGAGCAGACATTTTTAACAATGCATCATACAACGTGTACATCGTATAACTAAAAGTTGTGCAATATTTTTATTTGACATTTTTCTGTATTATGTATTATAGAAAGCTTGATATTGAATAGACATAGATATGAACATACTTAGGGTAAACTATTTAACAGTTTTGTTTAGAGGTGGAAAAAATACGCGGTATTTTAAAACATATAACATATTTAGAAAGTTACATACAATTGGTTTAAAACATAAAATATTAAAGCAAGGCCTTTTTCATAATATTTAGTTTGACAAATACTGTCTGATAGCCTAGCATATAAAAAATTCTTCCTATATCCTGTAAATCGTATACAGGGTGTCCCATATAAAGATCACAGTTTCTTGATCTCTTGCAGCGTATGTATACGATGAAATTTATCAGGTTTATATCCTGGATTCTAATCGGGCACATCCTGTATAATCCTTGAATTTTTCGAGATCTCAATCTATTGACGAATAATTTTTATATTTCTATTTTAATATGATATCAGAATAGATGCGAATAGATGGTAGAAAAACTTATCTAAATTAGTTCGGGTTTTTTATCAGACCATTGCACATGAAGTAATTTTTAAATAAACGAATAAAAACATGAGATTCTGCCCCTATACATAATAAAGTCGCTACAGTTATAAAATAATTAATAAATTATCGCTCTTATCGAATATTCTTATGTAGTTTTTGTTTTTTTATACAACGGGTGGCAGTGCAAATGAAATATGCGATCCAATTTTCAATTCCATAAGGTGTGGGTATTTTTAGTTGCAATATCTTGGTAACTCTAACTACAAGATATAGCCTAACTCGTGTTGGGGCAATTGTGATGCAAGTTAGTTATCACTTAAGTGCGGAATGTTTATTATAGTAAAATAGGGTAAAGAAACACACGGGGTTTTAAAAAAGATGTTTATGTTCTTTCAACATCTACTGATGTAATCGGACAATACTGCAACCTAAGTAGTAAAGTATAAGGCCAAGATACTACTTTGTTGGATGGTTTACCTTCGTAAATGCTTTTTACTGCAGTTAAGTATTTAAATTCATCATTAGGTCTTGCAGTTACATCCAATTTGTTGCTTACTTGACCTCCTCCTTTAATAATCAAAGCGATTGCAGCGATTCTGTATAATATATACACAGCTGAAGTACCGCGTGATCCATTTACGCAACTATATCTATTTGCTGATGATACTGCCATGACTACCACCTCAAGAGCGCCCTCTAGAGTGGTTTCACGTCTGCAACGCCATATTCTGATTCTGCAGAAGTGGCTCGAAACATGGAAGCTCAAACTAAATGAGGATAAAACACAGGCAATTTACTTCTCGAAGGCAAGGCTAAGACTACCCGAGACCAGGGTTAAAGTCAATAATATACCAATTAATTGGAGCAACAAAGTTAAGTATCTGGGCCTTGTCTTCGACAAGAAAATGTCCTGGAATGATGACATTGATGATAGACTGAAAAAAGCTCAAAAGCAAATGGGGGCAGTGTATCCTTTAATATCTGGAAGTAGTAAAGTTAACAACTCGACAAAACTTACAATATACAAGACAATAATACGACCTGTCCTAACATACGGAGCATCAACATGGTGCACAATAAACGAGACGAGACTGAAAAAACTACAAATAATGCAAAATAAGACGTTACGAATAATAACTAACTCACAAAGACATGTACCAGTGACAGTACTTCATAACGATGTAAACTTAGACAATGGAACAACACATGACTAAACTAATAACAAACTACGATAGACGGACAGACGTATCGACCAACCCACTTATAACAAACTCACACATACGCTCAAATCCTCTACACTCATATCGTTTCCCCAAAGATTGGCTCCCACCCTAGCTCAACTAAATGAAATAGAACAAATTCAAAAATGACATCAAATTAATCTCAAGAAATAATGAAAAATAAACAAAGAAGCAATAAACATCCGGAAGAACAATGAAAAAAGAACACCCAAACCCAGCTTCAAGAGTCACCGAAAAGGAAGACACGAATAACGAATAAAAGTAAAGGCCAAATCTGGCTAACTTAAGAAACTGACGACACACTCCTACTTTACCGGGAATGTTGTTACATTTAGCTGAAAAAGTTTTAACAATTCTAATTGAGTCTCTTAAACTTAAATTTCTACTCTCTAACGAGGATATTATGTCCGGTAAAAAACTGAAATTAACCTTAATAAAAACAAGATCTTAAACTACACTTGCACTTCTTAACAACTCTTTACTTTGCACAACACACTGCGAATCGTCATCTAAATCTAAAATTAGTTCTTTAACGGTTTCGAAATGTATTCCGACCTTTAGTTATCACTAACAGCAAATACACAGGTTTAACTAACTCTAATTATACTCCATGTTTGAAATTTCTGCCAGTGACTCATCGCCAGCATGAGTTGTGCGACGTCATGTGAATGAACTTCAATGACGTGTGCATTTAAAAAAATAACAAATGATGATATTTCATCGGAACGTCATATAATTTTTTATAAATTAGATTTATTTAGTTAACCCTTAAAAGTTGATCCTATAAGACGACCTTTTTCACTAGGATTTCTTAGTCCTTGCGAAAATCCATCGATAAATGCCTGCCTTCAGCTTTTAATATTTAGATCTTGCCACACCTTCTCAATTGTGTGGCCTTCATTGAGCCATGTTTTGTCAGTGTAATGCAATTTTTTCCGAATATTTTTATATAATAATATATATAATTTTATTTCTTTTAAAGTTCATTTAAATACTCTTAATAGTATTGCAGGCAAAAATATAAATATCATTTAGAAAAAAAACCATGGATTTTGCGACAAATGGTGTATTTTGTGGCCTCATCCAGGATTATATTTTTCCATCCCCTTGTCTGGGCTCCTCGTCATTTTCTCCATGAAGGTCTTTCAAAATAGTAAATACAGTGCGCGTGGAAGGTTTCGTTAAAGTGCCACATATTTCTGCAGCATCCAATGTGGTTAGGTCAGGATTTCGTTCTCGAATTCTATGATATATGTTTCTAACTTTTATTCGTGCACTGACACATTGTCAAAATAACAAGGCTATCAAATATTTTTGAGTCTCGAACATGGCATTCTCTGATTATGCGAAGAGTTGGATACAAGTGGAACGCTAGATAACGCTATAACTTGACAACAAATGAAAATCGGATAAGAACATATCGCGAAAACCCTGGCACGCTTATTTTCAAATCCTTGAAGTTGTGAACTCGGACTCTGTGTGTTGCCACATTTATTTTCTCCGCGATCAGAATCCCAGTATCGGAATCGTCGTGCTATTTTAAATGCATTTAGCTGTTTGCGGCTTGTGTTGTGTTGTGTGTAGCGGCAAAGTTTACTATATGCATAAAAAAAACATTTACTTGTACAATATTGTTATTCTGCCGCTTCATGGATTTGGTGATTGGTATTAAATGAGTCCCTGACAGAATTTGTGGACTAAGGATATACTACCATTGTCGGACAAATTGATACTAATGTGGTTTTGCTTGATAATTTGGGCCTTAGGCTACAAGAGGACTTTCAGGGAAACCATTCTTGGAACATTTGTTGTCATGGAAGTTATAAGACTGTTATTCGCTAATATGCCTTTAATATCTTGGACCTAAGGGACACATTTTCTAACTTTAAAATGTATAATTACCTAGACCAGATTAACAATGGATGGTTTGTAGTGGGATTTTCGGCAGCAAAAATGCAAAGAGGTTAGTTAATACTCTTATTACCGGCTGAAGGTAAAATTTTGATCCGGGCGGGAGTATAATTTGGTCTTCTTGTAAAATCGTTGAGCTTAGGTAGTTCTTTTGTGTTGAAAATGTTCTCTCTGCTGGTGCAACACTAACTGGAAATGAGAGAGCAATTCGTAGAGCAACGAAGATATTGGGAAAGTTATCATTCATATTTTTTTTGACTGTCGCTTTTGATAAAATTAAAATTACAATTTAAAAAAAAATCCTGTAGCCTGGAGGGCTGGACGCACCACCATCCACAATAAACTACTTTATTTATACAATCACACAAGTAACGCAACAAATAATAACTGATCACACTTTCATACTTCGCTCTCTATTCGCACATTTTAAATATACAAATTGGCTCAAAAATCCAGGGTGGGCCAAACATATCTTTTTTTAAACGGAACACCATATATTTGTTTTATTATATTGAAGCCTTTAGTAGTCCTCTACTCTACTTTAAAAAATTTTGTTCATCAAATGCGACGTTGTCAAGATATGAATTTTTCAATGGATTTTTGACTAAAAACGATTTTACATAAAAATCGTTGAATTTTAACTATCTTCACAAATTCTTTTCAACTTGCATCTAGATATTTCTGGCGATGACGCGAGCGCAGTGGAAATTCACAAACAAAACAGTGACTCTTCGCACGACCACACGGTAAATAATTTCGACCACCGTAACAGGTAACAGTATTTAACACTACGTAATAATCGTTGCAAAGAGAACACTATTTTATATGTTTGAACTTTTGGCGTCCCCTAGACGCATATATATTCATGACAATGATAGTATCCTTAGAAGTTATCTTGTAGTTAGCGTTAAAAGGACATTGATAACTTGGGCCTAAAAAAGAGTCACAGTTTTAAAATGAAGAACGCCAAAGATCCGTAATAGCAAACAGCTTATCAAGCTAAAATGACCGAAAATGCCCACGATTATGGCAAATATAAAATTGAAGGCATATTGTGAAAATCACCCGGTATAATCGTTGCTTTAGTAAATATACAGAGTGTTTGTGAGACATAGATTCGGTAAAAGAGAGAAAGTATAAATACGCCTATAGTATTTAAATAATTTGAATTATCGACACTGTATACTTTTATAACAAATTATTATATAGAAGAGAAGGTATAATATTACCGATTTCTGATGTGTTTTGTAGAGTTGTTTTTTATCAAATGGTGGTATAAATTACTATTAGTGGTTTTTAAGGCAAATATAGTTTACAAGGTGGACATAAAAATGCTCCAAACACACGTATTAGGAATAAATGTAAAAGCTTGGGGATAATGAGCGTAACCCAGCCATTATTAGGGTTTAAACAGAGATTTAAAAATAATAAGCGGTTTCATTGCTGCTTTAATTTTGTCTTAGGTCTAGTTATGTTATGTTTCAAATTTGCTGCTGTATCATTAATAATAAAGAATTCATCCACACGTTGGCAAATTGACACCAAAATTCTGATGTACTGTGGCACAGCAATGTTTGTTATATTTTTTATGTCCGCCCCGTAACATTTTGTACCATATTATTATAATAATGCTGTTTTCTATTTATGAAATTAGTTGATAAATATGAAATATTTGGTCTTACTGTGTCCTAGTCAATAATAATGTATAAAATAAATATACTTGAAATTGGCTTCAACCGTTTTTGTTCCGAAGAAATTTAGAGGATAAGGTAACCATTTTTTCTGCTATAAGGGCGGATATCCTGATATCTTCCAATGCAAAAATTGTGGCCATGGGCCTCATTAACACCATTAACAGGATATTGACATAGTCTAATGATAAGGACAGGTCGAGCACTATAGCATGAGTTGTCGTACACTAATGTATATCTGTCGGACAATTATTTTCCTTTTCTATCATCTACGTATCTCGGAGCTCATGCTAGAATGCACGACCTTGTACCTACTTTTCGGCTCCTTTTCTTGTAGTAGGTTTTGTCTGTTATTGCTTTCATACAAAATGTTAAAAGAATCAAAAGTTTAATTATTTCTGTTTCATATTATATTAAATTTAATGTTAAATGGTTTAGAAAAAAAGTGGGTCGTCCTTGCTTTTACAAGCTTAGAAACTTGTTGCATATTCTGAAAGTAACAGAAAAAAATCGTGTATAGTACGAGATTGTAACTAAAGGAATAAATTCAGTAAGTCCAGTATGTTTTTTTTTTTGAAAAATGCTCGGACACACGGGTATTGATGTTTTAAGGTGTGGTCTTTTTATTTTAAAGATATTGATACAGTGTGTCCTAAATTAGAGATATGACGTCATCGAAAATTTTTTAAAATGGTTTTTTATTTACTATTTTTAACCAGCATATTAAGTTACACTGCTAAATTTCAAATTTTTATTCCTTGTAATTTATAAGATATGAAAGAAAAAATAATTTTATATTAAAAAAAAAACTCCTGTTCCTTTTTAAAATTTTCTTGTTAATAAATGCTCAAAATGTTGTCCTGTCATTATTTGACAATATCCTAAACGTAAAAAGTAGTCTAAGGGAGTAAGGTCTGGAGACCTGGGTGACCACTCAATGGGTCCCCTTCTACTAATCCATCTGGCCTGGAAATTCTGCATCCAGATATTCAGATGGGGAGGCGGCGCACCATTTTGTTGAAACCAGGTGATTCTATTCGAGACATTAAAGTCGACAGGATCAGGAAACAGAGCAGCCAAATTCGGAATTAGTTCTTTCTGCAAGAATTCCAAATGTCTTGCCCCATTGAGATTTTCTTCAAAGAAATTGGCCCTATAACTCGATCACCAACAATACCTGCCCAAACATTGACCGTCGTGCGAAATAACGATAGGCGCCTTTAACCAATATTATAATATTGAGCTAAAATTACCACCCTTCTCTCATGGTTGATCGTTGAAATTTTTGAAGAAAACTCTATAATTTTTAGTACTAATGTCTATACTTATTTGTGACAAACAGAAAGTACACAAAATATATTAATAGAATACGAAACAACAGTAACAAAACAAAAACAGTATCAACGTTACAAAACATTAATTCAAAATATAAAACAAATATAAAGAAATAAAATAGCGATTGTTTTGAAACAGATAATACATTATATGATCCATGATGGAGAGGTCTTACAAAAATTGCACTTTTCGAGCTTTACTTTTTGCAAATTTTTTAACAAGATTTTCCATTTTAAGTTGAAATGATAGCAAGATTTTCTAACCGCTCTTGGCCCATTCTAGATCGTAAATAATTTTTAATCAACTTTAATTTAGACCTCTCGGCTGTAGCTACAGAAACTGGAATTGTTAATAATATGCGCAATGCAATCGTGATGTTTGGAAATTAGTGGGTTATTTATTGCAATGTAATTAAGTGTTTCCACTACAGACGTTGCGTTTTTGTCGCTATTTTGCAGAAATTGTAATTCATGTAAAAGTTCTGTTCCGTCTATATCTTTCTCGTTTCGATCTTTGTCAGTTAAGAGTTCTTCCAGCTTTTTAGAAAAATTAAATTGATCTTGGTCAGAATATTTGCCGAAATCATCAACATTCCACAAAAAATTAAAAACATCAGAATGACACTTACTGAATTTATTCCAAGTTACAGACTCGCGCTGTACATATTTATAATTTGATATGAAATAGCGTATTTCCGATTATCACAAAACACAAAAAATGTTGTACATCAATTAAAAAAAAATTAAACATAAACAGTTAGAATAGGAATATGCAATATATTCATCTTTGTGATAAAACTTAAATGTGAAAAGAAGCATAACACGAGAAAAACCAAGATCATCGCCAAGAGCTCCAGAACAGAGGAAAAAAATGAAATAAAGGTAATAATCATAAATTTACAGTTTTATACATTTTCAGCATGCAAAACTGAACATTTTTAACTCATTTTTGAGGTTTATGGAAACACACTTATTAAGAAAATATCTGAAGGTATTGTAAAACATAGGTATTTAATGTTTATTTTGAGGTGGGTTTACACTGAACACTTTTACTTTAATTTTGACGGCGTCTATACAGACAATTTAAGATTTGCTTACGCAAGCGCACAGGCACCACAAAGATTGGCTACATACCATAACGTTTTAACATTGTCTTTTGGTGCCGATTATTGTTTATGTGCTTAAATAAAATCACGGGAAAACGGAATGTCAAATTTCTAGGGGGATTTTACATCCCACCAAACTGGTGTCAGGTAGTTCGCGCATGCGCATATTCACTTTTATTTATTTTACTTGAAGAACGTGAGAGTTTCTAAAGTAAAATTAAATATAAATTATTTTTAAATCGTTTATGAACTTTATTTATTTAACGGCCTCTTCAAAAAATTATATTACAATATTTGGCCACCTCAATATTTACATGGGATTTCCTATGTTCAACTAAGCCATGCATCACCCGGTATAGTAACATTTAAAATATTGTATGGCCACTGCTAGAGGGCACTATTTTCACAATCAAAATTTTTTAATGGAATTAGGGAGTCCCAATAATAATGGAAACAGGATTATATTTTCGCTATTTCTGAATTGATATTTACGTATGACCCTGGGGCGCACGTTTCTATTGCTTAAAATTTTAGTTATGCTCCATTCCAGAATAATTCGTTGATTTCCCGACCGCAATAAAATTTAAAACCAGCCATAAATAAGTGCCTTTTAAAACGGTACAGATCCTGATTACCTACTAATTTCAATAGTTTAGGTTAGCTATTTTTAACAAAACAACAAATATAAAATAATAGGTAAGTATCTTTATTTTAATCATGTAATTAAATAGCTATTAATATTTATACAAAAATACTAATCTACAATATTATAATATCATTTATGCCTAAACTAATTATTAGGGGCCTTACGTTACTATTAATTATGTTATTATATTGGTATATTAGGTAGGTTAATGGCAAATTGCAGGTGTTCAATATAAAGCAGAGTCTTTTCATTTTAGTTCATCAGTCGTTTGGTGTTTGTCAAGCTGTGCGTTAAAGGTATTTCCGTGTGTGTTATCGAGCATCCAAAATATGTCAGATATGTGTGAAACTTCAGATAATATTGCTTCCGGAAGTTATGGTGTAACGAAGAAAAAATATTTATCACTTGATGCCAAAAACATCATAAAGAACGTTTACTGTACCTTTTTAGAAAAAGGGTATGACCGAAGTGCAAGTTTTAGTGAAACGAGTATTTTGACCAAAGTTGCATTAACGACCAACAATAGATACGCTAAACAAGGTACTTACAGCAGACGAAACCGACATTTTATGTGGCAGGACAAGCCTTTGGAGAATAGTAAAAGCAATGGATTTTAAATATCGTACCATTGACAAAGGACAAGTACTAAAATGGAATTGCAGCGTTTACAAGTATGGCGTAGAGATTATTTGAATCTTATCAGACAATATATGGAAGAAAATCGTTCAATAATATACTTGGACGAAAACGATATTACCTGCAGGTTCAGAAAATGGATTTATTCCGAACGCTCTATTATTATCTGCGAAGAAAATTGCCAATTCATCTTTGGATTACCATCAAGATACGGATGCTACATTGTTTGAAGATTGGTTTCAAAATCGTCTGCTTCCGAATGTGCCCAAAAATAGTGTTATTGTTATGGACAACGTTAGTTACCACAGTCGCCAACTAAGTAAAGTGCCGAATTCACATAATACAAAAGTGGAAACTCAAAACTATATGATGGAAAATAATATATATTTCGAGGAAGCCTATACAAAAAAGGACCTTCTAAATGTTTTAAAAACATTCAATATTGAAAAAGAATATATCTCTGACAATCTCGCAAGTGCTAATGGTCACACAGTTTTACGCCTCCCTCCGTATTACTGTATTTTTAACCCAATAGAACATATATGGAGCCAGTTAAAGACGATGATTAGAAGAGAAAACACATCCCCTACACTAAGTAGTTTTGTTATTGAATTAATTAAAAAATGTGTAAATAATATCCCAGTAGAAAGTTGGAAAAATTCTGTGAGACACGTGATCCAAGTCGAAGATTCCTATAACATAATTAATAGTAACGTAAGGCCCTTAATAATTAGTTTAGGCATAGATGAAGACGATAGTGATAGTGAAACAGAGCTAAATATAGAGTAGGTTAAGTTAAATATTGTATTATTATAATATTGTAGATTAGTATTTTTGTATAGGCTAAATATTAGAACCTGTACCCTTTCAAAAGGTCCGGTGCCTACACAATAGGCAACTTATTTATGGTTGGGATTACGACTGAGGGTTGTCATTTAAATTTTATTGCGGTCGAGAAATCAACGAATAATTGTGGAATGGAGCATAACTCATTGGCTTACGGTTTTATAGGGTATTTAGAATAATAATTTAAAGAGTAAAGTACCTTTAGCCCTTATTTTATTGCAAAACTAATATCAGAAATCGATTTGACATCCCTTAAAACGATCGAATATAAAATTTCAATAAATTGGCACAACCAGTGGCGTGCATATGACCAATTTTGTTCTTATTTCTGGTTAAAAATAATTACTTATCTAAAAGCGCGAGATAAGGAACAAGTTAATTACCAAAAACGTCGACTGTTTAAGTGCCACATCTAAAACAATGTGACACGTTAAAAGCAGTGACGTACTGTATTCTCTGGTATAAAATTAACTTTTGTACCGTGTGATCCACTTATCGTGTCCACATTTTAATTTGATCTTATAACGTTGCCTAAAGAGTTAAAGAAAAAAGTTAAATACATAAATGTCTTGCATTGGCGTAAAATTTTTATCTGTTCATGTTTTATATATACGGGGTGTTTCGTTTTCCCCGTCCAGGCATCAACTTTCTTATTTTAAATGAAACACCCTGTATATTGATAGGTATTTAGATTCCCTTTGAAGTTTTATGTGAATTTTGTATA
Source organism: Polydrusus tereticollis (assembly GCA_963920685.1). Lineage (NCBI taxonomy): Eukaryota > Metazoa > Arthropoda > Insecta > Coleoptera > Curculionidae > Polydrusus > Polydrusus tereticollis. The sequence goes on along the minus strand of OY987334.1, from coordinate 48,712,841 downwards.
ACCTTTTATATGCCCATTTTTTATCGTTTAGCCCATATTTAATTTTTTTTTAGGTAAAAGAATATGCACCCCAAATGCTATTCTATAAGTTTTTTAGGGTTAAATTTCCGAGTTACCTGTTACCGGCCTTACCTGTTGATATGTCATTTTCGAATATTATCTTACGTCAAAATATTCCTTCGTTGTCAAAATCAAAATGAACTTTAATAAAGAACAGAAGTTCCAAATGGTTGAGCTTTATATTGAAAACAATAAAAGTGCCACCGCAACTGTTAGAGAATATCGACGGAAGTTTCTCAATCAGAGAGTACCTTCTAAAAAAACGATTATAAGAAACTATCTAAAATTAATAGAACATAGGTCCCTTGGAAATATAAAAAAAAGTCCAGACTTGTGAGAACCGAGGAACAGGCGAAAATATGTTTGGGATATTTTAACGCATATCCTAATACATCATTAAGAACTTATATTGATAACATTGGATACTCCTATGGAACGATTTCGAGAACTCTTCACGATGTTGGGTATAAGCCGTTCAAAATAATGCCGGTTCAAAAATTGCAATAACGACATTTCCCAAGACGTCTTCAATTCTGCAGAGATTTGTTAGGTAAAATCGAAGAAAATCCGCAATTTCTTAATTTTATTTGATGTACTGATGAGAGCTGCTTCTCAACGCGTCGCATACACCATAGACAAAATACTCGTCACTGATCCATAGAAAATCTACATGTGATACGAGAAGTTATACACCAAGGATGGCAGTTTATAAATGTCTGGTGTGGGTTAAAATAATTGGACCGTTATTTTATAGAGGCTCATTAAGTGGACCTAGATACCTTAATTTTCTTCAAAATGATATATATAGTTTAATGAAAAATCTTTTTTTAAACGAGGTAGCAGATATTGTGTGGCAGCAGGATCGGGCTCCCCCGCATAATATTCGGGAAGTTAGCGATTATTTGAACCAACATTTATCGAATGGATTGAAAGGAATGGCACAATCCTGTGGCCTCCAAATAGTCCTGATATTACCCCCTTGGACTACTTTTTTTGGGGTCACATTAAAAAAACGAGGTATATAAAACGCCATGCAGTGATTTAAATGAGATTATATTTAATGTTAGAAGAGTGGTAAACGATTTACGAGAAACAACTGAAGTATTCGAAAATGTAAAGAATTATTTTTTGAGAGCAATCCATCGTTGTATTGAAAATAATGGAGGTAATTTTCAACAATTTATGTAAAAACTTGTAGTTGTAATTGGTAATATTTTTGTTCGAATAAATATCCATTAAATTATTAACAAATAAATATTGGCTAAACGATAAGAAATAGGCATTTTAAAGGTTATACGGGGAAAACGAAACACCCTGTATATACAGGGTCGTTGGTATGTATGGAAACGGTCGATTATTTCTTAAAGTAAAACAGCTAGCAAGAAATATTTAAGACAAAAGTTTTATGGTTTTGTAAAGCCTATTACAATTAAGAAAAGATAAGTATACAGGATGAGTCAGAAAGCCATAGAGAAATAAAGTTACCTTTTTTTTAATAGAACACCCTATATCTTAGAATATTTTTAGTTTTTACATAAAATTACGCTATAGAGCAAAACGGCTTACATGTCCCTATCTTACTTTTTTATTATCTTCCCGAAACCCGAAGTAAAATATTTCCGGCTTTTGAGCTACATCCGGTTTAACCGGAAGTTGACACTTTTAGAAAGATAGTTAAAAACTAAGATAGGGACACGTAAGTTGTTTTACTCTAAGACGTACCGTTAGAAAGCTAGAAGCTGTCAAAATTCAAAAATGTTATTTTTCAAAACTCAATTTCTGGGAAACTATTAAGTTTAGACTTATAATGCAATTTATAAAAAATAATTGTAATCTTATACAAAATCCAAAAATATTCTAAGATATAGGGTATTCCATTGAAAAAAAAGTAACTTTATTTCTCTACGGCTTTCTGACTCATCCTGTATACCTAACATTTTAAGATTCTAATGGACTATAAAAAACCCTAAAACTTTTGTCTTAAATATTTTTTGCTAGCTGTTGTACTTTAAGAAATAATCGACCGTTTCCATACATACCAACGACCCTGTATAAAAAATTAACAGATACAAATTTTACGTCAATGCAAGAAGTTTATGTATTTAACTTTTTTCTTTAACTCTTGTAACGATATTTAAATTAAAATGTGGACACGATAAGTGGATCACACGCTACATATGATAATTTATTCTTGCAAAGTAAAAAATAAGAAAAGACGGTTCAGATAAAACAAAAATATAAGCCTGTTTTCGGGGGTAAGTGCACAAGTGCATCAAAATTACCGATAATTTTTGAATGAAATGTGTTTTTTTATAATTGCAAGAGTTTGTTTTCATATTTTCGAGAAAAAGCCCGACTCCGCAGGAGGAGGGCATTTTCGTAGAATATGAAAACAAACGATTGCAATTTGTAAAAAAAACACATTGAATAAAAAAATTATCTGGTGATTTTTATGCACGAGTGTAATTTATTTGAATATTTCCCAAATTAATTAAGAACTCGAATCAAGTAAATTTAAATATTTTATTTAACAGAAAATACTAACAATAAAATTAAAATGACTTTTTGGTCTGCTGTCACTCAATAAGATGACGTTAATTGTCAGAATATTACATTTTTTGACGTTTGTTAACAATAAAATCCCGCTTTGACGTTTCGTCAACAATATAAACTTGCGATGCAATTTTCGATTTCTGGCAGTGCTGTTTTCTGTAGTAATATAACGAGTGATTATTAATTATTTTGCTCAAGGGCGGCTGTGACCCAGTATACATAGTGTAGCAGTAGCGCCTAGATTAAATCATAGGGCGAATTTGCAAGAAAGCAGCGTTGTCACGTTGAAAACCTAAAATAATGTTTTTTGACGGTATGTAATATAAAATCCTGAGCTATCTTACTTTGAAAGCCTACTTTATATGGCCGCCTCCTACTTCTAGACACCTTCTGATGTTTCTTCTTACCCTCAGAGACACATTAACCAATACGTTTGGAGAATTATTAATTTCGGCAATTTTTAAACTTTACAAATACACAAATTCAAATAAGACGTAAATGTCATAAAACAATCATGTCATCTTATCTACGCAGTATGGCCATGATGCTTTTAAAATGCATGGCCTCCCTTGAGCAAAATAATTAAAAATCACTCTTTATTAAGGGATAGGGAAATTATCGAAAATCATTCCGAAGATTTTTTGCCGTGGAAATCGCTCGAGGGCTTGCCCGAGAGCGATTTCCTAATGGCAAAAAATCTGAGAATGATTTTCTGATTATTTCCCAATCCCGAAATGTATTTTGAAGATTATTTACCAAATAAAAAACTAACGATTTCTGACGGGTGAGATTTTCACTTTTGACAAGGGTGATTTTCACCGGAGAGCGGGAGATTATCGCTGGATTTCTGACAGGTGAGATTTTCACTTTTGACAAGGGTGATTTTCACCGGAGAGCGGGAGATTATCGCTGAATAATCAGGTGAAAATCAACCCGCTTTTATAATGGATGCGGTAAATAATCGCTGTAATTTTGCGAAAATTGCATTTCTCTTATGGGAACTTTAACATATGAGGGAAATATTCATTATAAGTGGGACACTCTGTATTATTATCGATTAAACTCCGATTATCTATATAGTCATAGGTTGGGCGCCCTTAGCGGTCAATTTACGAACTTGAAAATAATTCCCAGCAATTTTTTAATTTGAAAACTCTGTGATAAACGATTCCTAAGATATGGCCGGCGTTCATTCCTATTTGGCCACCCGGTAAATACAGTACTTTCTGTATGATGACGATACTAGTTATTAGTGTAACGGGCAAGAGCATACCTGTCACTCTATTTCTCATATATTGACAGTATTCGCTGTTAAATCTAAGACGAATGCACTGATGGCTTCAGGAAATATGCATTAGATATTGACGCCACCAGCAATACCACGAATTGTTGTCAAAATAAATATTTCCATAAATCTCATTACACATTCTTTCTGCTGCTTGGTATCATGACATGTTTCGCATTTTTACAAGCATCATACGGCATACATGCAATAATGATTAAGAAATCACAAATATTTCGTACACAGAAAGACAGACAGCGATACACTACAAGATTCTAAATTATATTTCAATTTGTCCACATATACAAGGTGTTCGGTAAGTATATGACATACTCTCGCGTATAGGGGAGGTCAAAATAACCCTAATTTGTAATAGAAAAAAAATACCTAACGTACTCCTTTTGAACGGACACGTATAACTTAATTCAATTTTAATATATTATGTAGGGCATAAAGCTAAAAACTGATTTTTTAAATTCTCTGGTCATTCCTCTTTAAAAAAGGTACTTTACATATGTTTCGATAAAATTAGCCGTTTTCGAAGAAAATAAATATTGTGTATAACATGTTTGGGCATTGACTTTCTAAATAAATTTAATAATCAAGTTCCTTTATGCGGCACACTTCCATTTGGATATGTATCAGAATAAATTATTCTTGCATCCACACAATTGCCGAGTGCTTGTCAATAAGTTAGATGCATGTAAGCATTAATGAGATGTAATAATGACTAATTTTGGGACCTTTGTTGGCCAATGAAGTTGAGCGAAGCCCTAGATCGTTTAAAAAGGGGGTATGAGCCTCTTTTTGGACTTATTCTTCTCTCAGCTTAAATATAAACGCATGATTTGTCGAGGCTTACGTCGTTAGAGCCTCTCCACTATTGCTGGGGGCTGCCAATTCTTAGGGAACTTGTAGGTGGAATTCGGCGGTGATTGCACATGTGAACTTGTAACTATAGTGGATTGGTGGAGTGTCGGTATTTCAAAGTCTCTGTGTAGTACTCTATTTACAGTATATCTCGGAGCGTCTGCAATTATTTTTAACATTTTGTAGCACCTGGAACTTGTGCTTGTGCTGTCCTGCTTATGGTGCACCATGTTGGCACTCCATAAGTCAGGACCGGCCTGACGAGGGTCTTGTATAAATTAACTTTCGTTCTATAACCTATCTTGCTCTTTTTATTTAACAAACAGTATATAGAACGAAGCTGATTGGCAGCTTTTTTAAATCTCATTTCGAAGTTGTTTCTTTAGTTTAGTCTCTCATCAAAAATAAGTCCCAAGTATTTGACTTCTTGGACCCAGTTTATCCGAATGCCGTTAACCAAGAGCGTAGTCTCGGCTCTTCGAGAAAAAAATGGCCTTCGTTTTGGCAGTATTCAGGTTAGTGTAGAAAGAGGTATGTGCCTCTGCAATCTAGCCACTACCAGCCGCGGTTGATCTGAAGTAATTGCAGAGTCGTCAGCAAATAAGAATAGCTCGTTAAATCTGTCCCTCGGGATATCATGAACGAATACATTGTACAACATCGGACGAGAGGAGACCCTTGTGGGACTCCCGCCCTTATGTGCTTGGTCTCAGAAAGCACGCCTTCTAACGAGACTGCAAAACTCCTTCTCTCCAAAAAGGAAGCAACAATGTTAACAAGATAATTGGGAGCCCCCAGTCTTATCAATTTTAAGGCCAGACCGCAGTGCCAGACCTTATCAAAAGCTTTTGAGACGTCGAAGAAAACTTCTGCCGTGTGTGTTCTTCTATTGAATCCTTCCAAAATTCTGGTCGCCAGTCTCGTCGTCTGCCTCACTGTACCGTGTTCTCTTCTAAAGCCAAATTGCTCATTGGGGAGAACATTACGCTCGATGACAAAGTGAACCAGACAACTGATGAGTATTATTTTTTCAATAATTTTCGCCAGACTCGATAACAGACTTAGTGACCACAATTTATTGGCCGATTTAAATTTGGTACAGTTGTGTAAGAGGATCTGACGCACCGAATGGGGATATTGGCGTTGTTGCCAGCTTTTTAGTTTGTCTGGAATTCGAACGAATTTTATATTCTTAAATGTAACACCCTGTATATTTTTTGATTTATAGTTTTTACTTTAAATTTGTTACACTTTTGGTATAACATACTTTGTTCCTAATATCAGTAGTTTTCGAAATGACGAGTACAATTTAGAAATAATATATTTTTTATATTATAATAAATAAAGAAAATCTTCGCAAACGACTAATTTTATCGAAACAAAAAACAAAATAGGTCGATCTAAGCCGACTTAGTTATATCTAAAATTGTCTCGTTTAGCCGGTAAAGGGCGTCAAAAATTTGTAAAAATATTGGTTTTTCCTAAATTACGTAAAAACCTGCTAATCGATTTTAATGATTTTTAGTATGTAGACTAATACTATAAAATGACGTTTTCTAGTAGTATAGTCACCACCTGTAAATAAGTGGAAGTGTTATAAAAGTGATATAATACGTCAACATTTCTCCTGAGTTTTTATACCAACGGCGTTATGACAACCCATATATTTTTGTCGAGTGACTGGATGTATTTGGAAGCTATTTTACCTCTTCAATATTTTTTGTTGGATGAGCTGTATTCCTGTATTGCCAGAAAAAAGAATATTTACAATTACCTGCATACATCAATTATTAATATTAGTAATAAAATTAAAATCAACATTCTTGAATTACAAGTTCATTTTACCATTAAACATGGAAAATTATACGAACTCTGAGAAGGTTGACATGCTCCTGGTATACGGGTTTTGTCAAGGAAATGGGCGTCAGAGTGTTAGGGTTTACATGGAGAGATTTCCTAACCGTCGAATGCCAAACCACCAAACATTTGCCAATATCGAGCGTCATCTTCGGGATACGGGCAGCTTTGAGAAAAAAATTGAAGGCAGGTGTCGTATGCGAATAACTCGAACTGTGGAAACAAAAGAGAACATTCTGGAAAGAGTTGAAGAAGAACCAAGTACCAGTACCCGTCGCTTAGAACGTGAGTTACATGTTCCTAAAACGATTGTCAATGAGGCTTTAAAAGAACAGTTGTTACTGCAAAAAGTCCAGGAACTTTTACCGACTGATCCCCCCATGCGGCTTACATTTTGTCAATTTACTAGAAACAAAAGAATCCGTGATCCAAATGTTTGTAGAAAAATATTGTTTACTGACGAGGCGTGCTTTACAAGATCTGGAGTATCCCAGCTGCACAACGAACATATTTATTCCGATGAAAATCCACATGCCATTAAAGTTGCACATCATCAGCATCAATTTAAATTAAATATTTGGGCAGGTATTATTGACCGCTACCTTATTGGTCCTATTGTTATTCCAAACAGGTTAGATGGAAATATTTATTTAAATTTTTTGCAAGACACATTACCAATTCTTCTGGAAAATTTGCCCCTTTTACTTCGGAGGGTAATGTGGTATATGCATGATGGTGCCCCTCCCCATTTTTCCGTTGCCGTTCGGCAATACTTACACCATCGATATCCCAACCGATGGATTGGAAGGGGCAATGATGCACCAGTAAAATGGCCACCACGTTCTCCGGAGTTAAATATGTGTGACTTCTTTTTGTGGGGCGCTATTAAAACAGAAGTTTACAAGACTCCGGTAAACACACGCCATGATTTATTGACGCGGATTTTAAATGCAGGCAACCATTTTAATAACCCCGAGACATTAAATATGGTCCAATATAATTTTTTAAGGAGTGTTAATAAGTGTATTCAGCATGATGGCGGTCATTTTACACATTTGCTTAAGTAATGTTTTCGTTTACTTAGTTTCTTACAATATTTTTAATACATACTTCCAACTTTGTTTTATTATTACTGTTAATAATTGATGTATGCAGGTAATTGTAAATATTTTTGTTCTGGCAAAACAGCTCATCCAACGAAAAATATTGAAGAGGTAAAATGGCTTTCAAATACATCCAGTCACTCGACAAAAATATCTGGGTTGTCATAACGCCGTTGATATAAAAAATCAGGAGAAATGTTGACGTATTATATCACTTTTATAACACTTCCACTTATTTACAGCCGGTGACTATACTACTAGAAAACGTCATTTTATAGTATTAGTCTACATACTAAAAATCATTAAAATCGATTAGCAGGTTTTCACGTAATTTAGGAAAAACCAATAATTTTACAAATTTTTGACGCCCTTTACCGGCTAAACGAGACAATTTTGGATATAACTAAGTCGGCTTAGATCGACGTATTTTCACGTCAGGAGTCTGTTGTCAAACGTTGTACACGTATTTTTCGGACACCCTGTATACTTACCGGCCACCCTGTATAGGTTCCAGGTACTTCCGTTCTAAGGCAAAATGTATAAGAAGATGGCGAACCTTTTATAAAGTTACAGATCGACGTCCACGAGTTAGTGGAAACAATAAATATATCTGTTTTTTTGCCACCTCTTTTCCAGTGAAATTTATGCCAGACAGCCCGCCAACTCAAACATATGCGCCACTACCGCCACAATCAGCAGCTCCCCAACCACCCGCAGGTGAAACCCCGGTGCCAGCCCCCAATGCAGGCTAATTTTAAAGCCATGTATACTTTCGGCTACATTATATAGTTTTGTTTTGCAGGATTTTTCATGTGTCATTACGTTTGGATTTATAGGCTGTGTTCCGTTTCAAGCTAACTGAACGCATTTATTCCTTTAGTTAGTCAGTGAGACACTTTTGTCAATTTTAGTTATCATATAGCATACCCAAAATTTAGTTTTTAAACTTTTATCGATTTATGGTGGCGTCCTTAAGCAACGGTTTATTGGAACAGTGCGCGACGCATAATTCACGGCGAGTTATTTGGAAGTGGTTTGTTAAGATCTGCCAAGTATGTGTCGACAGTTCTAGAGTGTAGAACTCAGTTCTTAAGAAACCACTTCTCCGCAAATTGTTTGAAGTCGAGCAGGACAGATTTTGCTGTACGTCTACGTCTGCATCGCGCATTGCTCTAACAAATCGTAGCTTTAAAGGTGCCCGCTCACTTGGACAAAGCGGCGCGGCGCGTCGCGTCACGAAGCGTATTTTTTCCGCATAAGAAAGTTACATGTAAGTAAATGAATACTCCCCACTTGCGAAGCGCAAAGCGTGGCGAAGCGTCAGTTGACGCGCGAGAAGTCTTGAGAGCGACCAGGCCAAGTACGCGACGCGACGCTTCGCGCCAATGGGCGGTGCGAAAAGAAGATCCGACATATTTGTTATTCGTTGCCTATCGTAACCTAACTGTACGGTCTGATTGCTTGCTATTGGGGTGCAATGTGACTCTTCACTACGCTTCTCGTCGCCTATACTCCCGTACCAAAATAATTGGCAGTGACTCATTTTTACCGGGGTGTGCAAGACGAAAGGGGAACGCCAATTCCAGAGGCGTGTCATTTTAAACAATAATAATTCAAAAAGAATAATAAAGCAACAGTACCGTAAAATGGGGTGAATAGGATCAATTTTCCACTTTGAAAGCTTGTAACTTGAAAACTATCTGCCTGAATACATTTCTTAATAGCTTAAAACATGAGTTAAGGTTGGCGCTTCTAAATGGTGGTATAAGTTTTTATACAGGGTGTACCCTGTTGTATAAATAAATTTTTTTGTGCACTGATCCTATTCACCCCGCAGGCGGTGTCAATAGGATCACTGATTGATTTATTAACTGGATCGCATTTAAACAACCGCGGGGGTGTATAGAATCAAAAAAAATCGTTTTTAAAACTATTTTTACAAGAAAGAAATGAACATATATTTCAGAACAGGTATAAACGTAATATAAATCCTATATAATTATAATATATAATAATAAAGGAACAAAACTTCTTTCTATTAGACAAGGTAACGTAAAAAAAACCGAAAAAACTTACATTTAAAAGCTCCTAAAATTAACGGAGAATTTCAAATATCCCCTTAAATACTTTTTTGGAGGCTCTACCTTTCCCACAACTTGATGAAATGAAAATTCGGTCAATTCTTCTTTATGAGGAAATTGGTAGACATAACCAAGAAACTCTCTTGTCTGTTTTTCTCGAAGAAAATTACCCAAAATCTCGTTTGCGAATTTTTGCCTTACTTGGCAAATATAAAATCGTAGGTGGTTACTGGAGCCACCTTTTTTTGATTCAATAGGAAACCCTGCCAACAACCAATCGTCTTTCTTAATTTCGTCTTCAGCTATTGCAACTTCATTTTTGTGTCTTATCATAAAACCTGTAGCGAAATCCTTACCAGGCAAATTATCTTTAAATTTGGCAACTGCTTTTCCCTGCCGATCCAAATAACTTTTTATTATTAGTCTTAACCCATAGAAATCTAACGGGTACCCCCATTCGGCACATATTTGAAGTTTTTCAACGATTGCGGATTCTTCTTCTTCACTTAGCGTAGTCTATCCGCCATGTTTTTTAACGTGGGGATTTTTAATGCGTCTTTGCAACACTGTGTAGGGTATATTAAACCGCTCAGCAGCTTTCCTTATTTTCATGCCTCTTGCGACAGCATCCTTGGCCTTTGCAAATAGTTCAGGGTCATATTTACGGTACCTTTTCCTATGTGGATCGGGCTTGTAGACACGCGGCATCCTCACAGCTGTGATCCTATTCACCCCTCACTTGCCAACAACAGGTGTTTTTTTTTTGTTTTGAAGGAGCTGTAAAAAAAATAATGTTAATTACAAATTTTGCACACAAATTTATCTTAAGTAATATAAAAGAGTACTAAAAATAATAGTACCTACCTTTTATAAGTTCTGCAGAGTTGTAGAGATATGAAGTTTGTAAGGCAACAGTTTAACCGCTAAATTTGACGTTTTAGGTTATGGTATTCAGCCTGCGATGTTGCCAAGTTATTTTAAGTTTAATGTCACAAAAATTACTTTTAACAACCGTTACTTAAAATCTGTACATTAAAAGACCTACACTTTAAAATTACAATTATTACAGATTTTTGAAATTTGAAGATAACTTTCAATCCTATTCACCCCGCTGATCTCATTCACCCCATTTTACGGTATATGTTATTTTCATAATGCTTTTATTATACTACATAATAATAGAAACATAATAGTGGATTAAGGGCAAAACCTAAACCTAAATTATAAATGTTTATAAATTTCCTAACTAGTGTTACCTCATGAACACTAATTGATAATAATTTGACAAATTATGTTCCACGTCGACATTAAAATGTGTTATAATGACAATACGTTACAATTTTAAATTCATTATTACCATTACATTCACTATCTGACGATGAAAACATTTCATTACTGTCGCTACTGCTGTCATCTGCAGGATTTATAATAATAGGTTCTACCATGACTTCAACGCGTACATTTAAGTCCCACATTTTTTTTTTCAACGCCCTCGACATGTAATACGCACTTATGCCAATCTGCTGCTTGTTCATTCGCTATTGCCGCTTTTAACAGTTCTTTAACATCTTTTAATTTAAAAGTTTTATTTTCACGCTCCACTTCGCCTTTTATCTGTGCCCATATAAGCTCGATTGGATTTAGTTCACAATGGTAAGGCGGTAAACGTAATATTGTAACACCTCGTTCACGAGCCATTTCATCCACTACATATTTCATATATTTTTTTTTGTAAAGTCTTGCAAGATTGAGCAACTGCACTTTTAGCATTTTTTCGCCAAATGCAATATTTTTTTCTTCGAGCCAGTCAACAATCTTTCCTTTTTGCCACGCAGAAGTTGGCAAAGCTTCCACCCGACGGCTGTGGTATGGTGCATTATCCATCACGATTACCGACCCACGTTCAATACGCGGTAAGATGGATTTAAACCAATCTTCAAACACTCCCGAGTTCATATCCTCATGATAATCACCGGTTTTTTGAGACTCAAACACGTTTAACCTACCTTCAAGAAAACCAGAATCACTCCCGATGTGGGTTATAATTAACCGACGACCTTTTCCTGAAGGAGCTTTCAATCCAGTGGACAGTCCATTGATAAAGGCGTTACGTGCACTTTCCGACGAATGGCTAACTTTGTTTGCTGATCAATAAAAATCTTTTTCCGTCGTCTCGTTTCCTTCTGATCGGACACTTTAGTATTCCTATTGTCCTTGATAGTTCTATAAACAGTACGGCAAGATGTCTTAGTCAATGTGGCACAAAGTTCTGCTGCATCAGTGAATGATATTCCACTGTGTGTACTTAGAATTCCCTTATACACATTTTTTACAATTGTACGCTCCCCAGGTTTTAAATGACGTCGTTTTGTCACTTGTTGGTTACTATCACTTGAAGAACTCGCCTGCATTATAATATTTGCTGTTTTGAATAACCACTAAAATAACACTAAAATAATAAAACTGAATTGCTAATATCCTCTTGATTGAAACTTGTCTACGACACTGAACGTTGGTTAGAGGCGATAAGAAAGCGTGCGAGCGCCTTTAGGCGTGGGTTTTTCTTACCTGCATTGCCAAATTGAGTAGACTAAGTATCATACGGAGTAAAGGCCCTTAATGACATATGAAATATTTTAAAACCTGGCAACATGTAACGACTTATTAATGCACAATCTTCCTAAGCGGTTTTGGATGCTTTTATTTCAGTTAAAAGTGTGTGAATCGATATTAATTATTTTCTTCGCACACCGTCAATGGCGATAAGAACAGTTTTGCCAATTATTTTGGGATCGTAGTAAGTGTGTGGACAATACCTACGCGACGCTTCTCTTCGCCACGCGACGCTTTGCCCAGTAGACGCGCACCTTTAGGCAAAATACTCTCCTCCTATAAAGGTGGCAAACAACAGCCTGCAAGTTGTTGGTTGCTGCGCCTGATGCGCGAAACTGAGCAGGGTTACTTCGTTGTTCTGCAAGGAATGTGACGTAGGGGAGACCGAGGCTGGTAGTCACATGGGTTGGTTGTCACAAACCTCACTTCCGGTTATACCGGAAGTAGCTGTCAACTTGCTTATTTTAAAGACACCCTATATATTATTTCATTTTTGGATTAAACGTAAAATTTTAATCACATTTTATGTATGTTATATACGTAAGTCTAACTGTTTTTGACATATTTCAAATTGTATGTCAAAAATGACGTTTGCAAACCGAACAATATTTATCAACTTTTCCTGTACGGAAAACTGTATTATTTAATTTGGGTTCTATTTTTTGTAGAAAGAGACCTACTTTAGCAGAGTTTGTATACTATTTTGATAATTGTTAATACAGGGTGTTAAAAAAAACCTGTTTAAAATTCAATTTATCAAATGGAAACTACCCATTTTTATAACTTAATAAGAAAGAAACATGTAAGCCGTTTACTCTAAGACGTACCGTTAGAAAACTAGAAGCTGTCAAAATTCAAAAATGTAATTTTTCAAAAGTCGATATCTCGGAAACTATTAGGTTTAGAAAATAATTGTAATTTTATGTCAAATCCAATAATATGGGGTGTTCTATTAAAAAAGAAAAGTAACTTTATTTCTCTACGACTTTCCGACATCCTGTATACCTAATTTTTTAAAATTCTAATAGACTATAAAAAACCCTAAAACTTTTGTCTTGAATATTTTTTGCTAGCTGTTGTACTTTAGGAAATAATCGACCGTTTCCATACATACCAACGACCCTGTATATTGTTGTTGTTATTCCTAATACAGTCACTATGTTCTTGTGCCTTATAGTTCAGCTCGAATTTCGTAACGATTTTTTGAAAAGCTTACCTCAAATATTTAGATTATCCGACGATAACAGGTGACTCTGGCCACTACCACACTGTCAGTTTTCGAAGTAAGCAGCCTTTACTAATGCAAAGTTAAGTTTTAAATGCTGACTAACATAAAATTATAAAACTATCAAGTGTCCATTTAAACAAATGGACTTTTAACAGTTTTTTCAATTTTATTTTTATTCTGTTTTTTGTTACACCCTGTAGTAATAATTATCAAAATATTATAAGAAGTCTGTTTAAGTAGGTCCCTTTCTACAAAGAAACCAACGCAAATTAAATAATAAAGTCTTCTTACAGGAAAAAATTATAATTATTTTTCGGTCTGCAAATGTCACTTTTGACATAAAACTTGAAATATGTCAAAAACGGTTAGACTTAGGTATAGAACATTATACATGAAATAAATATTAGAATTAGAATATATAGAATTTAACGTAGAATCCAAAAATGAATTTATAGGGCCCCCATCGGCATTAGTAAGCTACCAAATTTTCAGATTTTTCCTAATTATAGTTTTTCCACAATCGATCGATGGATTTCCCAGTGTGTACAACTTTTCCCCAAATTTTATTAAAAATGGGTAGGTAAATGTAGAAACTGTGACAACCGACTCCGGTCTCCCCTACGCTAGATAATTGTCTGGTGTATTGTACTATCATGTTTCCCAACATACACTTGCGGATAAAATCAACGCAAAACTGAACATATACAGGGTGATTCACGGTAGATTAAACATTAGACGTTGTTGTACTGTGCATACGTTTTTATAGAAACGCCACTTTGTTTTTTGTAAAATGCTCTTACGCCACCATCTTGAAAGCAAATGTCAACTTATTCTAGTCACTGAAAAGGTAATTTTAAAAAGAATTCGATTTCGTAATAAAATACAGATTGTGATTTAAAAGAAAAACTTGTCATGCCTTTCAGTAAAACCGGAACATTTTAAAATTAGGAATGTTCTACGGTGTAAAACGCAAGCAAAATTGTATTCTTATCTTCTCCTAATATTTTTTCCAATACGTTGGAGAATAACAATTTTTATTTAAAAGTTAAATACAGGGTGGCTCAAAAAAGTTATTTCGCTTTAAATGTGTGCAACGTACCGCAAGTGGCGCCCTCTAAATTTTACAATAAAATGAGAGCAGATTTTAATTTGTCACCCCACAAAACACCCCCTAGCCGAATATTGTGGCAATACCCCAATTATTAAAAAAAATATTTATGAAAAACTAAAACCAAATTGAACTTTTGACACTCTATATATCCGAAATCATCCACTTTTGGACTGAGATAAGTTGGGTTAGATCGTCATATTATTATTTGAGACTCAGAAATTTGTGGTAGCATTTTTTCCGCACCTTTTAGAGACACCCTGTACTTACATGTAAAACTTGTATATCACGCGTTAATTTTATCCAGGAGTGTATTTTAAATAAAAAAATTACCAAAACCTAACCTATAATTTCATACAAAAAAAGAGAGCTAAAATGTAAAAACCTAACGAGCGTTCTGGCTAAATATCTCAAAAACAAAGCTTCTCCGCGTAATTAGGTTTCAGATTTTAATATAATTTAAGGTGTGCAATTTTACCAACAAATGTAAAAATTACCTAATAGATTTTTGCATTGTTTTTAGATCATTCAACCTTTTGGCGCTCTTTTTTAAACTAGTCTGTATAATATATGTATAACTTTAAACACTACGAAATAATTTGGCGTACTTAGAGGTTTTATCACTCACAAATATAATATGAATTCAACACATTAATGATTTTTCTTATGAGCGATCGAGATTTTAGGTATGTGAAGAGATAATTTGGCGCACTAGCGGCAAAAAATTGTTTTTTCTGGTCTTACTTAACCACCGCGTGTACTAAGAAGATTTTAGTGATTAATAACACCATGAATTTCTTTGTTATGATGTGTGAATTTTTTGATAATATCTCTGTTATTGTTTGCTAGTATATTTTATGAGATTTTCAGTCCTATGATCTAACTCTAGACGCTAACTTTAAAATTATTTGTTTTTCAACCACAGTGAAAAATTAACAAGTAGGCTTTGTTGTCATGGAAACGGTACGTTAAAAGTTAACTGGTGTGTTTGATCATAGGGCTGTTTAAAGCTGGATTTATAAACTCGAAAAGTTGGCGAGGTTGAGGTTCAGTTGGTTTTGGAAGTAGGAGTTCAATTTAAACTAAAGGGAACACTCAGTTCCATTTATACACTCGTTCATGTAAAGCTCATGTAAGGTTCGAAAACTTCCCAGGTAGTTCGAGATAACCAATTTTTATGCTCGGAGTTCGGAATATCTAACTTTACAAACTTGATCATAACTTCAACCTCACCAACTTTTCGAGTTTATAAATTCAGCTTAAAGGTTTTATAATAAGGTTTTGAGATTGTGGAGTGGAAAGGGCCTTTATTAATCTTAGTGGGGAATTTACTAAATGGCTATTTTCAGCCATGTTCTTTTTTAGAATCTTTTGGTAAAGTGCCAACAAGAAAAAGGGCAACACCAATGTTAATTTTTAAATAAATAACGAAATATTAAGATAGTAATTATTAATTAAAAAAACACCCATACTTCTTAAACATTCCAAAAACGTGTATAAATTATCAAAATAATATATCTTTCTTAGACTTTAAAAAGGTAGAAGTGCTTTTTACATTTTTTTCAAAATAACACGAGAATTGTGAGTAAGTAGGTATACGTATAGTTATTTTATTATACAGGGTGTCCAGTTTTCGATTATTTTACGGGGTATCTCCATTATTAGTAAAGATAGAAGGATACGGTTTTCGCAGCACTGTGCTACGTTTTTATGAAACAAAAGATGCCGCAATAAGAATTTTTCTACTCCTCTTTGTTTTTTATATACAAAATGTTTTTGAAACATTTTGGGACACCCCCCATATTTAGGTTACCCTGCAGCTTACCAAAGAGAAAACAAATGTTCTCTTTGTAGTGTTTTACGTAGAATCCAGTCACGTACTCAAATTTTCTCTACGTTCAGTAGTTCCCCGAAAAAAAAATTGCTTATTTTTTAAATAGGCCACCCTATATATTTTTTAATAATATAATTTATAACAAGCTTCTCAGGGCACTTCTTATTTTTACTATTTTTACGTTTTTACTAAATTTACGTTTTATTAAAAAATATACATTTTTTGTTAGTAGGCCATGACGGGTATTTAAAAAAACCATAGACATCGTAAATATTAGACCGAACAATAACAAATAAACGTGTTGTCATCAATGTATTCCAGTGTAAAGTAAATCAACATGCAATCTGCTCCCCTCCACTTGGTTTGCCAGACTTACGCCACTGAAAACGTAGTTTACTGGGCTTACTTTGTTAAAAGTATTAACTTCTATGATTAACTAGAATAACATGATGTTGGAAATATATAACATTGCCTAAAACCTTGTAAAAAATCTGTAGTATGGCAACGCAGCAATAAAGGATCCGCCCAGATTCCATCATTTTCGTGGCCATCCGCATCGACTCGGCATAGCGGATGTTCCATTCATTTGTGACAGCGTTTTTCTGTGGGTTTTCCTGGAGTTTTGTCGCATGCATATGTAAAGGCAGCATAATCCCCACTCCCGGCCCCACCTAGCTCCTCACAGCGTCTCGCCACCAAACGATTTTGGCATCACAATTTTATAGCATTTATGAATGGCATGTCGGATCTATAGTTACGATGCCTATGAAAAAAACTATCACTGGTATGATAATTACTGCAGAAGAAATATATATTGGACTCCTTAATCCAATTAGCAGTTTATTTCAGTAAAAATAATAACAATGCATAAATCGAGTTGTGTTTTACTACATAAAACATTAAAAACAAAAGCTGAAAATTTATAGACCTTTCTCATAAATATTGCTCAAATTGTTCTCCATTATGCCTTAGACATTTTCACACACTCATTCGCCTTAATGAATTTAAAATAATAAAAGGCTTTGTAACTCTCTAAATGCCTTTTCAGTGGCATTTCTTAAATCTGCAATTGTTTGGTATTGTATAGAATAAATATTATTTTCAAGGTATCCCACAAGAAGAAATCCAAAACCGACAAGTCGGGTGACCTTGGTGGCCATCTTACAGGTCCATTAGTTCCAATCTAGTGGCCCGGGAAATTATTGTTAATGAAAAGTAGTAGGCCCTGATGATTAGCGCATTGTGAGCGGGTGCTCCATCTTGTTGCAGATGCAAGTTATTGAGACCCGCTAAGGGCACGTCTTCTATTATTTCCGGCACAACGTTTTGCAGAATTTCCAATTATTTATTTGCATTAAGGCTGCCTTCAAATATATTATAAATTATTTTGCTTCCTAGTATAAAACATGAAACGTTAAAGTCAAACCTGCCTTGCCGTTCGAGTGGAAATATTACATGCTGATTTTCCTGAGACCAAAACCTCGTATTGTGCCGATTGAGTGTAAATTAAGAAATTTAATAAATCTTCATAGAGATACTACAAAAAGGCGTATATTTACCCATTGAAATACACTTCTAATGCTTCATCTGCATTTTCATTACAATGGACATAACAAATGAGCATGTCGTATTTTTCATTATTTTCAAAGTTTACATTTTCTGTCATATTTAGGACAAACTCGTCATGGCCTACTAACAAAAAATGTATATATTTTAATAAAACGTAAATTTCGTGCTTAATATTAAAAATAAAAATAAGGTATCGTATATTTCTGAGAAGCTTGTTATAAACTAAATTATATCATTAAAAAATATACAGGGTGGTCTGTAATGAATGCGCCATAGAGTAACCACCGATTCTGCACATGAAAATAATAGGTTTCAGCTAAACATGCCTTGGTAAACTGTTGGTCGTTAAGGAGATACAGGCTGTTAAAGTTTAATTGCTAAATTAATTTTCTTTTCATTAGTGATCGGCCGATACGGACTTTTTTGCCGATACCGATAATCGGCCGATACCGATATTTTAGTTGCCGATACCGATATAATATCGGTATCGGCACCACATTTTTAAAAGATCTGTTACTATTCAACATATGTGGATTAAGTAAAAGTTGTCAATAGTGGCAACATTGTAAAGAATCTTTAAGTCAAATACTGGCATTAACGCGGACGTAACGTGGACAAATTTTGGTAATTCCCCGATCGCCCGATTCCAAATTCCAGTGGTGATTACCCGTTTTACGGAAAGTGTAGTGCTCCCGCGTTGCTGCAATCGTTGTTAAGTTTTTGGATCAAATTAGTACATTGTATATTGCTACTTCGGATATCGATCGTGTCGTGCAATATTTTCATTTTTTGCAATATCTAGTAATTTTAATGTCATTTTAAGTTAACTTCAACTTGTACTTGTTGTTTAGTTTGATTAAAAAAGTGTTGTTTTTATTGACCAACATAATATGCCTTATTTAATTTTGTTATATGCCTAATATTATGTAAATAATAAAATTAATAAGATTAATGTTAGAAATAATTTAGTTGTTTTAAAAAAAAAAATGTTAAAAATGGGTTTTTACTTACAATTAATGAAATAGTTAATTTTAAATATGCCGATATTTATCGGCAAAATATTGCCGATACCGATTATCGGCAAAATTTGCCGATATGCCGATACGATACCGATGCACCGATATTTATATCGGTATCGGCCGATCACTACTTTTCATATCTCGAGCTGTTTTGAGATATAAACATGAAAATTTGTAATTTGGGGCTTTTCAGGGCAAGTAACACGAATCTATCCCTGTTTCTTACATAACTTGTAGAGGGCGCTAGTTACACCCTACACGCCTACTACATCACGCCCAAAATTTTTTGCGCGTAACTTTATTGGTAATCTGATTAAAATTTATAATAAAATGGTCGTTTCTAAAGAAAAAAGGTATACTTCATTAATTTTGTTAATACAATCCGTTTCCGAGATATTTGCAATTTAATATTCTGTTGCATACAGAAATACGCGATCAGAAAAACAGTTTTCGGCCAACGAAGTAGGCTATGGACAATTGAACAACAAGAATATCAAGACAGCACACGCCATACTAATCAAAAAGTTATGCAAATTGATCCATGTAAAAGTTGTTTTCACGCATTAATATTTCGCAATATCGAATTAAACATTTTTTTTATAAATAATGCCAAGACATAATGAATATTTAAGTAGCGAAATGAGAGATATGATTTGATATTTGATATTTGATATTTCCGCCCAAGAAAACATCAATGGACGTGCAGCAGCAAGACGATATCGGCAAAAATATCCAAATAGGAGGCATCCAGACAGAAATATATGGTAGATTGTATGGTCGTTTAGGCGAAACTGGGTCATTTCGTCCTCAGAGGCACATTGGACGTCTTAAGGTAATCACTGTCGCTCAAGAAGAGGATATTCTAGTGCAAGTTGGTGAAAATTCGAGGATAAGTCCAGACATTTACTGAATGTTGTTGATGTTAAAAAAAACCTCAGTTCTATATGTTTTACATACAGAAAAATTATATCCATATCATTTTAATCTAGTCCAAAATTTACTACCAAATAATTTACAAGCAAGACTCCAGTTCTGTCAGTTTCTAATTC
Source organism: Polydrusus tereticollis (assembly GCA_963920685.1). Taxonomy (NCBI): domain Eukaryota; kingdom Metazoa; phylum Arthropoda; class Insecta; order Coleoptera; family Curculionidae; genus Polydrusus; species Polydrusus tereticollis. The sequence goes on along the minus strand of OY987334.1, from coordinate 48,692,615 downwards.
ATAAACAAAGTCAAGATCCAATGTTCATCAATAAAATCCTTTTTACGGATGAAGCGACCTTAACCAGACATGGTGTGTTTGACTGGAGAAACAACCATACTTGAAAACTGGAAAATCCACACTTAACAAGGAAACGCCATTTTCAACATGAATTTTCTGTAAACATTTGGTGTGGTAGAATTGGACCATTTGAATTATCTGCCAGGCTGAATGGTGAGCAGTATTTGCAGTTTTTGAACAATGATTTAGTAAATTTACTTCATGATATTCCTTTAAATTTAAGGCAAGATATGCGGTTTATGCACGATGGTGCACCGCCCCATTTTTCACTTGCAGTTCGCAATTATCTTAACCAGCGATTTCCTAATAGATGACTTGGCCGTGGTAGCAATTTTCCATGGCCGCCCCGTAGTCCTGACCTTAACCCTTTAGATTTTTTCTTTTGGGGTTATATACAATCATTAGTATATAAAGTAGAGATCCAGACACGCGACCAACTGTTGCAAAGGATTCAGGAGGCAGCCAGTGCAATTCAAAATAAAGAAAGAATTTTATTTAATGTAAGGCGCTATTTGGTAAAAGGTTCAAGAAAATGCATAGAAGTGGACATTTTTCACATTTGGTGAAATGATTTTAATTCATATTTTTATTACAGTGTTATCTAATTTTTTGTCAAAATTGAATAATTGTTTTTGTTGAAAATAAAAACTTTCATGCAATGTTGTTTAAAATTGCAAATATCCCGGAAACGGATTGTATTAACAAAATAAATGAAGTATACCTTTTTTCTTTAGAAATAATCATTCTATTATAAATTTTAATCAGATTACCAATAAAGTTATGCGCAAAAAATTTTGGGCGTGATGTAGTAGGCGTGTAGGGTGTAACTAGCGTCCTTTAAAAGTTATGTGAAAAACATGGATAGATTCGTGTTACTTGCCCTGAAAAGCCCCAAATTACAAATGTTCATGTTTATATTTCAAAAACAGCTCGAGATATGACAAGAAAATTAATTTAGAAATTAAACTTTAACACCCTGTATCTCCTGAACGACCAACATTTTACCAAGGCATGTTTAGCTGAAACCTATTATTTTCATGTGTAGAATCGGTGGTTACTCTATGGCGCATTCATTACAGACCACCCTGTATAGGGTAACCCATTTAAAAAAAACCAAGTTTGTTTTTCTTTCTCGGAAACTATTGAACGTACGAAAAATCTGAGTAGGTCACTGGATTCTACGTAAAAAACTATAAAAACGACATTTATTTTCTCTTTAAAAAGCTATAGGGTAACCTAAATATGGGGGGGGGGGTGTCCCAAAATGTAAAATTTTCAAAAACATCCCGTATATCAACTATAAAAATTCTGATTGCGGCATCTTTTGTTTCACAAAGAAGTGGCACAGTGCTGCGATAACCGTATCCTTCTATCTTTACTAATAACGGAGATATCCCGTAAAACCATCGAAAACTGGACACCCTGTACAATGACAAAAGAAAACACCTTTATTTTTGCCAGCTCTGTATAATAAAAACCCACCTTTCCAATTAACAACAGACATTTTTTATAAACTGAATAATAATTATAGCTGCAACCATTCTTATTCTGTGAGTCAAAATTCTATAGTTCTGCTAAAGAAAATGGATTGCAGAATGAAAATATATTAAAGGTTGGTAGTTTAATTTACTGTTAATCTTAAAATATAAATTAGGAAATGTTAGATAACACGTTTTAGCGAAACTGTAACATGAATGTGTATATTACTGTAAAATCTTTACAAATAAAATATATGACTACACCCAGTGTTTTCTTTTACTTATTGTTGAGTACACACGTTGCAAAATTTACATTTATAAAAATTTATTACAAAAATTAATACAGAGCCATAAAGGGGTATAATATTTGCAGAATTATACCGTTGACTCTTACTGCCATAAATAATCTACCTGATTAAATCCTATTGTATACGCCTCAACCTCTTTAAAGCTGAATGAATGGGATCAGGGTCGGCTTGAAAATGTACCTACACTACATGATTTATTTTTATAATTTAAAATAAATATACAGGTATTTTTAGTTTTAGGTACTTATAATAAATGTACCTGGTCCGGCTCTACTCGAAAAGGTTTTAAAATTTGGGATTTTCTTATTTATTTTAGGGTCAAAGGGATAATGAGGGTTTTATTGCAGTCTAAAGATCAACGATATAATTCTACAAATACTATACCCAACGACTTACCTTTAAACCGACATGTATAATTTAATGAAATTTTAATATTTCATGTAGGTCATAAAGACTCATAAAACCATACACCAGTGGATGTTCTATATCATCAGGAAAGTCAGGAACGGACTTGCCACCACACTCGATGGGCCAAAATTTTGACAGGTGTCATTTTACAGAGCTGAAAACTAATCTTTTGAATACTCTGGTCATTCCTCTTTAAAAAAGGTACTCTACATTTGTTTCGATAAAATTAGCCGTTTTCGAAGAAAATACATTTTTTGTATAACACGTTATTGAAATAACACAATCAGAATACAATAAAACACCAGTCGTTTTAATTTCGTTAACAATATGTTATTGACTACACTTTTTTTAAATTGTCTGATTGATTGAAGTACATCAGACTTAAGCAATGGAGGATTATTCCTATAGTGAATATGCTGACATGCATCTTATTTAAGGACAAGCACTCGACAATTGTGTGGAGGCGAGAAGAACTTATTCTGATAGATTTCCAAATCGACGTTTAACACACCGAAGAACTTTTGAAAAAGTTGATCGTAGCTTTAAAGAAACGGGTAAAAATTGAAGTGAAATAAAAAAAATGCTAAAAGTAGCTAATCTTTTGTAAATCCATTTTAGGAAGTTTTTTTGCCGCATCGTGGTGGAAAAGGGCTTCCAAGAAGAGCAAGGAATCCTCAGTTAGAGAAGGAAATTTTGGATGAGATTGCTGAAAATCCAATAAGAAAACTGTCGGTCCAAGATCCAAGTTCATGCGACAAAGTGGGTTTTTTATTGGCCCTTCGAGATTATCTGCTCCATCCTTATCATGTCTAAAAGGTATGCCATGTCTCCCGCTGATTATCCCGCAAGAGTCAACTACGCGAATTGGTTTTTGCAACGACTTAATTTTACTAATATTCTTTTGTTCACGGACGAAGCAGGTTTTACCCGAGACGGAGTAATAAATTGCCATAATTTGCATATCTGGCATGAAGAAAATCCCTATGTAACAGTTCAGACAAAGCACCAACAAAGGTTCATGGTTAACATGTGGGCGGGGCTTATTGGGAATCATCTCATTGGACCGTTCTTTATTGAAGGCAGATTAAATGATGCCATGTATTTGCAATTCTTGCAACAAAACTTATAATTTATTTGTGGAGGAAGACAGAAGTGTTGTTTTCATTTATTACCTACACTCCACTGCAAGTATGGACTACTTCTTCAAATTTAAAACTTATAAGGTTTATTTAGAAAATGTGCCCTTAGAAATTGGAAATCAGATGGTGGTATATATACGACGGTGCACCGCCCAATTTTAGCAATTTATTTCGTCAGCACTTATCAAATACTTTTGGTAATCGATGAATAGGTCAAGGTGGGCCTATTTTATGGCCACTGAGGTCGCCCGACATAACTCCATTGGATTTCTTTTAATGGGGAAATTTAGAGAGGGTTGTATACTCGACGCCAGTTCACACCAGGGAAAATCTGATAGATGAAAGAATACCACACCATTTTAACAAAATTCGAGACAATCCTGGAATATTGTTTCGAGTACAACAAGAAAACATCCGTAGTCTAAGGAAATGTATAGAGGTACAGAACGCCCATTTTGAAAATTTGCTGAAGTAAACAAGAAAAAGCAAATCTTTCACATTTTTAACATTCTTACGTTTAAGGGATTTCCGAAATGTTAACCCTTTCAATGATTCCTTTATGCGACACTTCGATTTGGAAATGTATCAGAATAAATTCTCGCATCCACACAATTGCCGAGTGCTTGTCCATATACGAGATGTTGCACGTGGCGATATCTCCCGGCAATCGAGCAATTTACCTAACCAACATCTCGCTTATGTACCTTTACATTATGTGTTGAAATGCACTCTGAGGTCCCTTTCCTTTTCTTTAGACTCTATAGCCTAGCCGAGGAGCCGTAATACGGCGAAACGCGTCTAAGGATTGCGTCTGACGGAAAGAAAAAGGACAAACTTCTATAAGCCTCTTTCCTAAGTTAGATGCATGCAAGCATTAATGAATGTAATAATGCGAATTATTAGTTATGTAGGGTTAAAGTCTGTTAACAGATTTAAGAGAATGACTACCTGCCTTTAGTTATCACCCATCATAAAATTCTTTGTTGAAAGGGTTTCAAGGATCATAGAGATAATGATTTTATTATCCAGGTAGGGACCGTACTTGGCCGTAATTAGTTTACAAAGCCTTATTAAATAATGGGAAAAAAATAAGTAGACAAATCAGTGTTGCAAAACCAGTCATTTTATTAGTTCGTGTGAAATAAAAACGCAACTTTGATTATCCAAATATGTGGCGTCCATGGATTGGTGAATCTAGTATAGAACAGCCGGAGGGGGTACAGGTACAACCACAGTGCGGAAATGAAAATGGAAAAAGACACTTATCTTTAGATTCTAAGAATTTTCATATAACAAGAACAAATACAAGGTTTGGAATCAATAGTTTGTTTCACAAGGGCTTGAATGAATTTAACAAGCTGCCTCATTTTATTAAAGAGTCAATTAGCGTTCGTCAATTTAAACAAATACTCAAAAAACACATCAGGGATCGAGTGTGATTGGTTCTGAATGGATGGTAATTCCTGTGAATGTAGTGATTTTGTTTGAGGTTTATAAATATTGTGCCCTGTTGTATTGAGATATTGATAGTAAATTATGATTATAAGGCAATTTGTAACTTAACCTAATGTTGTGTTTATGGTAATTCTTTCAATTAGTGTGCAGTTATGCAGTTTGTTGTAATGTTGGCAGATATTTATATTGAGATTAATGTTATTAATGTTTTGTATATTAGGCTTGTCCTACAATAAAGAATTTTATTAAGAGATTATAAAAAATGTATATACAACTCTCATAGAACGTGAAAAGTTGAGTAAAGTAGTAAGTATTGAAAAAACAGCCACATTGACTAAAATTTCGGAAAAAACAGTATGGAAAATTGTGAATAAACCCATTACCGAAATGAAAAAAGAAGGAAAGATTCTGGGACTTGCAAAAAATTAGATCGCAGCGATGAAGATTTAGTCCGACCCAAAATTTATAAGATGTATGAAGAGCATACGGTACCAACACTGGATAATTTACTGAAAATACTTGAGATAGATAACACGGATATCAATTGCGGTAGGACAACGCTGTGGAAGTGTCTTCAACGAATCGGCTTTAAATTTAAAAAAGTCGATAAACGGCAAGTTATCATGGAATCGCAACGACTTAAGGCATGGCGATTTGAATATTTGACAAATATCGCTCAGTACAGAAGTGAGAACAGACCTATTATATATTTAGATGAAACCTGGTTTGATACCCATGATACCCCATCAAAAGGTTGGGTTGATTCTAGTGACAGGTGTAGAACAAAGGCACCATCAAACAGAGGAAAAAGAATAACTATAGTAGGTACATGCAGAGTCCGAAGATGGTTGGGTACCAAATGCACTTTCATTGGCAGCCAAGAATATAAATGACTCCTGTTTGGATTACCATAACGATACCACAGCGGAGTTATTTGAGGATTGGTTCGTAAATAAGTTAATTCCTAATGTTTCTTCAAGCAGTGTGATCGTTATGGACAACGCAAGTTACCACAGTAGACAGTTAAACAAGCACCCTTGTTCAAAAGATACCAAAATGGCAATACAGGAATTTATGTATCAGAATGATATATATTTTCATGAAAGGTACACTAAAAGAGAGTTACTTGATGTGCTTAAATTTCTGAACCTAGAAAAGGAGTACTACTGCGACAGCTACGCTAAAAGTAAGGGGCATACAGTGCTTAGGCTTCCGCCGTATCACTGTATATTTAATCCCATAGAACACATATGGCATCAATTAAAATCTGCCGTTAGACGTAATAATGTATCACCCACTATAAACGCTAGTGTACTGGATATTATTATTACTGAAGTGGACAAAGTGCCTGTGAGTAGCTGGAAAAATTGTGTTTCGCATATTAAAACTGTTGAAAATTCATACATTCAAATTGGGAATATTACAGAAAGATTTATTAAAAACATAGGTGTTGATAGTGACAGTGAAAATGAATTAAATGAGTAAACTGTAGTTGCATTAATTAATTATAATATATTTTATCTACAATTGTTTATATTTGTGTTAAATCATCCATGCTTGAAATACAATTCAGTGCGGGCCTGTGTAGACCCCAGTCTGGTTTTAAACAGGCGTCAACACGAGTCGGTAAGTCATCCTCTTAAATCTGTGAACGGACTATACTTATGTTATAAACTTGATTATTAAATAAATTTCGATTTCAATGCTTAAACGTGTTATAAAAAAAAATGATTTTTTTCGAAAACGGCTAATTTTATCAAAAGAAATGTAGAGTACCTTTTTCAAAGAGGAATGACCAGAGTATTTAGAACATCAGTTTCTAGCTCTGTAAAATGCTGTCAAAATTTTGGTCCAACGAGTGTGGTGACAAGTCCGTTCCTGACTTCCCTAAAGATGTAAAACATCTACTGTAGCATGGTTTTATGAGTCTTTATGGCCTAACATAAAGTATTAAAATTTCATTAAGTTAGGCATGTCGGTTCAAAAGCTAGAGCTGAGAAGGTAAGTCGCTGGGTACCCCTTTGGGGCTCTGTATCTTCGTTGAGGGGCACTTTAGGAATTTCTTTTCTATGACAAATTAGGGTCATTTTATTCTATATGCTCCCGAGAGTATGCCATATACTTAACATAAGTAGGACTTATATTTAAATAAATTTGTTGCAAAGTTGCCTAGTTATTAAATAATTTCCAAATTTATTTGCTTTTGTGGCGTCACAATAAATATGATACAGTTTTTTGCAGACAGTTGCATCAGGGTTTATATGATTTTACCAGAAGATTTTATACAGGGTGCTCTTACTTGCAAATTTTGGGAAGTTTGGATCAAATTTACTCAATTTTCTTAAACGTGACACCCAGAATATTTTGTTAAAAATTCAATCTTCTACTTAGTCTATTTATAACTGTATTTCTTTTTTGTCTGTAGGGTAATTTTGGTTATTTAAAAAAAAAAAATATGTTTACCTAAAGTTAAGACCTTTTTTGGTACAAGATGGACCTCCAGCATTGATATAAAAACGAATTGAAGGACAATTTTTATTAATTTTTGATTTATTAGGACATTGTGAAATTTAGTATCTTGTTTTATGGTGTATCAAATCAAGGTTATAATACAATGAATTGGTAATATCATATAGATAGTACTCCTATAAGCCTCATGCAATTGTTTGCAAAATATATTTATCAAATTAAAATCAATAAATAAAAGTGTGTCTGTTTTAGCAGATTTAATTATTACTTGGCGCTTTTAAAGTGTGGCAAAATGCATTTATTGGCTGCCCAAATTTAATATAAAACACAAAAATAAGACTAAATATATTCATCACCTTTTTATTTTCCTATTATTTCTATACAACCCATGTTCATACTGTAACTTAGACCAAATACCTTTGCACATTTTCACGAGTCTCATCTGGTCTCCTACCACCTGGTCTTTTGCTAGATCATATTCTCTTCTTATTATCCTCGCTGCTTGCCAGAATTTTTTCTTTTGTATCAGGCTCAAACTGAGGTACAGGCGACACCTTGACATTACGTTAGGATCATCTAGAATCAAACAAGCAATATTTCTATTTTCCTTATGCAGTAAATACTTCAAACCATTAGCTTTCTTTAATGAAAAATGCATCCAAATATTGTTTACCTAATTTATAGGCTAATTTTAATTGATGAATAGATATCCTGCCTGCAGTATCAGCACATCTTTCAAAATAATCTCCTAAAGCTGAAAAAGCTCCTCCTAATGTAGACAACCAACTGAGGGCATGGTCTAACTCGCATCTTTCTCTTACTAAATGACACACTCTTTCATTCCTATAAATGAAATAATGGTTTAAGAGACTAGCAGAACATTACATTGTAAGGCGAACTTACCAATTATAGTCTATCAAATTCTTCTTAGTAGGGTTTAGCAGTATAATATGAGGTCCTTGCCACATTATAACACATTGCATAAAACATTTCCTATAAAAATCACAGAGATATAATTCCTTTATGAAGTAATGCACAAATGCACAATCGAGGCTTATTTGTTCTCTCCTTGTTCGTTTACTCTTTATAGACCTGACATAAGGGTAGGATCCATGTAATCTCCTTAACTTATCTTTGGTAAGTTCTATTTTATCATATTCATATAAATCACAGCTAAAAATCGCTAAACAAATAGGTTCCATGTATAGGTTAGGTTATACTTTTCTTATTTTCTAAGGTTATTGAAAACAGCTTGGCTTCACAATTTTTGCAAATATTGAACCTAATGGCTGAATTATTTTCTAAAGAATATTCTTCCTAACCGTATTCATTGAAGAACTTAAGTAAATTTGAGTTCTCTTTTGAAGATTTGCAACATTTCTGACAAAAGGTTAAACCTGTCAAATTTGATTCGTAATTGTAAACAAAAGGGCTACCCTGCACTGAGCAAAAGTCAAAGGTCCCTAAAATATTATAGGTCGGTTTATACCGAAGCTTCATGTCAGTCCGACCCAATCAAATTGAAGTTAAGTTGTTTGCTGATTGAATTCCTCAATTTTCACTGGCTCTCGTGGCATTTATTGTTTACACGCAAAAGTTAATATATGGATATTGGGAGTTCGGCTTTGAAAAACATACACATACACATTTAAATATTCTTTCTCCATATTCTTGAATATACCTGCATTGAAATAAATAAATAAACAAAATAATTACATTGAAATTTTCTATAAATAAATTAACCGCCTTTATTTAGGGTATTTTTATTGCAAAGCGTGTGCGCCAATTGAAACGTCAGTTTTTCAGTTGGTATTGGATTAAATAAATGCGTCTGATTTGTGGCATATTTTTGCAAAGAAAATAAACAGTTTTTAAACGTTTTTTGTATTTAAATGCCTCTTAGAAACTTTCTAAAATGGACAAATTTTGTATTCATATGAAATTGGAAAGGAATTATTAAAGGAAAGTGTCGAAAATTGTGTTTTTTAAGTGGGGACGCCATTTTTGCAATATAACTGTCAAAGCCAGTAGAAAGGTCTGTGTCAAATGAATAAACATAAATATTGAAAAATCTAATACGATAAAGAAAAACCAGCCAGAAAACCTGCAAATGTACGCAATATAGTTTTTGTATTATTCCTTAAACCAAGGTTAAACAAACCAGGATTCCATTGTAGGGCAAAAAACGATATGGACATATGAAGACCTACTTACCAAGGGGCACCAATTCAAGGGGCTTTTAGCGATGTAAATGGACGAGAACAAAGTTGGGACTATGATGCAAAGTGCCGCGAAGGTACCCTTAAGTGAGCTGAACGAATGTATTACTTGCAAATTATGCAGGGGGTACTTTATTGATGCGACAACCATCATTGAATGTTTACATACATGTGAGTATAATTTATTTATTTAGATATTGGGTAAATGTATACACTTATTCAGTCTAGTATTAGAATACTATGAAATGTTAATTCCACATTTTACATAAAAGTATTTTACAAGTTTATTTTCTTGTATATAAAATTAGGTCGGAAGTTAAAAGAAAATTCCAATTTTTGGAGCTTTCTCTAACATATTTTCTTTTTCTTTTAGTTTGTAGAAGCTGTATTGTTCGTTATTTAGAATCCAACAAATATTGTCCTATTTGTGATGTGCAAGTTCACAAAACGAAGCCCCTGCTCAATCTCAGGTCAGACAAAACTATACAAGATCTCGTCTACAAATTGGTTCCAAGATTATATCAAAGTAGGTATATTTTTAAAGAATTTTAATCTAATAAACTTTTGTAAAACCATTTGTACTGCTGTTGAATAATGGTTTAGTACAAATAAAGATTAGTAGGTACTTCTTAATGCTTTAGTTATGAAAGCCAGAGAATGTGTTATTGAATTTAACATCAATACACATTCTTAAGTGGTTAAAAAGTTAAAATTGTTTATAGAGTGTTTGCTAATTATTTGTACACAGTTTAACCACAAATTCCTTAGATACAGGGTGTCAAAGTTTAAATAGTTTTATGAATTCATTTATTCAGTATTCAAAAGTTATTTAAAATATGTAAATAACAAGAATTGAGCTTTGTGTAATAAATATTAGTTTCAGAGTTTTTCTGTATCTTTTAAATTTTCCTATAGATGAAATTCAAAAAAGAAAGTCATTCTATGAGGCCCACCCTGAAGGGAAATCCACTTTGACCGAGCAGGCTCCACAGTATGACTATATCTTAGCTCCCGAGGAGTGTGTTAATCTTACCCTACATTACCATGGCTGTGGTGCTGCACCAAGGTAAGTCATTTTCTTTTCTATAATAATATTGTAGAATATACATATCCATATGCATCAGCTTTTACTAGTGCCCTGATCAACAATAATAAACGTTATACATACTTAAAATAGATTTATTTGATATAAAATTGATTTTTATTTAAACAAATCTCAATAGTTTCTCCTTGGATTAAGATTCTATCAAAGATATCACGTCCACGGGTAGTTTTTCTCTGCCCTTCAAGTTTAGAAGTTCAATAATAACTAGACATGTGACAGTGTGGCCTCCTATCAGGTTTACTAATTGGCAGGCTGCTTTGAGAGTTCCTCCTGTAGCTAGCAGATCATCTACAATAAGAACGTTTTGCCCTGGTTTTATTGTATCTTCTTGGATTTCAACAGTGTCCTAAAATTAAAGTGCATAATGATAGGCCGTAATTCCAAGGGCGTATTTTTGAACCAAATTCAAGTAGAAAAGGTCACATAAACATGTGTCCTAAAAAGTCTGTTTTCAAGATACAGGGTATCAGTTTAAAAAAAAAAATGGGTTTTTTATTATTATCTCAAACATCCTTTTGCCGATTTTAGTGAAATTTGGCAGTGTTGTTTCTTGTGATAAGACGCTAAGTTAGCACTAACTAGATAATAATTATGAGTTCCAGTGGCGTCCCGGGGGGGGGGGGGGGCAGTCTCACGAGTAATATTGACAAAAAAGATGTACTCCCATGACTTGTTTAAAGATTTTATATTGTTTTCAGGTTAAGCAGTTAAATATACAACTATTTTGTCTCATGATATTTTTTCGTATCTTACTTCGTTTTCGAGGAAAAGAATAAAAGGCACTTCATTGCATGTCGAAAAATTTTTCTCGAAAACAAGGTAACATACGAAAAATATCAAGAGACAAAAAAGTTGTATTTTTAGCTGCTTAATCCGAAAACAATATAAAATTTTTAAACAAGTTAGTAGCATACATTTTTTTTGTCAATATTATTCGTGAGACTGCCCCCCGGGATGTTACTGGAACTCATATATATGATCTACTTAGTGCCAACTTAGCGTCTTATCACAACGAACAACACTGCCAAATTTCACTAAAATCGGCAAAAGGATCTTCGAGATATTAATTAAAAACTGATTTTCTTTTTTAAATAAAATAAAATAAAAAGTGATATTTTCGTGTGATTTTTTTTCTATCTGAACAAATTAAGATAAATAAAGATTTTTCTACTTTTCTCGAAAACGAATCGACAGATTTTAAAAAATCAAACGTCAAAATAAAGCACTTTGAAAGACCTTTCGAACAAGCTATTACTTGATACCTCGTCATTTAAAAATTTTAAGGGGATGACCCCGGGGGGCAGAGGGTAAAAGGGGGTGAAGTAGTTTTCGGTTAAAAAGTTGTCCCCTTTGGCAAATCTTTTGACGTGTCTCGGCGTTTTTTCTTTTAATCAATGGTTTTCGATAAATCCGTGGTGGGAAGTTTTCAAATGAACACCCTGTATGTATATATATTAAAATATTATAAATGTAAATTTGTGTAACGTTCATCTTTTTTGTTTCTGAATATAATTGTTTTTAAGGATAAGGATAGTCCTTATTAAATATAATTTTCAAAAATCTTTTTTGTAATAGGACTTCTAATTTTTTAACCAAAATTCCCTTTATTCCTCCCCAACCTAAAATTCCATAATTTAAATGAGTCTTGACTAATGCATAGAGTATAATATTTCTAGATGTTTTATATCCAGAAATTTTTTAATGCTTTTAAAAATTGGTAATAAACTTCTTAATTTTTTAATCAAATATTCTACTTGAAAATTCCAATTTAATTTACTGTCAAAAATTATTCCTAAATATTTTACATGATTAACTTTTAAAATTTGAATGTCATCGCTTATATTGATGCTATCTATATTTTGTCGTACATTATTTAGGTTTAAAGTAAAAGGAAGATAATTTGTTTTATTAAAATTAATTGTTAATAAATTAGTATCAAACCAATTTTTCTCACAATTTTTTATAATTTTAAAATCTTTTTAAAATTTTCTTTTTTTGTAATGGTATTTATATGAGCATCCCACTTTAAACCATTATCTATTGTTATTCCCAAAAACTTCATCTCCGATACCATACTTAGTCTAGTGCTCTGAATTTCCACATTTAAACTACATTTATTTTTAAAAACCATATATATTGTTTTGCTTAAATTCAGAACAAGACTATTAGAATCAAACCAATTCTTAAGCAGCGATAAATCCTTATTTACTTCTTGCTGTAATATGTCTGCGTCGTTATTAGACCAACATATAGTGGTGTCGTCTGCAAAGAACGTAAAATAACCTTTCACTGGAAGGCATGTCACATCTTCAAGGAAGAGAAGAAACAACAGAGGACCGAGCACTGATCCCTGAGGCACACCGCTTGTTATTGGAGCAGTTTCGGAGTAAACAGTATTGTAGGAAGAATCATACACTTTAGTTATTTGTTTTCGACCCACCAAAAAAGTCCGAAACCATTCCCTAATTACGCCTCGAAACCCATAAAATTCCAGCTTCTCCAACAGCGACTCATGATTGACACAATCAAAGGCCTTTGCCAAGTCACAAAACGCTGCCAAAGTAAATCTTTTATCTATGTTACTATAGACATTCTCCAAGAAAAAATACACCGCGTCTTTTGTGAACTTTTTAGCTTGGAAACCGAATTGTTCCTTTGAAATGAGTTTGTTTTGTTCTGTAAACGAAGTCATTCTTGATTTGAGTACGTTTTCAATTATTTTAGATAAAATAGGCAGTTTTTGTATTGTGGTGCGCATTTTTTGTGTATCTATATCCGCAATTAATCACTGACCCAGGATTCAGTTTGATTTTTCGGAGAAGGAAATTTTATTTTATTGTCAGGGAGATTATCAAAATATAGTCAAGGAAAACCTGGAAGGGAAGTTCTATAAATAAAATGACTGGACACCCTAATAACTAATGAAAGCAGTAATAGCATACAAACCAAATTTGAGTTCATTATCTCAAAATCGGTCTGAGAAATAAATTAAAAAGTTTAAAAAAATTAAAACTATGTATGTCCATATCTAGGCAGTTTAGGACATTATATTCATTATACAGTGAGCTCAAATAGGTTGGAATAAATTCGTTTAAAATTCAGGTGATTATTTTCTGGAAAAACGCTTGGACATGTCGATTATTATTTTTAATTGCGAATTTTTTGACATAAGAAATGTGTATACAGGTTGTCTCAAGAAGAACATATACCGTCAACATTATTTTTTTTAAATAGAACACCCTGTATATTATATTATTTTTAAATTCTACGATACGTTCTAAACACTTTTTGTATAACATACCATATCTCCAAAATCAACGGTTTTCGATATATTGACATTTTAATATTTTTCTGAAAAAATGCTGAGATCCGTGGATTTTTAGTTTTAATTGCGCATTTCTTTATTATTATTGTAACCTGTTACCTGAATTAATTTATTTTGACACAGACATTTACTTCTTGTCAAAAATTTTTTAAATTGTGTAGATCTATCTAACTTCAAGTAATTCTGTAAAAATGGCGCGGTTAAGTGAAAAAGATAGGATAAAGGTACTAATGATGCTTGGCTATGGAGATAGGATGCGAACCCAAACAGAAGTGTGTGAGTTATTTAACAATAAGTACCCAAACCGAGCACCAATATCTCAATCTGTTGTTAGTAAAATTGTAAAAAAATTAGGGATTTGGGGCATGTTAGAGACAATTATATTCAAGGTCGACCTAGGATTTCAGAAGATGTGCAGTTAAATGTCCTCTTAGCTGTCCAAGAAAACTACCATAGTGTTACCCGCAGTATTGCCACGGAAAATAATATTTGTCGAGCAACCGTATTGAATTATTTACACAAAAATAAATGCCATCCCTATAGGGCACAGTTGGTTCATGAACTTAATGAAGATGACCCGGATAGAAGAACAGAATTTTGCGAAATAATGATGAACAGATACATTGAAGATCCTCAAATTTAAAAAAATAATTGTGTTTTCTGATGAAGCAACGTTTACTCTAAATGGGCATGTGTGTGAATCGCCGAAACTGTCGAAATTAGGCTAAGGAAAATCCGCGCTGGATCATGGAGTCCCACACACCATACCCGCAAAAAGTGAATGTTTGGGCTGGAATTGTTGATAACCGGATTTTAGGTCCCTTTTTTTTATGGTACGTTAAATGGGGAACTGTATCTAGAAGTTTTAGAATTTGAGTTAATACCGGCACTTGCTGTACTCTATCCAAATCCAGATGAGCCAGACATTCCCAACAATAACTTATGGTACCAGCAAGACGGAGCACCAGTCCATTACACACGCCCGGTGCGTGAGTACTTGGACACAGTCTTTCCTGGCAAGTGGATTGGTCGACGGGGTCCAATAGAATGGCCGGCAAGGTCACCAGATTTGACCCCGCTAGATTTTTTTCTGTGGGGCTATTTAAAATCTAAAGTATACTTTAACAGACCTAACAATATTGATGAACTTAAAGCTCGAATAAGGCACGAGGTTAGATTAATAGAGCCCCAGGTAATCCATCTTCCACGTTTTGGAAGAATTCAAAGATCGACTTGCATTTTGCCAGGAAGTTGGTGGCGGTCAATTTCAACATTTATTAAAATAAAATTTAATATAGTCTATGTAAATATTATAGACTAAATAGATGTAGAGTTCATTTTTAATTGTAGTTTTCGTACCAGAAAAAAAGTCAATATATCGAAAACCGTTGATTTTGGAGATATGGTATGTTATACAAAAAGTGTTTAGAATGTATCGTAGAATTTAAAAATAATATAATATGCAGGGTGTTCTATTTAAAAAAATTAATGTTGACGGTATATGTTCTTCTTGAGACAACCTGTATACACATTTCTTATGTCAAAAAATTTGCAATTAAAAATAATAATCGACATGTCCAAGCGTTTTTACAGAAAATAATCACCTGAATTTTAAACGAATTTATTCCAACCTTTTTGAGCCCACTGTATATTATATTTGCCATTATTAACTACAAATTTAAAAATCGCGTTAAATCTATGTTTGAAAATTCTTACCTCCCCATATTCCAAAGCATACTTGTAGCTCCTAATTTTTCCGGGCAGTTTTCCTTTTTTTCGAATCGGCACAAACGGTATATTTAATTCTAGAGCTATAATGGGGCCGAACAGAAATCCACGGGCGTCCAAACCCACGACAATTTCGATCGCAGGCTGTATTCCTTTGACCGATTTAATTATCAGTTCTTTTAGCAGGGCAAATACTGGAGGGTTTTGCAAGACGCTAAAGAGGTCGCTGAAAATATATGTTAGTCAGTTTTATTGTAATCTTACGGTTTTATTAGTGGGGTAGTCGGCTTTTAGGGGTGGATTCGTTATATTTTCAATCACTTCTAGATGTAACGATCATTAACAAATTCAATTAACGTTGTAGAAGGCCTTACTGACTAGATATTTTGTTAAGGTATATTTTAATTTATTATTATCTTCACCAAATATGAGCGACGTATCGTCGGCATATAATACAGTATACTCGTCAGGTACATCAGGCAGTTCGTTCGTATATACGATATACAGAAGAGTCCCCAAGATTGATCCCTGAGGAACTCCCCTAGTGACAACTAAAGTCCGTCTATCTATCTTACAAAATGGTAATCCCTTACCGTCATAATAATCTTTTGTGTGAGGTGTAAGATTCGGCCACCTGATCTGGGGACTACAGGTACGGATCTATTTAAAGACTATTGTATTATTATATTTTCTCAGTCATCCTCTTGAAATAATTAGGGTACAATAAAATAGGTTTATTTTTGTTATTTAAATACGCTGATTTTTGCTTTTAAAATACAGTTAGATGTTTGTATTGGTTTAGACAAGAAGTTATTTGTTGCCAATTAAACGTAATATCTAAGAATGTTTCATTTGTGGGAAGAAACCAGTACGCCAAGTGGATCTACGGGTCGTGATAAAAACCAATTAAAGCTTGATATTTTATCAGTTGACACAAAAAAAGTAATCTTTGACGTTTACACGACCCTTTTTGAACGTGGTTTTTCAAAATTTGGTGCAGTGAAGGAAGCGGCAGCTTTGACGCGCAGGCCAGTGAGTACAGTGTGGTTTGTTGTAAATAAACCTATAGTGGGAGAAGAAAGAAGAAAGACTCTTTTACTTTTAAGAAAGTGGACGCGACAGATGTCGATATAATTCGTAGAAAAATATATGCCATGTACAGGGAACAAATAATCCCCACTTTAAACACCCTATTGCAAAGATTTAAAAAATATAGGAATATAGTGTTGTCGTGAGACTCTAAGGAAATATATTTTAAGAAACGGTCTTAAAATGAAAAAAATTAACAAACGACAAGTAATTATAAAATCGGCCCGGTTAAAAAATGGAGGATGGAATACCTAATTACAGTCCATGGATATAGACAGGATGGAAGGGATATTATTTATTTGGACGAGACGTTGTATGACACACACGAAGTTCCAGATAAAGGTTGGGTAGATTTATCGGGTCAATGCAGAACCAAAGCTCCATCAAATAAAGGTATGCCTATAACAATAATTCATGCTCGGACAAAAAACGGATTTATACCAAACGCTTTGGCCTTATCAGACAAAAATATAAAGGACTCCCTTGTTGATTAACACGATGATACTACGGCACTATTTGAAGACTGGTTTAAAAACAAATTATTACCATATATACCACCAAATAGTGTAATATAGTGATGGATAATGCGAGCTACCACAGTCGTAGGTTAAATAAAGTTTCGTGTTCCAATGACACAAAAGTTACCATCCAGGACTATATGATGGAAAATAATATGTATTTTGAGAAAAATTACACAAAACAGCAATTGCTCGAAATTTTAAAATCATTTTCAATAAAAAGCAATATTATTGTGACACTTTGGCGACAGAAATGGCTCATACCGTGTTAAGACTTTCTCCTTATCATTGCATGTTCAACCCAATTGAACATATATGGCACCAGCTGAAAGCATCGGTAAGGAGGAATAATGTTTCGCCAACCTTAAATTCTTCTGTGACAGCTTTAGTACAGTCAGAGATGCAAAATATTCCAAACAGAAGCTGGGAAAATTGTGTAGCGCATGTTCAAAAAGTAGAAAAATCATACGTAAATATAGATCTGTCGCCCAGAGAAAGAATTATTGTGAACTTGGATGACGACAGTGACAGTGAAACTGACTTGGGTTAAAATGTAATAATTATTTTTACACAGTACTTTTTTGTAGGTATATGTATATTTTGTTTTAATTAATAACCGTCCTAATGTTATAACTTCAATTGTATTGTATCTTATATACTGTTATATTATTATTACTTATTATTAAATTACGTTTAAAATATGTTTTTGCGTTTTCTTTCTAATATAATATAAAAAAATCAGTACGACTCTTGTTGCATACAGGTAGATAAAAAAAAATATTTTTTTCCACGCTTTTATATAATTTATTATAATTATTATCTTAAAACAGCGCAACATTTTATTCTATCAGCAACGAGTGCGTCCCTGCTTTCATTCGATCACCCGCTGGGTCTTATCGGCATTAAGGATTAGCATTTATAATGAGTTTGTAAGATAGATAGACGGACTATAATTCAAATGGAAATGTTAGATTTGGTATTTTCATTTGTATACAAAATACAATCCTGTATAATTTTATTGTGCTTTTGAACTCTTGAACATGTATGGATTGACCAATGTTTGTATCCCTGAATAAATAAATACTTTTGATTTTATTTGAGTCGCCCCTTTCGTCTTATGAATTCAAACTGTAGCATAAAAAGAAGAGATTCTGTAAATGTTAATAATGTAGGTTGTTTTCATTATTGGTTTATCGGCTTACCTGATCCAACCAACCACATCACACCACATAATTATTGTTAGAGTACCTACCTACCATAAAATAACAACATAGCAATACTTCTGTATACAGGGTTCAAAAAACCCCTAGATATCAATTTTAGTTCAAATATCGACATTACTTCAAAAAATATTTAGAAAAAAACAAAAAGAAACACCCTGTATCTCCGAAACAAAGCATTTCAGGACATAGGTTTAAGTATAGGATATTAATCCTTATTTTTCTCGCAATAATAATGAAATACCCTGTATATCGGGTACTTTGGGTATTTACCCAAATTTCAATATACCCGGTACTTGCCCATCCCTGGTTGTGACGGCCTACGGGTCTACCCAACACAATGAACAAGTAACTACAAATAAAGCTAGGGACAACCACAGTACACAAAGCTTAAATAACATCCCCGTTTATAATGATTACTTGCTGGCTAGGAATTTTTTTAAAATCATAGCACTAAAATTTACATTACAATTTGTTGAATTATCTCTAAAATCAACTCACTAATGCTGCTTGTATTCGAATTTGGTATTTTCCCGCCATCTGCTATTCCCAGCGCCACTGATAAACAATTTAATTCAAATAACATAAATTTTACCTGGATGATAGAGCGTAAAATTAACAGAAGCGATTATTTTGATGCAATATAGACATGCTTTTATGGCAACAATGACCTATTCATCACTACATCTCTTACTAAGTAATATTTTAGTAAATTGGAAACTTCCTAATTTAAATCGGATGAAGCACATGTGGCATAAACGTCGTCACTAACGAAAATGTTTGTGCGCTAACTGTATCACAAAAACAACGCAAACATACAATGCCCCGGTTTGAGGTTATGTCGTAGGAACGTCTTGTTTACATTCTGAAATTATTCGATTTATTTCGCAAAAATGCCATCATAACCCAGTTGTTTTCGGATTTTTATATTTGAAACACACGCTTTGTATTTATTATTATGTCACACAACCGGTTTTATGCCGAACATTAACGTAATATTACCAAAATTCAAGCACCTGATGATGATGTCACGTTTTTAAATGTTTATTTCGCTGTTAGAAAGAGGACTTACCTCTTACCTGAAAAGTACACCTTTGACAGGAAAATCTGGATATTTCTTCACGGCATTCTTTACAACTTGTAGTTTGTCTTCGTCGCTTAAATTTGAATAATCCATTGTTGGTCTTGACACGCAGGCTTTTTTGTCGCTAAAACATAAATTTCAAGGTTTATTTCCGGATGAGCCATTATTATTGTTGGTCTGTACCAATAGTGGGAAGCCATGTGATGTTTCTTATTTTATGTAATAACGCAATTACTAATTAATGCGATTTAATCATCCCAACTTGTGCGTGTGGCAAGGCTTTATTATCTGTTGCTGCGTTGCTGTTTCTCTTTCTGTCGCAAGCGTGGCAAGGGGTCGATTGCTTTTTATCGGATTATTAGATTTATTGTGTTTGCAGGCAGTGGCGGCGACGATATGTATTTTATTAATTTAAAAGTGTAGGAAAACAGTTGCGACTATTTACTTAAAGGTCTTAATTAATCTTTGGATGACTTTAAGGAAAAACGCACATGTCAATATAGTGCCGCAACCTTTCTTTAGATATATGGTGTTCATTTAAAAAATAAATTTTTTTATTAATATGTTGCCGCTTTAGATATAAAGGTCGATTTATAAAACTTTTCGCCACCGCTCCCGCTCGTTGACACCGTTCCCGCTCGTCGCCACCGTTTTTAGGGTATTTATAAAACACGAACTGCACCCTTGTAAATTCGCGAGAGTAAAAGATAGGTTCTTGAGGTTAGAATATTAATTTTCTCTGAAAAAGTGGATAATGTGACCAGTATTTAATATTCTTTTTAATTATGAAATTAGTTAGTCTATAAATCAGTGGCGGTTCCACGGGGGGGGGGGATTAGGGAAATTCCCCCCCCCCCCCCTCTTCTTCTTTATGTGCCATGCTCATTCGAGCGTAGGCGACCTCTCGCATATACCTGTGATGTGTGCTAGAATTCATAGATTTTGCCAGTATATAGTAGAAAAATGTTGTGTGCTTGTAAAATATTTAAGACATTATCCACACTTTCACTCTTCTTTTAGTAAGTAGAATTTTTTTCGCTATGGAATTACACCCAAAAGTCAAGTCTAAGTCCCCCCCCCCTCCCAAAAAAAAAAGGTCTCTGGATCCTCCACTGATAAATGCTGAAATCGTAGGAATATGGAAAATATTATAATAATATAATATATGTTTTGAATCATATGTGTCAAATTTCTTGCTTCCCATTGGCTAAAGCACGAACGACGAACAACACAAGGTCAGCGAGTTAAGAATTGGCCACGTTTGAACTACGAACGGGAGCTGTGGCGGCTTTTATAAATGTATATGTCGTAGGCTGATAGTGAAATCCGTCATTTCATGAAAAGCCTAGTCACTTCATGAAGCGGCGGCAGATTGTGTAAAAACACGTCAATTCATCGCAAATTCTTCTATATTTTTCATGAGTACCATAATTACTTAATCCTCTTCCTTGAAATACCAAAATTGGAACCAAAAAGGTGGATTAGATGTCGTGTTAGCGCTGTTTAACCAATATAAGTCTATATATCTTCTGTTTTAATTGTAACAATATATACCGTCATTTCATGAAAAGCCTAGTCTCTTCATGAAGTGACGCGGCAGATCGTGTAATTTCATGTTTTTACACAATCTGCCGACGCTTCATGAAGTGACTAGGCTTTTCATGAAATGACGGATTTCACTATCAGCCTATGACATATACATTATTTCCCCTTAGGTTAAGTTGCGACGGGTACAGTGACAACGAGCGGGAGCGGTGGCGAAAACTTTTATGAATCGACCTTTATTTCAAAACTAGGTATTAATTACTTAATTAGGCATAAACATACTTTGCTTTAGATAGGGTGATTGCGCTAGTAGTCGGCCTTTTTTGATCTTTTTACTTTTGTTTTTTAGATAAATCTGTTCATTTAATACTTTACTTTTTTTTTATATAAACTCCTAAACAATGAAATTGATGATTCTGCTTTGTTATCACAAATTAATCTCTACACATCTTCATATAGAACCAGAAACCCTGTTCTTTTTTATTTAGAATCAGCTTCTACAAATAATTTTTTGAATGCGCCACTCAATGTAATGTGTAGATTATTTAATGAAATTAGAAATTATTGTGATATATTTCATATAAGTCTAAGAGAATTTAAAATGATTTTGTATAACTTATTGTAAGCATTGGAAGGTAAATTATAAATATAGAAACTAGGCTTCCTACTCTGTAAAAGGGTATCTCGATACCTGTTGAGTTTGTAAATAAATAAATAAATAAATAAATAAATAAATATAATAATATATTATGTGTCCTTGTCAAGTATAAACATTAAATAAGCGATTAAAAAAAATTTAAATACTCGAGAGATTACGCAAATATTTGATTTTTAAGTTTTTCTGAAAGATACCAGTTTTTTCAGAAGTCGGCCACTTATTGTTTAGTGAACTGAATATATTTGGGACTTGTTACTAATCATTTAATTATACATTCATCCAAAAAAACTTACTCCTTACATATCTTGTATAGAATTAGTTCAACTTACTTTTAAATTTGTCCTGTTTGCAGTAGCGTAACTAAAAATAAAATAAGACCGATCTTGTTTTTTACGAATTATTATTTAAGTAGTGAACGCCAGGCCAAGGGGGGCGGTGGGAGCGATCGCCCCCCCCCCCCCTGTGGCTACGCCACTGCCTGTTTGATCTTCACTGACTTTTGTAAACTGTGTTTGGAGACACAATGACTAACACCTAATTTTTCGCGCCAATTTGAGGAAGTAAGGTTCGACTTATAATAAAGAAATAATTAAATAATATAATAAATAAATAAATCGATATATTATGTGTTCTTGAAAAGTAAAAGAATATATAGTGCGTTCAGTGAGTGAATGCGCATTTGTCATTAACCGATTATGGTCAAAATTAGTCTAGAATAAAATAGACAGCGGTCCTCAAACAATTTCTACTAATTTTAGATATATGGCCCGTAATTAAAATTTCCATTACAATTATTTATTTAATTATTTTTTATTTCATAACTATGTAAATAATAATAATAATACTAACAATAATTAGAAATTTTATTACATTTACAATATTTATTATTTAATAAAATATGTTTTAAGACCTGATTACGGTAATAAAATTTGAAATTCTGAATGATCCCTTGATCTAGTGGCCGACAAACACAGGTTGTACAAGGAGGCAAAAAAATAATTTTTACATTTCTTAGGTGTAATTCTCGAGGATGTGATGCGGCGTTGTCCAAAAATAACAGAATTTTCCTATTTTCAATACCCATTTTTCAATCCAACTCGTTCAGCCATTATTTTGCGAGTCATCCAGGTTTTTTTGTTTGACTTCCACATGACAGGTAAATCTTTAATATTTATGTTTTTTAATGCTCTGGGACGCGCCGATTTTCCAATCACCAATAGCTTTTCTTTATGCCCAGTCATGCTTGAACAAAACAACATCGTTAGTCTTTCTTTTGCCAATTCTCCTCCTGAACACTTCTCAGATTTTAAGGCGAGTGTCTTATCGGGAAGCGCACGGAAAAAAAGGCCACTTTCATCGGAATTGTAAATATCTTCACATTGATACCCGAGCAACAAAGAAGGAAGTTTCTCCATAAATGCATCAACTGTTTCTTGATTTACATCAGCTGCTTCGCCGGAAATGCATTTAAAACAGACGTTGTGTCTTTTACGCCACTTTTGAAGCCATCCATTAAAACTTTTGAAGCCGAACTTTTCTGCAATTTCTTTTGCCGTTTCTTTAATAAGCCCTCCTGATATAGGTATCCTTCGATTTCTATAGCACTTATAAATCACTCAAAACGTGCTTTGTCGATGTTCAAGCCTTCAATTTTCAAAAAACTTCTTTTTTGGTGCACATTTACACCAGACTGCCACAAGCGTCGGATGTCCTCTTAATTTCTTGCTAAAGTCTGTGCGTTTTAAGAAGTCTGCTAAGTTATAAAACCTCTTGAGCATTATGTCGGTGGCTCTCAAACAATAAATTATATTGAAGGTAATTTTGGATGTTGATGAATTACATTTTCTAAATAAAATAATTTAAAGTAAATAAAAAATTAGTTTAGGTAAAGAAAAATAATAATTTTTTAGCTTTTGTAGTATTCAGACAAATTAGTTTTACGAATTCTTTTTTATAAAGTTTTGGTTCTAAAAAGAACCGATTTTGTAGTCTTGCGACAGAACGTACCTACTTGTAGATAGGTTCTACTAAAAGTAGTCTTCCTCTGCATTTGAAATTTCACCCATGCTTTCAGACTCATCAGAATCAACATCATCGTCATCATCATCATCATTCGGAATAATTAACGGTCTTACTTCGTCTATAACCTGTTCTGTCTCATAAGATTCAAAAATAATTTTTTCTGTGTGTTCAATGCATTTCCGCCATTCTTCTTTGCCCGCTTGGCTAAGCGCCTCCTCCCATAACTTTATAACGCTAGGCTTACCGATATTTTTACAGGCATATTTGTCATAATAGTTCTTGCTAATACCCCATACCAATTCAATTGCGTTGTAATGACAATAGTAGGGCGGCAATCTCAAAACTTGATGTCCATATTTGAGGGCTAATTCGTCAACAACATACTTTTTTTTAAATGACTGCTCTTTACACTTGCTTAAAAGTTCACTTTTTAAATATAAATTTTCATGGTTTATGTTTTTCTTTGACAACCACTCTTTTATTTCTTCCTTTTTCCAGCTGCTTGTAGGGAATTTCTCTTCGAGTCTCGTATGGTAAGAGGCATTGTCTAAAACAATTAAGGAAGGTTTTTCTAAACTTTTTAAAAGTTTTTCCTCGAACCAATGCTCAAAAGTTTCAGCATCCATATTGCCGTGATAATCATCAGTTTTTTTTGTTGATGAAAATATCAAACTGGCATTTAAAACAAAACCTTCTTCATTACCAGCATGTAATATAATATACCTTTTTCCATCACTTGCACGGGTACTTGAATAACAATGCTTTGAGTCATCCTGCCCAGACGTTTTTGTTGAAGTTCCGTTTGCAAATACCCATGTTTCGTCAAGGCGTTCACCTGGAGATAAATGCCTTCTAGACGATGTGCCACCTTGCTGAACATTTTCCATAACTTTGCTTAATAACTGATTTTAATTCACACACAATGAGAAACAAACTAAAAGTGAAAAGCACAACTACTTATTTAAAATAAAGTAGAACATACCATCCCGCAAATTTTAATTATTTCTTTGGAAAATAGTAATTATTATGAAGATTTAATTATAATAATCCCAAAATAATGTCATTATCGGAAAAGTATATACCTGACAAAATCTTTAACATATTTAACCATCCCGCACTTGAGCAAATTTTAATTGGTTCTTGGAAAATAGCGATTATTATATAGATTTAACTATAATAATAGCAAAATAATTTAATTATCTATTTAATTATTATTTATGCTCAACGCGTAATTCTAAGATAATTTTGTTTTGAAACCTCTGATTTCGCCCAGTAATAGAATACAGTAAACCAGTGGGATGTTCGGTGTGATCAAGTATAGCGAAGGTGCGAAGATATTGTAACTTAACCGACTTACTGTTTTAAAAGCGATAACATCCCTTGGTAATTTAATCCGATATCGGACTTCTTAAAACGCACAGACTTTACCATCGCTGCTTGCGTCTTTCCTATGTAAAATCGCGATGCTATAGCCCGAGTTGCTAGCTTTTCTTTATCAATTACATACACTATTCCATTTTCTCTTTCAGTGTTAACATTCTTTTTTTTCGGGCCATTGTTAACAAACACACACGTCCGATTCTTTGGCGGCTGGAGCACATTGCACAAAGAACAACTCGTAAAAATAAACCGGTAAATCCCCTAAAATTTAAGGGGAATCACCGAGTGCCGAACTGAAATGTACGTTAACATCTAATCCGCCTGGCTATTGGAGCTTCGTGGTCGCTTATGGGATATATTTTCCAGTCTTGTGAAAACAAAAAGTTGCCCGCGGACGTTTATAGGAGCGCCCGCTAATGGGAATGTGCTTCATGTGTTAAAGTATAAAACTAAAATCGGTTCCAAGAAATTTGGCCATTTAAGGGAGATAATCACTTATTAGAGCTGCACGTTAAGGGAACTTTCACTGTATTTGCAATTTTTCGATTAGAAGTACCTAAAGTCCGTTTCGTTGCCGTTGATAGCTCGATACCCTCATTAAAGATTAAAAACAAGGCTCGGGTGGCTTAAAATATTTTACCTATAAAATGGTCTTTTTACGTAGGTACATCTAGCATAAGGATGAAGAAATTTTGACCTATTCCACCCGGTAACAGATAAAGTAACAATAGAGCCATAAAATGAAATGAAAGGATAAAGATTAAAACGGCCCACCATGGTCGGAGAGTTGGGTTTTAATATAATCTAACCGCTTATTATTTTATTTAAACATAATAGATTTTATGATTTTATGAATTTTGGTAAATTATAACCATTGATTGATTTATTCTAGAATAAATACAATGTTTTACAAGAAAACTAATTTATTTACAGATCAAAAAATATTGACACTTTTAATAATTATAACTCGATAAAATCGTCCTCAGAAAAATCTGAAGAGTCATCATGTCCTACGCTTATTACTAAAGGCTCAATTTCCATAGTTGTGTCAATTACGTTGTCAAGTTCCCACATTTTTTGTTCCTCTACTATAACATGTTTTATGGCGTTTTGCCAATTTTCTGATGAAACATTTGCTAAAGAATTAAGCAAGAGTTGTCGCACTTCTTGCATTTTAAAAGTTTTGGTATTTCTAGCAACATATCCTTTTACTTGAGCCCATATTAATTCTATAGGATTTAGCTCACAATGATAAGGTGGTAAACGGAGCACTATAATACCTCGATCTCTTGCCATCTCGTCAATAACATACTTTTTATACTGCGATTTATGTAGCCTAACAATACCCAAAAGTTCTTTTTTTACCATGGTATTATCGTAACTCAATTCCTTCCGTTGTAACCAGTTTACGATTTCCGCCTTTTTCCATGAAGTTGTGGGAAGATTCTCTTTTAGCCTAGAGTGATAGCTGGCATTATCCATCACTATTACAGAATTAGCGGGAATGTATTCTATCATTTGCTTAAAATATTCCTCGAAAACATCAGCAGTCATTTCTTCAGTCTTTTGTAGAATTCGACTGAAATTCTAATAATCCTTGATCCAAAAAGGCATTTGAACTTCCTATATGAGTTATAATAAGTCTGCGCCCCTTTCCAGATGGTGGTCTAAGTCCTGTTGACCAGCCTTCCATGACAGCTTGTCGAGAACTTTGGACATTTTCATCTTGCCAGACTTTAGATACGGTGTGCCCTTTGTTCAGCCAAGTTTCATCCAAATAGAAAATGTTTTTGCCTTCGCTGCGGTATTTTCGGATGGACCTTAAGTATTGACGTCTCCAGCAAATAATATCTGCTCTATCAATAAGAAAAGATTTTCTGTTTTGCTTCTCCCAACGAAAGTTCATATCATGAAGTATTTTCCATAGTTTCGTTCGTGATAGCTGTGGTAAGTCCTCGTCATAGTTAATGGCTTGTAAAATTTTGTCTATAGTTGGTATTTCCTTGGCAAAATAAAAACTATGTACTTTTCTTCTAATACCATTTTTAATGAAATCGTCAATTTCTAACGGTTTCTTTCCTGGGAGTGGTTTTGGCTCACTGAGGTTCTTAGATTTTCTTTCACGCAAGAACCTATACCGGGTGTTGCATCGTCGAGCGGGACATAGGAAATCCCATGTAATTTTAAATGGGGTCAATTATTGGCTTCCCTAATTATTTTAGAGAAAAATTCTATTTAGGTTTATTAAAGAGCACTAGAACCCACATTCAAAAGAATAACTTTAGATATTTTTGATGAGCCCGTTTACGGGTTATCGCCGATTTCTTTTTAACTATTTCTCCTTTTTATGGCCCCGTATTTGCGGGCACCAGTCAAGGTAAAAGATGACTGTCAAATAAAGTTGTCATTTTGAAATGTGTGCTTTATTGTTATAAAAACTCGTACATCGAAAATATTAAAGGTGTATTTATGAGTACAAATTAATCTGAATAAAACTAAAATAAAGTATCCAATTACAAGGTTAATTATGACATTTTACATGTTTCAATATTTTACTAATTAATAGGTAGGTACTATTAAATTGTTAGAACTTTAGGATTTAAGAAGATGTTCAAATATTCCTCAAAATGACAACTTTATTTGACAGTCATCTTTTACCTTGACTGGTGCCCGCAAATACGGGGCCATAAAAAGGAGAAATAGTTAAAAAGAAATCGGCGATAACCCGTAAACGGGCTCATCAAAAATATCTAAAGTTATTCTTTTGAATGTGGGTTCTAGTGCTCTTTAATAAACCTAAATAGAATTTTTCTCTAAAATAATTAGGGAAGCCAATAATTGACCCCATTTAAAATTACATGGGATTTCCTATGTCCCGCTCGACGATGCAACACCCGGTATATAGTAGCCTCTCCAACTCCTACCATATTGGCACACTCTGCAATGATGCTACGAACATCACTTGCAGGTTTCTGGTGCACTAGAGCATCATGCACGTTTAATATTAATGTCTTTTCTCGGAGAGAATATGCACTCTTGCTAATTTGACGAAGACACGTTGGCGAAAAACTTGAAGCCATTGTCACAAGTATAGGAAATAATTCAACTTTGGGATAATTCAGTATCTAAATACACTAAAAACATAGTTTGACAAACGCACATCAAATGGCGTAATAATATCCTAAAGCAGGCAAAAATAGGTAAATTTAATTACTAATTACTCCTGTTGTACCTACTTTAACCCTAATATTCCTAATGTATATTTAACAATGGACAGAGGCCAATTTTCTTATTAAATAAGGCATAGTAGGTAATTACTATTATAATAATAATATACTAATTACCAACGCCTATGGTTTACGGTTGTTTTATGGCTTCAACCCTCGATATGAGCTATCAACTGCAACGAAACGGACTATAGATCTTCCTCTATCATGTCGAGCGTATTTTCTTTTACTTCTACCGTTCTTACTGTCATTGGCCTTCCTTCATCTCAATGTGCCTGTTTCAAGAAGACGTTAATAAATACTTTGTCAGGTGTCGGTCATCTCGACGTTCGTACAGCAATTCAGGATCGAGGACTTGACTAACAAAAGTTTAACTATTAAAGACAGAAAATACACGTCAAACAACAAAACGTCAATCAGTCAAATTTGACACATACAAAATGATCAATTACGAGACGTATTCAAATGAAATCCACGTTTAAACTGATTTACTTATAAGATAACAACGCATTAAAAAAAAAAATTCTCGGTAAGCCCAGTTGTCGAAAATTTTTCTCGCCATGTATCTTCGAAACAAAGCGGCCTTTTCAAAAATCATCAAAGGACAACATATTCTAAGAATAGTCCAGGGAATAAAGCTGGATTTATAAACTTGAAAAGTTGGCGAGGTTGAGGTTCAGTTGGTGTTGTTCAATTTAAACTAAAGGGAACACTCAGTTCCATTTATACACTCGTTCATGTTGTTCATGTAAAGCTCATGTAAGGTTCGAAAACTTCCCGGGTAGTTCGAGATAACCAATTTTTACGCTCGGTGTTCGGAATATCTAACCTCACAAACTTGATCATAACTTCAACCTCACCAACTTTTCGAGTTTATAAATCCAGCTTAACCCCTTCAATTTTTACCTTATGTTTAATAAACACCCTGTATAATTGTACTATTAAAAATGATAAAGCCAGTGGCGTACATATTTTTTGTTTTGCTTTAAAGTTGTGATACAATAATTATTTTAAAAAATAAACCTGTTGCAGCCCTATATTAATATGCGACCCTCAAGTATTAGCATGCAATTATAAAACATCCTGTTCATGTCATTTTATAAAATAAAAGAAATAATTTATTGTACAGTTATCATTTTACAAGAACTTTAAAAAGGTGGGACGTACCTCAGTGATATCTCAACGACGTTACTATTTCACTTGACCCAATAATTCCAGCTGGATACAAACACTTTTTGTTTCTTTCATGTCGAACGGTATGCGTGTGCGTATAGAAGACCTTGCAGGGTAAATTATATTGTCATTACATTGAAATGCCATGTTTTATTTACCCTTAATTAATTTTCAACGTCACTCGAACACTTAAAGTGGCATTATTTGTTTCGTTACTTCTGGACTTGCCAAGAGAGGAAGGCACTAAGTTTGAGATATACCTGCAGTGTGTTTTTTAAACTGTTGATTGTGTAAATGTTGGAACCGTTTTATAGAATTAGAAAATGTTATAAGTTCATTAAATACCAAGAATCAAACGATGTTGATGTGTACTAGTACTAACCTTTAGTTCTAAATCACATTTTGCTATGGAGTGCGTGGTGTGGCTTTGTGTTTGATTTTGATTAAGTCATATTTTAAGAAACGTGTGTAGCGGGTGGTAGAATTTGATGAGAGTGGTGTTATTGTAAGTAATTGTCTCTAGGGGGATTCTCCAGGGATAAATCTTGGGGCCTCGTTAGTGTATACAGAGTGGCAAAAAAGTCGCGCATAATGCTTGTAACTTTTGCATTACCTCGTATACGAAAAAGTGACCTTTATGAAAGTTGTTCAGTAAATTATTCCCCACATTTCTACCTGATGAATTTTTTCTGCCATTTTTGGTTTGGTTGTCATAGAGACTAACTTACTTTTTTTAAATGGAACACCCTGCATATTTGGATTCTACTGGGAAAGCTCTGAATTTTTTGTATTTCAAATTTTTATTTATTTAAAATTGTAACTTTATAATAACAAAATAAATTGCCTAGAAAATTGAACAACTTAACATCGGAATAATAAACAAGTGAATACAGGGAGAGTATTTAAACTCCAAAAGCGAGCAGTTAGGGTTCTTTGTGGTGCTGGTATAATTGACCACTGTAGACCACTTTTTAGGACAGCAGAGATTTTGACACTCCCTTCCATCTATATATTCTATCAGCTATTGGAAGTGCATAGAGGGAGGCATCAGTTTCGGACTCATGCGGAGAACCACAATTATCGCACTCGCTCTGCTAATCTCTTAATTGAACCAAATTTCAGACTATCTAAATCTAAAAAAAAATTCAATACAGATTCACCTATACAATATCCTACCCTTGGACTTGAAGAATTTGGGAAATGATCGTTTTAAAAATAAGCTAAAGGAAATTTTAATTGAGAAGGCTTATTACTCCAT
Source organism: Polydrusus tereticollis (assembly GCA_963920685.1). Taxonomy (NCBI): domain Eukaryota; kingdom Metazoa; phylum Arthropoda; class Insecta; order Coleoptera; family Curculionidae; genus Polydrusus; species Polydrusus tereticollis. The sequence goes on along the minus strand of OY987334.1, from coordinate 48,661,747 downwards.
TGAGGAGTTCGTTCAGGAAGCCCGTAACTTGACCATCTGACTCAAGACTCTATATTGCTCTTTTAATTTAATTTTTTTGTTAGTAACATTGCTTTTTGTTTTGTTTCTTGTGTTATTTTCTTATTCTCTATTTTTTAACTGTACTTACTGTTGTTCTGAATGTTTAATTTTGTTTTATTTTGTAAGACTTGCTACAAACTATATTATATTAGTAACGTAGTCAGAATAAATAAATAAAAATAAATAAACCTTTTCAGTGGATCAGGTGTTCAAAATGACCAGCATTTTCTGCTAAGCAGAGCGCCAGTCGATCCCTGAACCCGTCCATAACGTTTAAAAGGAAATCCTCTGGAATGGCTCGAATTCCAGCACTAATTCTGACTTTTAAAGATTCTAAGTCATTTTGAGGGTTTACGTACGTAGACTTTGTTCTTTAAGTGTCCCCACAAATAGAAGTCGAGCGGGGTTAAGTCCGGGGATCGCGCTGGCCAGTCAATAACACCTCTTCTGCCTATCCAACGTCCTGGAAATTGTTCGCTTATGCATTTTCTAAGATTTGCCGCATAATGCGCAGGTGCTCCATCTTGCTGGAACCATACCTGTTCGTTTATGCCATTATTTACACCCGGCAAAACCATTCTGCAAGAAGGAATTATGTGATTCCCGAGGAGGTCCAGATATTTTTCGTCATTCAAATTACCATCTATGAAAAAAGGTTCCACAATATGTCTACCAACTATGCTTGCCCAAACATTAACTTCTTCGGGCCTCTGAGTATGACCTTCCTGAAACCAGTGAGTATTCTCAGCAGACCAATAACGATAATTGTGTCTACTAACAATGCCATTTAAATGGAAAGTAGCTTCATCCGAGAAAATGATATTTGTTGCGAAGTTATTATTGTTATTGCATCTTTCCATCAACTTACAAAATTCAGCTCTTCTATCAAAATCGTCCTCGTTTAACTAGTGCACCAAATTTTTCACTGACTGATGAGACACATTAAAATCCATTGCCATTGGCCTGGATGATTGTGTTGGATTTTCATGTATTGAGAGCATGATATCCATTTCTGTACCGCTCGACACACCATTGACTGATTTATTGAAGGCCTATTTGGATATAATTCATCGAAAAGTTGACAAACCTGATATTGCTTGATATTGATATATCTCTTCATATTTCCGTAACCGCTCATTATTAAAATTTCAACTCGTTTCTCATTAGGTAGGAATAATTATATTTAGGAAGTTTTTCATTTTTGAGCTGTCATTATCTCGGAAACGCTTGCAGATAGGTGAAAATTTGAAATACAAAAAATTCAGAGTTTTCCCAGTAGAATCCAGGTATGCAATAATTATATACATGGTGTTCCATTTAAAAAAAGTAAGTTAGTCTCATGGCAACCAAACCAGAAATGACAGAAAAAACTCATGCAGGTCGAAATGTGCGGAATAATTTACTGAACAACTTTCATGAAGGTCACTTTTTCGTATACCAGGTAATTCAAAAGTTACATGCATTATGCGCGACTATTTTGCCTCTCTGTATACTCTTTAGAAAACAATTTCCGTTGCACGTGACACCCTTTGAGTGACGTCAGCTATCGGCAGTGTTGCTAGCTTATAACCGAGTGAGGGAATTACAGTGGTTTTGTTTTTTTTTATAAAACAAGATAAATTTACAAAAATAAACACAAATTTATTTACTTTATTTGTAAAATATTCCAGGATGACAATATACCTAAATTATATTGAAATAGTCATGTAATTTTATTGTTACTTTTTTATAATATAAAATATGCTCTGGCTATTTGAATAATAAAAATAATAATGCAAAGATGGATCTTCAATCATCCTCCATATCACTTGGCTCACTCGTTTTATTTACTTCAATAACCATGGGTCGAATGTTCAGTCTGTGTAATACATGTTCTCTTTCATACCATTTTAATATCTCGCTTTCTGTGTGCCGAATTGAATTGTTCCAAACATCAGGAGTATCAGTACGCAATGATTCTTTCCACATATTCATACAGTCAGTTTCTGTACTGCCATCTCGACCAATATGTCTATTATAATAATTTTTGGTGTTCCCCCAAATATGCTTAATCGGTTTAAACATACAGTGATATGGAGGAAGCCGTAAAACTTTATGTTCATAGTGCTCAGCCAGGTCAAGACTAAATATTTTTTTGGTGGCTTATGTCTGGAAAGAATTTATGTTTATTCTAGTGCCTCTAGAGTTCCCCAAGGTTCCAGTTTGTGACCTTTATTATTTTTAATTGCCATTAACGACGTACTTTCTGTTACTGGTAATTAGGAAACCTTACTTTTTGAAGATGATTTTAAAATGTATCTGGATCATTGTGTTTGTTTGCAGAGAAGCTTTGATAATGTTGTAGACTGGTAATGCAAATTAATTTAACTTTAATGACAAAAAATGTTCTGCCATGTATCTTATTCTTAATAGGAATATAGTTGAACATACTTATAATATTAATGGTACACCTCTTAAGGGTTGCAGTAATGTGAAACACACAATCTAGCTTTTACTGGCCACATTATGAATTTGGTGAATGAGGCACGTAAAACAATGTTTATTTAAAACTTATTTTGCCAATTGAAGTTCGTTGGAGTAGTGTGCTAAATAAAGGATTATTATTAAAGACCGCATTATATGCAACCAAAAACCTTAAGAATATGCACATATTTTTTAAAATTTATGCAGGATATATGCAAAAAAGATGTCATTAAGCAATGAATATGCGGTAATAGAACAACTAAGTTTTGATATTCTAAATTAAATTTTCATTTAATTAGTGGATTGAGTATTGAATAAAGATAAATTCAAGTTATAATATACTTTATTAAATCAGTTAACACCTAATACAGTTTTTATATCAAACTTATACTGATATTAATTTGAAAAATTATAAAACGCACCAGTTATTATGTGTGCTTTAAGGTTTCGAACTAAAAAATTGTGGCGTCTATCACTAAGGACATGTTTGTAAAAAGAAAACGATCTTTCTACATCTACTGAAGTTATAGGGCAAAATTTTAATTTCGGAACTAAGGCAGGTTCAATAGCTAAATTATTTACAGTTTTCCCTGACTTTATGTTTACGACCTGCCTTAAAATCTTGAAACCTGTGTTTTTTTCTATTAAATTTTCTAATTTTGCCACTACTGTTTTTTCTACCTCACCTCGTATTTCTTATTCAATGGATGTAGCCGTTACTTGATGAAGAGATCCATTATAGAAACTTGATAGGAAAAATACAAAATGTATAAATCTTCACTTATATTATTTATTCCACACTATAACAATTGTTTCGACACACAGTGTCTTCGTCAGATAGTAGAAACTGAATAACAAATTATCCTTTTACAATATAGAGCACACTCCCAAGTTTAGGTACCCTAATTTATGCTTAACAATAGAATTATGTTATTAAGGTATAAAACTTAAATTATGAATACACACCTTTTCTTAATTATTTTTACAAATTATATTATTGAACTATTGTTATGATTACATCTGGAAATACTGGCTGATTATAAATTTAACAGTGGGGAACTATTTAAGTCGAGCTGATCGTTTAATAAAATATCTAATTTTTTACATTTGTTTATTTCCATGCTTTCTAAGAAATTTAGTTTTATTGATTTGTTTTCTACGTGCAATATTTCAAGATTATCGTCAAAATTGTGTTGTTCGGTATTAAGATGTAACGCGTAATGGGAGTTGTTATGTTTTTTATTATAGCTTGTTTTGTGTTCTTTAAGTCTTTTTTCAAAATTTCTACCTGTTTGTCCTGTGTAAATTTTAGTACAACTGCCACATTTTAGTTTATAAACTCCACATTTATGTTCTTTTTTAGTTTTGCTTTTGTTATTTTTGATTAATTTTCCTAACTTATTATTAGTTTTATATGCGACTTTAAAATTTCGTTTCGTTAAGTGTTTTTTAGCAAGTAGTGTAAGTTTACATGTATATGTTAGGGTTTTATAACTTAAGGTATCATTTTGTTTAACTATTGGATAAGCTAAGCTAATTGCTTTATTGTATTGTTTTTTGTTTATTATTCGGTCTATTATATTAGGTTGATAACCATTATTTATTGCTAATTGTTTAATTATATTTAACTCTTGGTTATAACTTTGCTCTGATAACGGAATGCTGATAAGCCTATGCACAAAAGAGTTAAAAGCGGCCATTTTATGAGAATAAGAATGACTAGAATTATTGTGTATCAAAATATCTGTGTGAGAAGGTTTGTGGTATATAGCAAAATTGTGCTTATTATTTTCTTTAGTAATTGTTAGGTCCAAGAAATTGATCGTATTGTTCTGTTCTACTTCAAGAGTAAAAGTTATGTTAGGATGTAAAGTATTGATAGAATTGAAAAAACTTTGAAGTTGGCGTTCCGTCCCGACAAAACAAGCTATAATGTCATCAACATACCTATACCAGTATAGAAATTTACCACCACGAATATTTTTAAAGATTCTATTTTCGAGGTTGTCCATAAATATTTCAGCTAACAGCGGACTTAAAGGGTTTCCCATTATTAATCCTTCTGTTGATACATAAGTTTTGTTGTCAAATTCAAAATAATTTTGGTCTAAACATAATGAAAGCGTTTCTAAGATATCTTGAGTTATAATTGGATTTGTTTTATTTTTAATAAGTAAGCCTTCGACTTAGTTAATTACATCGTTGGGTGGTAACTAGGAAAAAGGTTTTGTACATCAAAAGAAATAATTTTGGCGTTGTTGGGGATATCTATGTTCTTGATCTTATTAACCAGTTCATAAGAATTTTTAATACTGAATTTTGACTCAAACTTACAATGCTTATTGATGATTTCAATAAGTGTAGTAGATAATTTCACTGAAGGTGCAGTGACGTAAGAAACCACTGGCCTAATGGGCATATTAATTTTATGCAGTTTAATTAAAGAATATAATTTTGGAGTTTGTGGGTTCATTACAGTAAGTTTATATTTTTCAGATTCATTAAATATGCTGGAGTCTTTTATACATTCTTTGACTAATTTTTGAAATATTGGTGTTGGGTCAGAATTCATTATTTGAAATTTGGCGGGATCTAGGAATGTGAGTGTTTTGGATATATAATCATCCTCATCTAAAGCTACTATTGTATTACCTTTGTCTGCACGCGTAAAAATAATGTTGTTTTCTATCGTTTTATTTTTTATTGATTTTACTATTTTATAGTCTCTCGAAAATTGACCGTTTAAGGTATCACTTTTATATGATGTTATGGTTCTTGCAATAATATGTTTATCAAAATTAGCATTTGGTAATTTATGTAGCGCTAGTTCACATTCAACTCCTAGATATTCCCTATTTTTTGAATTATCTTTGGGTTTTAAGTTATATTTAAAGCCTTTTTCTAACAACGTAGTTTCTTGACTATTAAAACTTACGTTTGTAAGGTTAATAAATCTATCATAAAAGACATGGTTTGTGAAATTCTTTGTTACTATATGTTTGTCGTTACTGTTGGTCTTAGTAATTAATTTATTTAGTTTTTGCTTCTGATTTGAAAATTTTTTATGAATGATTTGTTCTACCTGAGTTCTGATTTTTTGGTCAAAAATATCAAATTCTATACAATGTAATCTATAACTTAATTCACTGTGAATTACCTTAAGGTAAACGTTGTAAATATCTCTCTTACTGTACTGTATCCCGCGGTCTAAAAGGCACCATTTTCTTAGTCCATACTGTTGGGCTTTCTTGGCTGAGTTAGTGGTGTTGTTGGTTCTGAAGTTCATATATCTCGGATGAACACTGAACTGGATGCACTTGTTGAAGTACCATATATTTTGGGAGCATATTCTACATTTCAGCAGAAGTTTAAAGTACCAGAGGGCTAGGAAGCTCGTCGAAGCTTGTAATAAATATTCAATGGATGTAGCCGTTACTTGATGAAGATCCATTATAGAAACTTGATAGGAAAAATACAAAATGTATAAATCTTCACTTATATTATTTATTTCACACTATAACAATTGTTTCGACACACAGTGTCTTCGTCAGATAGTAGAAACTGAATAACAAATTATCCTTTTACAATATAGAGCACACTCCCAAGTATTTCTTTGCAATTTTGTACACATGTTTCTATTATATCCATCGACTCTGGTAGACTTGTACACGATTCCTCTAGTTGCAAAATACTGTCTGCTATAAATGCATAGTTACACTACTTAATATACATTAACTGTTGTTCCACTTTAGCACTTTAAAATATTTCTTTAGACTTTGCCGCACGAATCCAGGTGCCTCATCTGGTCACGACAGGCTCAGGTGGTAATGGTACCCCGGAAAGATTTTCCTTGTAAAATTGTACTCTTAATGGGGCCTTTATGAATATCTTTTTTACATTTGCTATTAGGTCATTGACCAACGGAAAGGAAACTCTAATAGTTTCCGCAACCCTATTCAATCCGTGAGCTAGGCAAGTTGCATGAATCAAATTTTCATAAAATATTTTTAAATTCTGTCCTGCCTTTATTATATACGGCGCAGCATCGGACAACAGGACAAAAATTTTATCTGTGTTTCTTGAATAAAACGTGTAACTGTGAGGTTGTTTGTTTTTTCCACTTCTTTTATGGCTATAAGGTAAGCTTTTCCGGGTTCTTCTTCTGTGAGTTTTCCGATCATTAAATTAACTATATAACGACCACACGAATCAGTTGTTTCGTCGACGACAATATACACATAGTTACCTCCAATTTCTTTCTTTATTTCATCTAGCACGGTACCAAATACCTTTCCAACGACATTTTTTCTTAATGTTGATTCATCTGGAGCATTACATTTCGTATATTTTTGCAGAAAGACCTTAACTTGCGGGTTGGTTAACTTGTTTAAAGGAATATTAGCAGCCAAGAACGTTTTACATAGATCTTCGTTAAACTCTGACTGGTCATGGTTTCCGTTTTTAAAAATCTCAAATGACTGCTTCAGCGTTGACTGTATGGGACCAGACTTCATCTTGCTAACCTTAGCAATGTGAGACGGCGTCTTAATGTGTTGGTCTATTTGAAATTTCTTTGAGCAGGAAACAATTTTTGAACAAGACTTGCAAAAAACATGGTCGCCGTCCAAAGCAAGTTCTGGTTAGTTCATCCACGAAATACATAGTATTTTCGACATAATCACCGCTTTCACTTTCACTTTGTTTGCGTTTACAATACTAACTGCGGCTACGACAAACGACAACCTTAATAATACTGACAAACTGTAACAAATGTGAGCAAATAAATAATTATAGAAGGTGTAGATAAAGAACTTCTAGTTAAAACATGTGGTCAGAAATACCCACCCACTGATGGAATTTCTCAATAGAAGAATAATAGAGTTTATTTTATTAGTTTATTACTTTATTAATTAGCCTATTTATTACCCTCTTATCTTCAGACCCCGACAGCACAGGCGACACGGCGGCGTGCGACTATAAAACGTAAGAGAAGAACACAGAAATCCCAAAACATTCTTAGATATGCAATAAGTTCTTAAAATATGCATTTTTTCCTTTAAAATCACAAGATATGCAAAAAATGCATATATATGCAAAATGCATAAAATCCGGTCTTTAATTATTATAAATATAAATGAACGCTTTTTTTTCAGATATCTACGATGTCCCAGCGCGGTATTGGTCACGCATCTCAAAAAACTGATACGCGCGAAATACGAGCTGACGGAGCATCACAGGGTGGACGTGTTCTATAACCAAGATTGCCTTAATCCTTCTTTTTCCCTTATGGATATCTCATATATTTATTCATGGAAAAAGGTAAGAAAGTATCCAAGTTTATTTAGTTTGCACACACAGGTACATACTGAAAAGGGATATCATAAAAATTAAATACTAACTAAAACACAGTTACTTAGATGACTAATACATTTGAAGACATTCATACTTATACTAATTAAAAAAGGGTGGAATATATGCACTTAAATTCAGCCAAAATATGCGCATATATTGTTTGCGTTTAAAATATGCAGTCATATGTATTTTTTTGACCAAATATGCATACTTGAATGCAATATTTCTTAATTTATTATAGTAAAATAGGGTAAAGGAACACAATGGGTTCTAAATAAGATGTTTATTTAAAAAAGATGCAAAAAAAAACAAAGAAAAATAAAAGTAAACAATTTTTTAACCTGAAATGGTATAAAAGGCATTTATTACTAAATATTTTTTTTCAAAATTTTCAACTAAAAAATATTGTCTTCTATCAGTAAAAATATGTTTATACAAAGAGAAGCTTCTTTCAACATCTACTGATGTAATCGGACAATAATTCAACTTAGGTAGTCAAGTGTAAGGCCAAGATACAACTTCGTTGGATGGTTTATCTTCATATTATATGCTTTTTACTGCAGTTAAGTATTTAAATCCTTCATTCTTTTTTACAGTTACATCCAATTTGTTCCTTACTTGACCTCCTACCTTACCGGGAATGTTGTTGCATTTAGCGGAATTAGTTTCAACAATACTAATATGACATATAAATATGTATTTTAACATTGAAAAACACCCTTATATCAAAAACGAGGCAACTCCGGACACTTGTTCATATGAACTTTTTCTCTTAGAATATCATAAGGAATCACCCCCTTAAGTTACATACCGTACTTGTGACAGACCCTGTAGATTGGATATTGTGGTGGAATTGAATCGAAAAAAGCCTTTTTGTCGGAAAATAGAACATTATTCTTATCGACAAAGCATAGTGCGGTGCAACCCAATAAAACAACAAAAGAAATCGATTCACAAACTTAAAAATAAAATGGTATCGAAGAAATAAACTAAAAATCACCCTCTTTTGTTCAATCCTGTGTCGAAATTATCCCTGCAAATATCTCGAACGGCATGTACTATAAAAATAAACCAAAATTACGCCTTTTTTAGTCAACCTGCTACGCTGCAGACGAAACCTTCAGCTGGACCACACCTTGCGGACTAGGCTGATAGGTTGTCAGCACGGTCATCTGCGCTGGCTTACTCTTGCCGCGCAGCAGGCTCGTATCTACCCTCTTTGAGATATCCTGGACTACGTTTCTCATTGATGTAACGTCTGGGGTACTGAATATATTGCACCACTTGATAAATATCTCATTATTTTTATCCAACATACCCAAATATTCCATCTGAGTATAGTAATTTTCAATTACAATTAAGTTAATAATTTTTTTTTTTACAGAAAGATCCTTTAGATTTGACCTACAAAATTTACGAATGCCGAGCAAAGAAGCCAAAGCTCGACACCACCGATAATGGCGACCATAGCGCACAAAACAACAATAATAACAACTGGAAAGAAGTACAACTTAGGATAAGCGAAAACGGTGAAATGTCTATAACAGGCATTGAGGATTCCAGCATGTTGGAGTTATTGGACGCGACGGAAAATTTCAAGAACGAATTTGTGATTAATGAAGGGAAAAATTTGGAGAACTTTCCGAAACCCATTCAAGTCGATGCAGACATCGGCAACAGCGAGGTCAAAATTCAAGCAAAGGCCTCTGAAAATGCTCCTACTACTAATAAACAACTCGAGAATGCTCAAAAACCCGTCGAAAACCATTTGGCAACGCCGAAAAAAGAACTTCCAGGCCTTAAGTTGATAGGCAAGTCTTCCTCAAGCAGTTGCACACTACCTACATTAACTACCACCAAGGCATCTGGTGCAAGCACCAAGCAAGCGAAAAGTGGCACTAAGACGGTGACTAGTGGTGCAAAGACAGGAAATAGTGCGTCTAAGACGGTGAATAGTGGTAACAAAGCAAGTTTGGAGGCGAAAAAGGTACCAAGTGCGTCTACGGAAGCTTCTAAGGCATCAAGCTCAAGCAGTAGCACAAAGACATCTAGTACGAAGCCCACCAAAACCTCCTCTGACACTAAGTCGACAAAAAATTCGATGCCGAAAAGTATAGAGTTAAGTGCGACGTTAAATCTGAATAGTGAATTGTCTGTGATTCCCTTAAGTGCTAGTACAAGTTGCGTGTCTTTGACTTCGTGCGGTGGTACTACTACAGTCTTCAGCACGATTAACAAGAGTATGTGTAGCACCAGAATGGAGAACAGTGATGTTCAGAATAGTGGGGGATGTGATGGCAAAAGCCAGGGGTTTATGTAAGTACCTTTTTCGTTATGGAGTATCTAAAAAATCGGTATATTTAAGTGTTCAAATTTGTATCCACAATTTCTTGCCTTTTAGGATTTGCAGTAAGGAAAATCCCACAGAATCCACAGTTAATAATATCTCTAAGGAATCAAAAAACTTAAAAAGGAAATGCGAAGAAGACGAAAAAACCATGGAAGTTCCCGCTAAGCTTCCCAAGCCCACGATACTAAACCACTCCATCGGTTTGATGAATCTTTCTAACAACCATCCGCTGAAAAAACACTCAAAAATGAATCGGAATGGCGAACACTTGCTCAAGGCGCCCGAAATAAGTGAAAAGGCTCCTATTTCTACGCCTACCTTGACCGTTAATCACGTATCTGTGTCCCAGAAACACATTTCAATGGATTGTACTCCTGCCAAGCCGATTATTATTAATAAAAATGTTAGCAGTCTCCAAATCAATAGGCCGGGTACACCTAAATCTGCTCAGAAGGGAGGCCAAGGGGGGAATGTGCCTTGTTATGCTAATAAGACGGTGTTCAACTCAGTGGCAAGCTTAACTAAACTGGAGAGGAATGGGGATAAGATGGAGGGTACGCAAGGAAAAACTGAGGTAAGGTACTTCTAAAACAACCTTGTGAAATATTTAATTGATCCTTTTATATTACAGGTTCTTAACTCTGTAGTTAACTCAATTCCAAAGTCTTCCCTCCATCATCACGTCCCCTCTTACCAAACTTCCCATCACACGCCCATTATAACCCCCTCTCAACTGCCTCATCATCAAAATATAAATTCTTTGCAATTGAAACCCCCAGCCTGCTCAAATTCAACCCACAATCAAGAAAAAACTGACCCGAAAACGTCTCAGGGTTATGTAGCGACGTCGCAAGGCAACGCAGCTGCGTCCCTAATCGCTACATCACAAACCAACATGATTGCATCACAGTTAAGCGCGTCTAGTTTGACCAGCTTAAAGACTAGCATTGCTTCATCGCTAGCAAACTTGACATCTAAGAGTAACGTGACAGTTTTATCCCAGAAACGAAGCGACGTCTCTCATGATTCTTCCCAGCCCTCTCAGCTCACTATACCTCACTCTGTAGCTACCAACCATCTGATTCACGCCAGTACATTAAGCTCCGCCCCTTCGTCGGTCCACAACACACCCCCTACGTCAGCGCCTAGTAACCACGCCCCCGCGTCGATTAAAACCAAACCTAGCACGCCCATTGGCTACAAAACGTTACGGGACCCGCCCAAAAGCTGGAATTCGCAAATTAATTCTCAGATTGCTCGAGTTAATCAGAATGTTAAGGCGCAGCAATTAGCTAATGCTGCGTCCCTATGCGGCGGAACTAACGCGCAGGGGCGGTTCGTTGGCGATTTGAAGAGCGTGAGGCCGGCAAAGTTCTTTAAAGGGAGGAATATGCCCAGATATTTGGGTAAGTGATTAATTTATTTATTGGATTTTTTTTTACTTCGTGCAACTTGCAGGTTGTCCTGCATCGGGTGTTAAACCGATGTACCAACTCCAGACTAGTTCGGATAAAGATAAGCCTCAGGAACTGCAAATTGCTCCGCAGATTGCCAAATCTGAAAAGAGCGAAATCAAGAAGCATTCTATTGTTAAGATCGATCCGAAAACGCTGAGGCCTATAAGCGAAAAAGCACCAGAGACGTCTAATCTGAGCAATATCACCAGTAATTTGACGTTAGGCACAAATCAAAATAACCAGGAGTTAAGGTAAGAGTAATTTTTTACTTGTGTACACACTCGCGATATTCGAGCAATCAGAAAATTTGGTTGCTTGTTCGTAATTCAAGACATCGCATCCCAACAAACATTTTAAGTTAAATTTCCCTTTATTCGACCTCTAAACGGGTCAAATATTTTGCATGACCAATTATATATAGGGATAATTTACCTACATTTGTTTTCCTATTGCCCTCTGTGCGGAAAGAAACTAAAGTAATTTGAAGGTCGAAAATAGGTTGATAGGGTTTTTCTGTCCAATAAGTTAAAACGAAGTGAAATAAATATAGACCTATTTTACGTCTAAATGTGGAAAGTGAGACCAACCTTTTAACCTAAATAGGAGCAATAAGACACTAGACAATAATACAGAGAAAATATTATATCTGGCGTTAGAAGGAAAATACAACAACTTATGCCAACACTTCCAACAGGACAAAATAAATTATAAAATGGAGTTCGACTTAAGTAGATATTAAGAATGGCCGCTTATTATAACTTCAACAATAAAGTGATATAATTAAGTTTTATCATTTTTCTGGACCGAAATTTGGATGCGAAAGAAATGTGTTTGTGAATTATAGTGATGAAACTTCGAAAAACAAAATGCGCCCTTAAAATATGCGTTTTTCTATGTATTATTACGATAATTTGAAATATTTTTACCATTAACCTAAGAACAGAGTGTCTTCAGTATAAACATTATATTATTATGTACCTAAAGTTTTAAAAAAACTTTCTTTGACGAAAGATATCGTAGTCTAATGGATTTTCCACTCACCTTATGTAATTCTTTAAATTTTAATTATTGTTTTTTTATAGTTGTCGATAAACAGGAAAACTAATAATTATTAAATATGGCCGTTTTTATATTTTCCCCTTTATTGTTAACTTTGAGAACATGTTTTCCTGGTCCGAGGTTAAATTGGCAATCATTTATCGAATTTAAAGTTAAATCGTCCCTAAATAAGACATTTCTAGTTATCAGTCAAAGTTAAATTTAGGGGAATTTGTAGGATTCGCGCTACCCAATACCGGAACCGATCTATTCGTTTTAAATTTCGAGTAGTGTAGTATCGTCCGGAGTAGTCTGGACCATTTCAGCTTTCGTCTGATATGAACTTGCTTCGTTTTCACTGTCTCTCTCTAATAATATTTTGATCGTTAAACGATTTGATTCCGTATTAACATTACAATTGGCACATCGGATTTTGACAACTGACACATTTCATAACCGATAAACCGATGATTCTTTTGGTTCTAAAGAAATAAATTCGTCTTGGTCGTCTTCTACTTTCGACCCTATTTCACACTCCTTAGGGATAGCCGTGTCTAAGGAACTTATTGACGTAATTTCAGGCTGAAAATCATTGTTGCAAGTCGCGTTAATATGATTTTTCTTGATGATCCTGTAATATTGTGTAGTATCTCTGTATGCTTTTATTTTCTTATTCGAATTTTGTTTTGGCATTTCAAATGTTACCCCGCTACGCCCTTTAAGGTTAGAAAGAAAATACGGACACAACTAAAAACATAAACAAATGTCGTTAAAGATATATAAAGGAAACATGTAACTTGAAGGTAATTTGTAATATGTAATCTACGACCTCAACCAGGACAACTTTTCTAACAGGTCGATTGTACAAGCAATGTTAGCCTTTGAGGTTAATCAGAAAGTTATGAAGTAAGTAGTTCAATTTGTAACCACAAAAGGTCTATAACTTTGGGAACAATTTATATGGCAAAATTATCCAAAATATTACTTGTTTCTAAAACTGCATGGTCAGTAAATTATTTGGACTTTTTTTTAGGCAATAATTAGGTAATGTTTACCTAGCGTAATAGCCAAAAGATTCCTTAATTATGAATACATATATTGAGTAACAATTAAGTAAATTATGACTTAATCATATTCCTTATTAGGATTAAATATTTTTAATGTCTCAAAGAGGTAATTTATTTGTAATTTTTAACTAGGTAAATTAAACTAAAAGTAGATTTCCCTATAACAAATTATTTAAGTTGTAGACATCCAAATTTTGACTTAGATTTTAGAGTTCGAATCTTTTGTGACTTTTAAGAAAACATTTAAGGCAAAAATAAGCAAATATTTGCCAATTTAGGATTATTTTCCTTCCGTTCTGGTCTACATTTCTACATTACTTAATATGTTTGTTGGGATGCAATTTGATTACCTTTATACACTGACTAGGAAATTTACTAGCAATTTGGTTGCATTTGATGAGGTTGGCAATCTGTTTGCTTGGTAATTTCATCGAAAAATGTTTTCAATACTAAAAATGGTGTACTGCCAGACTGGTCATAGGAAATCCCATGCCATGTAAATTTTGCTACCATCAAATATTTGCTCCCCTATTGATTTTACATCAAAAGTGTATTTGACTTTTTTGATGGTCTTTGTATGATGTACTTGCACACTAAATTTATTATTTTCTAATAAGCCAGTTATGTACAGGAGTTCTGAAAATTATATGCTTCACCCTGATTGTATTTCAAAAGTCCATGGACTAGCAACAGGAGTTCCTAAATTGGAATCGTGCAAATCTTGTACTTAGTTGTGACATCCATAATTTAAGAGCACCTTAAAATATGGAAAAATTTATATTTTTCGTGCTTTTTTTAGGATAAATTCGTCACAAGGCGATTTAAAAATAAACACGAGCTCAGTGTCGATATTTAATCCTTTGAAGCTACAGAGTTCTCCAAAAAGTGAGAGAAAGTCACCGAAAAGCCCTCATTCACCAAAAGTGAAAAGCAGCCCGAACGGTAGCAACACATCAGGTAAGCATTTTCAGTTATTCTAAGTATGCAATAAGTAAATCAACTTATTAATTGGTATTGTATTAATTAAAAACATCTTTTAATTAATATCTTAAAACAATACCTACTGATATTATTATTACGCACCTACGCGATATGTACAGGGTGTTCGCGTATGTTTTGCCCAATAGATATCTCCATTATTATTGGTTTTAGAGAAATTGTTAAATTAGCAAAGTTATAGCATTTTCACCGAACCTTCAGGAAATGAAATGAACAAAAACAACTGAGTATCGGAAGTGACAGTTTTTTGACAAGTGACAGTTTTTTCAAATGAAATATATTGGCCACGCAGTTAAAATTAATGTACCCACTAGGGAATTAATCCAGTACGTTATTAGCTATATTGACGTTGATGCAAAACAAAAACCGATGCACGTCATACCCTTCGAGTGACGTCAGTTATCGACAGTGTTGCCAGCTTGTAACCAAAATTTTCGAGTGAGGGAATTATACAGTTTTTTTTTCATAAAAACAAGATAGATATACAAAAATTTCCCATAGTTTATATATTTGTTTACTGCATAATACCCTTTACCATCGACTTTAGTAGATCTAACACTTCTTTTATTTTCATCTTGCCAAGATCGACTAATGGTACCATTCTAAAAAATCCATGTTTCATCCAAGAAAACGAATTGGTACAAGAATACTTTTTTTTCTTTAATATATTCTTTTAAAAATACTAGTCGTTTAAAAGCTACATGGGAAAGTTCCATAAGCCCTCGCCTCAGTTCATCGTTTTACCATCCGAAGCCTACTTTCTTGAAGAGGCTTCTTAAACAGTTAAGACAACCATCAAACAGTTGTCTGTCTTTTAAGTTGTCAAAGTTACATGACGTTCTAAAAAAAAATACAACTTACTTGTTTCGTACATTCCATAAATAGTGCCACGGATAGAACTTATATCCTTTCCTTCACACATTTACAACTCTCTTTGAATTAGAACGTTTGTTTTAGGGTGATTCTAATAATTTATTTTCCCTAACTGTTGTTGAAATTGCGCTTACAGTGGAGATATAGATAAAATATCTAGACCTTAACATACTTTTTAAATTTACTTCTCTGTACTGCTGTTAAGGGTAACAATAAGCCATTGTTGTTAAGTTCTTCCTGAAAATAGCTTCTTAGAAAAGCTATTAGCTCTTTGCACCGACTATTTATATGCCTCGGCATTTTTCACAAATAGTAAACAACGTAATCGACAGAGATATGTATGTGCTCTTTTGTTTCTCTTAATAGAGCAGTTTTTTAATGCTATTTATGAGAAGATCTGGAGTTTTTGTTAAAAAATAGACAGCAACCCGGAATCACGAATATTTAAGGTTAGTTTTGCATGAAAAAAATGTATTAATTTTTACAAGCTTAAATAAACAAAATATTTGCTATAAGTGGGTTCGTATCAAAGAATAAAGGAACATTTTTCAAGCTATATTAAGGAAAAAAACAACTCAACTATTCCAATCACTTATTATGCAATCATAAATTTAACTATAATTACCAAATTCTCCACACTGAAAATAAAGGCCCTAAATTAAATTTGTTGGAATCCCTGGAAATAAATAAACTTAAGAATACCGACCGCTTATTGAATTGTCAAACAGATTTAAATAAATCTCCTTTGTTAAATCTATTTTAGTACCTACCCTAATTATATAGATAATTGTTAGAAAAACCAGAATTTATACATTTTATACATCTTCCCTTTTATACCATTCATTCTTGAAAAGGCTACAGTGCCAGTGATAGCGAAACTAGTTGAATTTTATAAATAATTCTTAAGTTCCAAATATAGTGGAATTAAAGTAAAAAGTGTGTTTACTTTCTCATATAGTTTAGTTATGGAATTCCACCAAGTAACGGCAGAGTCAGTTAATTTCAAAGAAGAATACTTTAAGTTTGTAGTAAATTCAATATCGCATAAAGTTCCAATACTTTTTGCCCAAATTTAATTTCCTCGTGTTTTCTTACGGATTTACAATTATCAGCTGATTGATCACGTGCATCGGTTTTTGTTTTGCATTAAGTATAGTTAGGACTCTTTTAATAAGGATGGCAGTATAGGTTTCCAACGTTTTCACTTTGTGTTAGTGATCCAAGTATTCCAGTTTGCGCTTAATAAAACTGTTTTTATGACCGATTACTTTCAGCGGCAACCACGAACACAACTCCGAGTTCACCGTCTCCTAACACACTGTCTCCGAAGCAGCACAGAGATAAAACGAACTTGACGTTCACTCCGCCGAACCCCTTTGTTCCGAACTTAACCAGTCCTACGCTGAGTCCGAATCAGTTTTTGTATCCGGCAGGCGGATTTCCGAGTTACGATCCCAGGGTGATGGCTGCTTATCACAGGTGAGAGTGTTTCTCATACATAGTGGTGACCCAATATTCGAAATATTGTATGTAAGAAATAAAACCTGCTATACTTCGGTACCAAAATAATTGGCAGTGACTCATTTTTACCGGGGCGTGCAAGACGTAAGGGGAACGCCAATTTCAGAGGCGGGTCATCTTAAACAATAATAATTCAAAAAATATATGAATTTTTGTTTATTATTATAATCTATTTACATTTACTATAATAAATATAATATTATAAATTAAACTGAAAAATAAATTAAGCTTTTACATTTGGTGATCTAATGAAGTAATTAGAGAAACTAAATTACGCAGGTATAAAATCCAAAAAGAATAATAAAGCAAGGGTATATGTTATTTTTATAATGTTTTTATTATACTACATAATAATAGAAACATAATAGTGGATTAAGGGCAAAACCTAAACCTAAATTATAAATGTTTATAAATTTCCTAATTATTGTTACTTAATGAACACTAATTAATAATAATTTGACAAATTATAATCCACGCCGACATTAAAAAGTGTTATAATGACAATACGTTACAGTTTTAAATTCATTATTACCATTACAGCGATTATTCACTATCTGACGATGAAAACATTTCATTACTGTCGCTACTGCTGTCATCTGCAGGATTTATAATAATAGGTTCTACCATGACTTTAACGCGTACATCTAAGTCCCACATTTTTTTTTCTACGTCCTCGACATATAATACGCACTTATGCCAATCTGCTGCTTGTACATTCGCTATTGCCGTTTTTAACAGTTCTTTAACATCTTTTAATTTAAAAGTTTTATTTTCACGCGCCACTTCGCCTTTTGTCTGTGTCCATATAAGCTCGATTGGATTTAAGGCGGTAAACGTAATATTGTAACTCCTCGTTCACGAGCCATTTCATCCACTACATATTTTGTATATTTTTTTTTTGTGAAGTCTTGCAAGATCGAGCAACTGCACTTTTAGCATTTTTTCGCCAAATGCAATATTTTTTTTTTTCGAGCCAGTCAACAATCTTTCCTTTTTGCCACGTAGAAGTTGGCAAAGCTTCCACCCGACGGCTGTGGTATGGTGTATTATTCATCACGATTACCGACCCACGTTCAATATGCGGTAAGATGGATTTAAACCAATCTTCAAACACTCCCGAGTTCATATCCTCATGATAATCACCGGTTTTACGATATTCAAACACGTTTTACCCACCTTCAAGAAAACCAGAATCACTCCCGATGTGGGTTATAATTAACCGACGACCTTTTCCTGAATGAGCTTTCAATCCAGTGGACAGTCGATTGATAAAGGTGTTACGTGTATCTTTAATGTTGAGATCTTGCCAAATGTAATTCACAGTGTGTCCTTCATTTAACCATGTCTCGTCCGTAAAGTAAATTATTTTCCCTGCACAGCGATATTGTTGTATTTCTTCTAGATACTTTCTACTCTATAATAAGATTTCTTTCTTTTCCACCAAAAGACTTTTGCCATTTCGTTTTAAGAATCGAGAATTCAATTCTGGTAGTGTACGCGTTAGAACTCTTCGTGAAATTTTTTGCATATTTTCATCCCTTTCAATTTCGGCAGAAATTTTTTTAAAATTTGGAAGTTCATTTCGAAAAAAAAAATGCAAGTACTTTCCAACGAATGACTAACTTTGTTTACTGATCAATAATAGCTATTTTCCTAACAAGTGCAGAAAATCGATTTTTCCGCACGCAAATGCCGTTGACAGCACGACGCGTAGCGGAGTGGTGTCAAGCATTTAAGTGCGGAAAAATAGGTTTCTGCACGTGTTAGGAACAATAGTTTTTCTACTAGCGTGAGGAAACAAATTGAAAATAATTTAAAAAACGGAGTTTTTTTTTAAATTTTTATTACAATGAACAAAATTTTACAATATTAATTCGTTCATCTCTTCATCGGAAATCATTTTGCGTGCCGAAGAATTCAGCAAAACTCCAGTAGAAAAACTGATAAACTAGTTTAAATTTATAACATTCTGTTGACAGTGACATACAAATCAACAACTGGTTATATACACCATAGCAACTAAGATATTTCAAAGGTAATATGATGAACAGTGACTTCAAATCGTACAGCATTTAATTTAATTAAATTTAATTTCAAAATATAACAGTGCGGAAAAATCTTTGCCGCACGGTGCGGAAAAGTGGATTTTCCGCACTAAAACATGTGCGGAAAATGCGTTTTTCCGCACGCTAGTAGAAAAAAATCTTTTTCGTCCTCTTGTTTCCTTCTGATCGGACACTTCAGTATTCCTATTGTCCTTGATATTTATATGTACAGTACGGCAAGATGTCTTAGTCAATGTGGCACAAAGTTCTGCTGCATCAGTGAATGATATTCCACTGTGTGTACTTGGAATTCCCTCATACACATTTCTTACCATTGTACGCTCCCCAGGTTTTAAATGACGTCGTTTTGTAACTTGTTGGTTACTATCACTTAAAGAACTCGCCTGCATTATAATATTTGCTGTTTTGAATAACCACCAAAATAATAAAACTAAATTGCTAATATCCTCTTGATTGAAACTTGTCTACGACACTGAACGTTGGTTAGAGGCGATAAGAAAGCGCGCGAGCGCCTTTAGACATGGGTTTTTCCTACCTGCGTTGCCAAACTAAGTAAAACAGGTACCGTAGGGTGAAAAAGCCCTTAATGTCATGCCGATTTCGGTAAATTTTATGGAAATTTCAGTGAAATCTATTAAAACTTGGCAACATCTAATGACCTATTTATGCACAAACTTCCCAAGCGGTTTGGATTGCTTTTATTTAACTTAAAAGTGGGCGAATCAATGTTAATTATTTTCGCCGCACACCGTTAATGGTTATATGAACAGTTTTGCCAATTATTTTGGGACCGTAATTACCAAATTATTCAAATGTCGAAATAGAAAACAAATGCTCTTAAACATGCGGTCAAAAAGGCTTAATTTTTGATATATAGGGTGTCAAAGCTTTATTTTTTATTCAGCTTATGGTACACCCAACGAATGGCCGCAGCGGCAGCAGCCGGTTTTGTTCCCCCTCCAATGCCCCATGCTTTTGGTATGAATATTGGAATAAACACGGGAACCACCACAATCGGTCAACAACAGCACAATCCAGGGGTAAGACTACCTCACAACCTTTTCTATTGTTCGAAACTCATTTATTTCAATTTTAGATCTCCCCCAAACACTCGACTCCTCCAAAAAGCTCCGGCCAGCCCTCCCCAAGGGGCGGGGCTGCAACTCCCTCCCAACCGAAAGCCTCGCCCACCCCGCCTAACAAAAAAACCAAAGAACCCACCGCGAGAAACGAAAAAAGTCTTGAGACGGCGCTGAATAAGTTGTCTCAAAATAAGGCAAAAGAGTTGAGTAATAATAAACAACAGCAAGTGGGCGGTAGTAAAAAAGTGGGCGGTAACAAGTTGCTAGTCGAAAATAATGTGCCAGTTGATGCGACGCCCAAAGTGGTGGGTGGAAGTAAAATCTCGGGCGGGCTTAATTGTTTAGGGGATCCTCAACAAAGAGTGTCATCTAAGGAATTGGGCGCAAGCGATGCCCAACAGAACAGGGTGAAGAGTACGATGTCGGCATTGGAAAAGTTAAGTCAGAATAAAGCGATTGAAATTTTGGGCGGCAGTTTGTTGGATGGAAAAGATAAACCTGCCAAGGGTAAGTGTATAAACTTGTTTCAAGTTTTGTCTCTTTCTTTATACAATGATTTTATTTCAAAACAATTTGCAACAAATAGGAAACTTGTTGATTTTATTCTTGTATTTTTACTTATGTAATTTCAGGACATTCAACACCTCCGGTAATCGAAGACTCGTCCAATGAAATCGCGAAAAGACAATCATCTCCGACTACTAAGAGCAATTGTAGTCAAGAAACGCAGCCAGCGAAAAGCATGCTATCGTCTGCGCAGAGCCAGAATAAGGTTGAGGAAGTTAAGCTGGTCTCTACCTCGACATCCGCGCCATCTGAATCTAAATCTGTATCACCTGAACTTCAGACTAGGTTGGGGTGCTGTCCCGATCCGTTAAATGACCAGAACAGCCAACAGGAAAAAATTAATTCCGAATTGGGACAAAACAGGTTGGAAGAGGGACACAATAGGTCGGAAGAGGGACAAAATCAAGTCGAAAATAGGTTAAATCAGGACCAAAATGGGTCAGCTGAGAGTCGTACTGGTTCGGTGTCTTCAGAAACAATTTCTAGTGCTAAAAACGAAATAAAGGCTAAAAACGCCGAACTGGGCGATGGGTCTAAGTGTCAAGTTGAAAATAAAGGTTCAGATATCATCGATCTCCAAGTGACTTTCAGTGATAATATCGACAAAGTCGAGGTGAACAGTGAGGAAAAACAATCAAGTGATATTAAAGCTAGTAGTTCTCGAAGCTCCGTTGACATGACGAATGGCAACACTGGAACTGTCGAATCCAGCGACAACATCGCTAATGGAAAAGCGCTCGGCAACATTGCCGAGGAGGTGTCAGTTGCTCTTGTCGTGGGCGATAAATCTGACAACGTCGAAAATAAATCTGATAGTGTTACAGAGAGTGATAAAGGTGGCGGGGAGAAAATGTAATATTTATAGGTTTTACTAGTCTTTTAAAATTTTAATTTTTATGTAAGGGTGGGGTGTAATCTTTTTATGTTCTTCATGAAGATAAGGGGAGCAAAATATGAAAATGTCAGCAAAGCTTATGACGTAATAAACCAGGCAGCAATTGAAACGGAACAATGACGATTATAAGTCATATTTAATGCCCTGCAACTTTAAAACCATTTAACGAATTTTTTAATAGAGCAAGTTGTAGGGAAATAATCCTTTTTTTGGGGGGGGGGGAGCATTGGTTTCGATTGTATTTAGTAAACAATCATCTCCAGACCAGAAGTTTCACAAATGGCTTAAAGAACAAATTACAATATTTAAAAACCCGACATACAAACAACGGCCATAGGAACTTCCACCGAAAATTAACATTGGTGGAGCCTATGATGGTGAACGCCCATAAAACAAAAACTGATTTCCATGAATCCAAAGATGAACATCACGAGTATAAGAATAAATACACAGTGTGTAAAAAGTCCCGGACCGGTCAACTATTTAGAAAATGGCGCACAATATAAAAAAACTTCCGGTATAAAAGTTGTAGGCCTTAAAAAAATCTATAAAACTAGGACATCTGTAATTATACAGGGTGAATCAAACAGTCATGGTAAACAAAACCTTGGTTTATTCAAATGGAATGACCCCTTTTTAATCACGTTTTCTGATTCCTCTAAACATTCTAAGCAACAATTAGTTTAAGAAATAATTTGAGTTAAAGGACATAAATGCAAGTCGTTACTTAATTAAATGTTGAAAATGCCCCCCTCCCACAGTTTGACAACGGGCTAGGTTATAATAAAATTTGTCGATGACGTTTTGTAACATTTCTTGGTTAATAGATTCACATTCTTTAATAATTCTTCTCAATTCGTTCAGATCTGCGATTTTGTCACATACACTTTATTTTTTAGTTGTCCCCAGAGAAAATAATCAAGGGGCGTTAAGTGTGGCGACCTAGCGGGCCATTCTATGGGGCCCCTTCGCCCTATCCAGCGGTTAGGAAAAGTATTATTTAAGTAAACTCTTATAGCTCGCCCAAAATGAGGAGGAGCTCCGTCCTGCTGAAACCACGTATGTCGTAATAGTGGTCCTACTGTATTGGTTATTGCTGGCAAAATTTAATTTTGCAGCATGTGGTTGTGTTTTATAAACAATGGATTTAAGATGTCCCCAAAGAAAGAAGTCTAAGGGTGTTAAATCCGGTGATCTTGGAGGCCATTCAATTGGTTCCCTTCTGCCAATCCATCTATCCGGGAATCTCTCGTTTAACCACCGTCGGACCGGAAGAAAATAATGAGATGGAGCACCGTCCTGCTGAAATGTTATCAAATCCTCTTGTAAAACTGTATTACCCTCTGCATCAATTTGAGTTTCTAGCTCATGGGTGATAAGAGGATCAATAGTCTCTTCAAGCATATTAAGGTACAGATCACCTGTCAAGTTTCTTTCAATAAATAAAGGACCAATAATGGCATTTCCAAGAATACCAGCCTAAACATTAACTTTTTGGGGATATTGTGTATGTCCTTCTCGAAAAATATGTAATTTTACCAAGAAATTCTTTAAAAACTAGATTTGGCAATCGAACAGGTAACGGGATTTCTTTGGGTGTTTACAATATGATAAAACTATTATTGCAGTTATTAGGTCAAACGAAATATGCTTGGATGGACTTAACATTTGGAGATAGTCAGAAAGACCACAGAGTAAGTAATTTCTTAGGAAATTAGATTCTAATGTGGAGATAATATTCTGCATTCAAATTCCCCTCTATAAAGAAAGGTCCTGCTAATCTATTGCCAATAATACCGGCCCACACATTTACTTTCTGAGGGTGTTGAGTGTGTGTTTCTCTCATCCAATGTGGGTTCTGATCAGCCCGGTAACGACAATTATGTCGATTGACATTCCCGTTTAACATGAATGTTGCCTCATCCGAAAAAACTATTTGATTAAAAAAATTGTTATTTTCCTTCCTGTTCATTACTTCGCAAAATTCCATTTTACGTTCGAAATCGTCTTCTGATAATTCCTGGACTAAAGTTATTTTATAGGGGTAAAAATTACTGTTTTTTAAAAATAGTTTCAACTGATTTAAAACATACGTCAACTTGGGTAGCAGCTTTTCTCAACGACAAATGTGGATCCTGAACAAAATGAAGTAATGTCTCTAATTTTTTTTCATCACTAGTTGCCGATTTTGGTCTTCCGGAACGAACTTTATCTCTGCAACACCCGGTTTCCTCGAATCTTTAAACTGTTCTCACAACTGTAGATTTTGATATAGGCTGTCGGTTTGGAAAAGTTATATTGAAAAATTGCTTTGTTTCGGTAAATGATCTTTGTCGGTCTCCAAAACTTCTGATCATTAGTAAAGTTATACGTTCCCTTTCGTTGAGAGACATTTTCAGAAATTAATGTGACAGTGACGCAAAACATTCTGGCACCAGCATGTAAAAATGCAAAATGTACGTAATATCTTACCTGTTGTATTTATGTCCTTTAACTCAAATCATTTATTAAACGAATGGGTTTAGCCATATGACATGTTTCATAATTGTTGTTTAGAATGTTTAGAGGAATCAGAAAACGTGATTAAAAAGGGGTCATTCCATTTAAATAAACCAAAGTTTTGTTTACCATGACTGTTTGAGGCACCCTGTATAATTACAGGTGTCCTTGTTTTATAGACTTTTTAAGGCCTACAACTTTTATACCGGAAGTTTTTTTATATTGTGCGCCATTTTCTAAATAATTGAACGGTCCGGGACTTTTTACACACTGTGTATATTAACCAGAAGAAAGCTGTTAATATAAAGTCGATTAAACCACACAGCGAAAACTAAAGAAACAACATTGAGAAGACAAATCATTCTAGTTAATATATTTATTTTCAGCCATGTATGTAATATTGACATTCCTGTCTTTTTAGAAATTTGAAAATGTCACATTTCTGTCTTCTTACTTCCGATCCACATTTTCCATCCTAGGACGGAAAATGCGTTTCCATCCTAATACATTTCAATCCTCATTTTCTTGCCTGGTATTTTTGAGTAGGTCTTATAAAGACGGGGTAAAATAAGAACACAGGAACTATCCGATTCTTTATTTATTCATATTATTTTTATTTATACACGTTAATTGTTAAATTGGCATTGTTATTTATTACAGAAATTTTCAAACCCCCTTGAAGTTGAGTTTGATTTGAAATTCGTATTTCTTGCGATGCACCTTCACTTGAAATACTTGGTAAATCAACAGTTTTAGAGGAAGATGATAACATTTTAACAGTCTTTCGTTTGTTCTCTAGTGAGGATTCTACATATCCCTCCGCAACTGCACTCGATTTCCATCCGCCGAGTCTTTTTAGCTGCAAAACATCAGCTCCATTATCAACCAATAAAGTAGCGGCTCGTCGAAAAGCATGACCCGTGAAAGACCCTACATTTGGAAGTTTCAAAAAAGTAGCTATCTTTTGAGGAAAACTCGCGATTGAATGATATCCAATAGCCTGATTATGCAATTTTCCATTTCTCCATTGGACGAGAAACTTGTCATTTTGAATGTTGTTTCGCAAAGTCACATATTTCTGAAGGACGTCAATCCAATTTGGGTCACTTATGATGAAGGATCTATTTATATATGTCTTCGTATCAGGGATTTCGATGACGACCTTTTCTTGCAAAACATTAACATGGGAAATTTTCATCTTTACTAGTTCATCACTCCTGCATGCTCCCGAGACTCCAACAATAAGCGCAATCTTCATACACAAAAATTCTTCAGGTGCTTTAACCAAAAAATATCTGATGTTTTCTCTTGAAAAAACACTCGACTTTCTAGGCCGAAAGCCTACACTTTTTCGCTTCAAAAAAGCCACAAGTTTTGAATGCTTGGAAATGTCGACCTTTTCTCTAAGTTTCAGTATACTTTTTATCATACTGTAGGTAGCCCATACAGAAGATTTTTTTTCTTTAGAGATCTCACCAAAATAGACCAACAAAACGGTCTCTGATGTAACATTGGTTGTTCCTCTGCTGCTGCACCACGCCTGGAATGTATTAAAAGCTTTCTCATAACGTACCTTACTTTTTGTAGGTAGCAGACTTTCATCAATCTTATCCGCTGCTTCTTTTAAAACAGGCGGAGTACAGCTAATTAACTCGTCGTCACTATCGGAGAACATCTTTAATCTGTATTCTTTTTCTTAAAAAAACGCTGACTTTCAAAAAATTTTAAGCGACAACTGCTGTCAACGTGCTGTCAACTGGTGACAACGACTAACAATGGAAATGAAAGGTAATAACCGGTGCGACAAAATTTATTATTTCAAAAAAGTCTTCGTGCAAAATCATGAAAATTACTATAAATATTACTTGAATCATAAATTCATGGCTGAAAATAAAATAGTATACAATCCTCGACGGAAAATTTCATTGCGGTTTCGAGATTATAGTTTATCTCGACAATGAAACATTTTCCGTCTCGTATTGTAATATACTATTATTCTTGTATCACGAGCGTCGAAACCGGTCCCCCTCAAAATAATTGTGGACCACAGACTTTTATAAGTTGCGAGGCATTAAACACAACCGATAATTTTCTTTGCTGTTTGGTTTGGTCAAGTTTTGCTTTATTTTGTGTAATAAGCAAAATGTTCTTCTGAAGTATACTAAAGAGTTTTACATCCAATTAATAGAATATTGTAAAAATAAGTCCTACATTTCAAAGGCTTTTTTTGCAATATTGCATGATTGTGTCCCCCTTTGTATTTTTATCATAAAATCTATTTTTTTTGTGTATTTACCAAGAAGTTTTTTACATATAATTTATTCAATTTGTAAAGACCAATCCGTGTACATTTTGACCTGTTTATAGTGTGTGTTTTTGTTTGTTTTTATTATTTTATTTGTTTTTTTGAAGGTTTTATTTTGTACATAGTAAGAATTTTTTAATCGACTTGTAAAAATGTGTAAAGACGTTCAGGTTTATTTCTCAGTATTTTTAAGCAGATCCATTTCGGATTTTTAATAAGTAAAGTGGTAAATACGCAAAAAAGCACCATTTAAAATATACGTTTTCCCAATCTATATGTGAAAAAGTGCCTAGTAGTATGTTGAGACTTGTTTCTCTCAAATTTAAGACGAACAATATTTTTTTAACATCGAAAAATTACTTGCAAAAAGAGTTTAGTCTAGTCACGGTGAGTTTTTTCAAAATTTAATGAAATATGTGATATGTACAGGCTAATTTTTATACACGGTAAAAGTAAAGTTAAATAATAGAGACATATCACTCAGAATTTTTGCACGTAATTTTTTTGTAACAATTATTGGACCAAAAACGCTCAAAAGTTTGGGATATTGCAAGTGTCATTTCACAGTTTGAATGCCAGATAAAGGTAACAGGATGTTCAAAAAACACACGGGTAACTTTTTCTAGTCTTGTGTTCTCGCAAAATTTTAATCTTGTAAAACGGAGCTAATTGTTACATCGACAGATTTTGATTAGGATATACAGGGACCATCAACAAGCCTTTTTGAAGGGACAGATTTTACTCAAGTGTCTTTCCCATCGCTTATACAGGGTGTTAGTGAATAAGTGCGACAAACTTCAGGGGGTGATTCTACATGAAAAAATAATGATAGTTTGTTATATAACTTTTGTCCGCAAATGCTTTAATTTCCGAGATACAGGTTATTAAAAAGTGACGATTTATTTATTGCTCTGAAACCCATCGAGATATGCAAATGAAATTTGGTAGGTTTTAAGAGGTAGTTATTGCGCATTTTCTGACATGCAATTAAGAATTTTATGTTTATCATTGGCGCGCATAAGGGTAATAATCTCAATTTTTTTAAAGAAAAAAATGATACTCCACTGAGATATATCAAACTAAAAACAATTTTTGAATTTCTCATTCAATTTGTGACAAAAAATGCCTTTTTTTTCGTATTGGGCGCCGTTTTTATGCAAAAAAATAAAACATCTTAACGCGTATTTTTCATTTCTTTAATACATTATTAAAAACTTAATACAATAACATTAAACCAGAACAATAACACTAATAAATAAATAGGCGCAAAACTACAACAAATGTTGAAAATGACCTCCCTCAGACGTGATACAAGATTCAACTCTTCGCCTCATTGATTGTCGTATTCGCGCAAATATTCCTGGTGTATTTCTTATTGTCTCACAGCCGGCTATAATTCGATTCCTCAGGTCTTCAACATTTTCGACGGGAGTGGAATAAGCTAACGACTTAAGAAAACCCCAAAGGCAAAAATCTAGAGAATTTAAATCCGGCGATCGAGCAGGCCGATTTTCCGTACCTCCCCTACCTATCCAACGATTTGGATATACTGTATCTAAGTGATTACGTACATTAATGCTAAAATGAGCTGGTGCGCCATCATGCATGAACCAGAAGTGTTGTCTCAGCTGTAGAGGGATTTCTTTTAAAAGAGCAGGTAGCTCTTCCTGTAGGAAATTAAGGTAAGAGTCGCCTGTTAGTCGTTGTGGGAGGAAATATGGACCGACTAAATGATCATCAATTACCCAAAGCCATATATTTACTGAAAACTGATACTGAAAATGAGCTTCACAGATTCCATGTGGATTTTCCTCAGCCCATAAGTGATTGTTATGGAAATTTCGTATACACTGTCTTCCAAAATTAGCGTCGTCAGTAAACAAAACGCCATTTAAAAAATTAGGAATTTGAGCGATTTGATGAAGAATCCAATGGCAAAAAACTAGGCGCGGAAAAAAGTCTCTAGGTAGTAGAGCTTGCACACGTTGAATGTGAAACGGATACAATTGCTGTTCTTTAAGAATTTAAAATACAGTGAAGTTGCTTGCATTCAATATGTTGGCAATTTTTCAAGTACTTGTTTCAGGTGACTCCGCAATTAACTCAAGAACTGCTTCCTCTAGTTGCACAGTTCGTACTTCTCGAGGGCGTCCGCAGTCAGCCGTTTGTTTCTTAAATGTACCATTCTCGCGCAAACGTTGGTGCAGACGAGCAAATATTGTGTGATGGGGTACTCTACGTCCTGGATACAACTCAGCATACAATCGTCGAGCTTGCCGACCATTTCCATTACTTTGACCATAGACCAAATGCATGTCTGACAATTCCGCATTTGTATAATTTTCCATTATTTTCGATAAAAGAAAAATTAATTACTTATTAACATTAATGCTATACCTAACTAAAAGCTTAAAAATGAAGAAACTCTAATAATTTGACATTTCGTTGAAATATTCGTATTTAACAGAATGTTGACAGTAGCCTAATAGATGATGTATTAAAGAAATGAAAAATACGCGTTAAGATGTTTTATTTTTTTGCATAAAAACGGCGCCCAATACAAAAAAAAGGCAAGAGAGATTTTTTGTCACAAATTGAATGAGAAATTCAAAAATTGTTTTTAGTTTGATATATCTCAGTGGCGTATCATTTTTTTCTTTAAAAAAATTGAGATTATTACCCTTATGCGCGCCAATGATAAACATAAAATTCTTAATTGCATGTCAGAAAATGCGCAATAACTATCTCTTAAAACTTACCAAATTTCATTTGCATATCACGATGGGTTTCAGAGCAATAAATAAATCGTCACTTTTTAATAAAAACTTTAACACCCTGTATCTCGGAAATCAAAGCATTTGCGGACAAAAGTTGTATAGCAAACTATCATTATTTTTTCATGTAGAATCACCCCTGAAGTTTGTCGCACTTATTCACTAACACCCTGTATAGGGTGTTATGGTTCGTCTATCTATCTTACAAACTGATTATAAATGCTAAACCCTAATGCCGATAAGACCCAGCGGGTGATCGAATGAAAGCAGGGACGCACTTGTTGCTGATAGAATAAAAGGTTGCGCTGTTTTAAGATAATAATATATACAGTGTGTATCAGCCAAATGGAATAAATTCGATAATAAATACATGGGGGCGTGTCCGAAAAAACGCTCGGACACGTTGATTGCTATTTCTAGTTGCGCATTCTTTTCAATAAAAACTTTTTATACAGGGTGTGTCATGTAACAGTGGCTAATACTAACTTGTCTGTTTTAAAAACAACACCCTGTATATTATTCAATTTTTGGATTCTTAAGAAAATTTTAGACATATTTCATGTACAGGGTCTTCCAACGAGGACTGAACAGGGGCTCATTTTTGAGCTTCCTTGTATTTAAAGAAAAATCCAAAATAGCCAATCGATGTACTTTTTCCTGCAGAATTCAAAAATGAAACCAAAAATTTATTTGAACCAGAAACAAAAGAGTTACGCTATGGATAAGGTGTTTTTTAAATGGAACATAGCTTTTTTTATACGATTTTTGGAACGAGTGATTTTTTTTTGTCCGTTCTGATTAAAATATTTAATATTGTGACAGCTATTTTTATTAAATTTTAATGTTTTATCCAGTATAATTTAACTTTAACCTGTTTGAAACATACACTAGGTAATAAAGGTATAATCACCTTTGAATCCTTCAAAGTCAAAAAATTTGACAAATTTACTATAATATTGCCGAAATGAAATATTCATTAGATGAGAGATTGCAGATTGTTATCTTGTTCTACAAATGCCAAGAAAATGCAAGAGAAGCAAGGAGAAGATTTATTGCAAATTTTCACAGAAATATATCCGTCAATACTATTCTAAGGATAAAGAACCTATTTGAGGAAAATAAAACATTACATGACAGAAAAAGAAATCCAACTCTATACTAATTTAAAAAAAAAACATTAATAATTTAATTGTTTAATGTGACCTCCGTTGTTCTCGAAACATGTGCGATAACCTCTTTGTAGCCTTTCCAAACTTGCTGTTATACTGTGATTTTCCTGGTTAAGGCGATTTATTTCATTCACAATTTTCTGCATGATCTCTTCAATATCGTGGTTTCGCTGCTTGTATACCACGTTCTTTAAATGGCCCCAACGAAAATTTGTCTAATATTGACAAATCGGGACTATTGGGTGGCCAAGCATAGGTTCCATTTCTACCAATCCATTCTTCATGGCGTCCGTTTAAATATTGGGTAACCACGCACGGCATGCGGAGGGGCCCCATCATGTTGCCAAATTAAATTTTGATATTCTTCCAATGGTAAATCGTCCAAAAAGTTCTCAATTTCGTTTTCTAAGAACTCGTAGTATCTCTGTCCATTTAAAGTCCCGTTAAAAAATATTGGTCCCAAAATTCTATTATTTTTTATTCCACACCAAACATGGATTGAAGTCCTTCCTTGAAATTTAATTGTCTGAAATTTTCTTGGATTTCCAACGGCCCAGTGATGATTATTATGTCTATTGAAAACCCCCGATGTTGTGAATGTGGCTTCGTCAGTCCATAAGATATTTCTGAATAAATTAGGATCTTCGTTTTCTTTCCGAATCACAATTTGGGAAACAAATTGGAAGCGAAGTTCTTTTTGTGCCGGTGTTAGATGTTGAAGTGGAAGGATATGATAAGACTTAAATTTATGATTTCTTAAAGTCCTGTGAACAGTTCCTTGGGTAACTCTTCTGCGTCTTACACCGCCGCCGTATTGAACGTCCCGAACTGCGTCCGAAATTGATTTGGTTGGATTCAGTCGAAAATAATTCACAATGGCACGGTCTCGATTTCTATTCCTTTCTGGATTTCTTTTTCTGTCATGTAATGTTTTATTTTCCTCAAATAGGTTCTTTATCCTTAGAATAGTATTGACGGATATATTTCTGTAAAAATTTGCAATAAATCTTCTCCTTGCTTCTCTTGCATTTTCTTGGCATTTGTAGAACAAGATAACAATCTGCAATCTCTCATCTAATGAATATTTCATTTCGGCAATATTATAGTAAATTTGTCAAATTTTTTTACTTTGAAGGATTCAAAGGTGATTATACCTTTATTACCTAGTGTATGTTTCAAACAGGTTAAAGTTAAATTCTACTGGATAAAACATTAAAATTTAATAAAAATAGCTGTCACAATATTAAATATTTTAATCAGAACGGACAAAAAAAAAATCAGTCGTTCCAAAAATCGTATAAAAAAAGCTATGTTCCATTTAAAAAACACCTTATCCATAGCGTAACTCTTTTGTTTCTGGTTCAAATAAATTTTTGGTTTCATTTTTGAATTCTGCTGGAAAAAGTACATCGATTGGCTATTTTGGATTTTTCTTTAAATACAAGGAAGCTCAAGAATTAGCCCCTGTTCAGTCCTCGTTGGAAGACCCTGTACAATATTCTATACCTATCTTCAACTGTTTCGAAAATATTGAGTGTTTTCAGATTTATTGCAAAAATTAACAACACACTAAAAAACTAATAAGTAATAAAAGTGTTTATTTCTTGATAATGTAAAAAACAAAAAAAAAACATTAATGGAGGAGATGTTGAAAATGCTCGCCGCGAACGTCTTGGTAACATCCTAATCTTAAATAGAAATTTCTTCCAACGTTACTGAACATCTCAGGCGTGACCGATCTAAACGCAAGCGTTATTCGTCTTCTTAAGTCAGCTAAGTCGAGGGGTTTAGTTTTGTATACAATATTTTTGACATAACCCTATTAGAAGAAGTCTAATGGCGTCAGCTCAGGGGATCATGCTGGCCATTCCATCGATCCACGCCTCCCTATCCACCGATTTGGATTTTCCCTAGACCAATAGCGGCAATTCTGGCGATTAGCATGACCGTGAAGTGTAAAGGTGCACGTGCATGTAATCTAACATTGCCATCATTTGTTCACAAAAATACGTTCTCCTATCAAAATCGTCTTCCATGAGCTCATGAGTAGGTATCATTTTATTTTCTTGTAATGTTCGAATAATCGATGAATGGCAAACATCGAACATTGGGGCTCTTTCGACTAGAAGTATGTGGGTTGTCCTGAAACTCAAGCATAATATCTAATTTGGTATCATCACTTATTGCATTGGCAGCTACTTTTTTTTATCTGATTTACATGTCCAAGCTGACGAAACTGCTTTTCTATTTTACTAATTGTCCCTTGAGTTATAGGCGGCAAATTTGGAAATTTTTCATGAAATATGCGAGCAACTTCCATTTGTGTCCGTGTTTTATCTCCATAACCAATCATCTTTAGAATTATTATTTTGTACATTTCTGTTAAATAAACCATTTTTCTGATATGCAGTTAACGAAATTCAAACGACTATAACACTGACAACTACTGTCATGCAGACAGACAACAATTTGCTAAGGTCAGACGTTTTAAACAAAACTATTTATACTTTTTTTTTAATTTCATATCAGTAAAAACATTTTAACCATCAATTTTCAACATCTCCTGCATTAATGTTTTTTTTTTGTTTTTTACATTATCAAGAAATAAACAGTATTGATTATAAGTTTTTTAGTGTGTTGTTAATTTTTGCAATAAATCTGAAAACACTTAATATTTCCGAAACAGTTGAAGATAGGTATAGGATATTGTACATGAAATATGTCTAAAATTTTCTGAAGAATCCAAGAATCGAATAATGTTGCATTTAAAACAGACAAGTTAGTATTAGCCACTGTTACATGACACACCCTGTATAAAAAGTTTTAATTGAAAAAAATGCGCAACTAGAAATAGCAATCAACGTGTCCGAGCGTTTTTTCGGGCACGCCCCCATGTATTTATTATCGAATTTATTCCATTTGTCTGATACACGCTGTATGAAAGCGGAGAAAAATTTTTTTTTTATCTACCTGTATGCAACAAAAGTGTTGTACTGATTTTTTTGTTAGAAGGAAAACGCAAAAACATATTTTAAACGTAATTTAATAAACAAATAACTTCTTGTCTAAACCAATACAAACATCTAACTGAATTTTAAAACCAAAAATCAGCATATTTGAATAACTAAAATAAGCCTATTTTATTTTAGCCCAATTATTTTAAGAGGATTACTGAGACAATATAATAATATAATAGCCTTTAAATATATCAATTTACAGACAAAATAATAACAAAATACTATAGCAGAACAGACAATTCACCAAATAGACTAATTGCAGAATCTCACATACACTCGCACGAAAACGATAAACATAAATACCCAAGAGATTGGCTCCCTCCTTAACAGATTTAAACACAACTCAATTTCTGAATTTATTCAATCAAAATCTTTTCAAAATTTATAAAAATACAAAAATCAAAAATCTTGAAGGCAGCAATAAAATAAACACAAACAAATAAAAGAGTTCAAACAAAAAACTGCCAACCAAGTAATCGAAAAGAAATCCCTACAACTAAAAAGAAGTAAAGGAAAAGGATTCCAACTTAAGAAACTACCATTACTATATATATAAATATATCCGTACCTGGAGTCCCCAGATCAGGTGGCCGAATTTTACACCTCACACAATAGGTTATTATGACGGTAAGGGATTAGCATTTATAATGAGTTTGTAAGATAGATAGACGGACTTTACTTAATGATACGCCGTTATTCCAAGGCCGCGATTCTGAACCAAATTTTTTCTCGAAAATGAAGTAAGATACGAAAAAATATGAAGAGACAAAAAAGTTGTATTTTTAGCTGCTTAGCCAGAAGACAATATAACACTTTTTAAACAAGTCACTGGCGTACATTTTTTTCTCAATACTATTCGTGAGACTGCCCTCCGGGACGCCACTGGAACTCATAATTATTTCTTATGATATTGTAAGAGAAAAGGTTCATATAACAATTGTCTGGAGTCGCCCCGTCTTGATATACAGGGTGTTGAAATTAAAAAAAAAATCGTTTTTTAAAATTTTTTTAAATATCCTTTTCCCGATTTTATTGAAATTTAGTACCGTTATTTATAATGATAAGGGGCTTAATTAGCCCTGACTGGAATAAATTTATTAAGTCCAGTGGCGTCCCGGGGAGCACCTTAACGAATATTATTTGCAAAGAAAATGTACGCCACTGACTTTTTTCCAATTTTTATATTTTTTTTCGGATTTAGCAACTAATAATACAACTTTTTTGTTTCCTGACTTGTTTTCGTATCTTGCTTCGTTTCCGAGAAAAAAATATAAAAACCACTTTATTGCATGTACACTAATGTACAGGGTGATCGCGTGTAATGTTACCCCCCTTTAACTTCTTTGTTTCGCTATTAAGAAAAAACTGTTAAATACAATAGTCGCAGGATTTAATGTAAACTTTTTGCAAAATATATTTTCGTAGATGCATTAAAGCGTGACAGATCAAAGTTATATTTTTTAAAATGGAATACCCTGTATATTGTTGCATTATTGGATTCTACGGACAATTCTAAACATAATGTATATATAACACTATATATCTAAATTGATCCGTTTTCGACTTATTGATATTTGAAAAATACTATTTACAGTGGGCAAAAAGGTTGGAATAAATTCGTTTAAAATTCAGGTGATTATTTTCTGGAAAAACGCTTGGACATGTCGATAATTATTTTTAATTGCGAATTTTTTGACATAAGAAATGTGTATACAGGTTGTCTCAAGAAGAACATATACAGTTAACATTAATTTTTTTTAATAGAACACCCTGTATATTATATTATTTTTAAATTCTACGATACATTCTAAACACTTTTTGTATAACATACCATATCTCCAAAATCAACGGTTTTCGATATATTGACATTTTTTCTGGTACGAAAACTACAATTAAAAATGAACTCTTTACATCTATTTAGTCAATAATATTTACATAGACTATATTAAATTTTATTTTAATAAATGTTGAAATTGACCGCAACCAACTTGCTGGCAATATGCAAGTCGATCTTTGAATTCTTCCAAAACGTGATGGATTACCTGAGGCTCTATTAATCTAACCTCATGCCTTATTCGAGCTTTAAGTTCATCAATATTGTTAGGTCTGTTAAAGTATACTTTAGATTTTAAATAGCCCCACGGAAAAAAATCCAGCGGGGTCAAATCTGGTGACCTTGCCGGCCATTCTATTGGACCCCGTCGACCAATCCACTTGCCAGGAAAGACTATCCAAGTACTCACGCACCGGGCGTGTGTAATGGGCTGGTGCTCCGTCTTGCTGTTACCATAAGTTATTGTTGGGAATGTCTGGCTCATCTGGATTTGGATAGAGTACAGCAAGTGCCGGTATTAACTCAAATTCTAAAAATTGTAGATACAGTTCGCCATTTACCGTACCATCAAAAAAGAAGGGGCCTAAAATCCGGTTATCAACAATTCCAGCCCAAACATTCACTTTTTGCGGGTATTGTGTGTGGGACTCCATGATCCAGTGCGGATTTTCCTTAGCCCAATATCGACAGTTTAAACGATTCACATGCCCATTTAGAGTAAACGTTGCTTCATCAGAGAACACAATTCTTTTTAAAATTTAAGGATCTTCAATGTATCTGTTCATCATTATTTCGCAAAATTCTGTTCTTCTATCCAGGTCATCTTCATTAAATTCATGAACCAACTGTACCCTATAGGGATGCCATTTATTTTTGTGTAAATAATTCAATACGGCTGCTTGACAAATATTATTTTCCGTGGCAATACCGCGAGTAACACTATGGTGGTTTTCTTGGACAACTAAGAGGACATTTAACTGCACATCTTCTGAAATCCTAGGTCGACCTTGAATATAATTGTCTCTAACATGCCCCAAATCCCCATATTTTTTTACAATTTTACTAACAACAGATTGAGATATTGGTGCTTGGTTTGGGTACTTATTGTTAAATAACTCGCACACTTCTGTTTGGGTTCGCATCCTATCTCCATAGCCAAGCATCATTAGTACCTCTATCCTATCTTTTTCACTTAACCACGCCATTTTTACAGAATTACTTGAAGTTAGATAGATCTACACAATTTAAAGAATTTTTGACAAGAAGTAAATGTCTGTGTCAAAATAAACTAGTTCAGGTAACAGGTTACAATAATAATAAAGAAATGCGCAATTGAAACTAAAAATCCACGGATCTCAGCATTTTTTCAGAAAAATATTAAAATGTCAATATATCGAAAACCGTTGATTTTGGAGATATGGTATGTTATATAAAAAGTGTTTAGAATGTATCGTAGAATTTAAAAATAATATAATATACAGGGTAATCCATTTAAAAAAGTATAACTTTGATCTGTCACGCTTTTATGCAACTATTCATATATATATTTTGCAAAAAGTTTACATTAAATCCTACGACTTTTGTATTTAACAGTTTTTTCTTAATTGCGAAACAAAGAAGTTAAAGGGGGGTAGCATTATACGCGATCACCCTGTACAAAAAAAAATACCTATGTATTTCAAAGTTAATTAAATCATTTAAATTAAAAATAAAATTATTTTTTTAAATAATGATACAAAAAAAATACAACAATAAGTTAATCAAGGCAAATGTTGAAAATGGCCACCTTCTGATCGCACTATTGCAACCGATTTTTTTTTAAACTAACACCAGATATTGCACTATGTCTGGGGATTTATTAATGAATTTAGTTAGCTCTTCATCCAGTTCGATATTCTTTATATTCTCGTGTTTGTTAAATTTATTAGGGCCAACCGTAAATGATTTAAGTGCTCGTCATCCATGTTAATTCCCAGTGATTCCCCTTTTAACTCTTTAAAAACGTTTTCCACCGCTGAACCATTTTTTGATTAGGATGGTATTTCACATAATATGACACTTCGCTTAAAGTTCTATCAAGCTGAGGTTCAACAGTTGCTACTAAATATGTAAGTGAAGAAGTGCGGCTATTATAATATGATGGTGCCTTTCCTATAATAGTTTTTTTTAATGGATGATCTGAAAGATCACTATTTTGCTTCACACTGTAAAATTCTTGTATCTGAAAAACGTCTTCTTGGATATGCTGTATAAATCGTAATTCTAGAACAAGCAGTTATTTTGTGATATTGTGATTATACAGGGTGGCGCACCGGAAACTTTCCACCCAGGTTTATTGTATTGTTAATAAATAAATCAAAATTCGCTCGAACACGGGAACCTTAGTTCTCAGGGGGACATATTTTTTTGCTATTTTCACCCCCCCTGCTTGCACCCTTACGACGGGGTGGCTTTCACTCTTAAAAAATCTTAAATGGAAAGGAGGATCGAGTGATACCTTATTTTAAAGGGAATTCAATTGCCTTCCCAACGCGACCTTGCTCGTTTAAATCGAGTGAGTAGTTCCTTGTATCAATCATGTAAATATTGAAAATGTTCACCTCCAACCTCCATGCAATTGTAAAGGAACTGTTCAAAATGTTCGCGAACACTATGGAGCATTGCGGGAGTTATTTGTCGGCACTTGTACACTATTCGTTGTCGCAAGTGTTCCAACGAATTGGGTTGGGTTGCATAAATTTTAGACTTTAAATGTCCCCACAAAAAAAAGTCCAGTGGCGTCAAATCAGGAGATCTTGCAGGCCATTCAATAGGACCTCTTCTTCCAATCCATTTTCCTGGAAAATTTTCATTCAGAAACTGTCTTAACAGGGAACGCATAATGCGGGGGTGCTCCGGCGTGCTGAAAGTAAATATTTTCTGGCCGATAACGGTCATTTTCTTCTGTGGCATTCGTTAAAGCAGGGTTAATAGTGGTTTCCAACAGATTCAGGTACATTTCACCTGTTAAATTTCCAGGTATAAAATACGACCCAATAATACGGTCCCCAAAAATTCCAGCCCACACATTTAATTTTTCGGGATGTTGAGTATGCACTTCTTTAAAAATTCTAGGGTTAGAATCCGACCAATACCTGCAATTAATAGTGTACGAGTGCCGACAAATAACTCCCGCAATGCTCCATAATGTTCGCGAACATTTTGAACAGTGCCTTTACAATTGCATGGATGTTGGATGTGGACATTTTCAACAGTTACTCGATTGATACAAGCGGTAATTAATTTTATTACTTTTAAATTTTCTTTTCTTTTCAGCCCTATTTCTCAGGAACCATTCACTCGATTTAAACGAGCAAGGTCGCGTTGGAAAGGCAAATGAATTCCCTTTAAAATAAGGTCACTCGACCCCCCTTTCCATTTAAGATCTTAAGGGTCAGAGCAGGGGGGGTGAAAATAGCAAAAAAATATGTCCCCCCTGAGAACTAAGGTACCCGTGTTCGAGCGAATTTTGATTTATTTATTAACAAGAAAATAAACCTGGGTGGAAAGTTTTCGGTGCGCCACCCTCTATAGTGATTTTTCTAGATCATTCAATATTTAAAATGAACAGTCTCTGCTTTATAGTCTCAATACATTATTTTTTAGCGAAACCAGTGCAACTAAACTAATTTATCGACAGTGTAAGTTGATTTTTCAGAACGGCCAGAAATGAACGGGGACTGTGGCGCCACCAAGTCGATATTCTGTCTCTCATGTAAACCCTATACTTGTATTGGTATTTAAGTGGGGAGTGACAGTATTGCGCAGGTGGCGCCACACACAAATTAATGTCGCGCGTTCCCGTACAAGTTCTGTTCATTTCTTTGTATATCAGTTTTGCCCAGGGTATTTATAAATACAATCTCCACTAATAGGGTTTGTCATGGGTTGTACAATTTTTGTCAAAATGACATGTTATAGGTACAATTGTGTGGTGGTGTATAAAAGTTTCTTGTTGAACACAGTCTTAAGCGCAATTTTCGAATAAATACGAGTCTTTTAGGTCGGCGATAGACGGGTGTCGTCGAATCAAACCAATGGAGTTCAGTGGGGTGTAATACACGAGCGTTTTGCACGTCCGAACCATATATATTCCATTCCATTGAAATTCATTCGCAGCGCGTCGTGCTCCTCTCTATTAGTGGCCTAAACGGCTTTGTGGTTAGTCGAATATACAAATCGTTTTTTTTTTCATTTTCCAACAAAACAATATCGAGAATACCTCTGCAAAAGGATTTTAAGGTCTAACTTCATACAGGGTGTCTGTAAAAGGTCTTTACAAAAACCTACCACATATTCTTCAGACCAAAATTAGCCGATTTAAGTAAATTTACCTTAGTACAAAGTTGCTTAGTTTGGGCGCTACACGGCGCTGAAGTGACTATTTTTAAATTGTTTTTCTGGATTAATTCAAAAACTGCTCATACTATTTTGCCGAAATTTGGTACGTTGGCATAGCTTTATGGGGCAAAAAAACCCATGCCACAATTCTGATTAATATCAGTCCATGGGCGTAGAACCTAGGTTTTTTGCTAATTGCTTGTTTCAGATTTCTATGCCAATGGAACAAGAGGGGTTTGGGCACAAAATTCAGATTAACCAACTCATTTGCTACAAAAAAGGTACTCTTGATAAGACTCGATTCCTCTGACGTTTTTCGAGAAATTTGCATTTTATTACTTAATACATATTAGTTTTTACAAAAAAAGAAAAAAATAACTAAATCATAAACAGAAATAAATAGAAATATCATAAAAGTTGCTCAAAATGTCCACCATTTTCATGAATACAAAGATTTATACGTCGAAGAAAATTAAAACACACTCTTTGCAGAACTTGCTCATCGCCCTTAAGAATATTTATTTCATCTTGAATACGGTGCCATAGTTGTTCTGCGTTATCTGGAGTTGTGCTGTAAACCACTGTCTTAAGATACCCCCATAAGAAATAATCCACTACATTTAAGTCCGGAGATCGTGGTGGCCAATTTACAGGGGCATTACCTCTACCAATCCAGTGGACAGTCCATTGATAAAGGCGTTATGTGCATCTTTAATGTTGAGATCTTGCCAAATTTGATTCACAGTATGTCCTTCATGTAACCATGTCTCGTCCGTAAAGTAAATTCTTTTCCCTGCGCAGCGATATTGTTGTATTTCTTCTAGATACTTTCTACGCCACAATACGATTTCTTCCATTTTTACCAAAAGACTTTTGCGATTTCGTTTAAGGAATCGAAAATTCAATTCTCGTAGTGTACGCATTAGAACTCTTCTTGAAATTTTTTGCATATTTTCATCCCTCTCAATTTCGGCAGAAATTTTTTTTTATTCGGAAGTTCATTTCGAAAAAAAAAATGCATGCACTTTCCGACGAATGGCTAACTTTGTTTCCTGATCAATAAAAATCTTTTTCCGTTCTCTTGTTTCCTTCTGATCGGAGACTTTAGTATTCCTATTGTCCTAACTTAATAGTTCTATAAACAGTACGGCAAGTCAATGTGGCACAAAGTTCTGCTGCATCAGTAAATGATATTCCACTGTGTGTACTTAGAATTCCCTCATACACATTTCTTACCATTGTACGCTCCCCAGGTTTTAAATGACGTCGTTTTGAAACTTGTTGGTTACTATCACTTGAAGAATTCGCCTGCATTATAATATTTGCTGTTTTGTATAACCACCAAAATAATAAAACTGAATTGCTAATATCCTCTTGATTGAAACTTGTCTACGGCACTGAACGTTGGTTAGAGGCGATAAGAAAGCGCGCGAGCGCCTTTAGACATGGGTTTTTCCCACCTGCGTTGCCAAACTAAGTAAAACAGGTACCGTAGGGTGAAAAGGCCCTTAATGACATGCCAATTTCGGTAAATTTTATGAAAATTTCAGTGAAATCTATTAAAACTTGGCAACATCTAATGACCTATTTACGCACAAACTTCCCAAGCGGTTTGGATTGCTTTTATTTAACTTAAAAGTGGGCGAATCAATGTTAATTATTTTCGCCGCACACCGTTAATGGTTATATGAACAGTTTTGCCAATTATTTTGAGACCGTAGTATAGTGATAAGACTAAAAATCGGTGATTACTTTGGTTCCAAATCTCCGAAGAAATTTAGTGAACGCAGACCGTTTTTTTTTGCAGAGTTGTTTTGATTGTAAAAAATTGGAAAAACTTTTTCATGTGCTTTTTACTCGATGAAAGATACGCTGAGGACGAAACAGATACCTCTTTTAAAAATATGTCACCAGACAAAAATGTAAATGTACAACACCCTTCTCTTCTTTAAAGCAAATCACTGTTACGTTTCATTAATTGGTATTAAGATAATAATTATTAAGTAACACACTTAGATAGTTACACGATTTATATTTTATTATCTTTAATTTTTGTCGGAATTTTTTTAAGATCTGTAAATGTTTTCCAAAAGTGTATCTTCCAAAAACGACAAAATTGAATTTGTAACAAATCTAGGCTGTGAGCAGAACCACTTTATTTGAAAAATTAAATATTCGAATTTTGATATAGATCATTATAAATTAGGAATCATTGGTTTGTAAAGTGTTTTTCATGTCTTTTTTTTTATTGGAAAAGACAATATTCTGTCGTACAAATAAAAAAGACACTTAAGCCTGTTTGGGTTAGTTATTTATATTTTCCTTTAACAATTAGCCATGCAAGCAATTCAATATCTCGCACTGCACTATACACAATAATCCGCTT
The DNA here is from genome assembly GCA_963920685.1 of Polydrusus tereticollis. Classification (NCBI taxonomy): domain Eukaryota; kingdom Metazoa; phylum Arthropoda; class Insecta; order Coleoptera; family Curculionidae; genus Polydrusus; species Polydrusus tereticollis. The sequence goes on along the minus strand of OY987334.1, from coordinate 48,619,593 downwards.
TAGCGGCCCTCACACGATCAATAAAATTGTCAATGTTTTATCAACCTGAACTAACCTGACAACATTAATACTAGAGACTTAACAGTTTGGAAAAAAACATGTTTAGCTACAGCTACGCCAATTTTAGCAGATTCTGATACATCTTATCAACAAACCCACTCAGTGATTTTTGTTTTGCCTCCGTTTGACTGATAATGAAGATTCGGAAGATGAGTTGTTTTTACCCTTACTGTTACTAGTCGAGGGGACATTGAGATGTTCTAGCAACGTAACGGCCTCTTCATGGCTTTTGTTCTCTTCTGTGAACAACGTCGATTTGGTTGAACTTGATTCGATTTCACACATGCCATATTTTTTTCTTTATGTCTAAGAGAACATTGTTTTAATATATGAATCGTCATTCAGTTGCGTTTGGAAAAGCATATTTGATATCTGAAGGACGCACCATATTGTTCTGTATCTGTCTGTAATCTGTTAGAAGAATGTCTCCCATATTCATCTAGTTACAGTTACAATAATTTCATTTTCGGGAATCCCGCAGGCTGCTAAAATAAACAACTATAGTTGATGCAAAACAAAAACCAATGCGCGTCACACCCTTCGAGTGACGTCAGTTATCGACAGTGTTGCCAGCTTGTAACCAAAATATCCGAGTGAGGGAATTACACAGTTTTTTTTTTATAAAAACAAGATAAATATACAAAAATTTCCCATAGTTTATATATTCGTTTATTGCATAATACCTTTTACCATCAACTTTAGTAGATCTAACACTTCTTTTATTTTCATCTTGCCAAGATCGACCAATGGTACCATTCTGAAAAATCCATGTTTCATCCGAGAAAACGAATTGGTACAAGAATGCTTCTTTTTCTTTAATATATTCTTTCAAAAATACCAGCTGTTTGAAAGCTACATGGGAAAGTTCCATGAGCCCTAGCCTCAGTTCATCTTTCTACCATTCGAATCCTATTTTCTTGGAGAGGCTTCTTAAAGAGTTAAGACAACTATCAAACAGTTTTCTGTCTCTTAATTTCTAACTTTAAAGTTGTCAAAGTTACATGATGTTCTAAAAAAAGTTACAGCTTATGAATAACCAATGTAAAATATTATAGTTTTTGAATAATACAACTTACTTGTTTCATACATTCCATAAATAGTGTCACGGATAGAACTTATATCCAATCTTCACACATTTACAACTCTCTTTGAATTTGAACGTTTGTTTGAAGGTGATTCCAATAATTTATTTTCCTTAAGTGTCGTTGAAATTGCGCTTACAGTGGAGATATTCAAATTTAGGGCAGCTGCTACACGCTAAAAACTAGTAAAGTAGAAATAAAATATCTAGACCTCAACATACTCTTTAAATTTACTTCTCTGTACCAGTGGCGGCTCGTGGGTGTATAAGGGGGTGAGGCTACAAAATAGCGGCGCAGGCGAAAATTTTTCGCGATTTCAAGGTCATGGGCTTAAAATGAATAGTTAGGAATTCAACCAGCAATATAATTATTTTGAAATACTAGGTTTCACGAGAAAAATATTCAATTTGCAAGGTCAGGGTCAAGCTTTCTTAAATATTACGAATTTAGCTAAATTAAGATGCTTTTGATAAAATAATATCTAAAACTTTTTACTTCATTTTATATAATAATTAGGTAAAATTGTTACAATGTAAATGAATATTTACTAGATAGGTATTTGAAATAGAGACAAAAATCCGGGTGGAAGTGGGTGCCCTGAAAAGGCGGTTAATTTCGTTTAAACATGAATAAATTTTCACGTCACCCGGGAGGTATTATTCTGGGACGCGTTGACCTTTTTTAAAATGGAGGTCATCGTAAGTAATGTAATATTAATATTTTAGAAAAATCACTGCCCACGCACTCTCTCTAAACTCTAAACTTTCAACGGACAACCTGTTAATCTTAAAATAGCATGTCGCCAAATATCGGCGCGTCGGCGTTGCATCTACTAGATTAGTCTCGTCGCTGTCGCATTAAATTTACGTTAGGCTTGCCTCAAAAGAATGTTTTTATGCGCTACTTAAAGCTAGATTCGACTGGACTATTACGGTATCATACAGCACATTAGATATTTTCACTAATACGCTAGACAAGGAAGCGTGAGGCCCGTCAGGCCGGGCCTCTATACCGCATGCAAAAATGAGATGGACGATATTTCTAGCGAAGTGAGTTAAGATTGACGGCAGGCCCGTATTTTACTCACTCGTCGCGTGGTTCGTTTTTAGGTTTCTTGTTTATATTCAAATGTTTATTTGAGTGTCAGTTTTTTTCCCTAAAATCCAAAAAGGCGTTACGTATAGAGTATATCTTGCGAGGCGCCGCTACTTTTTTATTGAGTCAAAAGTCGCTATTTTCGCGATTTATCGCTACTAATGGCAACACTGGTTGTGTGGCTGGTGAATCACCTGTTTATATATAATGCATTTTTTAATGAAAACAATTTATAAATATTATTTGAAATACTTATATTTAATAATATAAAGCAAGTCTAGCGATTAAAACACTTTTTTCTAGTTTATAGGAAACAATTAATTTTTCCCAAAATTTCCTTTTTTTTACAACTTTTCTGGAAAAAAAAAACGTTTTTCCGACACTCAGTTTTTTTGGACATTTTAAATCTCTAATGAATACTTAATTGTGACGCAATTTGTGTATGGGAACATAAAAATAACAAATTAAGGCGGTGGCAAGGCGTGTATCGCTGTTATTAAGAAATTCGCCAAAACAACTTTAAACTTTCGACACCCGGTATTTCGGTCATTGTGAACTTTTGACTAAGGTACGGTCGTGAAATACTAATATTTAAAAAATCAGGGGTTTCGCCGTGTACCATAAATTAGCGGACACCCTATATATATTTTATAAAATACGTTAAGAAATATGATCCTGATGATTTCAGTGCTTTTTACTTTATTTGTATAGCTTTAATAATTAACATTAATTTAACGTGTGAAAGAATATATTGACAATATTGATGAAGACAAAAATAATTTAATAATATTGACAATAAATATTGATCGTCTGATGCCATATTGTTAATAAACCAATGCGAACCGAAAACTGGACATAAATAATGACAGTAATATTTATAGCGGATATTGACAATATTTATTGAGCGTCTGAGGGGTCCTTAGGCCATTGAAGGATTAATATTGCCGATATTATTAATCGTGCTTTACTGGGATGATCATTCGTTGAAAACGTGATGTTTGCTGGGAAGTTAATTGGTTAAATGTTAGTTTGAAAATTTACAAATGAAGTGAAGCTTTACGTTTTTTGAAGTTTAAATTATAAAAATTTAAATTTAAAAAGGGTTTATTTTGGGATTTAGGCGACATAATCCATCGTATGGCTAGTGTACAGTGTGGCCTGTACATTTTAATTCAGGTCTGATGCTGAAATAAATTTTGTCTGTTTCTTTATGACCAGAGTTTTTGGGACTAAAATAAAGGGACATTTACTTCAAGATATATTACTGTGTAAACTTTATAAATATCAAAACGTACTACACGGAATGAGACGACTATTTTAATCTATCCCACCTTCAACTACATCAATTATAATTTTGTTTTATATGCAACAGACAATTTATTCGATGACGAGTTTCATTTAAAAATTTTAAACTTAATATTGTAGAGTCTAAGCCACCTTTTGTCTTTTAAGTTGTAAAATGGAGATTTTATTATTATTGTACAATTGTAAATAATAAGCACAGATGATTTTAATAAAATATTTAAAGTTTATTTGCAATCTTTTATTATTAAAAATAAACAATAACTTAGGTTTGCCTTTATTGTATAACAAAAACCCACTCAAATTATAAAGGGAATGTAAGTAGGCTGCTCCAGTGTCCTAAAGAAGTATATACAACTCTGTTAAAGATCTGGTTGCATCAAATTTTTCAATTTTTTAACACTTCGGTCACTAGGACGAGTCGCTAAATGTTTACCTAAAAATGTGAACTTCAACTTGTCCAGCACAAATTCAAACCATGAAGTATCCTTTAGAATTGCTGAAAAGAAAGTATCTATGGATAATTTTAAAATGAATATTTAAATATTATTATTATTAGATGCAGTAAGCAGTTAAAAACCAATGAGACCTCACAGCAGGAGTAACAGTTTCTTAACTGACAAATAAGAACCTCATTTTTACTTACTTTTTAATTTACTTTGAGGCGTCACTATCTGAAAAGTCATTTTGGTTTCAAGCACCACAGTTCCTGACATACCAACCAAGCTGGGCACTTTTGACTTAATTACTTTTAACTCGGCACCAACCATTTCTGATTTTGCTACTATCACACTAAAAGTAAAAACAAATTAATCATTAATCACTAAATGCCATTAGTTTAGATGCTTTTACCTAAAAGTATTCCATTCTTGATCCTCACAGCTAGGTGCTTTCTTGACCAAATCTAGATTTTCCCGCATGTACTCCCTCCAAAGCTGTCTAATAGATTCTAGAGATTGGTAGTCCCATTTATCCTATGTTAAAAAAATTTTAATTTTATCCTTGTTTCATATTTTTCAAAAATTTATTCTTTTATGAATAGTGAGAAATTATGAAATGACTTATCGCTGACCTTTGGCAGCTTCAACAAGTGCATTTCTTTCCTCTGTTTTCTTGTAAGAAATGTTTTCTTCGGTTTTCTTTTGCTTTTTTTTACAAGAGAATGCTGCTCTAGTAAAAACTCCCATCTCATATACGTTTTAATTTGTCCTCTATCATTTTTAGGCAATGTTTCCTTCAAAGATCTTGTAATAAAGCTATAATGTAATTATTATTAGTATGCAATTTTGAGAAGACTTTTTACTGGTTATTATAAATTAAAATTTAGTTTGCAGTACCTTAGAGCAGCCTCCTTATTTACATATCCTCCTTTTATTATATCCTCTGGCAAGGGGGCATTCACTTGATCTAAAAAATAAATACTTGCAATTTTAAAACAATAAACAGCAATGAAAAAAGGATTTTTTATTAAAATCGCCAGGTAAGATTGTGTTGTGTGTACGAGTATTTTAAAATAATTTAAAAAATAAATCATTGGTATTGTAGTACAAGAGCATAAGTTCCTTCAATGATGAGGTTCTTGTTTGTCTGCTAAGTCAGTTAGGAAACTTTTACTCATGTTGTTCGTGCTTGTATATTGAAAAATGTAGTTTTTTCTGGTTGGTTGTGATCTTTTTGTTTTCCGTTCTCCTATTGTTGGAGCATTAGAGGTAGCTAGTCTCGTGGGTATTTGTAAGTCTTGTTGGGGGTTGGGGGTGTGTATACTTGTGTTTGTGTAATTAGTCTGGTTGTTGACATGTCCCTTTGTTTGTAGTAGTCTGTAAGTTACAATGTTGTCAAAAAATTCTTCTATTGTCTGGAGTCACTTGAAATATTTGCAAGCCTGTTCTGCTTTAACTGGATTAGGTTGGAGCACCATAGGCCATAACCGGCCTTACATGGACATGGACAATACCAGTAATTTACTTGAAGAATTTTTGATTTTGGTGGTCTACTACTGCAAGAAAATAGTGCACGGGTTACCTTTTATGTTACTTCCCATTTTCGTGGAAATTTATAACATTATTCAACTAAAACTAAAATAAAAACCCACAAAATGAAAATAGTTTTAAAATTTGAGGTTATCCACAAAAATATTTTGAATTCTACTAGATGAGTATGAGTTCTTATTTTTAGGATAGGGTTTAAAAATATCGGAATTCCTTGGCTTTTCTAGTTCTAATGACTAGATGGCGCCTCAACTTTTGCGTTGGCGCATTCGACATTTTGATAATGTGACACTTGACAGCTCAACAAAGGTTATTGGTTGAGTGCTGTGGAGACAGTGGTTCGAAGCGGCTGCGTATTTTAGAGTGAATTTTTAACCTTACTTGTGTGACTGTTTCGTGATTCTACCCTTCCGGGTAAGTTTTTTCCTTTAGTTAGTGTTATTTTATTATTTTGTTCGTCTGAGGTTGGTCTATTAATTTAGGGGGATGAGTGAACCTCATGACCCAGGGGGAGGCACAGAACAATAAAGCTTTAGAGAAATGTTACAACAATGTTAAAGTTTCGAAACATGGGCCATCTATGAACCAACTGCATACTAATTTGGCCGGCATAATAGAGAATTATTTTGCCGATGTCATGATGACATTATCGCTGTTATAGAAATCTGACATACCGACTGAGAGAATGCGCGGGATATTTGAAATTACATTATAATTATTAAATTACTTTAAATTTTGAATCGATTTGATTGTAACATTACAGTTGGATTTCAAAAGATATATGTTTGGCTGGAATATACAAGTTCGCTTAATAAAGTAAATGTAAGCTGGTGATAATTTCTAACCCATTTAAAATATATCTTCTGAAATACAATTATACTGTAATGTTACAACCGAATTGAATCAAAACCTTAAAATTGATTAAACATTAGTTGTTTTTATTATTGTTTAAGTTTATAATAATGAAACAATGCCTAGTGAAAGAATTATCATAATAAAACAAAATATGATCAAGATATATTTATTTAGACTATTTAAATTAAGAAGGTATACTTACATAGGATTTAAAAAATACAATATACAACACTAAAGTCATGATATTCTTAAGAAATATGATTTTCTCACTCATAACTACAGCTAACGAAGCCTAGGAGTGTGGTTAAACTAAAACAGAAAAAAAAATCAGTATTTTCAATTAAGATATAAAATGCAGTTATAATAGGCACAAAAACTTATTTATTCTCCCTATTAAGTGTGAGGAGATAAACATTGGCCAGTTAAATTGCATGACAAGTACAATGTAGTAATGCTGATATTAGATGTATCCTTCCCGAGACGCATACATGTAACGACTTACATTCTCGAGTACCTGTTGCTTGCTAAAAGATATTAATTCTATATTGGTACCATTAGTAGAATAAATTATACTTCAAGAACTTTTTTATAGGCCAAAAATAAGCTGCAGTAACAATATTAACAAGAAATGTTCCAAGATAAATCAACTTTTTATGCGCTACTTTAGGAAAATAAAAGTTTTGTCACCTGATCGACTTTTCGTTCTCAAAACAGGTGTATTTTAAAAAATTCATTAATAGTATGGTTTTTTGAGAACGAAAGGTCGACCAGGTGGCAAAACTTTTATTTTCCTGAAATATCTATATCTCATGAAAAGTTCCTTTAAAATTGTTCTTTTTTTCGTTCCACATCCTATAATATATAGTTATGGAACGCTATAAATTGGTGCAACAGAAAACAGAAGTAGAAAATGACAGAATTTTTACAAGAATATAAAAATGTATTAAAAACTTATAAAAGTTAATATCAGACATGTATATTGAGCCGTCGATAACTTACCAAATGTTACAGTAATGAGGTCTTTAAATTGTTTAAAACCTTCCTTCTGTGGTCCATTTGGATTGTTATTGCGTCCAAATAAGTTATATTGTAGGGCTAACTCGTTCGTCATTATACGAGTATATATATGACCTACTGCTTTGTGTAATTCCTGCTTGATTGTTTTGGAGTCATAATTTGGCAAATTGGGTATTGGACAAGCATCTTTCATAAAGAATCGCTGCAATAATAAAAAAAAGTTGCTAGAGTACCAAGTAGAGCACAACAGATCAATTGTTATTATTGTAATTGTCAATACTATAAAGGATATTTACTTTTTAATTTACTGAAATTAAATATGCAGAACATTATAAAAAATGCAAAACTTACAAGGAATGTGAAGTAACGGCTATTTGTTCTTAATGTCTCATTTAACAATTGTAACCGTTTTATAGTTGACACAGGTAACAGCACCAAAGCTTCCATGTTGAACCGCTCCTTGTCATTAATAGCATCTTCGGGTTTATTTTGTTGATTAATCAGACTCTCAACACGTTTTTCTAAAATCATAACTTTGTTTTCGGTTTCTGCAGTTCTATGCAATAGTCGTAAGAAACAGGCTAGAAAAAAAATGTTCGTATTAAAGCACAACCTAAAATAATAATACAAAATACAAATTTTGTAATTTTTTTTTATTTTATATTTTGTATCACTAATATGGTGATTTATGTCAGCTATTGGATTTGAAGACAGCTCATCCTTTATACAGACATAGTGTAATGCTTACAAATGGTACGTTTAATGCTATAGTCCATGGAAGTACATTCATACATATGCACGCAAATATTACAGAATTTGCACGTAAGTCCACAACATAAATGTAAATTATTTTTTCTAACAGTAACTGGCATCTCTGTCGAATTACTATCTCCAACTTTTTCCAGTGAGTACAGCATTGATTGACCCATTGACTGATTTGATTCTTTTTCTAGGTGATAATTTAAATTTATATTTACAAAATACAAACACTGTAAGAAAACAAGTACAACACAATGAAAGGAACATATTCCAGTAAATACTGTATACCTATCTCCATACTTGCAAATGAATCCATGGAAAAAATAAAATAGGGTATGTTATTTTTCCTACATATATTGAATTTTAATTTATAAAATGTATTTGTTTTATTAACTCATTTATGCCCAGGTGTATAGGTTCTAGTTACCTTCGTTCTCCAGTTTAACAGTTCATCCTCAGATTAAACTGAATTTTTGAAAGTAAACCGAACCTATAGAACTGAACGAAAGTAAACTTAAGAATATAAATTAGGGTTTAAGAGTACATCTACATACATCCAATATGTTTAACTACAAACCAACCGTTTGTTTTGTACCTAGACAGACGAATTTAATAGTATTTATACCAAATACAAACTCTTTTTCTAAAATTGTGTTTTTTAGGGGACAATGCAGTAAGTACCTAAGTAAAATAGGTATCTATAAGTATGTATTTCTTTTAGTTAGTGGCTGACTCTATTACACAGCTACCAGTTATTAGAAACTACAAGCCACAAAAAAATAAAGGTTTCGACAAGGTGTTGAGCATAAGGGATGGTGTCGTGTAGGTGTATATAAAAATATTCGGTAATTATGGACTTTAGGGGAACCTCTCAAAAATGGCAAAAAAAAGTGGGTAAAGTGTTAAGTTTCACCTAGTTTTTACTTGAAAATACTTATAGGTTGGGTTAGGTCTTAGTTTTAAAAACACAACTAAAAAAAGTTAAAAATTTTGAAATGTATGGCTCCTTTCAACTTATTTTCCTGTTTACTAATCACATAACCTCACTGTTAAACATTGTTAATTTTCACTTTTAAACGCTATTATTGTTAAACTACACTCCGGAAACGCACTCCATTATTGTCCGACACTCGTCAAGTTCGTAATTGCACCTTTTTTATACTCGACATCGATCTGTTTTGGCTGAAATGACCTCTACAACATCGTCCCGAGAACAGTATTTTTTATGTTTTTTCATTGTTTATAATAAAAAATGCCACTTTCCGCTCACGGAATATGTTATTAGAATAAAATTATCTATACCTATTTGGGAAAAAACTTTTTTTTACCATTTTTGAGAGGTTCCCCGAAAGTCCATAATTACCAAATATTCATAACTTAACTGTAAGCATGGAGGTAGGTGAACAGAATAGTGACTCACCAGTTTTGAAAACTAAGGAAGGAACTAATTCATACCCTTTTTACCCAGTCACACTTCAAAAGATGATTATTTTAAAGTTGTGAATCTGAAATATACTTACAATACCTGTTCAAATCAATCCCAAAACATGGTTGACCAGGAAGCTTCAGCTAAAAAATACCCCAAGGAAGTTATTTCCTCCCGAAAAAATAAACTATAAACTTAGATATCACTATAAACTTACCAAAAAACACCACTAATTGACTCCAAGATGTAATTAAAGTAATTTTTAAATAAAAATTCGTGGAAAGAAACACTAACGCGCCGTATATCAGACCAAAAGAAATTGTCATACAAGAAATCCATGATACAAACAAACAATCAGTGCTGCAAAAAAAAAAAACACTAGATGTTTAGTGGTTTTGTAAGATTTTAACTGAAAATGCTCATAGCATGAACTTATATTAATTACATATCCAATTAAATCATTAAAACTTATTAAAAATATTCGATTAGTCACGATTTTTAATGAAATCTTAACATAACATAAGAAAAGCAAAAGTTACTAGCAGAAATGTCAAACCCTCCCGCCCCCCTGACATGAACTGCCTTCAAATTGCTTGTTGCCCTACTCTCGTATTTTAGTGACACGCCCCTGGGGGGAGGCTCCAATTCCGTTTTTTCTCGAGATGAAATTAATTCAATTATTGGCGTTAGCAACGTCAAAATAACAAATGATAAAAAAAACAAATTTGACTGGAATAATGATAATGAGGAACAGAAAAATATCGCAAAAAGTAAGGAAAATATACAGACTAACTTAACAGGACGGCAAAATATGCCTAAAGAATATAAGGAACACCATTCAGGCCCTTTCATAGTTTTTATCGAGTCAACAGAGAAATCCGGAAATAATGTAGGCAAATTCAATCATCTTAAAATCGCGAAAGAAATATTTAATCTGCAATTAGTTGATATAAAAAATTATAAAAGTAAAGGTACTAACCGAGTAGCAGTAGAATTCGAAAATTTCAAAGCAGCTAACAATTTTATTAAAAATGAATCTTTATTACAAAAAGGCTACAATGTATTTATACCCTCTAACTTCACTACATGCAAAGGTCTAATAAGGGGAGTGGACATTAACATGAGTTTAGAAGAAATACAGAGCCGTTGCACATCATCCGTAAATATTTTAGATATGACTAGACTAAATAGAAAAGTTTTAAGCGGCCCCAGCAAAATACCCGAATATATACCAACTAACACTGTTCTACTTACCTTTGAAGGAACTATTTTACCAAGAGATGTTAGTATATATCAATTACCCATGCTGGTAATACCATATGTTGCCCCTGTAACGCAATGTTTTCAATGTTTCTATTTTGGTCATACAAAAAAACTTTGCAAAAGCAAGAATAAATGTTTTAATTGTGGAGAAGAAGATAAAAACCACAAAATCGACGGAAAGGAAGGAGAAACTCCCCAATATGAATGCCAAACATTTTGTATTCACTGTAAAAGTGACGAACACAGGTCAACAAATAAAAAATGCCCAGAATTCCTTCGCCAACAAAGCATTAAAAGACTAATGGCTTTTGAAAATTTAACTTATTATGATGCAAGTTTTGCTTGTAAGAAAACCTATTCAAATAGTTCTGATTATACACCACACCCTTTAGATTTTCCAGCCCTTAAAAACAGATACAATGTGAATCAGGATAAAATAGATGTTTCCCAAAGAAGAGTTGTTGAAACAAACACAAGACAAAAACGGTCGTATCAACAAGCAGCAGCCCAACCCCCAAAAAAAAGAGCAACAACACAAATAGGTTATGACAAAAAAGCACATGATGAGGCCCTAATCTTCCCCAATTCCAGACCAACATGGTCCCAATCATCACATCATAACACCAATAGAAATATTTCAACCCGAACTTCAAACCCATCTACTTCTTCAACATCGTCACAATACACTACGCCGTTTCGTGCCCAGGAAAACAATTTAAATAATATCAATGAACCAATATTAGAAAAATTAGCAAACTTATTAACAAGACTTTCAGATGAAGGCTGGAATCAGTTCAATAATTTTATACTCCCCACCATAAATAGACCACGCCATAATATGGATGTGGACTACGATTCATTCTAGTTACTTGTCATCAATGCCAAATCCAAAATTTATTAAATTACTGCAATGGAATATTAGAAGTACAAAAGCAAATAGAAGCGAGTTAATATCAATCATAAGAGAAACTAAACCCCACGTTGTATTATTAAATGAAACATGGCTAAATAATCAACAAAGATTTTTTATAAAAAGTTATAAAATTGTTAGACAAGATAGACAAGATGGATACGGTGGAATTGCTACATGCATAAAGGATAATCTTAAATTCTCAATTATAAATAACTCAATTAATGCAGCTTGGAATAATCTACAGTACATCACCATAAAAATTGGCAATATAAACATCATAAATGCATACTCACCACCACAAACCAACATCACTAAAAAAATATTATTTGATATATTTAGCCCTCTAACTGGTTCCAAAATTCTTATGGGAGATATGAATGCTCTACACTCTTCTTGTGGAAGTTCCACGACAAACCAAAGTGGTATAGCCTTAGTGGATTTTTTAAATGCCAGTGATTTTATTTTGTTAAGTGATGGCACATCGACTAGACTTGTCACCCCCAATAGTACGTCAAACCCATTAGATATAACAATAGTGGACCCCTCCTTGGGCACAATATCTAACTGGAAAGTTTTGCCAGACTGTGGAAACAGCGACCACTTCCCAACAATCTGCGAAATCAATTGCAGAAATACAAACAATATGTTCTTCCCAACATACCAGATTAAAGACTTTTCAAAAGCAGACTGGAATCAATTTTATGATAGAATGGTAGTGGAGTCAATGAACCTGGAGAGCGATGCCCCATTCAAAACAATCCAGGATATAATGAATTCGGCATCAGTAGCCGCCATCCCGCATAAATTTAAAAACACTACAACACAGCTTGGCAATCCCTGGTGGGACAATGAGTGTACTTTAATGTTGAGACGAAGAAGAAGCGCCCTACAACAATTCAAAGATTTCCCGAACACGGACAATTACATTAATGCAAAACATATGATTGCACAATCAAAAAGATTTTTTAAACAAAGGAAAAAAGAAAAATTCATCAAATTCTGTGCTTCCTTAAACCGAAACTCTAACCTAACCTACGTTTGGGATAAAGTTAAAAAATTTTCAGGCTTAAGCTTAAACAATAATTTTTCTAGAGTTAGCGATGACATACGTTTAGATATGTTAAAGAAAATGGCAGTAATAAGAGCCCAACACCCAGAATTTCACCAGCTTCCAACACCAGATGGCATGGAATTATTCACTGTTAGTGAACTGAAGGTCAGCATACAGGATAAAAGAACCTCGGCACCTGGGTTGGATGAGGTTACATATACAATGCTTCAGAACACACCTGATAAGGTTCTAGAAACTTTAGTCAACATATATAATAGATGTCTAGTAGATGAATCGCTTCCTGTTTCGTGGAAGAGATATAATATTATATGCTTACTCAAGCCCAACAAAAACCCAAACACAGTAGATAGTTATAGACCCATTGTTTTGTCTTCATGTTACGTAAAAACGCTAGAAATTATGATCAAGAACAAATTAGAATGGCTAATGGAGAACAAAGAAGTTTTCCCATGGTTTCAAACAGGTTTCAGAAAAGGACAAGCGACATATAACGCTCTAGCTTTACTTACTTCAGATATCTACCTGGCCTTTGGTCAAAACTATTCAGTTCTTGCGGTATTCTTGGATATTAAATCAGCTTATGACCATGTCGACATATACCTATTGTACAATAAATTAATTAACCTTCAAACTCCAATAGAGTTGGCAAATCTCATCTTCAAGATACTAAAAAACAGACTCATATATTCAAAAAACGATAACGGCGAAATTCTAGGCCCTGTATTGGCAAATTCAGGTCTTCCACAGGGTTCTCCTCTTAGCACCCTTTTATTCAACATCTACCTGAGTGATATTTATGATATCCTTCCTGAAGATTTAAATCTTATTGTTTATGCCGATGATATAGTAGTATATGTAAAAGGGAATGACATTAATGAAATGCACAATAAAATTAATCTGGCTATCAATAATATCGTCAAATGGCTAGAAGAAAACCACCTATTTTTAACAGCTGATAAATGTGAGGCAGTATTTTTTTCGAAAAATTGTAGAATAATACAAACACCTGCAATTAGGCTTGGAAACGACATTATAAAGCATAAAAATGAAGTAAAATACTTGGGCATGATTTTGAATAGGAACCTAAAATGGGATAAACATATAGAAATTATTCTGAACAAAGCTCAGAAAGGTATTAATATTATGAAGACCTTCTGCAGAGTATGGTGGGGAGCAGATCCCACAACTCTACTAACAGTTTTCAATGCATTAGTTCGATCTCATCTAGATTATGGCTCTATTTTCATCAAACCCAATAATAAAAAATCTTTAAACAAACTAAATACATTACATTATCAGGGTCTAAGAATAGCTCTTGGTTGTATGAAATCCACCCCTATCAATGCTCTCTTGGGAGAAGCGGCAGATATGAACTTGGAACATAGAAGAAAATGGCTAGCTGTGAAATTCCTGTCAAAGATTGTATGCATACAAAACCATCCATTAATTCCAATGTTAATTAGCAATCGAAACTTGTACAATGGAAATGTAGGTTTTTGGAAAAATAAAGATTGTCCATATCTGATCCAAGGTCTTAACTACCTTTTACCATACATTACTAAAATTCATAAATCAGAAGTATACCCCACATTTAATATAGAATTCAGAAACCAAATTAGGAATATCAAAATCATTAATCTTGGATTACAGAAAGACGATTTACAGGCTAAAGAAAAATTTCTACGTTCCACAGACAGATATAAGCAATCGCATATTTTTACATATACTGATGCATCAAAAAACTCTTCCAAGACTGGGTTCGGAATTTACATACCAGAAATTAATTATAAATACTCTGCTAGATTGCCATCAGAACTCTGCATTTGCACAGCTGAGATTATTGCAATTAATGAAGCTACAAAAGTCATAATAAGAAAAAACATTGAAAAATCTATCATCTTTTCAGATTCCCTTAGTGCTATCACAAAATTAAATAAAACGGTAATCTCCTCCAAAAATGACTACGTTAGTTTACGCACCAAAAGACTGCTTTTAGAAGCCAACGATAATGGTTTTGACATAAAAATCGCCTGGGTCCCAGGTCACTCAAGGATTGCTGGTAATGAGATGGCAGATACTCTGGCAAGCGTAGGTAGTAATTTAAATATCCCCAAAAATATGGACCTAGATGCTCAAGAGGTTATCCCAGATATCAAAAAGAAAATTTTTGAAGAACACAATGCTGAATGGAAGACTTCTCTAAGAAGTAAAGGAAAAAGTTATGCGGAAATAATAAACGAATTCCCCAAAAATAAATGGTTTAACAATTATACATACATTGATAGAAGACACATTACAACCATCATTAGAATGAGAACAGGACACTGCCTTACCAAGAGCCATCTCTATAGAATCGGTATAAAGGATGATCCTTACTGTGAATGTGGACAAGTGGAAGACTTGGATCACATTTTTCTAGAATGCCCCATAAATGTAATCCCGGGTCATGATATTTATGAAGAATTCAGAAAAACCGGAATATCTCCCCCCCTAAATATTAAAACAATTCTGTCTAATTTAAACAATCAAAACATTAAAATTATTATTCAGTTTTTAAATGTAAATAAAATTAATTTATAAATTTCCTTATTTCAGGAAGCAAATCCATTTTCCTAGTCCTATATTCTGTTCCAGTTTCCTAAGTCAAATCTCCCACCATTTGGGAGTATGACTTAATTTTTTCCCATTGTTGTGCATGTAGTAACTATCCCCCATTTTATTTTTTACCCAAGCTTTTATCAAATTATTAATATACTAGGTTCCCCACACTCCACAGCACTAAAAATAGTTCCACGATCAGCTGATCCATTCCCATAACCTTTCATATCCCATAACCTGAATTTACCTGAAACCATCAGAAGAAAAAAAGAAGAAGAAGAAATCAGTGGTCGTGACGGGGTCTAGAGCCCGACAAGGTTACGGTCACTTCTAATGTGCTGGCAGAATTGCCCCTCAGGGCAGAGCCAATAATAAAAAGAAAGAAAGAAAGAAGGTTATTGGTTATTTGGTTTCCAGCACATTTAGAACTTTTGTTGCAAATATAAATAAATAAATAATTCACTTAAAATCAATTGACAACATTCAATTAGCTAATAAACCAATTAATTTCACAAGAGGAATGTAATTGAGACGTAGCTATTCAATTTACAGTCTCCAGATACCACAGGGTTAACCTCTAAAAGTTATTGAGAGTGTTGGGAGTTATTTTTAGTTATATTTTAAACTCTGGCACGTGAATTTATGACTGTAAAATTGAGGGAGAGTATGGCCAAAGAGGAGGACTACGATAAACTGCCAGACATAGATGCTGCAAAGGAATTTTATGCTAAGTATGAGCCGAAGGAGATACTTGGTAGGTATGTATTTTATTCCAATATTTGTAGTATTTTGGACCTGTTGTGGCTATGCTTATTTAGTTTTCTTTATTGTGTATTTTTTTTATCAAAACTTAAAGATATTTTTACACAGGGGCATATCCTCCACAGTGCGGAGGTGCATTGAAAAAGAAACCGGCAAGGAATATGCTGCCAAAATCATTGACCTTAGTAATGACGATTCCTCTGTAGAAGCTACAAGACAAGAAATTAATATTTTGCGTGTTGTTGCTGGACACCCTTATATTAGTAAGTCTTTGTGCAATATCTGTAAAAATTTCGAAATTGAGTGATTAAAGATAGGAAAAGACATTGGGCAGTCATAACTCTATGAGCAGCCCTGTATAGGGTGTCCAGTTTTCGTGTGTTTTCAAAGTTTTCATGTACCAGCTCCCTTAGTATAAATGATAGAAAGATGGGGTTTGCGGCTTACTGTTACATTATTTTATGAAACTTATTGCCGCAAATGAAACTTTCATAGCCCTAGTTTATGACATACAGGATGATTTTGAAAATTTGTCATTTTTGACTCTCTTCTGTATCTCGATTATATGCTAACTTATCAATAAGGTAAAAATGGGTTATTATAGAGCTTTTTATGTAGAATTCAGTGGCATAGTTAGTTTTTTTCTAAAAAGTCTTGTTTTTCAGTTATGACCCAAACGTGTTTTTTTAAATGGGACACCCTATATATTATTTCTTTGTCTTATCCCTCTTTTTGAGAGATTTCCAAATACAATAGTCCATATTTATTTTTTTTTAAAAGTTAACATTTTTTGTAAAATTAATCATTTTTCATAAGAAGGCTATGTCATGGTCAATCACAGATAGCCATGACACAAAACCAAATTTTGTAAATGCGCTATTAGGGATTGTTGTCAAATATTATTGCTGTGACGTCCACCCTGTACTATCAATTTTTAAGGGAGCTATCAGGTTGGCACTAACAGGGCGGCGTACAAAGTTCACAATCGTGGGTTCATAATTCTCAAAAGGGAGCAGTTTATTTATTTATTACTATACTAACCTCTTGTAGATACTATTAGCTTGCCTCTGAGGTTAGAACTGCATATTACAGCTGAAAGATTTTCTGCTAGGTTTTTAATTTTATATTATTTCAGAGCAACAATAAACTTGAAGTTCTTCTTGGTCACCATACTGAATGATTAATTTATTTAAATTATTCTCTTCTTCTAAGTTTGTTTGAAGGTGAAAATTTGAGACTGTAGTCATAAAAACACGATTTTTGTAGCTTTAACATACACTTGTTATATTCACTGTGATTAAATATAATGGAACCACCAAAGAGTTATAAAATTTCGTTAAAATAACATTTACTTTTAATTTTCAGGCACTTACATTTTGGTCGGTATCTTACAGTATTGTTTACTGGACACGGTATTTCTGGCTCGCCGTTTAGCCTCGGTTAAAAATCGCGATTAATAATCTAACTGAAGACTAACTGACTGACTATCGAAAAAGAACTCTTCAAAACTGTAAAAACTAAACTGTCCTAAATTCACGGTACCTTTTGCTTTGATAGGATTTTACTTCCTGTTAATTTAGCATGATCTCATTTTTGACTTCGTCATATTGGCCTATATTTCGCAAATTTTATCATAACATTTTCTTTTACCGAATAAGGTCATACAAATTATATCTTGTATGCTATATTAAATCCTAAAACTATAAACAAATAAGGTCCAGAATTGCATTACCTAACAAAGTTGTATCTTCGGTTTTGAGTTGCAGGTATAGTCTATTCCTCCCGATAGGGTTTCTTTCGGTTACTTCAACATTCAGACAATATTGAAAGTAAGAATTAACTACGTATCAAAGTAGAACATATATCTTGTCAAATTTGTGTCAGAATTGGCAACTAGTGAGTTTATACCGACAAAAGAACACAATTACCAAAATAAACTTCACATGAAATAGACTATACCCTACTTTGGCTAAATTAGGTCGTGGTGAATCGTATTATTTTATTGCATTTTAATTACGCAAAATAATTTATTAGTTGACTTTGATTTTTCGGCGGCTAGATGATTTCATCTTATTTTGTTATGATTTAGTTTGGTCGCGTGTCTTAAAAACTTAACAACTTTTGAACAACTCCGACCAAGATTAATCCATAAAATTTTTATTTATTTTCAAAAATATTTTAAAAGAAATTTTGTGTTTATATTCCAGTTGTGGAGAAATATATTAAAGGTGAGTTATCATTAGATCTTGTTACAGTATTATACTAAAATTGAAACTGTTTGTTTTAAAACAAATTTATATTTTTTTATTGGTTTATTGACCAGACTAATTTTCTTCTATCCATTGGTAATTATTTCGATAAGTCAGTAGCCATACCCATTTAAATCTCCAAAACTTCAAATTAAATCTCATAAAATAAAATTAATGTAACACCCGGTTGTCACACTGCTAGGTAGGTATTTGTTTAATTTTGCAAGTTTATTTTTTATTTCTGTAAAAAATTTATTTATTTATTTATTTATTTATTTATTCATCAACGTATCAACATTTAAAGTTTAGCTTAGACAATCTATACTTAAATAATAATTACTAAAATTAACCAAGAATAGCTCTTTTGGCCAATACTTTAAAGGTAGTTTGTGAAACATTAAAGAAGTCCAATCTATTATAAAATTTGTTAACATTAGCTGAGATCCTATTAATAGGGTTATACAGTTGATACCAAATTCTACAGTGAGGTACATGCAAAAGGGTTTTGCTGGTTTTGTTCAACATGGCGCAAAATAATAAATATGAAAATCCCTGGGAGCTGTATTTTAATAGGTAAGTTTTAAAATCATCTGTTAGGTACCAATGATACTATTAAAATTCATAATAAAAATAAAAAAGTTTTGACTTTAAAATAGCCTCTTCATTGGTCAAAACGAACCTCTCGAACTCCGAACATAAAAATTGGTTATATCAAACTTTTCGAAACTTACGAACTTTGCACGAACTGAGTTTATAAATTGAACTGGGTGTTCCTTTTAGTTTAAATTGAAACTCTTATTTTCAACGCCAACTGAACCTCAACCTCGTCAACTTTTCGAGTTTATAAATCAAGCTTTATTGTTATCTATTATTAGCTTTTTGGGAGACTTCTTTTACATATTTAATTTATTTGTAGATATTCAGAAAGCAACAACCTGATAAAATAATTATTTCAAAATATTCAAGCCAATATCATTGAGCACTGATCTTTTAAAAAAGCAAGACCTATTTTTTACAAGGAAAACAAGGAAGAAGAAGAAATAATTAATTTTATAAAAAATGTTTTTAAATGAAATAAATACGGACTATTATATATTTTTGAAAAAGGGATAAGACAAAGAAATAATATACAGGGTGTCCCATTTAAAAAAAAACAAGTTTGGGTCATAACTCAAAGACAAAACTTTTTTAGAAAAAGCTAACTAGGCTACTGAATTCTACATAAAAAACTCTATAATAACCCATTTTTACTTTATGATAAGTTATCAAATAATCGAGATACAGGGGAGCGTCAAAAAGCAATCTGCCGCAAACCCCATCTTTCTATCTTTTATAATACGGGCGCTCGTATATGAAAACACACGAAAACTGGACCCTGTACATTTAAAATTGATTTCAGGATGAAAAATTTCATTTCCCTTTTACTTTCCTTAAACCTTCTCTTTTCGTATAATAGTTTTAAAGTAAAATCAGAATTGAATCACAAAATAGGGTATTTCATATAGAAAATATAACTTCTACTCTTTGTTAGCAACCTTATATATTTCAGTTTGATTTTGAAATTGTAGATTTTTAAAGGCCCTAGTTTTATATTTCAAATATTTTAAACTATTATTCCCCTACAAATGATTGTTATCAATATTGAGACTAAAGAGTATAATCAATTTCTTTAATTTTAGTTGAATTACAAGATGTATTTGAGTCCACTACATTTATTTTCTTAGTATTTGAACTTTGCAAGCATGGTGAATTATTTGATTACCTAACCTCTGTGGTGACTCTGAGCGAGAAGAAGACCAGATATATCATGAGACAAGTGTTTGAGGGAGTACAACATGTACATTCTAGAGGAGTAGTACATAGGTTTGTCTAATTTTTACAAAATTATTTTATTATGGACCTAGTATTGGAAATACTAATCTACCTTTTTTTAATTTTTTTTAGGGATTTAAAGCCTGAGAACATACTGTTAGATGACAATTTAAACGTGAAAATTACAGATTTTGGATTTGCGAGAAAATTGGAAAATGCTGAGCTGCTACATGGTGAGTTTTTTTTATATATCACCAAGTTTAGTATTTTTTATGCTGGTTTTAAACTTGTGGAGTTTTTCATGTATTTCTACACAAAATCAGCTGTTTTAAATTTGTGAATTTCTTGCTTTCTTAAGCTTTGCTCTTTAAACAAGACCTAGTTTACCGAATTTGGTTAAGCTAACCAAAGTCTGGGGGTTTTAATTAGTAGACTTTCCCCCTTCCCACCAGATGTTATTTTACATCCTGCAGTAAAATCTATTAAACCAAAAAGATGCAGAATTTTGGTAACATTAATTTAATTAATGTTAAAATTAATAACATTATCATGGTAGCATTTTTTTTAAACTTATATGGGCATATTTTCCAGAGAAATTCGTTTTTTTATATGGTCATATCAATTGTGCCCTCTAGAGGTAGAGCAACAATTTTAAAAATTATTTCCAGCAATTTCTTTTGCTCGCTTTCCTTAAGATTAGTGATCGACCGATATGACTTTTTTAGCCGATACCGATAAACTGCCGATACCGATAATGTCTTGGCCGATAACGATATATATCGGCATATCGGCCTTTTTTAATTGATAACATTATTAATGTCTAAAATCTGAATATTCTGTAATATAATTTATAATTCTTTAACGTTCAATTTAAAATCACAAAAATAAAAACAAAAATTGCACTTTGGCAACACAGCAATAGGCGGTAATTTATGTGGCTCAGCGCCAAGTCATTGGTGAATCCCCTTAATTTGAATTTCTCGGTGAATCCCGTGCGTTTATTGCCGTGCATTCAGTATTGCATTCTTAAAGCAGATCGTTTTAAGTTCGATTATTTCTTGGCGTAATTTATTTAATCTTTAACAAAGACATAATATTAATAGTTAATAATAATCCTATTGGAGTTTGGTGGAGTGCAAAGTAGCGAAATGGATGGAAAAAGTATTTATTTGAAATATTACTTTAAGTTTAAATATAAAAAAAATGTTTTAAGCTGCTATGGTTGTTTTTATACATCGGCCGTTATAGCCGATATATATTTACATCTATCGGCCGATACCGATAATCGGCTCTCGGCCGATATAGCCGATATATCGGAATCGGTATCGGTCGATCACTACTTAAGATGGTTTTTGTTTCAAAGCTCTTAAGATAATTAGTTCCATACATATGTGCATACCTATCATACCTACCTCACGACCCTTAATAAATCACTGTATATTATATTTAAATTAGCCGAATTTGTCAAGTCAACACGAACATTTAACATGTTTAAAAACCAGTACATAGTATACCTACAGTGTGTACATAAAGTAAGGAACAAATTCATTATTTAATAATCTAAAAACATTTCGTAAAAATTCTCGGACACGTATATAATAATTTTTAATTGCGCATATTTTGACATATAAGTTTATTATACAGGGTAACTCAGGTAGCAGATATGACATTATCGACGATTTTTTTAAATAGAACCCCCTATATTTTAGTTCAGATCTGTAATCTCCAAGAACAGCTGATTTCAAAAACATGACACACTTAGGACCTAAAATTGATAGTTTCGTAGCTACAGGGTAGAACAAATAATTTTATTTAAGATACATTTTTTTTAAAAAGTAGGCTTATTTGCTATGGTATTTAGATAATGAGATTATACTGTGTCATTATATTGAATTTTTCTAGTAAGTTTAGTAGAAGTAATAAAATTAATTTTAATATTTAGTTACTATGCGTTTATCTTCCACACAAAGAATAGAAATTCTTATGATGATTGGATATGGTGATAGGATTCGTACCCAACAAGAAGTTTGCATTTTGTTCAACGCTAAGTACCCAGAAAGGCTAATCACTAGATCAACTGTGAGTAACCTTGAAACAAAATTTCGAGAAACGGGTTCTGTGGAAGATCTTAAATATTTTATTGGCTATAAAAGAAGATTCCCATAATAGCGTCCGCCAGACTGGCATAGATCATGAGGCGGTTGCTATGACCGTTCATAACCTTTTAACGGTAGAAAAATGGCAACCGTTTAAAATCCGACTGGTTCATGAGTTAAATGAAGATGATTCAGATCGTAGGATGGAGTTTTGTCAAATATTAATGGAAAGATGTAACGCAGATCCTTTGTTTGTTGAAAATATCCTATTTTCGGATTAATCTACTTTTAAATTAAATGGTGAAGTAAACCGGCAAAACTGTAGATATTGAGCACAAGAAAATCCCAGGTGGATGCGTGAGCATCATACTCAATATCCTCAAAAAATATAATATTTGGGCTGGTATAGTGAAAAACAAAATTATTGGGCCATATTTTTTTGACAAAAATGTAAACGGGCTAAATTACCTTCAGTTTCTTCAAGACTTTCTTATCCCTACGCTAGTTAACTTATATCCGAGTAGAAATAATCCTGCAATTCTAGATGAAAATTTGTGGTACCAACAAGACGGCGCACCTCCACATTATGCAGCAGTAGTGCGCCATTATGTCGAATCAAGTTTTTCTGAACAGGTGGATTGGAAGACGTGGGCCTATTGAATGGCCGCCTAGATCTCCAGACCTTACACCACTGGACTTTTTCTTGTGGGGTCACCTGAAAAATGTTGTTTATAAAATAAGACCTACCAAATCAAATAACAACAGAATTCAGGAATATTTTAGAAGAAACCATAATAAAAGTCCAACAAGAGTTTATTGATCGCTTGGGGTTCTGCCAGGCACAAGAAGGAGGACAATTTCAACACTTAATTAAATAGCTTATTTAATTTTTTTAAATTAAAAATACTTTTAAAAAAATATTTTTTTCTACCCTGTAGCTACGAAACTATCAATTTTAGGCCCTAAGTGTGTATGTTTTTGAAATCAGCTGTTCTTGGAGATTACAGATCTGAAGTAAAATATAGGGGTTTCCATTTAAAAAAGTCGTCGATAATGTCATATCTACTACATGAGTTACCCTGTATAATAAATTTATAAGTCAAAATATGCGCAATTAAAAATTATTATATACGTTGTATACGTGTCCGAGGATTTTTACGAAATGTTTTTAGATTATTAAATAATGAATTTGTTCCTTACTTTATGTACACACTGTATAATGTATCACATAAGGTACTTAGGGAGCAAATTTTATTTATCCAAGTTGCATTCATACATAACTATGACAAACAAAATGAATTACAAATTAAATTTAAAAAACAAAATATGGATATACAGATTCTACTTTACTCTTAAATTCAATAGCGAGAAAATATAAAGGGTATTTAATTTTAAATATTAAATATATATATTCTTTTTTGGTTTACTCACTATACTGGATATTATTTAAGTGTATGTCCTTGGTAGACCATACAACTTTTGTATATAACTTTTTCTTGTATTCCTTGTAATTTGGTTGGTGTTTCAATATTATACCGACAAATTGAAACAGGTGATTCCTTGACAAAAAATAATGAAAAAAGTTCCCATTAATGGAGGTCCAGAAACCAAACCCCTCATTTGTAAGATACAGGTTGAAACTTTTAATTTTTTTTTTCGGTTTTTCCCATTTATTTTATGCGTGCTTAAAGATTTTTTTTTTTCAAATTCTGTACTTTTGTTACATATTAAAGTATCTAAAAAATTAATCTATTGTCATTTAATTGTATGAATCTTTATGGCCTACATACCATAATAAAATTTCTTTTTTTTTCAATGACAAATTGATGTTATGTTTGGCCTCCCCGCCATTTATTTGTCGGACACCCTTATAAGGATAAATTTTTCTCTTGTAGATCTTTGTGGCACTCCTGGATATTTAGCCCCAGAAACATTGAAAACGAACATGTACGAAGATGCTTTGGGCTACTCCTTTGAAGTAGATATGTAGGTATAAAAATTTGTTAACTATAAATTGACTGAATTTGTTAATTTAATCTGGATGGTGTGTTTGTTGCAGATGGGCTTGTGGCGTGATCATGTACACATTGTAAGTAAAGTTGTTTATCTAAGATTAGCTAGTAATAAACATATCCTTGCTTTTATAAATAGGTGATATAAAAACTGTGAAAAGTAATTACATTACTTCAAAAAATCTCCTGGGGGCACAAAACGAAATGACTAAAGTGGCTAATATCTTATATAAGTAATAGAAAACAGTTTGTTAAAGTAAAGGGATTTGTTTCACAGGAGATACTCGCTACATCTGATGTGCCACAGGGCAGCCATTTATTCCCTAGTTATTTATAATCTTCATTGACGATTTAAAGTTGAAAATCTTGTTCTCACAGCCTTTGTTTTTTGAATGGTATGTCACAGCGATATGCAGGGTTTGTGTGGTCTGATCTCATTTCTAACTCGGGTCCCCTTAGGAGTGCGTGCCCAGTTCTATGCCACCCAGAAAGTGATGTAGAACTCTGTAGTCTGTATAGTCCCATTCTTGCCTCTCCTTTAATCACCAAATGAAGGCCCATTGCGGATGTAGGGGTCCATTTCATGGCTCTTGTGATGCTCAAGCAGGCCAGTCTTTGTAGGCTTCCTAGCTTTGATATTGTGGTTTTCTGCTGTGCCGCCAGACCAGTGCTGCATACGTAATTGCAGGTCTCACCACCCTGGTGTACAGCCAATGCACCAGCTTAGGTGAGAGTCCCCATGTTTTTCTGTACATCCGTCTGAAGTAACTGCCAAGGTTACTTCCGACTTTCGGGTTGTTTTTTTCACGTGTTTGTACTAGGTCAGTCTGGAGTCCAAAGTTACTCCCAGGTATTTGACCTCTTTCGACAGCAGTGGAATGTTCACTCCTTGCAGGGTTAGGTGTCCCAATCCAATGCGTTTTGTTGCGTGTTTTTTTTGACTGATGTTAAGTCGTTTCTACCCTACCCATCTTTCCACGATATTGAGAGCCCTTTGCATTCTCTCTCTTACTGTCGTGTTGTATTTGCCTTGGGTCATTATTGCCAGGTCATCCGCATAACCCACGATATGATATCTTTCTCTGCTGACTGAACGTAGCAGCCCGTCCATGACAAGGTTCCAGAATAGAGAAGAGAGTACCCCCCTGCTGTCACCCGCGCTGCTAAAGTCTCACCAAGCAGATTCGTATATACGATTCTGCCTTGAAGCATACCTTCTATCCACATGTATAGGTTAGTTTAGTTTAGTTAACCTACCGGGTGACACATTTTAAATTCTTACAAGTTAACCATGAAAAGTCGTTACTGTAAACAAGCTTCAATTCTACTTTATTTGTATCTAAAATCGAATTTTGTTGAAAATAGCAAATATATTAAAAAAAAAACATGTCATTTAATTGATATTAGTGAATTTTATCAGTCCCATTTATTCCTGAAAACTAGCATTTCTACTTTGCAGCTTTCCCTGTAGTGACGTGATTCTCTGTGAAAACCACAACTCAATGACTTTATTCGTTTTTTAAAATGTCTTAAATTACTGTATTACAATAATTAGTAAAAATTTTAGTGACTCGGGTGTGTATTCCTTCTTGTGTGGATGTTGCATTATTTTTTTTCCTAAGGTTGGTTGGATGTCCCCCATTTTGGCATAGAAAGCAGATGATCATGTTACGCAACATCATGGAGGGCAAATACTCATTCAGTTCACCGGAATGGACGGATATATCAGGTAATGGGCAATGCTTGCACATGTCTGTTGTCTTTTTTGCTGGTTTTAGTATATTTTAGGTAACGTCGCAATAAAAATAGGAAAATTCAAAAAATTCAACGATATGAGCTTGTTGTTGACAATTAATATCATAATTTCTAGTTTAAATTATAGATTGTGGTTCAACTAGTAATTACTTCATTCACAGGCTAGGATTAAGCTTAGCTTCAGGCAGAGATTGTAAAATTAATATATTTTTAAATACTCCATGGTTTATAGTAAACTACACACCTTCCTCAAATTCTCGTCACTAGGTCCTCTAACGACATTGGTGCAGAGCCCCCACGGAAAAAAATCGAGCGGAATTGTCCGGTGATCGAGCTATTGAACCGTTTGTCCCAATAGAGTGTGCGTAAAGAGCTCCAGAACTTGTTATATTTACTTTATAGTAAAAAGAAAATATATCTCAGACTTTAAAAGCTGTATAGACAAAACCCTACAGATCAAACCACCGAGAGATGATGTCAAATAGCTTGAACACAATTATTATAGAAACAATACCAGCTGCCCACAATAAATTCTGTCTGAAAACCCCAAAATATCAAATTCTTGGCCCAGAAGCCAAAATAAAATTAGAAGAAAGAGGGAAGTTGAGGGGTGAAGATAAGGACCATAGAGAATTAAATATGTACAGTGACGGAAATAAAATTTCGTACACTAACATTTTATGTAATTTTTGAATACTTTGGTAAACTGGGCTTTTTACGATTATCTCACTTCTATACTTTGCGTTTCTTATTTTAGTAATGATAGAAAAAAGGCTATATATAAAATTATTTATTCGAAGAAAGTATTCCTAGATAGTTGAGCAAGTTGGGAAACCAAGAAGCACTATACAAAGCCTCAGAACTAAATGCGAAATTGGAGTTAAGTGTGCGTCCACAATAGTGCACCGCACTCTGCACTGCACCTCGCATAGTACATCACACTGCACTTCGATTCTGCTTTACATCCGACATCCGATCAGTTTGTCTCTTGACATTAACAGATAAACATGGCCTTTAAGTTGTTGTCATCTTCTTCTGATGTAAAGTAGTATGATACAGTGTGTCCGCGGATGGGGGTACCCAATAGGGAAGAATTCTTTATTATTCATTTTAAGACCAAAAGTCATTCTTCATAAAAAGTTCTGCTTGTTGAGAAAATGAATTAACGATAAAAAAAATTTAGATCACATGTACAGGGTGTTAATAAATTAGGAAAATATGAAAACGCTTCAAGAGAAAAGTACCATTATTTATTATTTTTAACAAAAATTTTGTGAAACAAAGTTGTTTATAAAGTAACGTAAAGTCTAAATACAAATTTGAAAATAAAAATTTGAATTTTTAAAAATAAAATGGGTTTTATGTAATTATTTGCATTTAAAAAAAAATTAAGATAGCCGATTTTGTATACGTTCATGTTACGTCATCATCTTATTTACATGTGTCAGTATTCTGATTTTGTAAAGGCATTTTCGAAAATGTTAACTAAAGAAGAGCGCATTTATTTAATAAAATGTTACGGTATTGGAAATGTGTCTTATCAATACGCTATAGATGTTTTTCATGAAAAATTTCCTAATACGCCGGTGTCAAGAAAAGCATTACGAAGATTATTTAAAAAATTTAATGAAACTGGGTCGGTGATGAATGTAAAGAAATCAAAGAAAAAATACGATCAAAATGATGCAGCCACATTATTAGCAATAGGGTCAGTTTTAGATAACCCGAAATTATATTTAAGGAAGCGTGCACAAACAGTGAATTACACAAAATTTTTAAGGAAAACAAAATTATACCGTTTAAGCCAAAGATCCGGCATACACTTTAACTTGGAGATGAAGACAGACGTTTAGAATTTTGTTTATGGATAGGTAAAAAATACCTTGAGAACCAACGATTCCATAGATTTATATTTTTTACCGATGAATCTACATTTTACACAAACGGGCACGTATTTTCACAAAATAGTTGTCATTTGGCTTACGAGAATCCTAATTATGTAATAAACAAACGAAGTCAACGTTACAATAAAGTTAATGTATGGTGTGGAATTTTTTATGATCGGATCATTGGCCCATATTTTATAGAGGGTAATTTAAACCAGCACGTGTATTTGAACATTTTGGAACCTTTCGTCTTACCATTTTTTAATACGTTAGAGCCAGAAGTACGTAATAATAAGTTTTGGCAACAAGACGGCTGTCCTGCTCATTGCACAGCCTTGGTCAGACAATGGTTAAATGATTATTTTGGCGCAAGGTGGATAGGGAGGTTTTTGCCCAAACCATAATCCAGCTAGCTCGCCTGACCTTTCATTGCTAGATTTCTTTTTGTGGGGTTCCTTAAAACAAAAGGTTTATTCAGATAATCTTCCACATGATCTTCCACATGATAGGAAATATTAAAACAACGCATAGAAGAAGCAATCCATAATCTGAATGTGCCGCGAATCATTCGTAAAGTGTGTAAAGTGTAGCTATGTAGAATAATTTTGAAAAATTCGAATTTTTATTTCAAAATTTGTAATTAGACTTTAAGTTAGTTTATAAGCAATTTTGTTTTATAACATTTTTGTTAAAAATAATAAATAATGGTACTTCTGTCTTGAAGCGTTTTCATATTTTCCTAATTTATTAACACCCTGTACATGTGATCTAAATTTTTTTTATCGTAAATTCATCGTCTCAATAAGCAGAACTTTTTATAAAAAATGACTTGGTCGTAAAATGAACAATAAAGAATTCTTCCCTATTGGGTACCTCCATTCGCGGACACACTGTATGTCAGGGGCGTGCGGTCCATGGAAGCGATGGGAGCACTGCTTCCCCTACCGCTTTCATAAGACAAAACAAATTTTATATTAATCTATACCTATCCATACAATTAAAATACCCAAGTATTTATTTGTATCTAATTTGCAAACCAAATCCGGCCCTGTATGCATCCCTGAGCAACGCAATATTAAATTTATCGAAATGATCTCAATACGTGTATACTACACTGTATACGCGTATACGAGTAATAATAATATGGACTGCCGTGCCAAGTAAAGGGTAAATCGTTAGATCTCGGTATTTCCTTCGCCGCGACGCGACGCCGGGACGGAAGCCGGCAAAGTATTTAGTTTCCACGTGTTTGTAGTCGGCGTTTTACGATTATCTGTCGCGATTTGTCGCCAGGAAAACGCGGTATACGGTAGAGCATCTGTCTGACATTTGAGTGTAGTTAAACTAACCTTTATTGTTCTGTGGTGTAGTTCTTCAGTGGTTGTAAATTGTGACAGTATTATTAATTGTGTATTGACTTTGTTTATCGTACTTCTTGATTTATTTTGTCATGGAGCAACCAATTGCCGGCCCATCGAGTTCGGGAAATGTAAAGTGTGTCTGTTCTGTATGCAAGTTATTGGAAAAAGGATTTTCAACGCTTTCCTTTGATGAAAAAAGGAATATTATTGCAACAGGTAGGCCTACACCAGATTGTAATTTAAAGACAAAAGTGAAGGCGGCTAAAAAATTTACAAGGCATTTTAATAAAGAATATTACGATAAATATAATAGTTATACGAAGATGTAATAGACAAGTTTGCCAGCGTGGATAGAAGAATACTATTACATTACAATTATAAAGGTAGGTACGTACCTACGTGCCTTTCTTTTTTATTTTTGTTTCACCTCAAATTTAAAAAAAATCTGGCGGTGCCTACATCCCTTTTTTTACCTGAAACACGAAAGACCACGTCGTGATATCCAAACTATAAGCTCTAAAATGATACCATCTATCAGGTGCCGTGATATATATATATATATTGTAAATTCAGTTTCTTTGTTCATAAACAATGTAAATTTACCACATAATAATTAAACACCCAGTATCCGTTTAAATTAAATCAAACTGTGAATTGAAAGTAAAAATGTATAGATAGTTTTTTGTATTAGTTTCTGTTATGAAATTTTGTTAACTTATTTTTAACGACTCTTAGGCAGGGTTGGGTCACTAAAGAATTGGTTTTCGACGGGCAAATTACGTACAAATTTATAAAAAAACATAGGTAGCCATTTAGAAAATAGAAGAAATATTAAAAAATCATAGGTACATAATCTCACATTTTCGACAGTACCTACATGACAGTATTCTACCTGTATTTAAACGTCGAAAAATTGCCAATATTTGGGCGTGGTCCTCAAACAATTTTTCGCCTTCGGCGGCTTGCCTCCGGCGGGCCTACCGGCGGTGCTTCCCCTTTTTCATAACTCACCGCACGCCCCTACTGTATGTTGTTTTCGAATAAGGAACCTCGTTTTTTTCGGGTGTTATATTCGTTTGTGAATGGTTATTATTTTAGCAGATATGATTTACTGACTAATTTCCTTTTTAGAATCGCCAAAAGACTTGATTAGAAAACTTCTAGTTGTTGACCCTAAGCAGCGAATAAGTATAGAGCAAGCTTTGCAACATGAATTTTTCCAATCAGTGGTAAGCACAAATGTAATGTTTTGTACTATTCTAGTTGTGTTTTTTAGAAATAATAATTCATCTCAGAAGTACACATAGCAATTTTCATATACATTATTAATTTAATTGCTACCTCTACGCTTATAAAAGGGGTGATAACCACGTAATTATTTCTCTTATATCAAAATTTATCTTGTCCTTGCTGTAATTTAATTTTTTGATATTTCTTTTCAAATTTAGAAACTAGAATTTGAGTCAGTATGCCTGGATTTTAATAAAAATGTGGTAGTAAGTATTTAAAATTAGGTACAGAAAAAAGCAAACAATTTTGCTTGTTGGCAATAAGTAGCTAATCCTGGGGGCTGCACAATGTGTAGGGATAATTATTTATTTGTTTTATTTTTCTGTAAAATAATAGGCTAATGGGAGTATTAATTTTTGTACTAATGCAAAATTTGTATCGAAACTACTGGCTCAATGTTCACTAGTAAAGATATTTCGGTAGCTGTGCTCTAAAACATCGTTTCTCAACCTGGGGGTGGCGATCCCTTATACAGTGGGTTAGAGAAGTTAGTAATGCAAAATGAATAAAATCACTAATTATTATTAAAACGAATCTGACCCCACGACAAGGTACAGACCCATCAGTCTGCTGTCTAGCCTGAGTAAAATAATCGAGAGAAAGGCGCTTAAACGAACTTTGTTTTTGAGCGAAATGATGCCTGAACAACAATTTGGATTCAGAGCCGAGCATTACACAGTCAGGCAGACAACATGGCTTCAAATATTTTAAAGGGCTTTAACAGACGAGCCCATACGGGAGCCATTTTCTATGACGTTAGTTAAGCCTTTGATAAGGTCTGGCATAACGGTCTCATACTGAAGATGTAAAAGACTCTCGAACTACCCCATCAAGGTAGTAGCTTCTTTATCGCAAGGCTCGCCTCTCTCTCCGATGCTGTATAATATATAGTGGCAAAAAAGTCGAACATAATGCCTGTAACTTTTGAATTATGTCGTATACGAAAAAGTGACCTTCATGAAAGTTGTTCAGTAAATTATTCCCCACATTTCTACCTGCATGAATTTTTTCTGTCATTTCTGGTTTGGTTGCCATAGAGACCAATTTGTTTTTTTTAAATTTGTAGAAAAATTAAATGGAACACCTTGCATATGATTGAATATTTGGATTTTACTGGGAAAACTCTGAATTTTTTGTATTTCAAATTTTTATTTATTTAAAATTGTAACGAACTGTATAATAACAAAATAAATAGCCTAGAGAATTGAACAACTTAACATCGGAATAATAAACAAGTGAAGCCTTTTCAGTGGATCAGGTGTTCAAAATGACCACCATTTTCTGCTAAGCAGAGCGCCAGTCGATCCCTGAACCCGTCTACAACGTTTATAAGAAAGTCTTCTGGAATGTCCCGAATTTCAGCACTATTTCTGACTTTTCAAGATTCTAAGCCATTTGGACGGTAAACGTAGACTTTGTTCTTTAAGTGTCCCTACAAAAAGAAGTCGAGCGGGGTTAAGTTCGTGGATCGCGCTGGACAGTCAATAGCACCTCTTCTGCCCAAGGGCGGTTTTAGCTTTTCAACATGGGGGGGGGGGGGGTAATTTCTGCCTATTCAACGTCCTGGAAATTGTTTGCTTATGTATTGTCTAACATTTGCCGCATAATGCGCAGGTGCTTCATCTTGCTGGAACCATACGTTCGTTTATGCCGTTGTTTACACCCGGTTAAACCATTCTGCAAGAAGAAATTATGTGATTCCTTAGGAGGTCCAGATATTTTTCGCCATTCAAATTACCATCTATGAAAAAAGATCCCACAATATGTCTACCAACTATGTTTGCCCAAACATTAACTTTCTCGGGCCTCTGAGTATGACCTTCCTGGAACCAGTGAGTATTCTCAGCAGACCAATAACGATAATTGTGTCTATTAACAATGCCATTTAAATGGAAAGTAGCTTCATCCGAGAAAATGATATTTATTGCGAAGTTGTTATCGTTATTGCATCTTTCCATCATCAGCTCACAAAATTCAGCCCTTTTATCATAATCTTCCTCATTTAACTCATGCACCAACTTTATCTTGTAGGGATGCAACTTCCCCTGCTTAAACAAATTTTTTACTGACTGATGAGACACATTAAAATCCATTGCCATTGGCCTGGATGATTATGTTGGATTTTCATGTATTGAGAGCATGATATCCAAAGCTTTGTCTCCCCCGGTTGCTGTTTTAGGTCGACCTCCTTTCTCGAAATTTCTTTACCACTCACCACACCGTTAACTGATTTATTGGAGGCACATTTGGATATAATTCATTGAAAAGTTGACAAACCTGATCTTGCGTTCTCTTCATATTTCCGTAACCGCTCATTATTAAAATTTCAACTCGTTGTTTCTCATGCTGTAAACTGGGAACATGGGCTTAACAACAATACTTAAACTAGTCAAGAAGACGATAGTTAGTCGCGTCAGATTATCAGTCATTGTATTATTATCATATATTTCAGTTTAAAGTTTGTAATTAAATAAGTTCTAGTATTTGTGAGTGTTATTCAACAAATCCCATGCGTCTTAGGCTAAAATAAACCGCTCGACAGCCTGGGTCTAAAAGATAGACAACACTCATTCAGATGAACCATAGTTTAAACAAATTAGAAATCAGACAACAGAAAATTAAACCACAAATCACCGAAATAAATTTATTTCTGTGATTTGTGAATTAAACAGAAACCTAAAATTGACTCCTCTTAGGTCGCTGTCATGAAAACACCTTGACTCAACTGGTGGGTATTAGGTAGGAATAATTATAATTAGGAAGTTTTTTATTTTTGAGCTGTCATTATCTCGGAACCGCTTGCAGATAGGTGAAAATTTGAAATACAAAAAATTCAGAGTTTTCCCAATAGAATCTAAATATGCAATCATATGCAGGGTGTTCCATTTAAAAAAAGTAAGTTACTATGGCAACCAAACCAGAAATGACAGAAAAAAATTCATGCAGGTAGA
Source organism: Polydrusus tereticollis (assembly GCA_963920685.1). Lineage (NCBI taxonomy): Eukaryota > Metazoa > Arthropoda > Insecta > Coleoptera > Curculionidae > Polydrusus > Polydrusus tereticollis. The sequence goes on along the minus strand of OY987334.1, from coordinate 48,585,989 downwards.
AACGTGGGTAATAATTTACTGAACAACTTTCATAAAGGTCAGTTTTTCGTATACGAGGTAATTCAAAAGTTACAGGCATTATGCGCGACTTTTTTGCCAGTCTGTATATATACACATGATATTCCGCGCGATAGACAGACCCAGCTCTATCTTTATCTATTTTTATTCCCTGAGCTTTTTCCGATTGTGTGCAGAGATTGGAAGTTATTTTGATAAATAATTATTCACGCTCACAACATTCGAGAATGTAACATAGAACAGACATAGAAGAAGTTTCTAAAGATATAATGGGTAAAAAAGTCCGTAAGACTAATAATTCATACTATTGAAAATATCATACCATACAAAATATTGGTTATGGGGCAGAGAAATAGAAAATTGCGAATAAAATAACAACCAACCAAAGTAGACAGTAGATTTAGGGCTTTAAGTCCTAAAATGAGCCAAGTAATTATATCCTGCATTTATAGCCATCAATTAAGAACACCCCCTATACAGCCTTATTAAAAAAATATCTCCCGCTCGGATTTATAACAGAAGCACATAAAATTCCATCAGTTTCATTTTATTATGTTTTAACCCTGCAAATAAATTGCCCATAAAAGAAACGGTGTAGGTCATGTGCAAGGTTTCTACTAGCGCCGGTTGCAGGCATTATGATGATTGGAATCCTGCGATTGTAATCTACGGAAAAATATAGTAATAGTTATACAGAGTCGCAAAAAAATCGCGCATAATGCCTGTAACTTTTGAATTACCTCGTATACTAAAAAGTGACCTTTATGAAAGTTGTTTAGTAAACTATTCCCAACATTTCTACCTGCATCAATTTTTTCTGTCATTTCTGGTTTGGTTGCATATTTGGATTCTACTGGGAAACTCTAAATTTTTTGTATTTCAAATTTTTATTTATTTAAAAACAACCAACATTCATAATAACAAAATGAATAGCCTAGAAAATTGAACAACTTAACATCGGAATAATAAACAAGTGAAACCTTTTCAGTGGATCAGGTGTTCAAGATGACCACCATTTTCTGTTAAGCAGAGCGCCAGTCGATCCCTGAACCCGTCTACAACGTTTAAAATGAAGTCCTTTGGAATGGTCCGAATTTCAGCACTAGTTCTGACTTTTAAAGATTCTAAGTCATATGGACGGTTAACGTAGACTTTGTTCTTTAAGTGTCCCCACAAAGAGCAGTCGAGCGGGGTTAAGTCTGGGGATCGCGTTGGCCAGTCAATAGCACCTCTTCTGTCTATCCAACATCCTGGAAATTGTTCGCATAATGCGCAGGTGCTCCATCTTGCTGGAACCATACCTGTTCGTTTATGCCATTATTTACACCCGGTAAAACCATTTTGCAAGAAGGAATTATGTGGTTCCTGAGGAGGTCCAGATATTTTTCGCCATTCAAATTACCATCTATGAAAAAAGGTCCCACAATATGTCTACCAACTATGCCCGCCCAAACATTAACTTTTTCGGGCCTCTGAGTATGACCTTCCTGGAACCAGTGAGTATTCTCAGCAGACCAATAACGATAATTGTGTCTATTAATGCCATTTAAATGGAAAGTAGCTTCATCCGAGAAAATGCTATATGTTGCGAAGTTATTATCGTTATTGCATCTTTCCATCATCAGGTCACAAAATTCAGCTCTTCTATCAAAATCGTCCTCGTTTAACTCGTGCACCAACTTTATCTTGTAGCGATGCAACTTCTCCTGGTCTAGCGGCTACCCTAACACTGCCTGTTTCTCGAAATTTTTTTTACCACTCGACACACCGTTGACTGATTTATTGGAGGCCTATTTGAATATAATTCATTAAAAAGTTGACAAATAGAATAGAATAGAATAGAATAGAATAGAATAGAATAGAATAGAATAGAAAAGAATAGAATATATATATTACCATTTTCAATACAATTTGTACATTGGGTCGTCAACGAAAGAATGAAATAAAGATTACACAAATACATAAAATAAAAGTAAATGTATAAAAACTGTCAGTATAAAATCAATAGACACAATACACTTAGTCACACACAGATGCAATTTTAAATATTAAGGATAGAGTATTTTATGGAATTTATAATATTAATATTGCAGGTAATTTATAACATTACATAATACATATCAAGACAAATACATATCTATCGTTAAAGATATTTATGAAGCCATTTTACGAAATACTATCACAATTTCATTTCATGTGATTCTGAGTAAGGTATTCCAGATGGACTAAAGGCCAGTCAAACTTGAATTTGTGAAATAATAGAAAACACGATAATAAACATGACTAGTGATTGAATGACATGTATTCCGCCACAGAATAAAATTCATTGACCAGTAGAAAATGCTTAGTCATTTTGGCAAATCTCTCGCCACGTAATGCTCGCAATTCAAATGGTAGCTCATTATAAAGTTTCACACAGTTGTAAAGAGGGGAATTCCTGAAAAAAGTTGTCCTATGATAAGGTATCTCAAGCAGATCACCTCCACGCGTATTATGGGTACCTGCAGATCCCAGTCTATTAAACATCGATCGATTGCCATTCACAAACAGCAAACATCGGAGCATATATATGCAGGGAAGCGTTAGTAGTTTATTTTTGGCAAAAGTGCCTCTGCAGCTTTCCCGAAAGTCTAAATTAAAAATAAGTCTTATTATCCTTTTTTGGTTTATAAATATGCGATTTTGGTGCATTGTAGCACTTCCCCAGCAAATAATATTATAAGTCATATGACTATAAGCCAGCGAGTAATATACAGACAAGAGGCCCTCGGTATCGAGTGTATTCTTAAGGCTTAGTATTGCGAAGAATGCAGAATTTAACTTGCCCGAGACATGGTCCAGATGATCACAGGAGGTAAGTTGGGGATCCAAGTAGGTACCTAAGAACTTAACTTTTTTTGATGGATTTAAGTTAAGCGTTCTTTCATAATCCATTTCACGAAGGTTCCTGCGATTAAACATATTCATATATACAGTCTTATCAACGTTCAATATTAAACTATTTCTCTTACACCACAATTCCATTTCATCGCAAACAGTTGCCATTTTTGCATTCAGATCATCCATGCTATCGGCAACAGTTGTATCATCCGCATACATTGTCACATGACCAGATACCACATTCAACGGCAAATCATTTACATACAGAATAAATAAAAGTGGACCCAGTACGGATCCTTGTGGGACACCAAGTTCTACTCGTTGAGCTTCTGATTGCACTCCATTATATTTAACAATCATTACTCTGTCAGTCACATATGATTCTATCCATCTCAGCATTGTTCCTCGGATACCCAAGTTGTGTAATTTGGTAACTAGGAATTCCTTATTTATAGTGTCAAATGCTATGGAGAGATCAAAAAATATGGTCGCGACATATTTTCCCCCATCAATACTTCGATATACGTGATTTAAGAAATGGTATGAAGCGGATTCTATAGATTTTTTCGAGAGAAAGCCGTGTTGAGATAAATTTAACACATTATATCTATTGATGAAATTCATTAATCTTTCATGGACAATTCTCTCAAAGATTTTAGAAAAAATGCTCAATACTGAGATTTGCCTGTAGTTTTCAGTACTATGACAGTCATTTTTTTTGTATACAGGAGTAACATTTGCAGTTTTAAGTATCATTGGGAATACTCCTTCACTTAGGCTACGATTTATCAATGCAGTAAGAGGTTGCTTAATGAAATCTTTAATGCTTTTTATTAATTTTACATTAATGTCATCAAATCCAGAGGAATTTTTATTTTTTAATCCCACAATAACTTTTAAGAGTTCCTCCTCGCTAACTGGATTGATAACAATAGTATTACAGATCGGGGGATGAGTGGTACAGGTTGTGGCAACAGTGCCATATTTCCGCTCAAGCTTCTTTGTCGATACCGTACTAAAATACGTTACAAATTCATTAGCTACTTGGTACGGGTCGGTTATAATCTTATCATTAACATAAAGTTTAATTTGGCGATCCTTTGTATTTTTCCTGTTTAACTTGTCATTAATAAGGGCCCATATAGTTTTACTTTTACAGTCAGAATTAGATATTTTGTTCTTATAGAATAATCTCTTGGTTTCATTAATTTGATTTTTGTAAGTTTTTTTAAGATTTCTGTATTCTAGTTGTAAAATGTTATTTCTAGTGTTTTGCGCCCTCCAATATAACTCATCTAGCTGGTTTTTGATATATAAGAGATTATCATTATACCATTCACCTGACGTTTTTCTTTTGTTATATTTTTTGTGTTTATAGGGACAACAACAATTTAAGCAGTGCATAACAACGTTAACAAACCCTGCCCATAACTCATTACTATTTAGAGAAAAATCCAAAACATGCCACCAATTCTGCATCATTATCATATTAGAAAACAGTGATATATTATTATCTGATAGGTCTCTAGAAAATAAATTACTGTCATGTTCTATCTTATTTTTATCATTTATCGATAAGTTTAAGTTAAATTTGTGGGCCAAGTGATCGCTCATATGCGGATTAAAGATACCACTATGAAACAATTCATCAGGGATATTGGTAGCAACATAGTCTATAACTGTCGAGCTGGTATGACCATTACAGTCTGTATAAACCCTTGTTGGTGCAGTAGTGGTCACCTTCAACGTGAAGGATTCAAACAAATCGCAAAGGAGGTTTTTTAGGGGCACCATCAACACCATAATCAATATTTAGGTCCCCACATCATATTTCCGTGACCGCTCATTATTAAAATTACAACTCGTTGTTTTTCATTCAGATGAATAATGGTGTAAACAAATTAGAAATCAGACAACAGAAAATTAAACTGGAACTCAAAATTGACACCTCTTAGGTCGCTGTCATGAAAACTCCTCGACTCAACTAGTGGGTATTAGGTAGGAATATTTATAATTAGGAAGTTTTTCATTTTTGAGCTGTCATTATCTCGGAAACGCTCGCAGATAGGTGCAAATTTGAAATACAAAAACTTCAGAGTGTTCCATTTAAAAATGTAAGTTAGTTTTTATGGCAACCAAACCAGAAATGACAAAAAATTCATGCAGGTAGAAATGTGGGGAATAATTTACTGAACAACTTTCATACAGGTCACTTTTTCGTATACGAGGTAATTCAAAAGTTACAGGCATTATGCGCGACTTTTCTGCCACTCTGTATATGCTCCGAGGGTGGTTCGTTTTGGAATGAAAGCCCTGTATTTGAATATGGATGTTTTAGTTAGGGGAGCCGGGGGTTAATAAACATTATTATCTTTTCTACTTCGTAAAAACCTAAGATATATTCATTATCTTTCAAATGTCGGGTCTCTACTTCCTTCTAAAGATGTGACGATATACTTGGGACAGTTAAAAATAACCGGTTATTTAGAAATAACGTTCCAAAATTTTCAATGCTTGCCTCGGATTAAGTTATAATTCCGCTCCCTTGCACATACTATTGCTTTATTATATTCTAACTAGATTTTTCACAAAAAAATAACGGTTTGCTCGCCCTTTTTTTTATGGGTAGTTTACATAAGTGTCGCTTTTTATGTTTATTATTTTGTTATCAATCCCATGACAGCAATTGTGGGATCAAGACATATCCACACTGAAGCATTCGCTTAGAAGAAACTCACGCCGAATGACAATCATTTCAGAGTTGGCGATGGTAAATTACCATGATTTTTTTAACCAATGGGAGTGTTTTTTTTTTCCCTAAATCTAATATTGCTTACATCTTTTGAGCACATACTTATAACATTGTCGATGTGCTGTGTTTTTTTTTATCTACTATTTGGGTGCAAAGTGTTCCTTTTATTTTTTGAGTTTGGTTTTATTTTCTATTAACAATAACAATGGTGTTTTGTCCGGACGTTTTGGTTTTTGGTACTGTTTTATGTGATGTCTGAGGAGGATAGTAAAACTAAGAAATTTGATGCTTCCATACGGAGCTTCAGACCCTTGCAGATGGCGTCATCAAATTGTTTTTTTTTTATTTATTAGGATCTAGTTACGATGCAGAAATTAACTTTTAGGTAGAAGTTAGTGTTATTGTAGGACACTTTTTTAAAATATCAGGTGACCCATATTGCAACTAGTGGCGTAGCGTTGGTTAATTATTATTTTTTTAAAATAAATTAGGGTTCCCTGCATTTTTACGTTAAAAAAAGTCCTCTGGGTATATGGTCGTTTTTTAGATTAAAGGACTGAAAAGAACGACTGCAGTCCGTAAATTCCGTAAACAGGCTAAAAAATTGTAAAACTAGATTGGAAAATGATGGTGAGTCTGGAGTTTACCAATTAAATTGTAAAGACTATCCAAAAACATATATAGAATAATCTGGGAGAAGTCTATCTAAGAGAATAAAAGAACATTATTCAAGCTACATCAAGTCAAAAAACAATTCCAATTATACTAATCATTTAAAAGAAACCAACCATAATTTTGACCCATACTTTTAAATATTACGCACAGGGAAGAATAGTTATTTATGTATCTAGGGAATTATAATGGTCTTAATTACCGAGGGCAAAGTTTACGTCCCGAGGGCCTTCGGCCCGAAGGACAGCAATTGCCCGAGGTAATTGAGACCCTTATAATTCCAGTGATACATAGATAATTTTATTTCTGACCGATTTTAGTAACATTTTGTTCATTTTTAAAGTGGAATAAATGTTTCAATAGATGACAATCAAATTGACATTAGATGTCAATCGTTTGATTTTATGTCAAATTTTTCTTAATATCCCAAGGGAGTTATGACCCTTATAATTCCCGCGTAACTAAGACGTTATAAGCTAATAATATACCGGTGAGAAATAAAGAAACTAACTTAGACCTGTTGGAATCTCTTGAAATTAATAAACTTAAAAATTACCACAGTTTATTGAAATGCCAAACAGACCTAAATAGATCCCCATTGTTAAATTACATATAAAGTGAACATTATTAGTTCGATTTTAGACTCATAAAGTAGCTTATAACTCACTAGTGGGTTGTGGTAAAATATGCATTCATCTCGGCCATCATTCTACATTTATTGCACAAATAAAACTCACGGAAATGAATGTAACTAAGCTTTAATAATATATATTTTTCGACACGCAATGAAGTGGCTTTTATTTTTTTTTTCTCGATAACGAAGTAAGATACAAAAAGATATCAAGAGACAAAAAAAGTTGTATTTTTAGCTGCTTAACCCGAAAACAATATAAAATTTTTATACAAGTCAGTGGCGTACATTTTATTGTCAATATTATTCGTGAGATTGCCCCCCGGGACGCCACTGGAACTCATAATTATCATCTAGTTAGTGCAAACTTAGTCAGAACAAACAACACTACCAAAATCGGCAAAATGATCTTTGAGATATTAATAAAAAACCGATTTTTTTTTTAACTTTGACGCCCTGTATCTTGAAACTTAGACTTTTTAGGACATATGTTTATATCAACTTCTTTACTTGAATTTGTTTCAGGAATGTGCGCTTAGAATTACTGACTATCATTAAGTAATACCCTGTATACAGGGTGTTTTAGAAGTACGGTACGTAACTTAATGGGGGTATTCCTTATGATATTCTAGGAGATAAAGTTGATATGAACATGTGTCCGGAGTTGCCCCGTTTTTGATATACAGGGTGTGTGTGTAGAAAAAATCATTTTTTATAATGTTTTTAAATATCCTTTTCCCGATTTTATGTTATATATTAATGATAAGGGGCTAAATTAGCTCTAACTAGATTATATTTATTAAGTCCAGTGGCGTCCCGAGGAGCACCTTAACGAGTATTATTGACAAGAAAATGTACGCCACTGACTTTTTTCTAATTTTGATATTTTTTTCGGATTTACCAACTAATAATACAACTTTTTTGTTCCTTGAAATGTTTTCGTATCTTGCTTCGTTTTCGAGAGAAAAAATAAAAACCACTTTATTGCATATACAAAAAAAAATACCTATGTATTTCAAAGTTAAAGCCCCTTATCATAATGAATAAAGGTACCAAATTTTAATAAAATCGGAAAATGGATGTTAAAACAAAATATAAAAAAAAACATTTTTTTTTTTTTTTAACTTTAATACTTTAAAACTTTTTCTCTTAGAATATCATAAGGAATCGCCCACTAAGTTAAGTACCGTACTTTTGAAACACCCTGTATAGCAGCTCACTTTTCAACCAGGTATATAAAGTCCTATTAAAAAATCGCAAATATTCTTGGCGAAAAAACCTGACGACCCTTTTGTTACCATGCCACCGGTTGCAATATGGGTCAGCTGATCTTTTAAAAAAGTGACCTCTAATAACACTAACTTATACCTAAAAGTTTATTTCTGTATTGTATGTAACTAGATCCTAATTAATTTAAAAAGGATCACTTTTATGACACCATCTTTAAGGGCCTGTAACTCCGCATGGAAGCCTTTGCGGACCTATGATAATATGATATTATGTAGAATCATATCTTAAAATTTGTTATCGCTATTTCCAGATAGGATAAAACTGAATATTGTGAATATTGAAATTTCTTAGTTTTAATAAATTGAATAGTTAATAAATATGGGTTATTCATTATTAGTTATACAAGTTAATAGGAAGACTATGGTTACGAGGTCCAAAGATTTCACCCCACCCTCAAGTCTAAAGCTACAATTATTATTAAATGTTGAAACTGGTAAAAATTGAGTGTTACTAGTTCTACACAGTTATCTTTAGGTTATCATATATAAACAAAGGTTTTTAACATAGTTTTTGTTAGATTTACCTTTGAATTATTATTCGTAACGTTGTATATTAGTCTTTAGGATCCACACTGAAATTTACACTATTTATAACTTTGTATTTACTAAGAAAAATACACTATTATGAACACAAAAGTGTCGCACGTCATACTCACAACACACCATCTTTTTCACTTACATACAAGAAACACACACATGAAACTTTAATAGACACATTTTTAAATAATGAAACTAATCACCTTCTCGAAATATAATAGTTGTAAACAACAAAAGTTTAAATTATTAAAAATTAAAGCTACTTCCAATTGATCTATATCATTTATTAACAAATTTTCTTACAAAGTAGACCAGAATATTTTGTTGAAGCTTACAAATAACATAGTGTGTAACTAAGGTATGGAATAAATTCGATTAAAAATTAGATAATATGTTTTGAGAAAAACGTTTAAACACGTCAAGTAACTTATAAAAATGCGCTTTTTTTACACTTGCAACGTTTACACAGGGTGTCGCGTTTAGAAGATATGATTGTATGAATTAGTTTTTTAATGGAATGCCCGGTATATTACTTTAAATTTTGAATCCTCGAAAGGAGTCGCTTTTAAAAACCTAAAACACTTGAGGTCCAAAATTCGTAGTTTAGAAACCAGAGCCACTTAATGAAAAAATCCCTAATTTACTTTTATGAAATCACAAAAAATCTAAAAAAAGTTAAAATCAATTGCTTTATCTTCTTGAAGTGCTCCAATCATAAGATGTGCGATATATCTGCCACAATCATCTGTGCTTTCATCAACAATAATATAAAAAGTTTTATCACCCAGTGAAGCTCTTATTTCTTCTAAAACGGTATCGTATACTGAATGGACATTCTTCTTTCTAAGTGTGGAATCGTCAGGAATGTTGGCAATATTTTTGCAAAAATCCTCTAAATTGCAGAGTTTGCAATTTTTTTAAGGGTATGTTTGCTGCGACCTTAAACAACAACACCGTGCTCCGCTTTGTTACCATGTGCGACATAAATGAATCGACAGTTTCGTATCGTTGCGACTGGTTGCCGGTATTGAATTATTTTGTGAACAGTTCATAATAAATATACAATTTAACACAAAGAGGACATTTCTTTATTATATAAAATATCAACGCTTCATTATACCTAATTTTTTAATCTATTTATAACATATTAAATAAATCATACCTAAAAAAAATGTTTTAAAATTAAGTAAAACATCATTTGGCAATACGCTTTATCGAAGAAACTCGAATATTACCTTACTAGGTTGAAGATATTTAGGTAGTTGTGGGAAAATAGTTGGAACTGCTTCATTTAGCAAGCGAACTCTTAATTCTAAATTGCTCTTATAAAACCAATGTTCTTCAAAATGCTTCGAACAAAGCCTATCAGATATGGTTGGTGACCAAGATTTAATTTTCATATTGTTTACCCAAATCTTACATCTTTCTGGATCTCTGGGGAAGCTATACCAAAAATAAATCATAACTCATTTTTGAAATTTTGATTTATTGAACCCGTCTCTGTGTGTTAGGTAGGTACCTACCTAAATCCCTAGACTCTGGAAATTTTCAGCTTATGTTGTAAAAATAATAGGTATTACAGAATTACATTTAACATCATTTTGTTGTATCTACTCAATAAAATAATATGTACCTATACGTATATTATCAAAAAGTCAAAATTCTTAAAATAATATTACAAATTTCATAAAAAATATACAAATTGCAACTATACAATCTCTACGCCACTGGGAAAATGACGCTTTTAAAGATAAAAAGGATATTGAATTACCAAGTTATCAATTAACATTTTAAAATTATAAACTTGAAATATACCTATTATACACATTGTATAATCTATATTTAGCTATTAAAAGACCAGCTAATGTAGATCATTGCAAAATACGAAAATATGCATAAAATATTTCGTTTGTCAACAAACGATTTGGTATTTTACCTATGAAATGATATTCCTGGCTCCTTCTTTCTGCTTTTACTCTGGCACTCGAAAGCACAACAATTTGGCATTTTAAAAAGTTCAAAATCTTTATTTCAATTAACTTAAACTAGCACCAATTTATAAAATATTCTCGCTCTTAATTTTGGGTTTTGTGACATAAATAATGGCGGCCAGCCTAAAATAACCTTCAATTTTCAACTATGTGCTTAATGGCTAGCGCGGCATCCTCTCCCCTCTCTAATCTAAGGCTGCGACCAAAGCCTTGCATAAATCTTCCTAAAAAGTTTTCTTTTCAGATTTCGATTTTTCTCCAACATTTTGAAATGCGTTTTTGACACTCAGCTGAACTAGCTCAAATTTCATTTTTTGTAATTAAATAAATAATTAATTAAACCTATGAGTCTACGAGTCACATAAAAATATACTCATAAAATAATAATTTGGGAAAAATATGCATTTTATTATAAAATTGACAAAATATACAAAAAATGCAATATGCACTTTTCATATATTCCGCCCCTTAATCATGAGCATTTCAATTTATTGCGTCATAGACAAACGCAATGTATATTTAAATATAAAATAATCTACAGCTGAAATTAATTTCATTTCGTTAAACCTTGAACAGAACAGAAAGAGAAATGTCACTGTCAAAGCATCACAACAAGTCCATACCTCGAAAGTACACATATAGCATACAGGTAACCTGATTAAAAAGAATTTAATTATAAATTTAATAAATAAATTAGGGATTTTTTCATTAAATGGCTCTGATGTATAAACTACGAATTTTGGAACTTAAGTGTATTAGGTTCTTGAAAGCGCTTTCGTTCGAGGAATCGAAAGTTGTAGTAATATACAGGGCATTCCATTAAAAAAAAATTCGTGAATAAATTCGGCAAAAAAGTGTAATACTAGCTTAAACCTTCAAAAACAGGTCCAATGTTGATGATTTTTTTTAAAGATATGAAGAAAACTAACCTAAACTTTTAGCACGCATTACTTTACTCGCGCTCTGCGCTCGTAGAAAAGTATATTTAACCAGCTTCTTATAAGGACCTAATTTAGTACAAATTTGAGGAATCTAAAAATGCCTTCTAAATTTTTATAACTGTAACATGGAACTCTCACCTGTCGAGCAATGGTCCTGTGTATCAAAATCTCAATTTTTGCAAATTTCTGAAAGAGAGAAAACTTTGTACCTCGAAACTGTAGTAATCTATTCACATATATTTGTTTAATTTATTTTTTGTTTTAGTTTCTAAGAAGGGAGATAAACAGTTTTGTTTTGAGGGTGTATTTTTTTTAATGTATTGGTTTTTGCATTTACAGGGTGAGTTTTTTATTTAAAGTCTTACAAGGCGATATATCTCGAGAACGGCTTTAAATATTTCCATGAAATTTTGTTGAGGTAATAGGTAATAGGGATATGAGGGGACATATTTAACCATATCTTTTACATTTCACCCCTTTCTCAATTTTGAGGGGTGGAGGACAAGTTTGGAATTTTATTTGCGATGATGTATTTTTGTTGCTAAAATTCGAATCTACGTGAAAAAAAATTTTGACTTGCCTCACCAAAATTTCATAAAAATATTTAAAACCGTTCTCGAGATATTGCCTTGTAACACTTTAAAAAACTCACCCTGTATACAGGGTGTCCCACTAAGGTCGGCAAGGTACGATATTATGGAAGCCATAAACGTTAAGGCTTCGGGGAAACATTTTTATTTATTAAATCAGCCAAAAGAAACATCTGGAAAATATTTTCAAGTTTCCAAAATGACCGCTAGAGGGCACAGTTACTAGGATATATCCAATTCGTCCATAAAAAAAATTAAAAAATTAATATTAATTATGCTAATAATTATATTTATTGTATTAAATATAAATTTTAATAATTGATAATTATACAGTAAAATCTCTCAATAGCGACCACCCTCACGGAATCAAATGTTGGTCGGTTAATAGAAAAAAATTAAAACAACTGGTCTGCATTTTGCAGTGTTTGTTTATTAATAAGTAGGTATATGTAAATATTTTTAAATATTTTCCAGGTACTTATTTTGACCGATTTAGTCAATAAAAAATTTTCCCCAAAGGCGTAAGGTTTCTGGCTTTCATAATATCGTACCTTGCCGACCTTAGTGGGACTCTCTGTACAGTATAGGGTGTCCAGCTTTCGATGGTTTTACGGGGTATCTCCGTTATTAGTAAAGATAAAAGGATACGGTTTCCGCAGCACTGTGCTACTTTTTTGTGAAACAAATAATGCCGCAATCAGAATTTTTCTAGTCCTCCTTGTTTTTGATATACGGGATGTTTTTGAAAATTTTACATTTTGACCACCCTCCATATTTAGGTTACCCTGTAGCTTATCAAAGAGAAAACAAATGTTCTTTTTGTAGTTTTTTACGTAGAATCCAGTGACGTACTTAGACTCTTTCTACGTTCAATAGTTTCTGAGAAAAAAAAACAAACGTGCTTTTGTTAAATGGATCACCCTATATATTTTTTAAAAATATGATTTAGTTTATAACAAGCTTCTCAGAAATATATAATACCTTATTTTTATTTTTAATATTAAGCACGAAAATTGCGTTTTATTAAAAAATATACATTTTTTGTTAGTAGGCCATGACGGATATTTAAAAAAAGAAAAGGACACAGTCATTTATGTCATATTTAAAACTTCTTTAGTTTCTGTCAGAGTATTCAGGTTCTCTAAGTTGTTTTAAAATATCTAATTAATAGTAAAAAATCAGTTAGTCCTAATTATGGCAGAAAATGTAAACTTTAAAAATAATGAAAAATACGACATGCTCGTTTGTTATGTCCATTGTAATGAAAGTGCAGATGAAGCATTAGAAGTGTATTTCAATAGGTAAATATACGCCTTTTTGTAGTATCTCTATATAGATTTATTAAATTTCTTAAATTACTTTTAGATATCCCGAAAGACGACAGCCGGATAAAAGAATTTTTCTAAGGATGAACGCAAATTTAATTGAACACGGTCCATTTTGTAAACCTCAGCCAAAAATCTACAACAAAGAAAACCGCAAGACTGATGAAATAAATGTTTTAGCTTCAATTAAAACAAATCCAACTAGTTCTTGCAGAACGGTTGAAGGTTCGGTCGGAGTAGTTACATCTCTAAATATAAATTCCGCCTAGTACAAGACTTACATCCTGGTGATGCACAGCGCCGTATAGAGTTCTGAAATTGGTATTTACAAAATATCAACAGGGAAAATAATTTTGAAGGAACCGTTATATGGTCCGATGAGGCTTATTTTACCAGTGCTGGTATATTTAATCGGCACAATACAAGGTTTCGGTCTCAGGAAAATCGGCATGTAATATTTCCACTCGAACAGCAAGTCAGGTTTGGCTTTAACGTTTCATGTTTGATACTAGGGAGTAAAATAATTTATAACATTTGAAGGCAGCCTTAATGCAAATAAATATTTGGAAATTCTGGAAAACGTTGTGCCGGAAATAATACGATAAGACGTGCCCTTAGCGGATCTCAATAACTTGCATCTGCAACAAGACGGAGCACTCGCATACAATGCGCTAATTATATCAGTGCCTACTTAAACAATAATTTCCCAGGCCACTGGATTGGAACTAATGGACCTGTAAGATGGTCACCCGACTTGTCGGTTTTGGATTTCTTCTTGTGGGGATACCTTGAAAATAAAATTTATTCTATTCAATACCAAACAATTGCAGATTTAAGAAATGACACTGACAGATCATTTAGGGCGTTACAAACGCGGCTTTTTATTATTTTAAATTCATAAGGCAAATAAGAACTATGTGTGAAACATGTCAAGGCATAATGGAGAACAATTTGAGCAACATTTATGAGAAAGTTCTATAAATTGTCAGCTATTTTACGTAGTCAAACACAACTCGATTTATGCATTATTTTTACTAAAACATAACTGCTAACTAGATTAAGGAGTAATTATCATACCAGTAATAGTTTTTTTAAATACCCGTCATGGCCCTACTAACAAAAAATGTATATTTTTTTTAATAAAACGTAAATTTTGTGCTGAGTATTAAAAATAAAAATAAGGTATTATATATTTCTAAGAAGCTTGTTATAAACTAAATTATATTATTAAAAAATATATAGGGTGACCCATTTAAAAAAAACAAGCAAGTTTGTTTTTTTTTTCTCGGAAACTATTGAACGTAGAAACAGTCTGAGTACGTCACTAGATTCTACGTAAAGAACTACAAAAAGAACATTTGTTTTCTCTTTGATAAGCCACAGGGTAACCTAAATATAGGGAGGTGTCCCAAAATGTAGAATTTTTAAAAACATCCTGTATATCAAAAACAAGAAGGACTAGATAAATTCTGATTGCAGCATCTTTTGTTTCACAGAAAGTAGTACAGAGCTGCGAAAACCGTATCCTTCTATCTTTACTAATAACAAAGATACTCAGTACAACCATCGAAAACTGGACACCCTGTACATTTACGCTGTATTGTTCATTTGGTGCTTCTTTTAGTCATCTGGTTCAAAAAAGCTTCACATTGTCTGTCCATGACAAAGAAATAATATCAAAATGACACCTGGTGTATGATAGATGCTAAAAGCAGCATAAAATTCGAAATGCAGTATACATGTACACCTATGCTTTATGGTGTACAACACTGCATCGCGAAACATCTACATACATTGGTGTATAATATATTTCTGGTTTTTCTAGAAATTGCACACTAGTAGCTTCGATGCCCGTCGTAAATTCAAGATGGCAATACTTTTCGTCAGAGCCATGGTGAGAATCCAAAGACTGCGTTTTACGCCCGAACCACTGTCACTTGAAACTGCCAGAACTGATCCCTATAGGCTTAAGATACTTAGGAAGGTATGTATATTATGTAGTTCGATGCTAAAATATACTCTTTGCAAAACAAAAGCGATGCATGTCATACCCTTCGAGTGACGTCAGTTATCGACAGTGTTGCCAGCTTGTAACCAAAATATCTGAGTGAGGGAATTACTCAGTTTTTTTTTTCATAAAAACAAGATAAATATACAAAAATTTCCCAGAGTTTATATATTTGTTTACTGCATAATACCTTTTACCATCAACTTTAGTAGATCTAACATTTCTTTTATTTTCATCTTGCCAAGCGATCGACCAATGGTACCATTCTGAAAAATCCATGTTTTATCCATGAAAACGAATTAGTACAAGAATGCTTCTTTCATACGTTCTTTCAAAAATACCAGTCGTTACATGAGAAAGTTCCATAAGCCCTCGCCTCAGTTCATTTTTTTATCATCCGATGCCTATTTTTTTGAAGAGACTTCTTAAAGAGTTAAGACAACCATCAAACAGTTCTCTGTCTTTTAATTTCTGGTTTAAAGTTGTCAAAGTTACATGATGTTCTAAAAAAAATTACAGTATATGAATAACCGATGTAAAATATTATAATTTTTAAATAATACAACTTACTTGTTTCGTACATTCCATAAATAGGGTCACGGATAGAACTTATATCCAATCGTCACACATTTACAACTCTCTTTGAATTAGAACGGTTTGTTTAAGGTGATTCTAATAATTTATTTTCCTTAGCTGTTGTTGAAATTGTGCTTACAGTGGAGATATTCAAATTTAGGGCTAAAAATTAGTAAAGCAGAAATAAAATATCTAGACCTTAACATACTCTTTAAATTCACTTCTCTGTACTGCTATTAAGGGTAACAATAGGCCATTGTTGTTAAGTTCTTCCAGAAAATAGCTTCTTAGAGATGCTATTAGCTCTTTGCACCGACTATTTAAATGCTTCGGCATTTTTCACGAATAGTAAACAACGTAATCGAAAGAGATATGTATGTGCACTTTTGTTTTTCTCAATAGAACAGTTTTTTAATGCTATTTATAAAATGACCTGGAGTTTTTGTTAAAAAATAGACGCACAGCAACACCGAACCACGAAGAATTAAGGTTAGTTTTGCATGAAACGTCAACAAACCATGCCAGCAAACGAGCTGGCGCCACTGCACCGTTTACAGTTGTGTTGCCAAAACTATCGGCCAATAAAATTCAAATCATATTAATTTTTACAAGCTTAAATAAACAAAATATTTGCTATTAGTGGGTTCGTATCAAAGAAGAATACTTTAAGTTTGTAGTAATTTCAATATCGCATAAAGTTTTAATACTTTTTGCCCAAATTTAATTTCCTCGTGTTTTCTTACGGATTTACACTTATCAGCTGATTGATGACGTGCATCGGTTTTTGTTTTGCATCAACTATAGTGATAGTTACACAAAACTAAATTTAGAGCAAAGTAGAATTAAGTTGCCAAAATCCATTATTGTAAAACTTTTCTGTGTACAGGGACATTTTTTTAAGTGTCTCACCCGATTGCCGATTTTCCTGCTGACTATAATAAAAAACAAATCACATATTTCTCGATGATTTTCGATAAGGAAGCCGAATTTAATGTCAAAAAATACATAGACCTACAAATTTGACAGATGAGACGCCATTTTGAATTTTCTTAAACCCCCATAAATAACTACACGAGTAAATTTCTCTTAGCGATCCGATTTCAAAAACCTATAGTTGTTGATATTTATTTTCAGCCGTTTCGAAAATACGGGGGTTCCTAATTTGCCTCCATCGATTTGGTCTTTTAAGTGTCTCACCTCTTTAATAAATATACCTTCTAAGCTGAACACCTTAATTTTTTTCAAACAGACATAATTTCCTGTGAGCAAGCGATCTACGCTATAGTCAAATCCGACAGATGATTTTTTTAATAGCAACCCTCATAAATAACCACACGATTGTATTGCATTTGGCGATCCGATTCTAAAACTATATAGTTGTTGATATTTATTTTCAGCCGTTTCGGAAATACGAGGGTTCCTAATTTGCCTCCATCTGTCACTTTTTGACATCTGTCGGATTTGACTATAGCGTAGATCGCTTGCTCACAGGAAATTATGTCAATATGAAAAAAATGAAGGTGTTCAGCTTAGAAGGTCTATTTATTAAAGGGGTGAGACACTTAAAAGACAAAATCGATGGAGGCAAATTAGGAACCCTCGTATTTTCGTAACGGCTGAAAATAAATATCAACAACTTTATGGTTTTAGAATCGGATCGCTATATGCAATTCAATCGTGCGGTTATTTATGGGGGTTGCCACTTAAGAAGATTTAAAATGGCGTCGTATGTGTCATTTTTTGACAACTGTCGAATTTAACTGTAGCGTAGATCGATTTCTCACGGTAAGTTATGTTACTGCGAAAATAATTGAAGTGTTCAGCTTAGAAGGTCTATTTATTAAAGGGGTGAGACACTTAAAAGACAAAATCGATGGTGGCAAATTAGAGACCCCCGTATTTTGAAAACGGCTGAAAATAAATGTCAAGAACTATAGGTTTTTGAAATCGCATCGCCAAATGCCATTCAGTTGGGTTGCTATTTATGAGGGTTGCCATTTTAGAAAATTCAAAATGGCGTCGTATCTGCCACTTTTTGACATGTGCCGGATTTGACTATAGGGTAAATCGCTTGCTCACGGGAAATTATGTCACTGTGAAAAATATTAAGATGCTCAGCTAGAAGGTCTATTTATTAAAGGGGTGAGACACTTAAAAGACAAAATCGATGAAGGCAAATTAGGAACCCTCGTATTTCCGAAACGGCTGAAAATAAATATCAATAACTATGGGTTTTTAAAATTGGATCGCCAAGTGCAATTTACTCGTCTGGTTATTTATGAGGGCTGCCATTTAAAAAAATTCAAAATGGCGTCGTATCTGTCAAGTTTGTGAACCTATATAATTTTTGACACTAAATTCGGCTTCCTTGTCAAAAATCATTGATAAATGTGTGGTTTGTTTTTAATTACAGTCATCAGGAAAATCGCCAATCGGGCGAGACACTTAAAAAAATGTCCCTGTACACACATTGTACTTTATTTAAATCTTAAACTTAATTTTAATCATGTATTAGTGTTCAAAGAAATAGTCCGCCATTCTCAAAGAGACCTGATATAAATAATAAATAAAGACACACTAAGTCTCGGTCTCAGTCAAATTGTAATTTTAGTTAGGTGGTGGTGGTTACATGTTTCCCCCAAACAATGGGCATCATCAGACCTAAAACCAGAGTCGTACGAAAACATCAAATTGTCAATATTCATAGCAAAATTCTTTAATAAATTAAAGTTAAAGACAGCATCGACTTTAACTCATGTTGCCAATTTATGTCTCAATTGCCAAGATGAAGAAAAGAAAATCGCCTTCATAGGCTTCAGTTTATTTATTTAAACTATCCAAATTTTAATTTAATAAAGAATTTTGCTATGAATATTGACAATTTGATCCAATTTTTACTTTAATGACGTAACTGGTTTTTAAAAAACAATTTTTAATTTCCCTCCTCCTTTTCTTATTAAATTCTGACCCACCAAAATATAAAATCATGTCCCCTCACTGAGTTGTTTCCGTGAAACGATTATTTTATCGAACTTTCTTCATTTAACATGTTGTTGACATCTATATGGCATAATATACTATAAATTATCCCATTAAGAATATTGGCCTCCATTACTTATTCACATTTGATTTCCTTAATTGCTTAAGGTAGCATCACGTCCATAATTATCTACTGTCGAATCCATTGGCTGCAGACAGTACTTTTTATGACCGTATATTGTTGAACCACTCTTCCCCCTCTTCCAATTTGTGTTAGTTTATTTAGGTATATCCGAGGGTATATCATAAAAAAATATTTCTTAATTACTGGGTTGCTGAAGATGACTTTTTCTAAAGTCGAAACTAGTACAACCAACTGTAAAATTTAACTTATGTACATTCTTTAACCCTGATTTCACCCTAGAGGGACAAATATATTTACTTTGGTGGTTTAGACAGACCTTGTTTTCTTTCTATCTAGTTTATACATATAAAGTTTAAAAGCCTAACCTACCTTAGGAATAATAACTCAAAAACCAATGGAACCACAATCACAAATGACACATAACAGATTAAAAATTTTTAAAAAACGTTACTGGACACGATGAAAAACGATACGAAAAAATAAATAAACAATTTAAAAAATTACTCGACAACTATGGCGGGTTCGGGAGCAAGCGTCTGGTTTGCTGACATTTGTGATTGTGTTTCCATTGGTTTTTAAGTTATTATTCCTAAGGTAGGTTAGGCTTTTAAACTTTATATGTATAAACTAGATGTTTTCGTACGACTCTGGTTTTAGGTCTGATGATGCCCATTGTTTGGGCGAAACATGTAACCACCACCACCTAACTAAAATTATAATTTGACTGAGACCGAGACTTAGTGTCTTTATTTATTATGTATTAGTGTGTAGTCTCAATCGGGACATTGCTAATTTTAATCATAATAACTCGTAAAAATCTTTTTCATATACCTAGTGTACTATGTTGACGACTCTAAAAACGTAATTTTTATTGAAACAAATGAATGTGTATTTCGGTATTTTATTAATTTTTATAGTACTGTCAAAATATTATTAGATATTATAATAATTCATTTTTACTTTCATTTGGTTTAAGATATCTCTTTAATTCAAAATAAAAATAAATATATAGATTGTTAATTTTCAAGCCAACCCTGTTCCCATTTATTGCGGTTTGAAGATATTAGGACCTAGACAATGGGGTTTAAATCAGGTAGTTAGTTTATTGCAGTAAAGGTCAACGATATAACGTAAACTTTACTATAAAATAAAAGTAAAGTTTTCTTCTTGACCTTATGATTTAAATTTTTGTCTTGTTTATTGGGTTTTTAGGTCGTAAAAATTGGTTAATAATCACATTTTCCTGCAATTGTAGTTCTGAAGATGGTTTAATGTAATATAAACCGAAACGTCAACTTAAACCAAACCTTTATTTATTTAAATATGACCTAAAAACCCAATAAACAAGACAAAAACTATAAAATAAAGTCGTTGCACCTTTTATAGGAGGAGTTTACGAATAAATAATTAATTTTATTCCAGATTGTGGATGGCTGTGCGTTTCGTGTCTACGGTCACTGGGTCAAGAAAGGGGAGGGGCAGAACCGAGCCGCCCTATTCGAGAACACGCCCAAGACCGAACTTAAACACATATACCTTGCGAATCTTAGTCGATAATGTAACCTTAACTAGTAGGCGAACGAATTTTTTTAGTTGGAATTTTTAAATTATTTTTTTTCTGTTAGTTTAATAGGGTGGTCTCAGACGAAGGTAACAAGTTACGAAAAGTTTGTGTCCAGCGCGTGCAACTTCAAATTTAACTGTGATATTGGTTTGTTGTTGGATAAGCCTGTCGCTGAATTAATACGACTTGAATCGAGAAAAGCAAGCAACGAGAAGCGACAATATGACATTTGGCGAAATCATTGTAGTGGGAGGTAACCCGGCTAACTGTCATAAGTTTAAGCCGGCCGTGTTTCAGCCCTTAGTCCGGTAGTCGATGAGTTATCGTTATCGAGTTTAGTTGTCGTTTTTGTTGAAAGAAGTGTATTGTTTAACTGTTTGTTTTTGAGAGTGCTGTGCTATTGTAAAACTATGCCTGGTAATATCTGTGCGTTTCAAGGGTATCACTCAAATGAAGGTCAAGGAATAAGCATGTTTGCATTTCCAAAAGATCCTGAACAGTAAGTCCATTTGCATCGCTTTAGGATTGTTGATTAAAAATGTAAGGGAAGGTAACAAAGCTGCCGTTCAATATTTAAAAAGAAATAAAGGAATACATAAGAAAATACTGTTTTCTACTTCTATATTAGTAAGAACTTCTTACGCACTGTCTACTTTATCCGTAAAACTCTAATTACATACTACACTATATTGTTAGAGGCCAAGCTGTGCGTAAGAGCAGTTACGTAATATTATAATGTCTGTATTAACAAGGGCAATTTTCGCAAACGCTCGTACCGTAATTTTCGAAATCTTGTGTAATAGGCTTCTTACCACTCTTGGTACGTAATATACTATTTCATTTCCTTTCTAAAATGTACAGGGTGTTCTATTTTTGATAGTTTTATAGGGTATCTCGAAAATCATAAGGAATTTCATAAATCTGATATAGATGTTATGAGTTCTTTTTTTGAGGAAACAATTGCTGCGAAAACAGATCATGGCTACCTTGTTCCCCTGGACAGCTACAGGGTGATTTTCAAATTTTGACAGTTATTAAAATTCCGTGTAACTTCTTTGTTATTATAGATACGAAAAAACTGTAAATTGATAAAATATGTAGTTTTTTCCGTAAAGTTCAGTGGCGTAGCCAGTTTTTTTTTTATTTTGTTTAATTTTTAAGAAATTGACCCAACTTATATTTTTTCTTATGGGACACCCTGTATATTTTCAATTACGTTTATTCTGCTTACCATTAGCTTTCCAAATATATATACATTTTTGCAGTTTTCTAAAGAAATAGCTGAGTAATTTGCAAATTACTTTAGATAGGCCTATTTTGCACATAGCAAGCCCCGTTAGTAAGAAAAGGACAAAAGAATATGTATGACTAATTATTTTTTTATATGTTTAAAACTCTGAAAATATTTACCTCATCATTTAGTGTCACCAACTTTGGAAATACATCGATTTTGTATTTTTTAAATAAAAGATAAAGCATAGAAATATAGATCTACAAAACCATTTTTATTTTAAATAAACAACAAAAAAATATACATAACAATTACAACAAATGCTCAAATTGGAGCCCATTGGCATCGATACATAGCTGGCATCTTCTGCGAACACCATTCAGGGAGTTCCGAATATTCAGGTGTTTTATGCTTCTTAAAGCGGCTTCAAAATTTTGTCTTAGTTCTTCAACAGTATTACTTCTGACGCTGTAAATTTTATTTTTTAAAAATCCCCAAAAATAAAAATCTAATAAGCAAGCCATTTTTCTCCAAAATTGGTGTTTAGGCAATTTACCACAATGGCTGCGTTGTGGGATGGTGCACCGTCATGCTGAAAAAAAAAGCTTTTCCCTCTCTTGTAATGGTATATTGTCTAAATAACTGATGATATGTCTTTCCAAAATATTCAAGTAAATCTCGGAATTTAGATTTCTTTCAAATATTTCATAGGCTAGAACTCTATTTCCCAATAGAGCCAGCCACACATTAAATCCAAATCGACCCTGATATACTCTATTTACTTGCTGATGAGGATTATGATCGGCCCACAGATGATTGTTGTGGCGATTAAATATTCCGTCGCTTGTTACTCGTGTTTCGTCGGTCCAGATTATTTTGGTAAAAAATAATTCATCTTCACGCAACATATTTAAATACAAATTGCAAAACTGAAGTCTCCTCTCTGAATCACCAGGATGCAAATGATGAGTTTTTCGAGGTCTGTAACATTTAAATTTGTTAGTTTTTAACAGACGGGATGATTTTGAGGGTACCACGCCAATATCTTTCTCAATATTTCTAAGTGAAGTGGTCGGATCCGCAGCCACGCATGCCAATACATTAATGGTTTCATTTGCTTTATTTTCCTTCTGATAATTCTTTGGTCTTGCTTTTGAAAACGATCCATAATTAATAAGGTTATTTTAAAGCCTTTGAAAAATTCTTAAATCAGGTTGCTGCCGCTCCGGATATCTTTCAAAATACACATCAGATGCTGCCCGACTATTTTTTTGACACTCAAGAAAACACTGTAGCATATTATATTTTTCAAAATTTTGGAACTTTTCCATTCTTAACCGCGTATATTAACTTTGCTTTATGACAAATTAAAGACAGACTGACATGTCTATAAATAATTTAAAAAAATGATTTTGTTATCCATGGCTTACTAAGAGATTTTTAAATTATTATCTGGTAAAATGTAAAATTTGCAAATGCAAAGAAATTAGTAGATAAAAAGTCATCATGCATTTATAGAAAATTTCACTTTTAATACAAAAAATATAAAAATAATTAAATAATTATATGAACAATTAAAAAAATTATTATTTTTATTTCTTTTAAACATAATTTTGGAAGAAAGCTATTTTAACAAATTACAGAAAATTGGTCGAGCCTTGGGCATAGTGTTGATAATAAAAAATTAATAGTTTTTAGAATTTTGTATTGCATGTACTAAAATTGAGATATGACATTTTAGAAATGGTGAAATAAGACTTACTCTTTTGTTTTGCTCCTACCTGCCATCGTCCGCTACGAAAAATGAGGAAAATTTATGAAAATCGCTTATTATCGAATTATTTTATCAAAAAACTGATTACAAATATATACATTTAAAAAGCTAATGGTAAGCAGAATAAACGTAATTGAAAATATACAGGGTGTCCCATAAGAAAAAATATAAGTTGGGTCAATTTCTTAAAAATTAAACAAAATAAAAAAAAACTGGCTACGCCACTGAACTTTACGGAAAAAACTACATATTTTATCAATTTACAGTTTTTTCGTATCTATAATAACAAAGAAGTTACATGGAATTTTAATAACTGTCAAAATTTGAAAATCACCCTGTAGCTGTCCAGGGGAACAAGGTAGCCATGATCTATTTTCGCAGCAATTGTTTCCTCAAAAAAAGAACTCATAACATCTATATCAGATTTATGAAATTCCTTATGATTTTCGAGATATCCTATAAAACTATCAAAAATAGAACACCCTGTACTATCATTAAGTAACGCACAATCAATAAAACATTTCAAAAGTATTTTTATTTTATTTAATTTTTTAATGATTTTACGAAATTTGCTGGAAAGCCAATTACATGAAACACAGAGATATTCATGAAAAAGGTACTTCTTACTAGGCACCCAGATTTTTTATTTTAGTGTAAAGCATTTACTTTATCGCTTTAGTGCTTTTTATAGTGTAATAACCCGGCCAACTGTCAACATTTCAAGGTGAAGGACATATAATTTGGTTCCCATTTAATCAATGCTAAACTCGGGATTTTGTCGCTTCTCGTTGTTTGCTTTTCTCGGACTTGATTACGAGCATGTAATTCACGTAGATGCACCTGTATAAATTTCAGTGTGGGAGTATTGAGAGCATCCACGGTTGGATCCATTTGGCGCTACAGAACGTCTCCTTTAAGATATATTTAAGATATAACAATTATCATGGATTTTGATTATAGTCTATCTTTATCCAAATAATGAGCATTCTTTAGGTAGGTCCACCCCGAATTTATCGCAAGCTATTGTTATATTTGAGGATTTACCATTGTTATTGGGAGAATCTCTTAGCCAGGAACGTGAATTGGGGAAGTTTTTATATTAAAAATCTTAAACATGCCTATTCTCCTAAAATTGTATTATATTATATTCATAGGTATTTGTAACATATGAAAACATTTAAAAAAATCGTAATAACTAATAAATAACAATGGATGGTACTA
Organism: Polydrusus tereticollis; assembly: GCA_963920685.1. Classification (NCBI taxonomy): domain Eukaryota; kingdom Metazoa; phylum Arthropoda; class Insecta; order Coleoptera; family Curculionidae; genus Polydrusus; species Polydrusus tereticollis. Next base: position 48,560,865 of record OY987334.1, on the reverse strand, counting down.
TTTTACATAATAGAATTACAAAAACAAGATATAATATAGAATCTTACAAACAAAGCATTTTCGAAAATCGAATAATACTTTGTCGTTATGGCTTAATCATAGTCCGATTCGGAAGATGAATTTTTATTAACATCGCCTATAATAAGCGGTTCAACCATTTCTTCGATTATTATATCTACCTGCCACATTTTGGCTTCTTCTTCTATCACATGATCGATACACTTTTTCCACTTTTCCGCACTGATTTTACCCATAGCTTCATTAAAGAGTCTTTTTCAATCCACCATTTTATAAGTGGTGTTTTTTCTGGCACATCCGTCTTTATTTGAGCCCATATAAGTTCGAACGGGTTTAATTCGCAGTGGTAAGGAGGGAGTCTTGGTACAGATATTCCTCGTAACTTTGCCATTTCATCGACTGCATATTTTTTGAATGCATTTTTATGTAAATTGGCTAGTATCATCGACTTAACACAAGATAGTACCAATAGTTCTTTTTTTAACGAATCTAATTGAAATTCAACTTGTCTGTTATTTCACAATTTTTCCGTAAGCCTAGAGTGATAACTTGCATTATCCAATGCAATTATTGCATCTTTTGGTATAAGATCCAACATTTGCTCGAACCATTCTTCAAATACATCGGCATTCATATCTTCGTGATAGTTTCCTGTATTTTTAGATTGGAACATCAGTACCTGAACAGAACTTCCGATAGGGGTTATGATGAAGTCGATGTCCTTTTCCAGATGGCGGTCTTAATCATGTGGACAATCCTTAAAAAAAAGCTTGCCTTGAACTTTTAATATTTTCATCCTGCCAAAATTTAGTCACAGTGTGGCTTCCATTTAGCCATGTTTTGTCTAGGTAAAATATTTTTATTTTCTTCTCAGGCTTCTTGGATGCTTCTTAAGTAATTTCTTCTCCAACAGACGATATCGCTTCCTGTCTATTAAAATCGATTGCCTATTATGTTTTTTCCACCGAGACCCCATTTTTTTAAATAATTTCCAAAGCGTATTTCTACACACAAATAAGTAGTCCTGGTCTTCTCGGATTGAGGGCAAAATTTTGTCCAACGTGGGAATTTCTTTTTTTTTAAAGAAACTATGAACTTTTCGCCTTATTCTCTGCATTAAAACGTCATCCAGCTCAAGTTTTCGTCGTCCTGGAGAAGCTTTTGGAGGTTTGACGCCAACACTTCTTTCCTATTTCTTATTTTAAAAATTTATATATTGTTGTTTTCCCAAGGTTAAGCATATCTGCTGTAAATTGCACTGCATTGTCAACACTCAAATCCGCATTCTTCCTTTTAATAGAATCGTAACAGTTAAGAATTAATTTTTGTTCATTTACTGTACAAGGACCGACTCCAGGGCTTTTAGGCAATTGTTGGAAATTCTCCATATTTAATTAAAAAAACACCGACACTTCACACTTTGACTAGTTTCACTGAGAAACAAACAACCAAGGTAGGTATGTTTAGATATAAATGGGTGTATTATTCCAATAAAGGCACCCATAAAGGAATAATAGCCACATAATTAGCAATCAGGTAGCTAGGATTAGGTACAAAAAAAAATTGAATAAAATGATTAGAGCAGAAACGAAATAAGTACCTGGACTCTAATTAGTTTTAATAAAATTGCTTTCTAAAATTCCATATTATAAAACTATTTAATGTCGATACTTGTACTAATTCTGCACAAATATAAAAATTCAAGCCTATTCAAATCTATACGTGCCGCCCATGGAGAAGATGGTTTTGATTGATTTATTACTTTGTATCATTTAAAGATCGACTATAGATCTTGGTAACATTACAACTTAAAAATAATTTTTAAACAACTGTAGGTATTTAAGGGAAAACTCTTCCAGCAATGGAGATATTCATTGAAGTATCTACGTGAATCACCCGAATCTCCGGGTATTTACAGGAAAAAACTTTCAGCGCATATTTTAATTCACATGGCACATGGCGACTAGAACAAACGCGTTGGGCAACTCTTCTAATACCAAAAATTAGATTATGATTGGCCAGATTTGAAGACCACTTTTTAGTGTATTTGTGTACCACTAGAGGTATTTTAGGTTATATTTTAGTTAGGTTTACGATTTCTAATAACGGTAGAATTACGGACACATTTTTTCAATAGAATTAAGCCCGAAAGTACGATATTAAAGGGATTTTTTAGTGTTGGGACTAAAATCTCTTTTAGATATTTTTGAAATATATTTTTTAATTTATTTTTTGGAGTAGCAAACATCTTATTTGTTTGATACTACATCACTCTGTACAGGGTGGGCCAAATTGAACACTTATATAGGGGAACTCCTATTTCTAAACGTATACCTATGTCTGAGGCTTAATTTTAATGACAAGCTTATATAGAAAATCTTTATTTCAATTACATCAATCTATACAAAATATATAAATAAACATGAAATGAAATGACGTCAGACAAAAATTTGCACCAGTGCACAATTTCAAATATATACAGAATATACATGTCAGAGAAAAACCATACTATTTCAACTTACAAGATACATACATATCCACATAAACATTCCTCACCCAACTGGTAACATAGGATATCTTAGACCTGGACCCTACATTTCCAAAAAATCACTTATACTATAAGGTTCCAATTCTAACAGTAATTTTTTTACCTCTCTCTTAAATTTATTTTCTGTTGGGGCCGTTTTAATATCATCACTCAACTTATTATAAAATTTAATACCCATATAATGTGGACTTTTTTCAGATAATGTTAATCGATGGATTGGGTAGTTAATATCATTTGTTCGGGTATTATAATTGTGTTGGCTTTGCACCCTTAACATGTTCATATTTTTGTAGAAGAATAAAATCGCATCAAAAATGTATAAACCGAAAATTGTGAGTATCTTGTTTGATTTAAAAAGACCCCTACATGACTCTAAATATGACATGTTATATAATACTCTTAACACTCTTTTTTGAATCACAAATATTTTTTGTATCTTTGAGCTTGTTCCCCAGAAAATAATACCAAATCTAGCAGATGCCTCAAAATTTGCAAAATACAGTGTTCTTCTCGCCGTTTCGTTTAGGTATTTAGATACAATCCGTAGACAATAACAAATTCGATTTAATTTACTACTGAGGTACTGAATTTGGTCTGACCAATCGAGGAACTCATCAATATAAATGCCGAGAAATTTTATATTTTTTTGTATGGTTAACTGATTTTCATCTATTTCAATAAATTCTGGTTTTTCCTTTCTGGACAACTTTGTTCGAAATAAAACTGTACCTGTTTTTTCTTTATTTAATAGTAGTTTATTGTTTTCAAACCAATTTTTACTTGTCAAAAAAGTATCATTTGCATTATTTACAATTTCAGGAATCTGTTCCCCGCCCACTAACAGATTTGTGTCATCTGCATAAGCTGTAATAGTAGAGTACTCATGATTTATTTCGAAGTTTAAGTCATTTACAAATATTATAAATAAGATTGGCCCAAGAATACTTCCCTGCGGAATGCCCACTGTATTTTGCATTATCCTTGATTTTGAGTCGACGTTGCTCTTTTTTACAATAACTCTTTGAGTTCTCTGACTTAAGTAGGATTCAAACCATCTTAAGGCATTCCCTCTTATACCGTACAAATCCAGTTTTTTTAAAAGAAGTTCCCTATCTAGGCAGTCATATGCTTTAGACAAATCCAAGAAAATTCCCAATGCCATTTTGCCCTCCTCAAGGTGTCCCAAAATTGATCCTATAAATTGAAAAAGAGCTGTTTGGGTGGATTTTCCCTCAAGATATCCATGCTGGTTATCTGAGAGAAGCTTCCTCATAAAATTCATAATTTGAACACACATGGCTATTTCGAACAATTTTGAGAAACCCGGAAGCAAGCTTATTGGTCTATAATTATTTAGTATCTCTGTATCACCTTTATTTTTATATAGTGGTTTAATTAAAGCTAGCTTTAATTGTTCGGGAAAAACCCCTTCATTTAGTGAGTTGTTTATTATATAACAAATAACATTTACAATTACTGGAACGCTGAGTTTAATTAAACTTGTAGGAATTTCATCATCTCCACTACTATGCTTATTTTTAATTTTTTGGCTAATTTTCAATATTTCTTCAGATGATACAAGTTTTAACTGAAAGATATTATTATTTTTTTGAATGTTGGATTGCCACTCCGCTTGTCTTATATGATTTTTCATGAGTTCTGGAACTACTTTAAGCAAATAGTCATTATAATTATTAGATATATCATCAGCGTTTCCAGAAACCATTGTGTCACTTGTTTTTAGTTTACCTGTGATTTACCTGTTATATAATATAACCGTTTCGGAGATACAGGGTGTTTTTCGAAAAGTCGTAACTTTTTTACGTAGAATTCATGCTATTGATAAACTTAATGTTTTGCTTAAGTTTTGCTGTATCTCCGAAACATATGTGGTTTTCATCATTAAGTTTGTCATTAAAATAAAGCCGCAGATATTGACATCAGTTTTTATATATCTCGGATAGAAATCGGAGTTTCCTTCTAAAAGTGTTTAATTTAGCCTACCCTGTACATACAGTAAAGGGGTTTACAGTACTTTTTATCAACACATATTTGGGTAAATACCCAAAACTGCATACTGGCTGTAGAATTTAAACAAGTTATCCCGCTAAAATACAGGGTGTGACATTACGATTTGTTTTTAATGGAAAACTAATTGATTGGTTATAATTAGTAACGGTACAAGTTTGACGATTTTTGGAAAGGAATATTTACGTTCCAACTATTTCGGAGATTCTGTGAGATATGTGATAAGCAAGCAAAGTAAAGAGGAGCTGTCAAAGTGACTTAGAACGCCAATTGTTTTATTAAAATCGGTTGTTTTAGATACTAAGCACAGCAAGAAAGGTGAGATGACCATTCTTACTTTGTCGTACCCCTAAAACGTTTTGGAACTTTGGGTTTGATAACCAGGGAAATTTTTTTTTTCAGTAGACAAGTTGTCAAAAATATGAATGAAAAACAAATTCAGCTGCTTTTCACATCAGTAATAATGTACAGGATGTTTCACTCGGAAAAGAAACTTTTTCGTATTTTTTAAAGGCCACTCTGTATAAAAAAGAGCCTATACAGCGTGGACAAAAAGAATGGAACACCCCCAATATTTTCATAACCATGTATATTTTTGAAAACGCGATTTTATTTATAATTTTTGCAAATTTTGAAAATTTTTAGTATTATAGAGGATTGCTCAAGGGGCACACGTCAACTTTAATTTTTTAAATGAAATACCCCAAATTTTATTCGATTTTTGATTTCTACTTAAAATTCTGAATATTTTTCATGTAACATACCCTATTTCGATATTCAGCTGTTTTCGATATATCACAATCTAAACAATAATAATTAATTAACAAAATTTAAGTGGTAGGTTTATTAGGTAGAAACAACAGCTTTTAAATCTGATTATATAAAGTAGGGTACTTAATTAAATGTTCTAATTGATGACCATTGACAATTTGGCAGTGTCCTAAACGTAAAACAAATTCGTTTTGAACGTCCCCAATAACCTGTTCAGGAATTTGTCGAATTTCATGTTGTATTATCAGTTTTAATGTCTCTAAATCCGATGGCTTGTTCTTGTACACTCTTTTAAATATCCCCACAAAAAGCAATCTAAGAGTGTTAAGTCGGGTGAGCAAACTGGCCATTCTATTTCTCCCCTTCTACCTATACATCTATGTTGGAAAACCTCGGTTAGTCATTCTCGTACCCGTGCGGCGTAATGGGGCGGTGCACCGTCTTGTTGTAGCCAAATGATTATTTCAGGACTATCTTGTTCATCATGATCTGGATATAGGCCAGCTAAAGCAGGAACTAATTCAAACTGTAAAAACTCCAAATATCTCTCTCCGTTTAACGTTTCTTCGATAAAGAAAGGTCCTAATATTCTGTTACGTAAAATTTCGGCCCATACGTTTAGCTTCTGTGGGTGCTGTGTATGGGCCTCTTGCATCCAGAGAGGATTCTCTGTCGACCAATACCTACAATTAGGTCGGTTGACTGTTCCATTAAGGCAGAATGTAGCCTCATTAGTAAATAAAATATTCTGCGCGAAATTTCCGTCATTATTGCAGATGTTTTGCATATTTTCGCAAAACTAAAGGCGTCGATCAAAATCATCCCCATTTAGTTCGTGGACAAGACAAATTTTGTAAGGATGATATTTTTCTTTATGAAGAATATTTTGTACAGATTTATAACCATTATTTTGAATCCGACCCACTTGACGAGTGCTGGAATGGTGATCGTCTTGATCCGACAGTAAAACATTTAATCTAGTTTCATCACAAATTTTGGGACGGCCACTTTTTAGTTTACTGTGCACAAATCCAGTTTCTGTAAATTTTAAAAATATCTTACTTACTGTAGACCTTGATATCGGCGTTCGTTCTCGATGAACATTGTTAAAAAGTTTACATACTTCAAATGTAGATCTCTTTCTATCGCCATAGCCAACCATCATGAGGATTTCTATGCGCTCTCTTTCACTTAAGTGCATTTTACTTAAAACGTGTCGTTCTAACACTACAACGTAACTTTTTTTTGGCAATACTGTCACTTAAAATATAATGACAGTGGCGAAAAAGTACAATAATGTGCTTGGTTACCAGGGTTACTACAATAAAGGTAATAAGTTTCCGTATTTTCTTCCCTATTCATTAATTTCATGAAAATTGCCATCATTATTGTTTAGATTGTGATATATCGAAAACAGCTGAATATCGAAATAGGGTATGTTACATGAAAAATATTCAGAATTTTAAGTAGAACTCAAAAATCGAATAAAATTTGTGGTATTTCATTTAAAAAATTAAAGTTGACGTGTGTCCCGACTTCTTGAGCAATCCTGTATAATACTAAAAATTCTCAAAATTTATAAAAATGATAAATAAAATTGACGGGTCCGAGCGTTTTTCGAAAATAATCATGGTTATAGAAATATTGGGGGTGTTCCATTCTTTTTGCCCACGCTGTATAACTCTTAACTAAATTTCAGTTTCATACTGTCTCACGAGTTCAAAAATATTAGCATTTATTGTAGGCCATGTTTTTCATTATCATATGAATTTATATGTGGTTCTATAGCTACTTTCTGAAATCCAAAAATTATACTTGTTTAGTCTACTTAATTGAATTTTTCGTGTATTTGAAAATTAATGATTTTATTTTCCTGTCTTGGTCAAGAGAAATAACTTCCCTTAATATGGATTAAACTAAGTCCCTCGCCTCGCACCCTGTATACCTTTAATCTATATTGTAGCAAACTACTACAATAATTTTGTGATATACATTTTTGAGTTTTGTATAGATATACTTAGGTTAAGAAACGCTTTGAAAAATTTATCGGTAAGTTTTATCAATTTTTAATATATTATTTATTCTTTTGGCTTTATAATTGAACGTTTCCATTTTGTTTTTACCAATCGTTATGGCAGCATGGTTATTTATTTATTCTTCTTTATATTGATAAAACTTTACCCATTCTCGATCAAAACTGTTTTGTTTAAAATATTTTAAAATATATCGGAATAATATTTTATTTTTGTTGTTTTTTACTAAATTATTTGTATGGTGCTTTTTTAAAGTAATTATACATCAAAGAAAGTACATACCGGGTGTTGCATCGTCGAGCGGGACATAGGAAATCCCATGTAATTTTAAATGGGGTCAATTATTGGCTTCCCTAATTATTTTAGAGAAAAATTCTATTTAGGTTTATTAAAGAGCACTAAAACCCACATTCAAAAGAATAACTTTAGATATTTTTGATGAGCCCGTTTACGGGTTATCGCCGATTTCTTTTTAACTATTTCTCCTTTTTATGGCCCCGTATTTGCGGGCACCAGTCAAGGTAAAAGATGACTGTCAAATAAAGTTGTCATTTTGAAATGTGTGCTTTATTGTTAGAAAAACTCGTACATCGAAAATATTAAAGGTGTATTTATGAGTACAAATTAATCTGAATAAAACTAAAATAAAGTATCCAATTACAAGGTTAATTATGACATTTTACATGTTTCAATATTTTACTAATTAATAGGTAGGTACTACTAAATTGTTAGAACTTTAGGATTTAAGAAGATGTTCAAATATTCCTCCATTGACTGCTAGACAATAACCGAGGCGATCATAAAATTCTCTTCTTACATTCGCTAGTTGGTAAACTGAAATTCTATTGCATTCGGCAGAAATAGCCTTTTTTAACTCGTCTAGATTTGGGTATTTTTTATCTTTGTATATCCTGTTTTTTAAATGGCCCCAGAGAAAGAAATCATTTGGCGATAAATCAGGAGACCTGGCTGGCCAATTTACTGTATGATTTAAACCAATAACATTTCCATTAAAAGCACGGTTTAAATATTCCCGGACAGCCAGGGTACTATGTGCCGGGCAGCCATCCATTTGGTACCAAACTTCCTGATTTTCCCTGGCGGCATCATGTAAAGTAGGTAAAATATGATCTTCAAGTAGTTCCAAAAAATATTCTGCATTTAAATTTCGTGTAAGAAATAATGGCCCGATAATATTTTCTCCGAAAATCCCAGCCCATACATTAACTTTTTGTGGATATTGCGTCCTTGTTTCCACAAACCTGTGTTGGTTTTCTTTGCTCCAATATCGATAATTTTGAACATTGGGTTCATTGTTTAAGGTAAATGTGCATTCGTCAGTGAAACAAATGTTTTTTAAAAATTCCCTATCCATGTTTGCTCTTTCCATCATACCAAAACAAAACTCCTGTCGTCGTATTTCGTCCCTATCTCTTAGCTCTTGGTGCTTTTCATATTTGTATGAATAATATTTATGTCGTTTCAAAGCTCGTAACGCTGTGGTGTGATCTAATCCTTTGTCATCCTCAAGTTTCCTTGTGCTGATCTTCCCATCATTTTCTTCCACGCACAATAAAACTTGCAAGTCCCTATCATTTCTTGCATCTCTTCTTTGTTCCTGCCTTTCTTCACATCTGCAGTTATTTATTACAGTGCCTTTTGTCTCAAATTTCTTGATAGTCCTTTCGACTGTAGATTTTGCAGGTATCGGTCTATTCGGATACAGAGCAGCAAACATGTCTGACACATTTTGATAACTATTTCCTTGATAATACCATTTAATCATCCATATTTTTTCTTCAGAAGTGTAATTCATGGCTAATATTTTCGATGTACGAGTTTTTATAACAATAAAGCACACATTTCAAAATGACAACTTTATTTGACAGTCATCTTTTACCTTGACTAGTGCCCGCAAATACGGGGCCATAAAAAGGAGAAATAGTTAAAAAGAAATCGGCGATAACCCGTAAACGGGCTCATCAAAAATATCTAAAGTTATTCTTTTGAATGTGGGTTTTAGTGATCTTTAATAAACCTAAATAGAATTTTTCCCTAAAATAATTAGGGAAGCCAATAATTGACCCCATTTAAAATTACATGGGATTTCCTATGTCCCGCTCGACGATGCAACACCCGGTATACAGGGTGATTCGCCATAATGTGAACCCCCTTAACATTTTTATTTTTCATGCTAGGTAAAAATAACAAATATTAGCATGTAGGGTATTTGAATTAATTCTTACAGGGGTGTCCACAAATTCCCTTAGTCATTTCATATACAGTATGTCCGCGGACGCGGTTAACAAGAAGACAAATGGACCAAAAATTGAAAGATACGAAAAAGTCATTCTTGATAAAAAAATTAGCTTGTCGAAAAAATAGGAATTACGATGAGAAAATTCTTTCTTATTATACAGGACGTCTCAAAAATGCAAAAACATAAAATCAAACGAGAGCAAATAGCTTACTGAAGGAAATGGGAATTTATGAAATAAAAAAAAAATTAAACATTTTTGCAAGTTCGCATTTTACTACTTTCATATTACGACTTTTATACCTGTACCGGGTGTCCCACTAAGAATGGCTGTCGGCAGAAATTTTATTCTTAACCGTCCGCCCGAGTCCTATCGCCTACCGAGTCCTGACGATTTACGCTTGCTCTTCGTACCGAATGGCAAAACTCTTTCAAAAATAAGACGTTCTGATTGGCTGTGCCGCTGCTTTCATTCTACTGTTACTACATTAACTAAATTTTATCAGTTATTCTGTGGCGTAGTGTACATAGCGTTTAGGTTCCGTCACAGGATCGATTCCCACATTGGGCACTTTTTCTTATAAAGACTTTTTTAGTATTTTCATGATTTTTTTTAGTTTTTTTATGACTCAGTCTTTTTTAAAGTAGATCGAATCAAAAAGGGCTGGTAAATAATTGGCCGGTGAACTTGAAAAAAGCGAATTGGAACCAAAAAGGTGGATTAGATGCGTGTTAGCGCTGTTTAACCAATATAAGTCTATAAAAGGGGCAAACAATTAATAATAATATTCCCTGGTGAACTTGAAAAAGGCGAATTGGAACAAAAAAGGTGGATTAGATGCCGTGTTAGCGCTGTTTAACCAATATAAGTCTATAGAAGGGGCAAACAATTAATAATAATATTCCGTGTGTAGGTAAATCGTAAACAAAATTTGAGAACAAATCACGAACAAATAAACAAATTTCTTTAAAAAGGTTAGGTTAGGATTGTCGTGAGAAAGAGTTTTGCCATTCCGTACAAAAAGAGCAAGCGTAAATCGTCAGGACTCGGTCGGTAGGACTCGGGCGGACGGTTAAGAATAAAATTTCTGCTGGCTGTCGGCCGTATCTCAAAAAGTGTTAGTCGTATGACTCTTGTAATTAGTAATTTAGGCACAGGGTGCTTAAGTTTTTTAAGCACGCTTTGCCTAAAAGTAATTATTTACAATTAAAAACTAAACACAGACTTAAATTTTACCTATTTATTATAAATATTAAAGGTACAGTTACTTATATTATTAGAATTAATGCTTGGGTAACCTAAAGCAGTACGTTGAGCTATTTCTCTTTGTAAAATAGATGAGGAATTTTAACTAGAAATAGAAAATGAATCTGCAACAGCAATATCAATTACACCCATGCCACTAGTGGAGCTGGTAGAACATTCTGATTCATTAGAATTAACACGTTTGTTGTTAGCGTCCAAAGATTTTTCACCAAGAATTTTTTCAGAAATTTTTCTTTTGTTTTCTAAAGAATCATCTAGATACCTACCCCTCAGCCACGGCATTTGACCGCCAACCTCCATGTCGCTTTAGCATCAATATATCCGCTCCAGAGTCCGCTGAAGATCTTCGAAAGCAGTGGCCTGTATTTTATTTGCCTTTGGAAGCCCCAAGAACTCAGCAATTTTCTTTGGTGTTGCTCCAATGGTATTATTGCCCACTGGAAGTCGGGAACATTTGGAGTTTCTGTACGTGATAAAAAACCTTTCATGGGTTATGTGTGCTGGACGTAATTGGGCGTACTTTCGGACAATATTCAAGAAGTTGATACCGTCAATGGAGCCTTTACTAATTACAAAGCTTCTTGCAACATTTGCTTTAGTGTTTGGAATGGTTATTTTAATTAAATACTCCGAAATTTCGATATTATTCATCTTTAAATATGTGAGTTCTTCTCTGCGACATGCTCCAGAGATTCCCACAATAAGAATGACTTTGTCCAATGAATAGTTCTTATCGTTTGCTTCTTTGACAAATCTTTGTATTTGTTCCTTGGAAAAAAACTTTCGACTTTTTGGGCTTATGTAGATTTCCTTTTCAAAAATGCAATTAGGTTTGTAAATGTCTTTATATCAACATTTTTATTTAAATAAACCATCGTTCGAAGCATCGAGTAAGTACTCCACAAAGTTGATGGCTTATAGGCATCGAATAATATGCCATAACGACTTTTTCTGAATATTCCACTCACGTATAAAAAATCCCATAAGGACAGTGGTATTTTCGAAAACTTACAGCGGATATACAAAATCGAAAATACCACTTGTCAGTGTCACTTTGTTGACAAATTTCTATTTATTATTTCAAAGTTGACAAAATGAATGTTTTTGGATTTGTGAAATATTCGGGTGTAATACCACGAGTGCTTTAAAATTACCGATAATTTTTTACGAATGCGTGTTTTGAAATTTGTAAAGAAAACACGTATAAGTGAAAAATTATCCGGTTAGTTTTAAAGCACGCATGGTATTTAAAGGAATATTTCCCTCATATATAAAAAATCTCATAAGAAGTGTGGTCTTTCGCAAGAATTACAGCGAATATTTCACGAATCCAAAAACATTCATTTTGTCAACTTTGAAATAATAAATAGAAATTTGTCAACAAAGTGACACTGACAAGTGGTATTTTCGTTTTGGTGTTTTCGATTTTGTATATCCGCTGTAAGTTTTCGAAAATACCACTGTCCTTATGGGATTTTTTATACGTGAGTGGAATATTCCTTTAAATACCATGCGTGCTTTAAAACTAACCGGATAATTTTTCACTTATATGTACGTGTTTTCTTTACAAATTTCTCTCGTCCTTCGGACTCGTGAAATTAAAGAAAACACGCATTCGTAAAAAATTATCGGTAATTTTAAAGCACTCGTGGTATTACACCCGAATATTTTTCTCATATATAAAAATCATAAGAAGTGTGGTCTTTCGCAAGAATTACAGCGATAATTCACTTCACTTTTATTGAACCAATCAAAACGCTCATTTTCATAGCAACCACCTTGGTAACGGTCGTCTTTCCCGATAAGACTACCGCTAGCTCGAAAAGACGCTTTCGAAAAGACGCTTGTAGCTTTTTTACTTAAATAAAAAATTAGTAACACCTCTAACTTGTATATTTACCTTTATCAGACGGCCTTCATTTTTATGTTCAGTAAATTATCCAATAAAATACACCTCTAGAGGCGGTTTCTTATCTTCATACCTTCGTTTTTCACTCGAAACTCGATTTTCCAAGAAAATTTTCACTCAATGTAATTTTTACTTATAATCAAAGATAAGACCCTCGAGCTAAAGCTCTCGGGATCATATCAGATTATAAGTAAAAATTACATTTCGTAAAAATTTGTCAGAAAATCGATTTCTTGTTAAAAACATCGGTATTACCGATAAGACGCCTCCTCTATCGGTATATTACCGTTGATAATTCACCTCACTGTTATTGAACCAATCAAAACGCTCATTTTCATAGCAACCACCTTGGTAACGGTCGTCTTACCCGATAAGACTACCGCTAGCTCGAAAAGACGCTTTCGAAAAGACGCTTGTAACTTTTTTACTTAAATAAAAAATTAGTAACACCTCTAACTTGTATATTTACCTTTATCAGACGGCCTTCATTTTTATGTTCAGTAAATTATCCAATAAAATACACCTCTAGAGGCGGTTTCTTATCTTCATACCTTCGTTTTTCACTCGAAACTCGATTTTCCAAGAAAATTTTCACTCAATGTAATTTTTACTTATAATCAAAGATAAGACCCTCGAGCTAAAGCTCTCGGGATCATATCAGATTATAAGTAAAAATTACATTTCGTAAAAATTTGTCAGAAAATCGATTTCTTGTTAAAAACATCGGTATTACCGATAAGACGCCTCCTCTATCGGTGTATTACTGTTGATAATTCCACAGTAAAAGCGACAATTCCACAGTAGAAGCGATAATCCCCCAGTTGGTATATTTTTAATAAATTTGTTACTTATTACGTAATTTATTGTACAATAATGTTTTTTCTTTTAATATGAAATACAATTTTTCGGGAAATATTCCACCGAATATCACTCGTGCATCAAAAATAACCAGATAATTCTGCTTTCAAGCGTGTTGTAGTATTGTAACTGCATTCGGTTATTTTCATTTTTGATTAAATCTCGAAAAAGCCCTCCTTCTTCGAAGTCGGGCTCTTTCGGATTTAATCAAAAATGAAAATAAACTCATTCAGTTACAATACAACACGCTTTCAATCAGAATTATCGGTAATTTTGATGCACTAGCGGTATTATACCTGATAAGTTTTTTACCTTTTTTTCTTCACACCAGTTTTTGAATTTTTCGTATGTGCCCTTATACAAACTCCTTGATTTTTCGGAAGCAAGGTCCACCATTGCCTCATTTGCGGAATTTTCAATGTCTGAGTCTTCTAAATCACTAATTTTTTACTTAATATTTTCCGCAGTTTTTGATAAAAAAATTATTTCGAATTTTTTTTTTGACAAGTGTCAATTTTTTTAACATACGTGTAAATGATACACAGATAATAAAATGTTTGATAAACTAAATTAAGTTTTTTATTATAAAACGCCCGTAGAAAAGTATTGTATACCTACCATTCGTTACGAAACAATGTCTTTTAGTCACTCTGACGTGTTGTCCAACTCGGCTTTGCCTCGTAGGACAATTTTTACGTCGCGTGCCTTAAAGACCTTTATTTCGTCTTGTTGTATAAATAGCTATTTGGATACTAGTATTCTATGCAACAATTGCATAAAGTAGTACTTTTTGTCACGATTGGGAAGTTTGCGCGCATGAGTCGAAGGCGTTCCATAACGGTTCATTTTTCCACTCTAACCTAATGCGATGTGAACCGTTATGGAACTTTTTTTCACTCTAATTAAGGTGCTTTATCAATTTAAAATAATAATAATAATAATAATACCATTTATTTGCAGTTCAAAAGTTCACAAAAATATACAAATGGTGGAAAAAGGTCGAGTTTTTATAACGAGCGTAGAAAAAAAAACATTCGTTGAGTTTTTTGCAGTCCCTTTTTAGAACAACACCTCCCCTCCCCACGTCCGACTATAAGACAAATAAATTGTAAAAATAGTAACAAAACTGATTCTTCGCTAAAATCAATTGTTGTATAATTTCTGTAAAACGTTCTAAATGGTTTGTTAGATCGCTTCCTTGTGATTTCCCTCCGTCCTTAGAGCACCCCCAAATTACCTGAGTATTAATAAAAAGAGAAGCTTTGAGCGATATGTCGCATATTCGCACAATAAATACGACTATGGGAACACTCCTACAAAAGTCCACAAAAATGCAACATGACAACCGAGCATCAATTGTTTCTTTTATAAGTCAAATTAAAAATCAAACCGTCCGCGTCCGTTCAATGCTTTCGTAACGTTTGTGGTCGTGCGCGTTTGTGTTTGAATTGTGTCTTGGACATTTTTATGGTTTTTCGGTGGTTTTTGGTAAGTAAAATTATTAATATTAACTACAAACTACCAGCCAGTTGTTTCCTTTAATAATTCAAGAAAGTTTTTAAGATAGTCTTGTAAAAAAGTGGATTTATTCAGATACCATTTCTGAGTTTTTCTAATGGCTTCAACAGTACCTGCGTGACAAAAACATGCAGGAATCTGCAATTTTTTCCTTTAGGCATAATTATATATTGTGGTAAACTGTTTGCTAAATTCAGGTTAGTTGGTAATAATAAGGTAAAACATTTTCGACAAGGCGATGTTGCGGCTTCTACTAAAAAGTAGCAGCAACTTTGTTATTTTAAATGTAACCCTTAGGGTGTTTTAAAAAACATTTGCCATCGCTCGTGTGGTGATTCCTTACCCAAAAATGAGACAAATAGTTTCTATCAACATAGGTTTATTAATAAATATTAATTTTTAAATACAGGGTGTTAAAAATCGAAAAAAAAAACTGTTCCGTAAAATGGGGAGAATAGGATTAGTGCGGTTAATATATCCCCTACGGTGGGGTGAATAGAATTAGAGCATAATATATATACAGGGTGGTCATGCAGGGGCGTGCGGTGAGTTATGAAAAAGGGGAAGCACCGCCGGAAGGGCCGCCGGAGGCCAGCCGCCGCAGGCGAAAAATTTTTTGAGGACCACGCTCAAATATTGGCACTTTTTCGACGTTTAAATACAGGTAGAATACTGTCATGTAGGTACTGTCGAAAATGTGTGATTATGTACCTATGATTTTTTAATATTTCTTCTATTTTCTAAATGGCTACCTATGTTTTTTTATTAATTTTTACGTAATTTGCCCGTCGAAAACCAATTCTTTAGTGACCCAACCCTGCCTAAGAGTCGTTAAAAACAAGTTAACAAAATTTCATAACAGAAACTAATACAGACAACTATCTATACCTACATTTTTACTTTGAATTCACAGTTTGATTTAATTTTAAACGGATTTTTTAGCCGCCTTCACTTCTGTCTTTAAATTAAAATCTGGTGTAGGCCTACCTGTTGCAATATAATATTCCTTTTTTCATCAAAGAAAAGCGTTGAAAATCCTTTTTCCAATAACTTGCATGCAGAACAGATACACTTTACATTTCCCGAACTCGATGGGCCGGCAATTGGTTGCTCCATGACAAAATAAATCAAGAAGTAAGATAAACAAAGTCAAGTCAGACAGATCCTCTACCGTGTACCGCGTATTCCTGGCGAAAAATCGCGACAAACAATCGTAAACCGCCGACTACAAACACGTGGAAACTAAATATTTTGGCGGCTTCGTTACCGGCGTCGCGTCGCGGCGAAGGAAATATCGAGATCTAACGATTTACCCTTTACTTGGCACGGCAGACCATATTAATTATTACTCGTATACGCGTATGCAGTGTAGTATACACGTATTGAGAAATTAAGATCACTTCGATACATTTAATATTGCGTTGGTCAGGGATGCATACAGGGCCGGATTTGGTTTGGAAATTAGATAGAAATAAATACTTGGGTATTTTAAATTTGAATTGTATGGATAGGTATAGATTAATATAAAATTTGTTTTGTCTTATGAAAGCGGTAGGGGAAGCAGTGCTTCCATCGCTTCCATGGACCGTACGCCACTGAAGGTGATTGATGGTGGATGGCCTATTAGACGTTCTGGCGAACTAAACGGATCACTTTGGAAATTTGGGAATTTATATAAGTGGACGTGCACTGCTCGCTCCTTCAAAAATATTTTTAACTGTGCAATGTTGCCGATTCTACTAAAAAGTAGTAGCTAATTTGATATTTTAAATAGAATACCCTGTATATTAATTTTTTTTTAGAATCCCTACTAATTTATTAATAAATTCTCTTAACATTTTCCTATACCTATCTGTCATCGTTTTCGAGATAATAATTAATTTCTGTTTTTTTTTTCGCAAAGCATGGCCTTCAGACAGATTAGGACAAGCAAATTTGGTGGGAAGTTAGGTAATATCCAGAGACATTTTACTTTGTGTCTATATCTTAGTTATTATAGTACAGGGTGTTTCAGAAATACAAATATTTTGATAATTTGGAAAAATTACTAAAATTATATACTTTTTTAAATGGAACACCCTGTATTTTAGCTCTGACTCTAAAAGCTCTTAAAATTTTCCGTCTTTCTATATGAAATGTTCCTATACCCACCTAGAACAGTTTTTGACTTATGAGCATTTAAGTATTTGCGAAATTAATTGTTAACAGATATCAATCATATGAGTTTTCAGTCAAATTTAACAAGTAGCCTATGGAAACTTTTGTTTTGAAATGGTCGACATTCTGCCATTATTTAGCTGGATTTATAAATTCGATAAGTTGGCGAGGTTGAGGTTCAGTCGGTGTTGGAAATAGTAGTTCAATTTAAACTAAAGGGAATACTCAGTTCCATTTATAAACTCGTTCATGTTGTTCATGTAAAGCTCGAGAGGTTCGAAAAGTTCCCGGGTAGTTCGAGATAACCGATTTTTATGTTCGGAGTTCGGAATATCTAACTTCACCAACTTGATCATAACTTCAACCTCACCATCTTTTCGAGTTTATAAATCCAGCTTTTATTTAGTTTAATTATTTGTCAATTGGTGTATTTAAAAATTATATTTTAAAGTTTTAAGAAAAATGGAAGAAAACAACTATTAAATAGTGGAGTAGGTACTTTATGAATTTATTATTTATAATTAAACGAATTCAAAGCAATTGTGTAAATTTTCAAAGCTTAAGGTTACTTAACCAAATCTAAGTTGTTGCGTACAGGGCGACATACAAATAATTTTCTTTTGACTTCTTACAAAACTACTAGGAAATTAAAAAAAAATCGAATTGATTTTTAATAAATGCTCAAAATGTTGACCGTTGACATCTAAGCATTTTAGAATTCGTGTATTAACACCATTTGCAGTAGTAAGTCTAAGTTCATCAGCATCCAAACTTTGAAAAGCGTGATTCACTCGATCTTCCAACTCTTTCCTTGAATTTACTGGTGTTTTGTAAACAATATCTTTGACAGTACCCCAAAGGTAAAAATCTAAAGGCGTCAAGTCTGGGGACCTTGCAGGCCAATTCCAAGGTCCCAAACGCCTGAACCAGCGATCTTCAAGAATTCTCTGTATTTCCGCACTTACTGCGACAGCGCAATAAGCGGGAACCTCGTCCAGTTGATACCAGCTACTGCGATACTGAGCAAGAGGAAAATTGTCTACGAAATTTTCAACAAACGTAGTTAAAGTTTTAAGTATTTTCTAGAAGTCAAGTTTTCATCATACATCAAATATTGAATTTTGTCGTCCATCATTAAACAAAAAACATTCAATCCAATTTTTTCTTGAAATGTTGAATCTCTCGTAACATGGGGATTTTCTTCCGCCCAATAATGAATAGTTTTCCTATTAAAAATTCCTTCGCCAGAAGATTTCGATTCATCACTCCAAATAATTTTCCGTAAGAATTCTGGGTCTTCCTGAATATGAACTATTAAGTTTTCGCAAAACAAAACTCTTTGTGGAAAGTCCTCAGGCTTAAGAAATTGAACTTTGGTAAACTTATAATCATGCATATTGTGTTTAGACAATATTGCTTGCACACAGAAATAGGTTAAGCCCAAATCTTCTTTGGCACATCTCATTGAAGGTTGTGGATAGGCATGAAAATACGCCAGAATTAATTTCATTTACCTCGTTAGACGTTACAGGTCTAGGTAAAGTTCTGGTAACTTTCTAGGACGTTCCAAAATTTTTAAAATTCGCCTAAATTTCTTGTTGTTCATTAATGGCAAATTTGGATACATTTCGTTGAATCATTCTGCAAGTACGGCTAATTATCTTATAACACTGACCATGTTAGACAAATAAATTCATAAGTACTGTATTTAAATAGTTGTTGTTTTCTTCCATTTTTCTTAAAACTTTAAAATAGAATTTTTAAATACATCAACTGACAAATAAACTAAATAAATAATAGCAGAATGTCAACCATTTCAAAACAAAAGTTTCCATAGGCTACTTATATTGTTAAATTTGACTGAAAACTCGTATGATTGATATCTGTTAACAATTAATTTCGCAAATAAATGCTCATATAAGTCAAAAATTGTTCTTGATGGGTATAATAATAATAACATTTTATATAGAAAGACAGAAAATTTTAAGAGCTTTTAGAATCAGAGATAAAATACAGGGTGTTTCATTTAAAAAAGTATAATTTTAGTAATTTTTCCAAATCATCAAAATATTTGTATTTCTGAAACACCCTGCACTATAATAACTAAGATATAGACACAATGTAAAGGGCGGCGGAACTTTCGGCCCCATATTGGGTAAGGTACCTGCTAGAAATTTTAGGTCAAGTAATCTTGCAAGAAATTTCGGCCCCAAACATTGCAGGTAATGCGAATTGAACCAAAAAGGTGGATTAGATGCCGTGTTAGCGCTGTTTAACCAATATAAGTCTATAAAAGGGACAAACAATTAATAATAATATTCCCCGGTGAACTTGAAAAAGGCGAATTGGAACCAAAAAGGTGGATTAGATGCCGTGTTAGCGCTGTTTAACCAATATAAGTCTATAAAACCGCATTAGCCGAGTTGCAGGTCAAAAATTGAGTAAGTTCAGGTTAGTTACATTTTCATTTTATAAATGATTCAAAACACAAAAGATCATAAAAAAATTAAAATGTTATAACGTTAGACCATTGGGGCCGAAAATGCCTGTAATAAAAACATGACCCTTCCATCCCGGGAACGAAAGTTCCTGTCAAAATCGGGCTGCTACCTGGCCGGGGCCGAAATTTCCTACGCCCAATGTAAAATGTCTCTGGATATTACTTAACTTTCCACCAAATTTCCATGTCCTAATCTGTCACGAAGTCAAAAATATCGGCAGTTTTTGAAGGCCATGCTTTGCGAAAAAAAAAACAGAAATTAATTATTATCTCGAAAACGATAAACATAGGAAAATGGTAAGAGAATTTATTAATGAATTAATAGGGATTCTAAAAAAAATTAACATACAGGGTATTCTATTTAAAATATCAAAGTAGCTAGTACTTTTTAGTAGAATCGGCAACACTGCACAGTTAATAAACATATTTTAAAGGAGAGAGCACGTCCACTTACGTAAGTTCCCAAATTTTCAAAGTGATCCATTGACTAGTTCGCCAGAACGTTTAATAGACCATCCACCATTAATCACCCTGTATATACTTGATGCAGTACACTCTATCCAAAATTCGAAATAAGTAAAGGATAGCACCAAAGAAAATTATTCAAAGACTAGAACTTTTACGCTTATGAGCGACGTGTATCCGCGAGAGAGTACTGCTTCGGCCAAGCGTCAGGCAAATTTTAATTCGCGCCTTGAAATATATACAGGGTGTTATTTAGTAAGTGTCTCTATAATGTAATACTTTGATAAAATTTTGAAAAATATCCTAAAGAACAGGACCTTACATTTATAACCGGCGCCGGCGTCTAAAATTAAACCTCGGAAATTATTATGGGCATTTACTAATTCCTGTGTGATTCAGAAGTACGGTACGTAACTTAAAAGGGTGATTCCTTATGATATTCTAAGAGAAAAAGTTCATATAAACATGTGTCGGGAGTTGCTCCGTTTTTGATATACAGTGTGTTAAAGTTCAAAAATAAATCGGGGTTTTATAATTTTTTTAAATATCCTTTTTTCGATTTTATTAAAATTTGATACCGCTATTCATAATAAGGGGCTTAATTAGTCCTAACTAGATTGAATTTTTAATTATATCTCATATCAATATACATGGTGTCCCGAAATTAAGGGGCAATACTTTACCACCACATTCTCCGGCTAAAAATAATATAATTTTTTCATATGGACATATCAGTTTCTGAATTCAGAATTTCAAAAGTTTAGTCATAGGCGTCACATACCGGGGTGGTTAAGGGTTAACATAATCCCATTTTTTCAATCAGTCGTTTTTTTTTTATTATTTTCTTAATAATTATGAAATTTTAAAGTATTCTGCGTAAAAAAGGTACCCTTAGTTCACCTTGATAGGACTTACAGTTTTTAAGTAAAATCGTTTTAAAGAAAATCACGTCCATAAAAAATTAATAAAATTATTCTTGAAGCTTTTATATCAAAGATGTACTAAAGACTACAAAATGAATGAAAGTAAATGTTTTAAAATATAAGCAGTCAGCTCTTGCGCCACTTACGAAACTAAATAAATTGGAAAAGAAATAAATATGACAACTTATTTAGAGAGTAATATAGCTACATCAAATAGGGTTTTTTAACAAACATTTTTTGAAGAATACAATTTAAATTTAAACCAAGAACTATTCCTTGAGAAAGTGTTTAAATAGACCCCCATTTTCTCTGATACAAAGTCTAGCTCTACGGCGAATGTTGTGAGATGCCCGAAGAATCTGAAAAGGATTTCTTCCTATTTCATTTCCAGCTTGAAAAATTCGCTGAAGCAGATCCTTACGGGTATCCACCTCCGTTGCATAAACTATGTTGCACATATGACCCCAAGAATAATAATCGAGTGGATTTAAGTCCGGCTATCTCGCTGGCCAGCGGCCAGAGGATACTGGTCCATCTCTGCCTATCCACCTTTCAGGATAATTCTCATCTAACCAGTTACGAACAAGCCATCCAAAATGGGCAGGGGCACCGTCGTCTTTGAAATACATCCCCAACCTGGACCTTAAGGGTACTTCGTCCAACAGTCCTGCTAACTGATTTTGAAGGAAGGCCAAATATCTCTCGCTGGTTAAATTATTGGGCATTTTAATTGAACCAATTAACTGATTTCCAATTATATGAGAATATGGTGGTAAGGTATATCTGCTGTGCCACTGTTTTAATCCCAAAAACCGTTAAGTTTCCTATCGATAATAGAATGTTATTATTTTTTTATCGATATTCTTAACCTTATCTATAAAAATAAACAAATCACCATATCAAAACTGTTTACTTAGTTAAAATATTTTACAATAAATAAAAATAAAAATTTTTTTGTACTTCAACCATTTTCTATATCCAACATGCGGGAGTCACATAGAATGAGTGTTACGCTATTCTAATAATAGGACCAAACACTTGATCCATGTAGTCGTACAACTGCAAGCAGGTCGCTTTGGAGTTGACATCGGCACTGGCTCCCCATAAAATGACACCGTCTATTTCGTAACTTGCTAATGCTCTTAACGTCGCCAAAAGATCTACCTAAAAAATAGATTGTTCGTTGAATTTTGTCATAATATTAGGTAGGTACTTATAGGCTCTTGCTTAATGTGAGAGAGTAATACATTATTATTGAACTATAAAACCCAGTGGTCTTCACCGTATGCCATGGGTGTAGTCCAATTATTATTATTTACAAATACAAATACAAATACAAATAGTCTTTATTTCAAAATTGTGTCGCAATAAATTACATAGAATATTTCCGTCATATATAAAAAATCTCATAAGAAGTGTGGTCTTTCGCAAGAATTACAGCGATAATTCCACAGTAGAAGCGATAATCATCCAGTAGGTAGCTATCAATCATAATCAAGTTTTTACTACTACTGTGTACTAACAATCATACAAATCCATAATTTTTGACTGTTTATAATACTTATAATACTTAATACTTTACATTATATTACTTATGTCAATCTGCGACATTTAAAAAGTGAATTGATTACAAATTAAGATTTCTTTAAAGATATGGAACGTTTTGGTAGTCACTCTATAAAAGAAATTTATACAAGCATTACCAACAGCACAATACAATTTTTCGGGAAATATTCCACCGAATACCACTCGTGCATCAAAAATAACCAGATAATTCTGCTTTCAAGCGTGTTGTAGTATTGTAACTGCATTCGGTTATTTTCATTTTTGATTAAATCTCGAAAAAGCCCTCCTTCTTCAAAGTCGGGCTCTTTCGGATTTAATCAAAAATGAAAATAAACTCGTTCAGTTACAATACAACACGCTTTCAATCAGAATTATCGGTAATTTTGATGCACTAGTGGTATTATACCCGATAATTCACCTCACTTTTATTGAACCAATCAAAACGCTCATTTTCATAGGAACCACCTTGGTAACGGTCGTCTTACCCGATAAGACTACCGCTAGCTCGAAAAGACGCTTGTAGCTTTTTTACTTAAATAAAAAATTAGTAACACCTCTAACTTGTATATTTACCTTTATCAGACGGACTTCATTTTTATGTTCAGTAAATTATCCAATAAAATACACCTCTAGAGGCGGTTTCTTATCTTCATACCTTCGTTTTTCACTCGAAACTCGATTTTCCAAGAAAATTTTCACTCAATGTAATTTTTACTTATAATCAAAGATAAGACCCTCGAGCTAAAGCTCTCGGGATCATATCAGATTATAAGTAAAAATTACATTTCGTAAAAATTTGTCAGAAAATCGATTTCTTGTTAAAAACATCGGTATTACCGATAAGACGCCTCCTCTATCGGTATATTACTGTTGAATATTTCCCTCATATATAAAAAATCTCATAAGAAGTGTGGTCTTTCGCAAGAATTACAGCGATAATTCCACAGTAGAAGCGATAATTCCACAGTAGAAGCGATAATCCCCCAGTAGGTAGCTATCAATCATAATCAAGTTTTTACTACTACTGTGTACTAACAATCATACAAATCCATAATTTTTGACTGTTTATAAATATATTATTTATTATGTACTTTTTTTTATTTTAATACTAACTTAATACTTTACATTATATTTATAAATATATTTAAAAAATAATAATAACAATATTATATTTTCTTTATCAACATTGGAGGCGTCTTTTGCATATCCTGGTATATGGGTATTTAAGTGTAACCACGGTTACCGCAAAAACTTTTATTATTGAACTTACTTAATATTATGTCAATCTGCGACATTTAAAAAGTGAATTGATTACAAATCAAGATTTCTTTAAAGATATGGAACGTTTTGGTAGTCACTCTATAAAAGAAATTTATACAAGCATTACCAACAGCACAATACAATTTTTCGGGAAATATTCCACCGAATACCACTCGTGCATCAAAAATAACCAGATAATTCTGCTTTCAAGCGTGTTGTAGTATTGTAACTGCATTCGGTTATTTTCATTTTTGATTAAATCTCGAAAAAGCCCTCCTTCTTCAAAGTCGGGCTCTTTCGGATTTAATCAAAAATGAAAATAAACTCGCTCAGTTACAATACAACACGCTTTCAATCAGAATTATCGGTAATTTTGATGCACTAGTGGTATTATACCCGATAATTCACCTCACTTTTATTGAACCAATCAAAACGCTCATTTTCATAGCAACCACCTTGGTAACGGTCGTCTTACCCGATAAGACTACCGCTAGCTCGAAAAGACGCTTTCGAAAAGACGCTTGTAGCTTTTTTACTTAAATAAAAAATTAGTAACACCTCTAACTTGTATATTTACCTTTATCAGACGGCCTTCATTTTTATGTTCAGTAAATTATCCAATAAAATACACCTCTAGAGGCGGTTTCTTATCTTCATACCTTCGTTTTTCACTCGAAACTCGATTTTCCAAGAAAATTTTCACTCTATGTAATTTTTACTTATAATCAAAGATAAGACCCTCGAGCTAAAGCTTTCGGGATCATATCAGATTATAAGTAAAAATTACATTTCGTAAAAATTTGTCAGAAAATCGATTTCTTGTTAAAAACATCGGTATTACCGATAAGACGCCTCCTCTATCGGTATATTACTGTTGAATATTTCCCTCATATATAAAAAATCTCATAAGAAGTGTGGTCTTTCGCAAGAATTACAGCGATAATTCCACAGTAGAAGCGATAATTCCACAGTAGAAGCGATAATCCCCCAGTAGGTAGCTATCAATCATAATCAAGTTTTTACTACTACTGTGTACAAACAATCATACAAATCCATAATTTTTGACTGTTTATAAATATATTATTTATTATGTACTTTTTTTAATTTTAATACTAACTTAATACTTTACATTATATTTATAAATATATTTAAAAAATAATAATAATAATATTATATTTTCTTTACCAACATTGGAGGCGTCTTTTGCATATCCTGGTATATGGGTATTTAAGTGTAACCACGGTTACCGCAAAAACTTTTATTATTGAACTTACTTATGTCAGTCTGCGACATTTAAAAAGTGAATTGATTACAAATCAAGATTTAATTTAATTTTAAGTATATTTTTAATAAATTTGTTACTTATTACGTAATTTATTGTACAATAATGTTTTTTTTTTAATATGAAATACAATTTTTCGGGAAATATTCCACCGAATACCACTCGTGCATCAAAAATAACTAGATAATTCTGCTTTCAAGCGTGTTGTAGTATTGTAACTGCATTCGGTTATTTTCATTTTTGATTAAATCTCGAAAAAGCCCTCCTTCTTCGAAGTCGGGCTCTTTCGGATTTAATCAAAAATGAAAATAAACTCATTCAGTTACAATACCACACGCTTTCAATCAGAATTATCGGTAATTTTGATGCACTAGTGGTATTATACCCGAAAATATCAAAACACAAAAAGAAGAGCATCAAATAATACTAGAAAAAATTCTGCTCTCATTTCAGTGACATTACTTATCGCAGATTTAAGAAGTCGTCAACTGCATATGGCTCAATATCAATCAGTAACGTTTTAATACTACTTTTAAATAGTCTCAGACTGGTTAAATCCTTGATATGATTTGGTAGCCTGTTAAATAACCATCGACACATATACAATGTGGACTTTTTTCAGTCAGAGTGAGTCGATGAATAGGGTAGTTGACATTGCTTGTTCTTGTGTCATAAGAATGAAATATTTGGAGTTCAATATCTGCTCGATTCTTAAAAAAGAACATTAATGATTCATATACAGGGTGACAATTTGAAAACGAACAGCATTTAATATTGCCTCTACCAATGATAGTATGAAAATTTGGCGAAACACGTCAATTGATATATCAAGGGGGAAATTTTTTAAGGCATTTGTTGTCGTGTTACTTTCAACCCCCTCACCCCCAGGGCACCTACCCCTAAAATTTTAAATGGCAACCCCTATTTATTTTGCCATTTTTGTGTTCCTTATAAAATTCTACATTGACTTTTATCTAAGATTTTCAATTAACTTTAACTATCAAAGATTCGTAAAATTTCACAATAGTTGATTTCTTTTTCCTTTCTTGCTTTGTAGGTAGTACTGATGATGGCGTAACTGCCGAAAGCGCTCTACGGATTTATTCAATAAACTTGCACTAAGTACAAAATTAAAGAAATTCTTTCTTAATCTTTGATGGTGCACTCAGCCCTTTCCTAATTTATACTTATTTATATGATCTGACCAATCTAAGAACTTATCAATGGTTACTCCCAAGAATTTCGTGTTTTGGTTAATTTTGACAGTTTTATTAAGCAATACTTGACTAGCTGGTATTTCTGCTCTGGATAATTTGGTCCTACATATTTATAATGAGATTTGTTTTTTCTTGATTTAGTACGAGTCGATTTTCAGGAAATTAATTCGTAGCCCTGAGAAGGAGGTCTCCACCCCCCTCCACTAGGGCATTTACATCCTTCCCACCCACTATTAAGTTTGTATCATCCGCGTAGCATACCATATTTTCGTTTTGAGAATTTACTATGGAATACAAGTCGTTAACAAAAATTATAAACAGAATAGGCCCAGCAATGCTGCCCTGGGCAATTCCCAGCTTATTCTCCTTAATTTCTGATAGATGTGTTATGCCATTTTTATTTATTTTTACCCTTTGTTTTCTTTCTGATAAGTAAGACTCAAATAACCTTAGTGCGTTTCCCCTTATTCCATACAGATGCAACTTTCTGACAAGCAACTCCTTATCAATACAGTCATACGCCTTTGACAGATCCAAGCAGACACTATGTTTATTGTCAGGGGTCCCGAAATCGGGTAGGTACTGTACTAGTACTACACTGTTTCAAAAGTTTGAAATGTTTAGTTACTTTCCGGCAGTTGTTGGAAAACTTTGTCTATGACTGGTCCCATCAGGTCACCAAAGAGAAGTACAGGAAGAAAAGAAACTGTAATAAATGAGGATAAAAAGACTGCCATCAGAGACGCATGCACTCGTTTTACTTAAAAAAAGAAATACCTACCTTGGACGAAATAATGTCTAAAATGAAAACGAACGATTTCATTCCACCCATGGGCAAGAAGAAACTATGAAAAACTTCAAAGGAAATGAATTCTTGTTGCGAAAAATTTCAAAACAGAAAATCACTTTTAATAGAAAAAGACGAAATCATCTGCTGACCACGACGATATTTGAGGGCAGTTAGACAGTTTCGAAGGGAAAACAGGAATGTTTAGTTCTCATCTAAACCCGTAATTTAGTATAGTTAAATTAAGATACCTTCAATTAAAATAGTATTAGGAATTAGATGTAGAAATTTCGTTTTATTTTATTTTTCTACTTTGTTTCTAAATTTATAACCATTATCTTACTATAAATAATAATATGAAAAATGTACTGTATATATTTCTTATTAAGCGAATGCGCGTACCCAGGTGATTCTTTCAGGTATCATACCCTTGGTGACGCTGTAGCGGACACGCCGTTCGTCTATAAACAGTACCTTAAGTGCTCGCTTTTTGATTCTCCAATTACGCCGCTAAAGCAGATATAGTGCCGCTTAAATACGTTAATAAAATCCATAAACTAAAGTCTGTGCGTTTTAAGAAGTCCGATATCGGATTAAATCACCAAGGGATGTTATCGCTTTTAAAACAGTAAGTCGGTTAAGTTACAATATCTTCGCACCTTCGCTATACTTGATCACACCGAACATCCCACTGGTTTACTGTATTCTATTTCGCTCAGTAATAGAATACAGTAAACCAGTGGGATGTTCGGTGTGATCAAGTATAGCGAAGGTGCGAAGATATTGTAACTTAACTGACTTACTGTTTTAAAAGTGATAACATCCCTTGGTGATTTAATCCGATATCGGACTTCTTAAAACGCACAGACTTTTATCACTAAACTTATTGGTTGCTTGCTGATCGCGGGGGCCCCCCTATGACAAGAAGACTACAAGATAAAGGTAAGTCACCATACACATTGATATTTGGAATGAATCCCTGGTCGATTTATCGCAGTAAAAGTAATTGATATTTCTTCTGTTTTACTTTTGTCTAATAGTCAATTAAAAATACAATAAATTAACTACAATCAATTCTAACATCAATTCATATAATAATTTTAAAAAAATACAGTTCATTCAGTTCTACCAAATTTATAAAGTAATTCATTTTCCTTACGAGCTATTTTTACAAGGAATATCTATTATATTGACAAAACTTGGTTAAATGAAGGATATACCGTTGGTAAAATATGGCAGAATAAACATATAAAAAGCGTGAGACCAGCTTTCATGAATGGATGGTCCACTGGAATAAAAGCACCGTCGGGAAAAGGTAAAAGATTAATAATTACTTATTGGTAGCAAAAATGGATTTGTCGATTGCGGCTTACTATAGCATTTAAATCAAAATACTATACTATGTCTATAAAGAATACTTCCAGCAAACGCTATATCTTATTCCTCGTGGGCCTGTTATAGTCATGGATAATGCCAGCTACCACTCAAGAAAATGCGAAAAATACCAATGTCTTCTTGGAAAAAGAATAACATCATTCATTGGCTTAGTGTAAATAAGAAGCAATTTCATGAAGATATACTGAAAAAGGAGCTACTGGAGATTGTGAAGTTGAGTAAGCCTCTTTGTACGCGAAGCTTGTGGTCGACGAAATCGCTTCAAAACGAAATATAACGGTACGTCGCCTTCCGCCATATCACTGTGAATTAAACCCCATAAACCCCGCGGTCACCTTACTTTTATTTACCAAACTCGTCTTTCTATTGTATGCAAATTAGGGTGACCCTAATTTAGGACCGATTCGGGGTGTTTAGGTCTAAAATACGGAAGTTTTGAAAACTATCATTGCAGTTTACCTGAAATTTACAATGCGCAATGCGTCTCGAATTCGAAAGTAACGCGTTTTTAAACGTTTTTGTGCCTTGAGATTCAATTTGATCCTATGAATTGATCTTTTCGGAGCCATTTTTTGTCGTGCTTTCGTGTTGGCGGTAAGTAGTTATGGATATTTGTTAGTATTATTAGGTTCGAACGCTAGTAACGAAAATTTTGACGTTTATGAACTTAGACTTTGTTTTGACTTTTTGATCTTCGTATAATTTTGATTAGATTCATATGTCACGTGGCACTGGGAAAGAACCACCGAGCCGACTGTATTGTATGTTTTAAACTAGAACTCATCAAATTCTTTCAATCAAAACAACCTTAGTGATTTTTACACGGAAGTTCACAACACTTGCATTTAAAATACTAGATTTGTATTTTAATTGGTCAGCGATAGGCAGTTTTTGAAATATACGAGATCAAAATCAAATAAAATGCTCGCCCAGGATCGCGAGGCTATGACGTCATTACCTCCTACAATTCGTCCGCTTGGAACTTGTGCAACTGTCTTTCTGTGCATATACAAGAGAGATGCGCTT
Source organism: Polydrusus tereticollis (assembly GCA_963920685.1). NCBI lineage: Eukaryota > Metazoa > Arthropoda > Insecta > Coleoptera > Curculionidae > Polydrusus > Polydrusus tereticollis. The sequence continues at coordinate 48,531,080 of OY987334.1, read as the reverse complement.
ACTGTTTCTTTGTTCAGTTAAAGCAGAAGCTTATTGGTACTACTTTGAATGGTATATTCTATAACAAGTAGGAAATGCTATTCCATACGTGTTCTAGAAACACTATTTTAGAAAAAAGAAAAATGATCAATTTTTTGTAACAAGACTTACCTTGAAAAATACTGGAACAAGCGCTATCAAAGTCGAATATAACCTGACAGTGTAAAATAATAATTATTACAGTTATATAAGGTATTACTATGGCTTTTCATTTAACTACAAAATCCGTTCCTGTGCAAAGCAGTACCCCTTATTTGATTTCATTATTCAATAATATATAAACAGTGATGCCAGCTGGGGCCAGGAAGATTTCGCTGGTTGGCACGCTCATCGACAGTTTTATATCGGTAATTTTACCAAGAAATTCTTTAAAAACGTAGGTTTGGCAATCGAACAGGTATGCTCCATTCCACAATAATTTGTTGATTTCTCGACCGCAATAAAATTTAATTGACAACCCTCAGTCGTAATCCCAACCATAAATAAGTTGCCTGACAAATATCTGTTGTGTAGGCACCGGACCTTTTAAAAGGGTACAGGTCATGATTACCTACTAATTTCAATAGTTTAGGTTAGCTATTTTCAACAAAACAACAAATATAAAATAATAGGTAAGTATCTTTATTTTAATCATGTAATTAAATAGCTATTAATACTAAAAATACTAATCTACAATATTATAATAATACAATATTTAACTTAACCTACTCTATATTTAGGTCTGTTTCACTATCACTATCGTCTTCATCTATGCCTAAACTAATTATTAAGGGTCTTAGGTTACTATTAATTATGTTATAGGAATCTTCGACTTGGATCACGTGTCTCACAGAATTTTTCCAATTTTCTACTGGGATATTTTTTACACATTTTTTAATTAATTCTATAACATAACTACTAAGTGTAGGAGATGTGTTTTCTCTTCTAATCATCGTCTTTAACTGGCTTCCTATATGTTCTATTGGGTTAAAAATACAGTAATACGGAGGGAGGCGTAAAACTGTGTGACCATTAGCACTTCGAGATTGTCAGAGGTATACTCGTTTTCAATATTGAATGTTTTTAACATTTAAAAGGTCCTTTTTTGTATAGGTTTCCTCGAAATATATATTATTTTCCATCATAAAGTTTTGAATTTCCACTTTTGTATTATTTGAATTCGGCACTTTACTTAGTTGGCGACTGTGGTAACTAGCGTTGTCCATCACAATAACACTATTTTTGGGGACATTCGGAAGCAGACGATTCTGATACCAATCTTTAAACAATGTAGCATCCGTGTCTTGATGGTAATCCAAAGATGAATTGGCAATTTTCTTTGCAGATAATAATAGAGCGTTCGGAATAAATCCATTTTCTGAACCTGCATGTAATATCGTAATTCTTTGTCCTTTGTTTGAGGGAGCTTTAGTTTGACATTTGATTGTTGAATCGCTCCAACCTTTTTTAGGAGTGTCGTGGGTATCAAACCAAGTTTCGTCCAAGTATATAATTGAACGATTTTCTTCCCTATATTGTCTGATAAGATTCAAATAATCTCTACGCAATACTTGTAAACGCTGTGATTCCATTAGTACTTGTCGTTTGTCAATGGTACGATATTTAAAACCCGTTGCTTTTACTATTCTCCAAAGGCTTGTCCTGCCACATGAAATGTCGGTTTCGTCTGCTGTAAGTACCTTTTTTAGCGTATCTATTGTTGGGACTATTTGTTTACTGTAGATGTCATAAATTTTCCTTCGAATCAAGTCTGTATCAGCTTCTTGGATGCTTCTCAATTTTCCGCTGTCATACCGTTATTTCCTTGGCTGGATGGGTTTGGTCACTATATCTTTTACTGTCGTTAATGCAACTTTGGTCAAAATACTCGTTTCACTAAAACTTGCACTCCGGTCATACCCTTTTTCTAAATGAAAAGACTCTGCTTTATATTGAACACCTGCAATTTGCCATTAACCTACCTAATATACCAATATAATAACATAGTTAATAGTAACGTAAGACCCTTAATAATTGGTTTAGGCATTGATGATATTATAATATTGTAGATTAGTATTTTTGTATAAATAATAATAGCTATTTAATTACATGATTAAAATACAGATACTTACCTATTATTTTATATTTGTTGTTTTGTTGAAAATAGCTAACCTAAAGTATTGAAATTAGTAGGTAATCAGGACCTGTACCCTTTCAAAAGGCACTTATTTATGGCTGGGTTTAAATTCTATTGCGGTCGGGAAATCAACGAATTATTGTGGAATGGAGCATAACGGGGTTTCTTTGGGTGTTTACAATATAATTAAACTATTATTGCAGTTATTAGGTCAAACGAAATATGTTCGGATGGACTTCAAATAGTGTAATTTCAGGCTTGACCAAATGATCCTGTTGCCTACAGCTACAACTTATAGCTTAGCTACTTTTAAATACACGTATAGCTTAGTTTAACTACTTGCACTTTTAAATAGCTTGTAGTGTAGCTAGTAGCTAGCTACTTCTTTTAATAGCTTTCCCAGCATTGCATGCATACCTTTGATAAATACTTCTTTGTGTCCTGGTACTTGTACCAATAGTATACATATATTTTCTTGTCGTCGCTATCCAAGTTCTTCTTAACACGAATTGCTTCATCTACCCGCTTCTCGATTAGCCTCACATGCTGTTCTACTGTATCACGTTGCTGTAAGTAAACTGACGGATACAAGGCGTCAGATCGATTAAATAGCCAGCTTATTCTAAAAAATGTAAAACCCCACTGACCACGAAGTTACTATACATATTTGCAGACGATACTGCTATAATATAGAATAAACCAATTAGAAGGACCTTTTCCCCACAATCTTTATTTAAAGCGACGAGAAATTACCATAATTTTGAGGTTTAATTGTTGTAATATTACCACGGTCGCCCCTGTTTGAGGTACAAAATTGAAACCTTAAAACTATGGCCGTCTTTCATCGTTTTAAATAAAGATTGTGCAATAAAGGACCATCTTTCTAGATGTGTTTATTTTCTACAGGGTATTCCATACTCGATGGTACGTTAGAAGTATCAGGAGGACGAAAAGAAACATAATTTTGAAATTTTCACTACTGCCATGGGAGGCTGCGCTCTAGCTTTCAAAAATAATTTCGCGGTTGCAGTGGTGCCAGATCTATTGATAATTGACATTAACTTTGGAATTTTGAATGGGACACCCTGTAGTTTATATAATTTTTAGATTCTACGAAGCAATCTAGGTTTTTTTTTGTATAGGATATTTTTCCATTTCTCTTGCCGTTCTTAATTATTAATTATTTTGTGTCTTTCTTTTTACCGAAACTATGTGAATTAAAACTTCAACATTTTCGTCTCCAGATGTCAAATCAACGTAACATTTTAACATCATTTAGTCAACATGTGGTACTTTAATTTTGGCAACATAGGATCGCCGACTTCTATACAGAGTGTCCTAAAAACTAATTGAAATTCAGATTTTATAAATTTGATCAAAAGTCACTTTTCCTAAATGGAGCACCCTGAATCATTGAAGCGTTGAAAAGATCGGACCAATTGAATGTTTTTCATATAGAGTGTTCCTCTACCTATTTTGAACCGCTTTCGATTTATAAGCCATTTTATGAATAATTACTATTCATATTCGAGAACTATAGACAATAAAGATCTAAATCGATAAGTGTGCCATGATCAAAACAAATTTCCTTTCATAATAAATTTTGGTTCTGAAAAGAACCGATTTTGTCAGTAAATTAAAACTTTTGGAATTCTCACCGAATACGTCAGATGTTTAAAGTGCTGACCATTTTCATGTAAGCAATCGGTAATACATGTCATCACATGACCGGTGGTAGCTCTTTGAATTTCTAAAGGATTAAGTTCTTCAAAAGCGCGCCTTACCCGATTTTCTAGATCTTCTTTTGAATTTACTGGTGTTTTATAAACCACTTCTTTAATCCTACCCCACAGAAAAATGTCTAAAGGATTAAGATCTGGAGATCGCGGTGGCCAACTCCATGGTCCTCCACGTCTTAACCACCTATCTTTAAACATATCATACAGTTCTGCGGAAACTTCATGGGTACAATGAGCAGGAGCTCCATCTAATTGATACCAACAATTTCTCAAATCGATAAGCGGTAGATTATCCAAAAAGTCAGATACGGTCGTTCTTAGAATTTCGAGATATTTTGCAGAAGTTAAATTTTCATCATAAATATAGATTGATAATTGCCTATCCATCAACAAACAAAATACATTAAAACTAAATCTTTGTTGGTAACCTCTTTCTTTCATAACGTATAGATTTTCTGCAGCCCAATATTGATTATTTTAACGGTTAAAGACTTCTTCGCGTGAGAATTTTGCTTCGTCAGTCCAAATAATTCTTTTCAGGAAATCTGGATCCTCCTGTGTACGACCTAATAACATTTCGCAAAGATCTACACGTTTTGGAGGATCACCTACTTGTAAAGCCTGTAATGTAATTAGTTTGTAGCCATGCATATTATGTTTATGTAAAATTCTCCATATTGATGTTCGATTTATTCCTAAATCATTTTTGGCACTTGTTATTGAAGCATGGGGATAGGCATGAAAATACGCCAAAACGTTAATTTCATTTTCTTCGTTTTCAGTAACAGGGTGAAATTGATATCTTGGAGCCTGTACATTTCCGAAATTTAAAAAGTTACCTTCAAATCTGAAAAATTTCCGTGGGTTCATTGGCGGCAAATTCGGAAAAGGAGCGTTAAATCTTTTGCAGGTTCTTGAAACAATTCTTTGACACTCGCCGTGAATATAAAACAAATTTAAAATATCCGCATTTGAATAACTATTCTCCATTTTTGCTATTTTAATCTGACATAAGTAAACCCAAACTAAAAAGTGTCATGTTATGTCACCATCGTTATGTATTGCAGTTGTTACATCATGGCACACTTATCGATTTAGATCTTTAATGTCTCTCTAATATGAATAGTAATTATTCATAAAATGGCTTATGAATCGAAAGCGGTTCAAAATAGGTAGAGGAACACTCTATATGAAAAAAATTCAATTGGTTCATTCTATTCAACACTTCAATAATATACAGGGTGTTCTATTTAAAAAGAGTGAGTTTTGATCAAATTTATAAAATCTGAATTGCAATTAATTTTTAGGACACTCTGTATAGAAGTCGGCGATCCTATGTTGCCAAAATTAAAGTACCACATGTTGACTAAATGATGTTAAAATGTTACGTTGATTTGATATCTGGAGACGAAAATATTGAAGTTTTAATTCACATAGTTTCAGTAAAAAAAAGACAGAAAATAACTAATATTTAAGAAACGGCAAAACGAATGGAAAAATATCCTATACAAAAAAAATCTAGATTGCTTCGTAGAATCTAAAAATAAAATAAACTACAGGGTGTCCCATATAAAATTCCAAAGTTGCTCACTGCAACCGCAAAATTATTTTTTAAAGCTAGAGCGCAGCCTCCTATGGCCGTAGTGAAAATTTCAAAAATATTTTTCTTTTCGTTCTCCAGATACTTCCCAACATACCATCGAGTATGGAATACCCTGTATAGGGTTGTTTTTTTCATATTTTTGCTATAAGTTATTTTTACGAGAAACGCTGAAACATGGGAATTGATTTAAATTATTGTTAATCCATAATATTTTCGGCCTCCTCTTTTCAACCCCTTAACCTGAAACTACTCCCAACTTTTTTAAAAAATTGCAACCTAGGTAACACGTGATGAGATCTTGAAAAACTGAATCCTATGGTACCAAAAAGGTAAGGGGGTTGCTCATTTCGTTACAACAAAACCAACTCCAATAAGTTTTTCCCAGAAATCTGTTATTAATTAGCAAAATCCTACCTTATGTACAGGGTGTTCGCGTATATTTTGCCCATTATTATTGGTTTTTGAGAAATGGTTAAATTAGCAAAGTTATAACATTTTCACCGAACCTTCAGAATATGAAATGAACAAAAACAACTAAACAATACAAAAAATTTAGAGTTTTCCCAGTAGAATCCTAATATGCAAACATATGCAGTGTGATCCATTTAAAAAAAAGTAAGTTGGTCTCTATGGCAACCAAACCAGAAATGACAGAAAAAATTGATGCAGGTAGAAATGTGGGGAATAATTTACTGAACAATTTTCATAAAGGTCACTTTCTCGTATACGAGGAATTCAAAAGTTACAGGCATTATGCTCGACTTTTTTGCCACTCTATAAAAAATATGAATTTTATGCAGTACTTTCGACGCTGATTAACTTATTTGATAGACGATTAAAATAACCATGGTTTCTAATGTGCCAAGATCTACGAATTTATACTAGCATTGGCAGTGGCACATTCAAAACCCTGATAATCTTAGTCGTTTATCAAATCAGTTAATCAGTGTTAAAAGTACCGGCACTTAAACAACTCAATGGTAAACCACCCACACTTATCCACCTTTAATTTAAATTGAAGTTAGTTGATCGACGAATCAAACTAACCTGTCATTCTCGTACAGAACTTCTTTTCCGCACTGGTTCTCTATGCTGTGCCCCTTGTTAAAACAGTAAGGGTAATGGTAGAAACCCCAGGTCGCCTCTGGCCTAAGATATTTTGCCAGCTGTAAAGTTTCATCCAGAAATATTTTTGCTGCATATTCAAACCTAAAACAAATTGCAATAATTGTGTAACATGTAATACAATTATTATCGATACATTTTTGCAGCTTTTTATTCACCTTCTTGTCGCTTCTTCTCTGATCTTTGGAAGTGGCCAGAAAGGCCAGTCCTGCTTTACTAAATACTCGGATAAAGCTTGATATGGCTGCAATGTTGCCCAGTTCTGTCTGTAGATCGGCATCCAGCTTTCAAAATCAATTATACCAATACCTAAAGTAATTTCTCTATAATATACGGAGTGGCAAAAAAGTCGAGCATAATGCCTGTAACTTTTGAATTACCTCGTATACGAAAGAGTGACCTTTATGAAAGTTGTTCAGTAAATTATTCCCCACATTTCTACCTACATGGAATTTTTCTGTCATTTCTGGTTTTGGTTAAGTTGGACCAACTTACTTTTTTTAAATGGAACACCTTGCATATGATTGCATATTTGGATTCTACTGGGAAAACTCGGAATTTTTTGTATTTCAAATTTTTATTTATTTAAAATTGTAACAAACTTTATAATAACAAAGTAAATAGCCTAGAAAATTAAACAACTTAACATCGGAATAATAATAATGAGAGAAACCTTTTCCGTGGATCAGGTGTTCAAAATAACCACCATCTGCTAAGCAGAGCGCCAGTCGATCCCTGAACCCGTCTACAACGTTTAAAAGGAAGTCCTCTGAAATGGCCCGAATTTCAGCACTAATTCTGACTTTTAAAGATTCTAAGTGATTTGGACGGTTAACGTAGACTTTGTTCTTTAAGTGTCCCCACAAAAAGAAGTCGAACTGGGTAAAGTCCAGGAATCGCGCTGGCCAGTCAATAGCACCTCTTCTGCCTATCCAACATCCTGGAAATTGTTCGCTTATGTATTGTCTATATAACATTTACCGTATAATGCGCAGGTGCTCCATCTTGTTGGAACCATACCTGTTCGTTTATGCCATTATTTACACCCGGTAAAACCATTCTGCAAGAAGGAATTATGTGATTCCTGAGGAGGTCCAGATATTTTTCGCCATTCAAATTAACATTTATGAAAAAAGGTCCCACAATATGTCTACCAACTATACCCGCCCAAACATTAACTTTTCGGGCCTTTGAGTATGACCTTCCTGGAACCAGTGAGTATTCTCAGCAGACCGATAACGATAATTGTGTATATTAACAATGCCATTTAAATGTAAAGTAGCTTCATCCGAGAAAATGATATTTGTTGCGAAGTTATTATCGTTATTGCATCTTTCCATCATCAGCTCACAAAATTCAGCTCTTCTATCAAAATCGTCCTCGTTTAACTCGTGCACCAACTTTATCTTGTAGGGACGCAACTTCTCCTGCTTAAACAAATTTTTCACTGACTGATGAGACACATTAAAATTCATTGCCATTGGCCTGGATGATTGTTGGAGAGATGATATCCAAAGCTTTGTCTCCCCCGGTTGCTGTTTTAGGTCAACCTGATCTAGCGGCTTCCCTAACACTGCCTTCTTCTCGAAATTTCTTAACCACTCGACACATCGTTGACTGATTTATTGGAAACCTATTTGGATACAATTCATTGGATAGTTGACAAACCTGATCTTGCGATCGTTTCATATTTCCGTAACCGCTCATTATTAAAATTTCGACTTGTTGTTTCTCATTCAAATGAACCATAGCGTAAACAAATTGGAAATCAGACAACAGAAAATTAAACAGGAACTCAAAATTGACACCTCTTAGGTCGCTGTCTTGAAAACATCTTGACTCAACTGGTGGGTATTAGGTAGGAATAATAATTATAATTAGGAAGTTTTCCATTTTTGAGCTGTCATTATCTCGGAAACGCTTGCAGATAGGTGGAAATTTGAAATACAAAAAATTCAGAGTTTTCCCAGTAGAATCCAAATATGCAATTATATACAGTGTGTTTCATTTAAAAAAAGTAAGTTGGCCTTTATGGCGACCAAACCAGAAAAATTCATGCAGGTAGAAATGTGGGGAATAATTTACTGGACAACTTTCATAAAGGTCACTTTTTCGTATACGAGGTAATCAAAAGTTACAGGCGACTTTCTTGCCACACACACATAGAAATGAAGTTTTGTTTCAAAGAAATAATTGCTTTCAGAAATATTTATTTACTTAGAACTTCTTTACTTTAAAGAAACAATAAGATTTAAAATGAGAAAAAAAATTTCAACTTATGTGTTCAATTTAAACAGTGGCGGCTTTGCAGGGTCGGCAGTGCAGACGGTATGATATTATTATTTATCTACATTTTTATACATTTTTAATGACTCGCAAACAGCCCGTAAATAACCGTTCCACTTTTTAAATCGCTCTTGTAAGCCCGGATCTCATACTCCTCTACTACGCCGAGCCCCGAGCCGCCTCAAAATAAATTGTTTTTCTTTTCAAGTAACCCAGGCTGGGTCGTCAAGCCTACCCTGCCCCATTACAATGAGCGGATTTAGGATAGGCAACCAAACATACATATATAGGTTTTTTAAACTACCAAATTAACGTTATTCGTTTAATGGTCAATAGGCTTGTTTTAACCAGCAGTCATGCAGGGACTAGTTTTTAATCAGAAATAGAGTCTACCAGATGAATGTTGCATGCCTTGTCCTACAACTGGTTGATTGTATTTGACAGTTTAAAACTGTCAGGGTCTTATGGTTGGAACAGACCTAATATAAATTATACCGATTCCGTGCTGCGTGACGTCACACTGCGTTTGAAATTATTTGCCGGCGCGTGGAACTTTAATAATTAATAGTTATTTATTAATGATATTTAAGGCGTCATATTTTCCATATCGCATTTTTTAATGTAATTGAGCACGTTTATGCAAGAAGAAAATGTGAAAGTTCCCTATAGTCCGCAATTTGTAACACGTAAACTTCATGAAAACGACTGCAGCCTCACTACTGAAACAAAATAAGCGGCCTAGCGCTATTAGCCTGGCGGCCATTCAACTTAGAAGTCGTTGGGGCACCGGTAAACATTAATTTATTTATCTATTTCTACATTACAGATCAAGAAATCCCAATAGTATACATTACTTAGAACTAATTTGTGTGATATAAAAGAACATTTGGCAAAATAGCGACAAATAGGACAGATAAAATACGCCCATAAAAGTCAGGAACATCGGAACTGCAATTGTTTGCATAGTGTGAACAATGAGTAATATTAGGCATTAGGCTACAGTAGGCATTAGGAGGCTACAGTAGGCATTAGGCTACTGTAGTAATCAGTTGGAAAAATGGCGTTCGAATTGGAAGATTCGTCTGAATCCCGCCAAAACGAAGGTCATTTTCTTTTTAAAAAGTCGAGTACGAAGGCCTGAAACAAGGCTCAGGGTCAATCGAATCGAGTTGAACTGGTGCCAGGAGGTCAAATACCTGGGACTTATCTTTGACCAGAAACTGAACTGGAGGTTGAACTCGGTCAATAGAGTCAAGCTTGCATTGCGCCAATTGGGCTCCATCTACCCCCTGCCTCACAAGCGGAGTAGACTCAGTAATCGCACCAAAGTTAATCTCTACAAGGTACTGGTCAGGCCGGTTCTGACTTATGGTGCGCCCTCGTGGTGCAACATAAGCAGGACTGAGCTGAATAAGTTCCAGGTTATTCAAAATAGGGCTGTGAAACTGATCGCAGATGTCCCCCGTTACATGATACTGCATCAAGATTTTCGAATTCCAACTCTAGACGAATTTTTTCTCAAAATTATTACAGACTATTACAGACGCACAGATGTATCGACAAACCCTGAAATCACCAACTCACATACAAGAGCAAGACCAGACTCGACTTACAAACTCCCAAAAGACTATTTACCTTTACCTATTATCGGTCAAATTCAATAGTAGAGATGCACTAAAATACAGTAGAGAGGCACTGTACCTACGTTATGATTTAACGTATTTGAGGCGCCATACTACTGCATAACTAATACTTCCAGCCAGATAACAAGACACAGTCATCAAGGCAAGAAATGCTAATTTTAAATTCTTTGTAAATGATAAGGTGTAAAAGCTAAACGAAGAATCAATTGATGTTAAAGGTTTTAGACCTGACGTAAAAAAACATTCAAGAACCAAAGTAGGCTACTGTAGTTGAGTAAATTGAGTTTTCTTTTAAACGTTATCAATAAACAATAAAACTCTGTGTTAATGGGGATATATGTATTTAGGTTTTGCATGAGTTGGTTCATGGGACCGTTTCTGCCAACATCAGTTCGGCTTCTAACCTGTTCACTCCGAGTTGGACTGTAATATAATTAATGAGTTCTATTGCTCAATAGCCAATAATTTAAGTAGCGAAATTAACTCAAAGTGTCATTTTACGCAGTTTCTAAATGACATCAAGGTACCACAGTCATTTTTCTTTGCGCCCACAAACAAGCATGAAATTAAAAATGTTTTTGCTGATATAAACAATAAGAATGCCTCGGGGTGGGACGAAATCTCGCTGAAAGTATTTCTTAACCTTCCTGATAATGCTTTGGAGGTTCTAGCGGATTGTATAAATCATTCCTTTGAGACGGGATCCTTTTTATCCGGTTTAAAAATCGCTACTGTTATACCTTTGTACAAGGGAGGGGATCCTGAAACTCCCTCAAATTTTAGCCCTATATCCTTGTTGTCTACTCTGGCCATAATAATAGAAAAATTGGCCAAAACACGATTGCAGGATTTTCGTAATGCACATAATTTACTTTGCGCAGAGCAATTTGGCTTTCGAGAATCTAAAAGTACCAACGATGCTATTTTTAATTTTCTTAGGGGGTTGTATCTGGGTATAAATGGTGGCGAGGTGGCTGCAGCGGTTTTCCGTGATCTCTCAAAAGCATTTGACTGTGTCAACCACAGAATACTGCTGCAGAAACTGGAGAGGTATGGAATAAGGGGAAACGCCTTGAAATTGTTTGATTCGTATCTGACTGGTCGTACGCAAAGGGTAAATTTTAATAAGAAGTCTTCTCAACTGCTAGAGATTCAATCTGGAGTACCGCAGGGGTCTGTTCTTGGACCATTACTTTTTTTGCTATATATTAATGACCTAACTCATATTAAGATTAAGGGTAGATTCACACTGTTCGCGGACGATTCAACCATACTTTGGATAAATAAAAGTGCCAATGAGCTTGAAGCTGATATAAACATTTCCAAAACAAATATAATTACATTTAAATGTTCTGTTGGGGATATTAATATGGGGACTCAGAGTTTAAACAGGGAATTGGAAAATAAGTTTTTGGGTGTATATATAGACGACAAGTTAAAGTTTGAGGCACACGTTCTATATCTGAGCAGAAAACTGGCTTCCAATTGTTACGCAATTAGGGTTATATCTAAGGATTTAGACTTGGAGATAAGAAAGAGTGCATATTTTTCACTGATAGAATCTCATCTGCGGTATGGAATATGTTTCTGGGGAAGTTGTCCGAAGTACCTGTTTAATATTCTATTTGTTTTACAAAAAAGGGCAATAAAATCTATTTTTAAATTAAAAATTAAAGATTCTAGTAAACCATACTTTTTATCGCATAAAATATTGACATTACCATGTTTGTTTTTGTTGGAGACTTGTTGTCTGATATTCAGAAAATTCAGGAATGAGATTAGCTCAGTGTCAGTATACAATACGCGTCAGAAATATAGTACTAACCTGCCTATTCCTAAATCTAGTCAAGTCATGGGTTCAATTGTTTGTAGTGGTAAGAAGTTGTTTAATCATCTTCCTGTGCATGTCCGGGGAATAAATGGCGAAAGCAAGTTTAGAACAGAGGTCAAAGCACTTCTGGCCACTAAAGCTTACTATTCAATTGATGAATTTTTAAATGATGTCTTCTGATTTGATGATGTGATAAGTTTTTTGTGTTGTTTACTATGTCTCCTTTAATTGTTTTTTTATTTTTCTGCCGGGCCTGTTCTGAATGACGTCGTGATTTGTTTGACCGGCACTGCATTGGGTGGGTATTATCATAAGAAGTATTATTGTTGTTGAGTTGAATTTTTTATTTTTGATATAACCGTCTTTACTTTTCCTGATTTGGGGTGCACCTGACACTGGCATTTTTAGTGAGAACTCTTTGGGGGGGGGGGGGTTAATTCTTTCATCCTCTTTTTTTTTTGGTTGTGTAATGCTGAGATTTTTAATTGTTGACGTTGTTGGTTATCATAGTATTTATAGTGTAATGTAATTGTACCTTTATTTTGTATCATTTATTTACTGTTTCTTCTAGGCTTTGGCAACGAAAGTTTACTTTTTAGACAATAAAGCATATTTTGATTTGATTTGATTGATTATTAATCGAAACTACCTCAGTAAGTCGCGCATTGCGCGGAGGAACGCGATAATTAACCAAGAGCGGATCCAGGGGGGGGGGCACTAGGGGCAAGTGCCCCCCCCGAGCGCGCCGCAAGAACCGAAGCTATACAGAAGAAATATACACTGTACACTCAACACTGATCGATTGCATTCATGCATTCGTCGATGCGCCGAAATACCTCCCTACAACCCGTATAGTACCCATCCCTACTTCCGATCTCGAACCAAATCCAAAAGACGAGCTACCATTATCAACGGTTACCGTGACCTGGTCCCGGGTCACATAATTAAAAATGATTAATAGACGCGTGCCGACCGTGCGTACTCCCGTCTCTAATATTATTCTATGATTTCTATGAATTCTATGCCCTACTCTCAGCGTCTAGCGTCACCATTACAGCTGCGCAGCAAACGTGCACACGACTACTAGCCGAGTTTTGCGAGTTGGAGTTTTAGAGCTATAAGCTATTTGTTGTTTGAGTTTGTTTGTAATGTTCTTTATTTTATTGTATTATTTTTTGCATCCACAAAAATAAACACATAAACTTATTATTATAATTTTTTGTGGTCGACCTTCTACCCTCAATAATATAAAATTTGAACTTTATGTGTCAACCTAATAATAATAAACGCTTCGAAGGGTAAGTTTTTGACAACTAAAATTTCAATTTTGTCGAGGGCAAACACATGAGATCCGGACTCCTCCTCCAAGGGAGGATTGGAAATGTGAATTCATTCTTATGACATTTGGGCGTGGTCCCAAAAAAAATTCGCCTGCGGCGCCATTTTTGCGCCTTCGGCGCTATTCACCCTCCGTGTTGTCTAACCTCTAACTAAATAGTGCCCCTCCTAAACTTTTCCCTGGATCCGCCCTTGTAATTAACTAATGCTAGAAGTTCAGCGCAGTCTATGCTGCTTGTAATTATTTTATACCCAAACACAATGGACAACAAGATTCTACGTTTCTTCAGACTGTCCATGTTTAACATTGTCAATCGCTGATGGTAAGATAAACCACTCTTATCTATTCCCAGCTTATACAATAAGAAGTTTGCAAATTTCGACTGGGCACGTTCAATTCGCTTTATATGAACTTTTTAATATGGTGACTGGTGACCAGATGACGCAACAGTACTTCAAGTGGCTTCGTACCAAGGAGTAATAAAGAGACTTTAGGACTTCAGTGTTCGAAAATTCCCAGCAACGCCTCATTATAAACCCTGCCATTCTGAAGAATTTTGATAAAATATAGTTGATGTGTTCGTTAAATTTCAGCTCAGAATCGAAAATTACACCCAAGTCATTTATCAAATTTACTCGAGAAATAGGGGAGTTTGAGATGAAATAGGAGTGTATTATTGGTGTTTTCAGATCATGCAACAATTTTGTGCAGTCATCCTCATCTGCGACTCTTTGGAATATTTTTAAATCGTCCGCGTATAGAAGAAATCGGCAGTTCTTTAGTAAATCCGTAAGGTCATTTATGAAGACTAAAAATAAGATCGGGCCTAAGTGTGACCCTTGGAGTACGCCCGACGTAGCATCAATCTCTTTAGAAAGTACGCTATTTATTTTGATAGTTTCGAGTACGATTGCGCAAGTAACTTGAAATCATGACAACAGAGGGTCTCCTATATACCGTATAACCTCAGCTTGCTCATTAGAATATTGTGATCTACTCGGTCAAACGCTTTTTTGAAATCGAGATATATGGCGTCCTATATGTTCGGATTATTCATTGACGCTCAAATTTTACCATGTTTAATAAATTACCAGCCGGCCAGATTCCCGCTTATGGGTGTTTTGTATTCCTAAAATGATATTTTTGATCCCCCCCCCCCCCCCTATTGTGCAGTAGCTGTCCCCGAGTTTCTAGGACTGAGTTGGATGTTTCGGACCCGATACAGTATCGCTAAACTTCTATTTTAACTGACCGTGAGATTAAACATATTATAACAATAATTCTTACCAGAAAAATTCTTCTCTGGAATTAATTGTGTCAAGATTAATGTAAAGAGTTCCAAATGGGTTGTTAGATTGCCTTCTTGTGGTACCCCTCCGTTCCTAAAAAAAAACCGAGAAGTTAATTGCTAGGCTTACTTTAAAAATGAGCTTATGACTTACCTGAGAAATATCTCATCTCCATTTTTCAATATAGCAGGGAACTTTCCTGGATCGTACAATATTACTAGTTCCTCCCCTCTAAACCGAGCATTATGATTTTGAATCACGTTATATTTTTCCAGGATCTCTGAAAAATTCAGTTTGAAGGGGTCGCATTGGAACGAGGGTACGTTCCAGTATATTCGCAAGGGTTTTTGGTCAATTTTTATATCGATGTCGTTGCTGAAAATTCAAATTAAACTCTTAATTAAATATTTAATAATCACAGGCCTACCAAGAATTTGTGATTAGACAATTTTTGTTTTCTTGAGTTATTTTTGACGTACTAATAACCAAGTTAATCGTCGTTTGTGTCTATCAAGTACAGTTTGTTTTTCTATAAAATTGTAATTTTTTTTTTATTATACAGGGTGTTTTAGAAGTACGGTACGTAACGTAAGGGGGTGATTCCTTATGATATTCTAAGAGAAAAAGTTTATATGAACACGTGTGCGAAGTTGCCCCGTTTTTAATATACAGGGTGTTAAAGTTTTTTTAAAACAATCGGTTTTTTATAATTTTTTTAAAAATCCTTTTCCCGATTTTATTGGAATTTAGTACCGTTATTCATAACGATAAGGGGCTTAATTAGCCCTAACTAGGTTAAACTTATTAAGTCCAGTGGCGTCCCGGGAAGCAACTTAACGAATATTACTGACAAGAAAGTGTACGCCAGTTTTTTCTAATTTTCATAGTTTTTTTCGGATTTATCAACTAGTAATACAACTTTTTTGTATCTTCCTTTGTTTTTGTAAGAAAAAATATAAACCACTTTATTGTATGTACAAAAAGAATAGGTACCTATGTATTTCAAAGTTAATTAAAACATTTAAATTAAAATAATAGCATGTGGAAATTCACAAGAGTGCCTTAAAAATACTTTTCCCACAAATATCATCCAATATACTGTAACGTCATAAAAGTTATTTCGTTACATTGGATTTTAAAGTATATTTAGGTATTGGCGCTGCCATCTATGGATAACTCTGCATACTGCAGAATATCGATTCTTTAGACAAACTGTAAATTGGCCGTTCTATAATATAGATTTCTAGGTTATTCTTTAATATAGATTATCGATTTCTTACATTTAATTTAGTTGATATTGTCTCCGTAGATAGAAAGGCTCTACTGGGAGGGAAAAGTTCTTTTGACTTTCACCTTTGGGTTTTCTCCTGTTACAGGTATGTCACGCTAAGCTTTTGTTTCACTAAATTTATATTTTATCTGATAATAAGTATGTAATTGAACTAATTTAACCATAAATATTACTTTGAAAGTAGCCATGACCTTTTAGTCTATTTTGACACGAACTAAATTCCACATTTTTATGTTTTAACTTTAACAAAATAAAGACGTGCCGACCATCATGGCGTCATATTTTAATAATCTTCATTCATCTCATTTATCCTTGTAAATAATAGTGTTTTTAAACATCTAAAAGCATCATCTTAACAGACAGAACGCAGTCATAATAATATTTCTTCAGTCAGTGTTTTAATAATTTTGCATTCAATTTGAATATCTTTTTAAGTCAATCAACAGGTCATGGTTTTGTGTGTTTTTCTTCATCAATTAATGTTTAAATTCCTAATTTAACTTTGTTTCTCGGGTTTCTGTCGTTCTTTTATGTTTTAGCAAATATCGTTGGCCAGTTGGTGGTTTATTTAAGTTCTTGATGAACATTGGTGAGAACCAGATATAGGGTAAACCTGGCTGGACCATTTACAAGGAAACCGACAGATCCAGGCTCTACAGAACTGGTGACTGACAGAATATCCAAGGAAGCTGATATCGAGGAAAGCAGGTGAGTTTTTCTTTTTGTTTCTAAGCTGAAACCTTAATTGAATTTGTTGAAAAACTCACCCAATTTCTCTCTGATATCTGTCAGAAATCAATTCTAGTTTAACATTTATTTTTCCTTAAACTTCTCACTCAATTAGCGTGACATGCTTGTACTGGAGGGATAGTATCTTAAGTCACACTGTATAAACAATTTCTCTTGTACCGTATCTTGAACTTATCTTGTTCGTATCTTACCTTGGGTGCCATAATTAAGACATTAGTCTGGTACGCCAATATCATGTGGTAACGAATGTCTATAGCTCGTTAAACCACATTTATCTTGCAAACGATTGCCTTTTGCTCGTGTTGTATATCGTACCTGCACAAAAGTTAGAAATACTTTTGAATGCAGTTATCTCTCTTGCAAACGATTGCCTTTTTGCTCGTTATGCATATCGAATCTACACAAAGTTGTGGATGCTTTGAATGCAGTATTTTCTTTTAGTTTTAAATATCTGTATGATATATTTGTACATTCACAAGTACAAGTACACAAGTATATTAATTACTTAATTTTTTATCTTGTTGGCACAATATATGCTTCTTTTGGATTAACTTAAAACTTAGATACATTTTAAGTCAATCAAATCATTTATTTTTCTTACTACTTAAACAAGAAAGAAAATTTATTTTTGACCTTATGTAATTAAACATGGTTATTTCATTTCTTAATTTAAAACTTTATGCATATTCACTTGAGTAACAGGGAGTAAAAACATCCTGCGACTATAGTATAGAAATTTAAGTTACAACTAGTACTGTTTACCATATATATTCATTTTCAAACCTTTATTGCAATAACATTCGCTGGTCTAATGCCACTTTTCTAACATTACATGTAAACGAGCAAACCTGAGGCTGACAAACTGACAAGCTCATCTGATGTCATTACTCCTATCAATATAGAATTCAAGTCTAATCAAGTCCTGACGTCTTCCTCATCGTCTCCATTGCTGAGGTCTATGCATGGAACACCTTCTCCGTTGCTGAAGTCTATGCATGGAACACCTTCTCCGTTGCTGAAGTATATGCATAGAACACCGAACACCTCATCGAGACAACTTCCAGGTGAAGAGGACTGAATCTTGGACACACCTCATCGAAGACAATGCAGAGCTAAGTATTTGTCAGTCAGAAGGATAACTTTGTAAATACCAGTAGACCACTTCTTTATTTTCACTTGAATTTTCACCTTTTTATACTGTAAATTGTTTCCTCAGAAACCAATCTCAACAACCATTATTATACAGATTTAGTTTAATAAACTACTAAGTGTTTGTAAAATTTTGTATCATTTCTGGTAGGATGGCGCCCTAAAAAAATTTGTCAGATAATAAGACAAACCCACACCTAACAAAAAAAAAAAGTCTTTTTAGCCGAGGCAACTCAACATCATTTGAATAACTATCAATAACGTTACAATGGCGCCCAACCTGAACTAACGTTACAATACTAATATATCATACAAACGGCAATAAAAAGAATACTACAATAATTGAAAATTAAATGTTTAGAATCTCTTACATCCAGGTAGTTTCTAATAGCATCGTATATTTATATTAAATTAGTTCACATTTGTCAATAAAACTTAGCAACCATCATTGTTGGCTTATTTGTTTACAGAAAAATTGAAAATTTGAAAGGTCTTGTCAGTTTTATTAAAACGCTAGCGCTGGCTGTTGTGATTTGCCAAAGATGCAAGAAATACAAGAAATCAATCCACTTAAAGGCAGAAGAAGCTACTTACAGAGCTACCTTGGATTTACTGCCACGAAAATCAAGAATTCAATATAAGATGAATATGCTCATAATAAATGTATAAAATGGTGTGAAAACAAAGGCGTTTCTGGAAAGTATTCCGAAAACATATTCCTGGCCTGTTTTGAGGAAAGGGCAAAAAGTCCCATTATTCAATGATCAAAGCTATGCTACGTGTAAATAACGACGTAGATATCAGCAAACATTTTAAATTGATTGCCTACTTGAAGCGTCAAGGAGAGGGTTACCAGGCCCAAAAATCAAACATTTTTACTGGACACCAAATTGAACAGTTTCTGAAGTGCGCACCGGATGATGAGTACCTTCTGGTAAAAGTAGCTACGATTGTAGGAGTATTTGGTGCCTGCCGCAGGGAGGAGCTTTGTCAGTTGACTCTTGACAACGTGGAAAATATGGAGACTTCATTAGTTATTAAAATATCAGATACCAAAACCAAGGTACCACGAAATTTCACTATCGTTGAAAAATTTAATTTGGATTTTTATCGAAAATATACTGATCATCGTCCAGCAGATGTCGTACATCGGCGGGTCTTCTTAAAATATGTAAAAGGTAAATGTACCAGAAATCCGGTCGGAACTAATACGTTCGAAAAATTTCCTGCTGCTATAGCAAGATTTCTGCAACTTCCAAATCTAGCACTCTATACGAGGCATTGCTTTCGCCGTTCCTCTGCGAGCTTACTTGCCGATGCTGGATCAAATTTGACCACACTTAATCGGCATGGGGGATGGAAATCCTCAACCGTTGCGGCAGGGTACATCGTGGATTCATTGTGAAATAAAAATTCTATTGCTCGAAAATTGCTTACAGTACAAACGACATCAGCCGATGATGCTTCAACATCAACTAGACATGCTGCTGTTTCTGTTCAATCCTCCTCAACCGCGAAGAACAGTAGAACTGAGGAAGGAATTCATTTCTCAAATTTTTCAAATATTGCTATTAATATATAAGTGTAAATAAATAAAATAGAAATGTTTTTTTGACGTTTTTTTGAAAAAATTGACATTTTACTTTTAACACTAGTTCCCTAAAGTAGGGATTTTAAGGCACTAGTGCCTTAAAGTAACATTTTTAAGGCTAGTAGACAGTGTTAAAAGTTCCATTTTTAACACGTTTGTAGAAAAAGTATTTTTTTCAATAACGAAACAAAAAGAAATGCAACAGTTAATCAAAGCAAATGTTGAAAATAGCCACCTTTTGGTAAACGCACGATTCCCATCGTCTCACCATTAATTCTCTTACACGTTCAAAAATGCGTACATTATTTCTTATCGCATTGCAACTTTTAATACTTCGAATTCTTAAGTCGTTTTCATCTAGTACAGGTTTCTTGTATACAAGAGACTTTAGGTGATCCCATAAATAATAGTCTAAAGGATTCAAGTTGGGACTGCGAGCTGGCCAATAAATAACCGTACCAAATTTCAATAAAATCGGGAAAAGGATATTTAAGAAAATTATAAAAAACCGATTTCTTTTTAAAAACTTTAACACCCTGTATATTAAAAACGGGGCAACTCCGGACACATGTTCATATGAACTTTTTCCTTTAGAATATCATAAGGAATCGCCCCCTTAAGTTACGTATCGTACTTCTGAAACACCCTGTATAAACACATCAGAAAATTATATGTGTCATTACTCGAAAACGGACAATATTAGGCATAGAACATAGTTTAGATTTTTGATAGAGAATTTGACATAAAATAAGGAGCTACAAATGTATAACATTTTGAACTAAACTGTGTTTAAGAATATACATACCTTGCAATACGTAATACAATATCAAAACTTAAAACTATCGTCAAATAATTTATAATCGTGAACATCATTTTGCAACCCATGGGACAGGTAACTAATATTTTTTAAAACTAGTGCTCTTGACTTAGTTACCTTGTTTTTATATCTTTATTATACGCGCGCTAAGCTCAAATACTGTTTACCATAAAAATACATAACAAAAGGGTTAAACATATCTTCTATAGATTATATTATTTAAAATTATTGGTTTTTAATTTAAATTTTTCTATTGCACATGCATACAGTTGCAATAAGATATGCTTTGAAACAGAGGCATGTCTGAGGTCGGAGAATAGTAAAAGGGTACTTGTATTTGTAAGCAGTAAATTATCCTTTATTTGCATGCAACGGGGATTAATTTTAGTGGCGTAACTACAACGGTATAAGGGGTAAAAATGCATAGAAAATTTTATTCTCGACTATTCTACTCATCATAATTTGAACCAATCAAAATGTAGCAATTTTAGATATTTACCTGTTTTTAATCGGAAAAACCACTACCTTCATAATTTTGCCGACCCCACTGACCAATCAGAATTTCAGAAAATAGCTAGCAACGTAGTTTTTAATCGGCAAAATTTTGTTACCTTAGTTACATTCACTGTTAAGATTGGTAATTAATGACTGACAGTAGATTGTCACTGTTACTTTTGAAAGGTTGTAATCTCACGTAAATTTATTTATATCTTCTTTTGGAATAAAATTAATTTATAATTCACCCATATACCTAGTTTTAATATTATTCGTGAAATAGTCTTGACGAATGAATACCACTCAAGAAAAAATTTTTTAGGTAAATTTTCCTCTTTTATATTTAAGTTTGTTGCTTTTTGGCAATTTCGCTCGTTACATTTTTCGAAACCACTCGCCTCGGCTCGTAGTTTTGTAACAAAAATGTTAATCGCGAAATTGCCAAGCAACAAACTTTCATAACAATCGGAAAATTTTGCCGGCAAAATTTTCTCTCTTGTGGTATTATAGGTATACGACAAAATTGATGGGATTTCTTTATCGTCAAAGCAAATTTGACCCAGTTATTTGCAAAAAAACTTTTTAAGAGGGCGGTCAATGAGACTGATGTCCTAAGAACTTGTTAGGAGTTTCTAATTTTTGCTATACTACGGTCTCAAAATAGTTTTGGCAAAACTGTTCATATAACCATTAACGGTGTGCGGCGAAAATAATTAACATTGATTCGCCCACCTTAAAGTTAAATAAAAGCAATCCAAACCGCTTGGGAAGATTGTGCATAAATAGGTCATTACATGTTGCCAAGTTTTAATAGATTTCACTGAAATTTCCATAAAATTTACCGATATCGGCATGTCATTAACGGCCTTTTCACCCTATTTTACTTAATTTGGCAACGCGGGTAAGAAAAACCCATGTCTAAAGGCGCTCGCACGCTTTCTTATCGCCTCTAACCAACGTTCAGTGTGGTAGACAAGTTTTAATCAAGAGGATATTAGCAATTCAGTTTTATTATTTTGGTGGTTATTCAAAACAGTAAATAATATAATGCAGGCGAGTTCGCGAGTTCTTCAAGTGATAGTAACCAACAAGTTACAAAACGACGTCATTTAAAACCTGGGGAGCGTACAATGGTAAGAAATGTGTATGAGGGAATTCTAAGTACACAGTGTAATATCATTCACTGATGCAGCAGAACTTTGTGCCACATTGACTAAGACATCTTGCCGTACTGTACACAGAACTATCAAGGACAATAGGAATACTGAAGTGTCCGATCAGAAGGAAACAAGAGGGCGGAAAAAGATTTTTATTGATCAGCAAACAAAGTTAGCCATTCGTCGGAAAGTGCATGCACTTTTTTTTCGAAATGAACTTCCGAATTTAAAAAAAATTCTGCCGAAATTGAAAGGGATGTAAATATGCAAAAAATTTCACGAAGAGTTATGCGTACACTACGAGAATTGAATTTTCGATTCTTAAAACGAAATTGCAAAAGTCGTTTTTGGAAAAAGAGCAAATCGTATTGTGGCGTAGAAAGTATCTAGAAAAAATACAACAATATCGCTGTGTAGGGAAAAGAATTAACTGTACGGACGAGATATGGTTAAATGAAGGACATACTGTGAATTATATTTAGCAAGATCTCAACATTAAAGATGCACGTAACGCCTTTAATAATGAACTGTCCATTAGATTGAAAGCTCCTTCAGGAAAAGGTCGTCGGTTTATTATAACCCACATTGGGAGTGATTCTGGTTTTCTTGAAGGTGGGTTAAACGTGTTTGAATCTCGTAAAACCGGTGATTATCATGAGGATATGAACTCGGGAGTATTTGAAGATTGGTTTAAATCCATCTTACCGCGTATTAAACCTGGGTCGGTAATCGTGATGGATAATGCACCATACCACAGCCGTCGGGTGGAAGCTTTACCTAATAATAATTTTAAGTACTTTGTTTTGAAATGTCTGTAGTTTCTTAAAGTGTGTCTTGTTAAGAGTACACCAGGTAGGGATTCTGTAGGTCAGTACTGGTCGAACAATGGTCTTATAAATGTTAGTCCTTGTACGTAAGTCGATTTTGCTTCGTTTGTTGAGGAGTGAGAAAATGGCACCAAGTTGACCGTTTGCTTTTTATAGGCACTGGTCAGCATTTTTATTCCAAGCCATTCCGTTTGTCGAAGCAGAGACCCAGGTATTTAATATTATCACTCCAATTTATCCTAGAGTTTTTAACCAACAAACGGGTTTCAGGAAATTTAACTCTGGAGTTTGAGAAGTATATGGCTTGGGTTATCGCGTCGTTTAAGCAAATTTTTCACCTATCCAACCTTGACTCTAAAAGTTTTATATGTCGTTGCAACTTCGAGACCACTAGCCTGCCCTGTTTGGCCGTGGCAGTGATCGCGGTATCGTTAGCAAACATGTATAACTGTGTTTGACCAAATTTTGGTATATCGCAGGTATAGATATTGTACAGGGCCGGCGCCAAAGGGGGGAGCCTTGCGGTACTTCGGCTCTAACGTGTCACTGTCACTCTGTCACTGTCACTCTGTCACTGTCGATATCGCATTTCCTGACGAACCGCGAAAATTCTGTCCTCCAAAAAAGAGTGAATAACCTTTATTAGGTAATTTGGCATAGCCAATCTTATCAGCTTTAGAAAAAGTCCGTCGTGGTAGACCTTGTCAAATGCTTTGCTTACGTCGAAAAGCACTGCTCCCGTGCTAAAGCGGCCATTAAAGCCCTTAAGGACATTGGACGCCAGTCTAGTTGTTTGGCGCACCGTATAATGAGCAGATTGAAAACCAAACTGCTCTGGTGGTAAAATGTTGTGGATATAAAATCGTTAATACGATTTAAGTCCTGTCCTGGCTTAGGTATAAAAACAACCTTGGCTTTTTTCCACGTTTTTGAGAAGCGGCCCTTTTCGATTATAGCCTGGGCTAGTTTACTACGTCCGTAATAACATTGTTAGGCAAGTTCTTTAGTCCTTTGACTTTAATCTGTTGCTTTAGTAAAACTCAAAATATTTTTAACTTCGTCAATGTCGATATTTCGCAAATTTTGGATCGGATTTTCAATGGTTTTGTAAATCTGTACCGTTCTTATGTTGGACGTGAGCCTCGTTGTCTGCCTAACAGTGCAATATTTGCTACTAAAGCCGAACTGTTCCTTAGGCAGAACGTTACGCTTGAACACAAAACTGTTTTTTCGAGCTATAATCAGCTTTTCTGCGATTTTTCTCAGGATTGATCGGCCTGTAGCTTGAGGGCACCGTAGGGTCTTTGCCCATTTTGTGAATTAGAATGATCTATGCCTTGTTTTTAATCACAAAAACTAACCACTAAGCTAATACCCAGGTTTTATAAAATTTTTGAAACAGTTCCCTCTTATTACGTCTAATATGGTGAAAATCTTTAACATCGCAAAAGCTGTTTTTATTACATTTTAATATTTTATCCGGAATAATTTTATTGGCACCTGTTTAAATTAACAGGTTAATTATAAAATAATTTTATGAATAATAATTAATTTATTTCTAACAATGTCAATAAACTAATAAAACAAAACTATCAACTAATAATTT
Organism: Polydrusus tereticollis; assembly: GCA_963920685.1. Classification (NCBI taxonomy): domain Eukaryota; kingdom Metazoa; phylum Arthropoda; class Insecta; order Coleoptera; family Curculionidae; genus Polydrusus; species Polydrusus tereticollis. Next base: position 48,506,387 of record OY987334.1, on the reverse strand, counting down.
AGGTCTTCATTATGACATTAATTGTTCTCGAAGTAACATCGGTATCCTCTTTGTAGCCTTGAAACTTGCTGTTATAATGCCATTACTTTCGTTAAGTCGATTTATTTCAGTATAGTAAAGTTAACATATTACCGTTGACCTTTCGACTACCATAGGATACCCCAAATTTACATATTTTCGGGCATACCCGGAGTACAAATTACCTGCAGCTCTAATTGCTATACCATTCTAGATTTTCCGACGAGTGAATTTTGTTATACAGAGTGGCAAAAGAGTCGCGCATAATGCCTGTAACTATTGAATTACCTATATATATATACGATATATACAGTGTGTCTACGTAAGTTGGCGGCATATGGGAAACTTTTTTATTATTAATTTTACGAAAAAAAGTTATTCTTCATAAAAAGTTCTGCATGGTTTAAAACCTAATATGCAACCATCATATATCAAAATTTGTCAGTCATATACGAGGTTTCTCAAAAAATATGAATTTTGCTCAAGAGTAAAGTACATACCTTTATTTTTGACAATATCGAAAATTATTATAAAGAAAACTTTCAGAACTATTTATTTAGAATTATTTTATCAAATTTATATATATTAAATGTAATGCATTAATGGGCAGACTTAATTTTTCAACATTATTGCAGAGAAAATGTCTAAGAAATATAATTTTAATGAATATTTGAAAGTTATTTTTAATTCTTAACATCTTTTCTTTCTAATAATTTTCGATGTTATCAAAAATAAAGGTACTTTAAAATCATATTTTTTGATAAACCTCGTAGACGACTGATAAATTTTGATATCTGATGGTTGCACTTTAGGTTTTAGACCATACAGAACTTTTTATGAAGCACATATAACTTTTTTCGTAAAATTAATAATAAAAGAGTTTTCCATATGCCGCCAACTTACGTAGACACACTGTATATATACGAAAAAGTGACCTTTATGAAAGTTGTTCAGAAAATTATTCCCCACATTTATACCTGCCTGAATTTTTTTTTGTCATTTCTGGTTTGGTTGCCATAGAGACTAACTTACTTTTTTTAAATGGAACACCCTGCATATAATTGCATTTTTGGATTCTACTGGGAAAACTCTGAATTTTTTGTATTTTATATTTTCACCTATCTGCAAGCGTTTCCGAGAGAATCAGAGCTCAAAAATGAAAAACTTCCTAATTATAATTATTCCTCCTTAATATCCACCAGTTGAGTCAAGGTGTTTTTATGACAGCGGCCTAAGAGGTGTCAATTTTGAGTTCCTGTTTAATTATCTGTTGTTTAATTTCCAATTTGTTTACACCATGGTTCATCTGAATGAGAAACAACGAGTTGAAATTTTATTAATTAGCGGTTACGGAAGTATGAAGAGATCTCAAGATCAGGTTTGTCAACTTTTCAATGAATTGTATCGAAATAGGCCTCCAATGAATCAGTCAACGGTGTGTCAAGTGGTAAAGAAATTTCGAGAAACAGGCAGTGTTAGGGAAGCCGCTAGATCAGGTCGACCTAAAACAGCAACCGGGGGAGACAAAGCTTTGGATATCATGCTCTCAATACATGAGAATTCAACACAATCATCCAGGCCAATGGCAATGAATTTAAATGTGTCTCATCAGTCAGTGAAAAAATTGTTTAAGCAGGAGAAGTTGCATCCCTACAAGATAAAGTTGGTGCACGAGCTAAACGAGGACGATTTTGATAGAAGAGCTGACTACTGTGAGCTGATGATGGAAAGATGCAATAACGATAATACCTTCGCAACAATATCATTTTCTCGGATGAAGCTACTTTCCATTTAAATGGCATTGTTAATAGACACAATTATCGTTATTGGTTTGCTGAGAATACTCACTGGTTCCAGGATCATACTCAGAGGCCCGAAAAAGTTAATGTTTGGGCGGGCATAGTTGGTAGACATATTGTGGGACCTTTTTCATAGATGGTAATTTGAATGGCGAAAAATATCTGGACCTTCTAAGGAATCACATAATTCCTTCTTGCAGAATGGTTTTACCGGGTGTAAACAATGGCATAAACGAACAGGTATGGTTTCAGCAAGATGGAGCACCTGCGCATTATGCGGCAAATGTTAGACAATACATAAGTGAACAATTTCCAGGCCATTGGATAGGCAGAAGAGACTGGCCAGCGCGATCCCCGGACTTAACCCCGCTTGACTTCTTTTTCACTTAAAGAACAAAGTCTACGTTAACCGTCCAAATGGCTTAGAATCTTTAAAAGCCAGAATTAGTGCTGAAATTCTAGAGGACTTCCTTTTAAACGTTGTAGACGAGTGCAGCGATCGACTGGCGCTCTGCTTAGAAAATGGTGGTCATTCTGAACACCTGATCCACTGAAAAGGTTTCACTTGTTTATTATTCCGATGTTAAGTTGTTCAATTTTCTAGGCTATTTATTTTGTTAATATAAAGTTTGTTACAATTTTAAACAAATAAAAACTTGAAATACAAAAAATTCAGAGTTTTCCCAATAGAATCCAAATATGCAATCATATGAAGGGTGTTCCATTTAAAAAAAGTAAGTTGGTCTCTATGGCAACCAAACCAGAAATGACAGAAAAAGTTCATGCAGGTAGAAATATGAGGAATAATTTACTGAACAACTTTCATGAAGGTCACTTTTTTTGTATACGAGGTAATTCAAAAGTTACAGGCATTATGCGCGACTTTTTTGCCACTCTGTATATTTTGAAGAAACTTATAAAAAACTGGATATTTTAGAAGTATTACAGGCTTTTAAAATTACTAAGGAATGCGTGTGTGAGAAAGTTGCAACAGAGAATGGTCATACAGTGTTGCCTCTTCCCCCTACTGTTGTGTATCTAATAAAATTCTAATTCAATCGAACTAGTATTACACCAAATAAAATCAAATATTAGAAAGAATAATACTTTCCCCTACATTAAATACATGTGTTCTAGAATTAATAAAAACATAGTAAGTAACATTTCGGCGGATAGTTGAAGAAACTGTCTACATCATGTAATTAAAGTGGAAAATTCTTATATGTTTATGAATATTAATGTTCAATCCTTAATAATAAGTTTAGATCAAGAGAGTGATATTGTCACAGAACTAAATTTAGAGTAAAGGTGCCAAAATTGTCATACATTGTACTGCATTTAAATCTTAAACTTAATTTTAATCTTGTATTAGCGTGCAAGTCGTCTGTATAATATAGGCAAAACTCGGGTTATTTACTTTATTAGATTTTAGCAAAGAAATATCAATTTTTTTTCTCACGATATTTTAAATAAATACAGTTATTTTGTTGATCCAACACAAATGTACTTGACATAATTTATCCGAATCCGTGCTGGTAGCATTTAGCATGTCATTAATATTGCTAAGCACTCTGTGGTGCCTATACTTTGAACTTTTTTTATTAGTGATGAAAATTAGCCAACCTTATTGTTTAAACAAAACTATGTGTTTAATGATATAATTAACCTTAGACTACATTTTAACTCACTATCTTTAGGAAACAGAAAATCTCTATCAGATTTACTATATTTATCTAAAATATTTTCAGATATGGTTGACTCAGGGTCTCAAGAATAACGATTAACTACGTAACTATAATAGTTTTTACATCGAATTTCGAAATTTTATTGCATTATTTAAATGCATTAAAAAGTCTAAATGGTATTTACGAAATGGTAGCACACAGGTTTTAACGCTTTTAAAATATGACGATCTAGCTAAATGATTATTCCCGACAATAATACTTGCTTAAAATGGCAAATCCGTATAGATTTAAATAGGCCTGAATTTTTAAATTTGTGCAGAATTGGTACAAGTATCGACATTAAATTCAAGTTTTGTCTTCAAATATATATTTTAATATTAAGTTCTTTAAGCTTAAACTTATGTACGGCCGTACCATTTACCTGGAACTTTAGAAAGTAATTTTATCAAAACTAATTAGGGTCGTATTCCGTTCTGCCCTAATCATTTTATTCCTTTTTTTGTTGGTTATAAATGTTACCCCACTCTAGCCTCTTTATTTTTTAAGATAGAAAGCTGAATTTTACTGAATTGTAGGGCATCGTCTGAATTTTTTTTAACGATAATAGAAATATAAAAAAAAAGAAACGCACCGAATCAAATTTATATATTTTTTAATAGAACACCCTATATATTATTGCATATTCAGATTCTGCATAAAATTCTGATCATAACTCATGTAACATGTCCTATACCTAAATGTAACTGTTTTCCAACTAAAGGCAATCGAAAATTGGCTATTTATTTTTTTTTGAATCACTAGTAATCGGATAGGTATAGTTTTTGAAAGTTTTAAAGTTTAAAAGTAATAAAAACAAAATTATTGAATTAAATGTTCCATATGCTCCCAATTTTGCTCAATGCATTTCCTGTAAATTCTCTTCTGTCTTTCGATAGCTGCCAAAATAATTCCCTGATTGCGATGGTTTAGTGTTTCAACTTGTTGGTGATTCTTTCTCTTATACTATTAACGGTTAGCGAACGTCTTTCTTCGCCCAACTTTCCTTTTAAAAAGCCCCACAGAAAGGAATCCATTACAGTCAAGTCTGGGCTATTTGGTGGCCACCTCATCTGGCCAAGCCTGCCTATCCAAAACGGAAAATTCTCGTTTAAAAATTCCGTAACGGTAGCAATGTTGTGGACTGGAGCGGCATCTTGTTGCCAAAATATATCATTATGATGTTCAACCAAATTTTGAATTACTGGTCTTATTAACTCTAAATAATTACGCCCGTTCAGATTTCCATTATAAAATATTGGCCCTAAAATTTGATTGTTAAGAATCCCACACCATACGTGCACGGAATTTCGACCAGAATGCTGTATTTCCCGAATAGCGTAAGGATTTTCAGGAGCCCAATAGTGCACATTTTTCCTATTAAATCTTCCGGAGGTTGAAAACGCTGCTTCATCTGTCCAGATAATTTTATTGAAAAATTGATGTTGTTGATTCAAGCGTTCCATCATTTCTTGACAAAAGCGTAAGCGCGCGGCTTTATTATCTTGGCTTAACGCTTGAACATTGGAAATTATATTTTGGCAAAGTTCTCTGTATCTTATAGTATGCTTTGCCTAGAATATCAACAGCATTTGGAATTCAAGCAAAAGGATTTTCTAAAATAATAATTATTAATTATTAACAAGAACAAACGTTCAAATTGTGTAAAAAGTACCTTGAAAATAGAGAAGGATATCTAACTCGTCCTTTTCATTTTGTTCATTTGGCTGTATTGTTCTCCTCTTTTGTTTGAAAGATGCTTCATGTGAAGCTTTCTGATAGACTCTTCAAAATGTTTTATTGGTAGGAATTCTCCTTATGCCTTCATAAAGTCTTCGATATTCCCGTACGGCAAGTTTGGCATTATAACCATTTTTGATATAAAGTTCCAAAAAAATTTCGCGTTTTTTATTCTCTGAATAAGACATTTAAGTATACTATATTTTTATACTTATACTCACATAAGCAAATTTAATTGAGAATAACGTCAGTGTCAATATATTTGCTTTATTTAAAATCATGGCCAACTTAGACAAATTATAATATAGGGTAAACGGAGTGTGATTGAGGTAATTTTAAAGCCAATTTTTTATTGCTTTTAGTTGGAAAACAGTTACATTTAGGTATAGGACATGTTACATGAGTTATGATCAGAATTTTATGCAGAATCCGAATATGCAATAATATATAGGGCGTTCTATTAAAAAATATATAAATTTGATTTGGTGCGTTTTTTTTTTTTTTTTATTTCTATTATCGTTAAAAAAAATTCAGACGATGCTCTAAAGTCAGCTTTCTATCTTAAAAAATGAAGAGGCTAGAGTGGGGTGACATTTATAACCAATAACCCTGTACCTAATCCTGGTTACCTGTTTGCTAATTATGTGGTTATTGTGCCTTTATAGGTGCCTCCATTGGAATAATACACCTATTTATATCTATACATACCTACCTTGGGAGCTTGTTTCTCAGTGAAACTAGTCAAAGTGTGAAGTGTCAGTGTTTTTTTAATTAAGTGTGGAGAACTTTCAACAATTGCCTAAACGCCCTAGAGTCGATCCATGTACAGTAAATGAAAAAAAAAATGAATTCTTAACTGTAACAATTCTCTTAAACGTAAGAATGCGGATTTGGGTGTCGATAATGTAGTGCAACAGCAGATATGCCTAACGTTGGGAAAACAACAATATATAAACTTTTAAAAGAAGAAAGAAGTGTGGGCGTGAAACCTCCAAAAACTTCTCCAGGACGACCAAAACTTGAGCTGGATGACGTTTTAATGCAGAGAACAAGGCAAGAAGTTCATAGTTTCTTTTAAAAAAAAGAAATTACCACGCTGAACTTTGTCCTCAATCCGAGAAGACCAGGACTACCCATTTACGTGTAGAAATACGCTTTGGAAATTATAAAAAAAAATTGGTTTTCAGTCGAAAAAACATAATAGGCAATAAATCGATTTGAATAAACCAAAGCGATATCGTCTGTTGGAGAAGAAATTACTTAAGAAGCACCCGAAAAGCCAGAGAAGAAAGCAAAAAAATATTTTACCTAGACGAAACATGGCTAAATGAAGGCCACACTGTGATTAATTTTCGACAGGATGAAAATATTAAAAGTTCAAGGCAAGCTTTTTCGGAAGGATTGCCCACGGGATTAAGACCGTCATCTGCAAAAAGACATCGACTTATAATAATCCATATTTGAAGTTCTAAAAGCTTCGATAAAGGTGGTCTACTGATGTTCCAATCTAAAAATACAGGAGACTATCACTAAGATATGAATGCCGATGTCTTTGAAGAATGGTTCGAGCAAATGTTGGATCTTATGCCAAAAGATGCAATAATTGTATTGAATAATGCAAGTTATCACTCTAGGCTGACGGAAAAATTACCGACAATTGCGTGGCGTAAAAGTGATATAACAGAATGGCTAATTTTAAGACAAATAGAATATCCATTAGATTCCTAGGAAAAAAAATTATTGGTACTAGCTAATTTACATAAAAATGCATTCAAAAATATGTAGTCGATGAAATGGCAAAGTTACGAGAAATATCTATGCTCAGACTCCCTCCAATGCGAATTAAACCTTGGTTAGTGGCGAACTCGTTCAAATATTTCGGATGTGTGTCTAATTGTTTCACAGGATGCGATAACGCGATTCCTTAATTCTGCCACACTGTCTATTGGTCCAATGATTTAAGACTGGAGACCTGGGGGGCCAGGGTTTGGTTCCTCGACCTATCCAACGATTTGGATACACTGCTACCTCAATGGCAATGGGATATTCTTCAGAAGTATGGGCAATTCATCTTCAAGAATGGGCCGGTCAAATGGTCTCCAACAATTCTCACCCAAACGTTAAGTGAAAACTGGTGTTGATGATGGCCCTCTAAAATTGCATGTGGGTTCACATGATTGTTGTGGAAGTTCATTATGGCATCTCTGGGAAAATTTGCCTCATCGGTGAATAATATTTGTCCTAATAACTGGGGATTTTCGCCAATTCTTTGTTGCATCCATTGACAATAATCTACTCTTAATGGAAAATCAGTTGGCAAGACTGCCTGTACCCGCTGGATTTGATAAGGGTATAAGAGATTGTTCTTTGAAATTCTGAAAACTGTTGAACACTTATATTTACGTTTAAAGCAAACTTTCTAATACTTGTTGTAGGAGATTCGTCAATTTCATGAAGCACATATTCTTCTACTTGTGAAGTTGCTGCTGTGCGGGGTTGGATGGACGTTGATGGAGACCGGTAAACATCATATGATGCGGAATGACACGATTTTTTCTCATAAAGACGCCTGGCTGCTAATGAATTACCGTTGACCAGGCCATAAACGAAATGCATATCGCACATTTCATTACTTGTGTAATTTATTTTAGAAAGCTTGGCAACTTGACAACTAATCACCGCACTAATTAACGTCGGTATGCTATGCCTTTTCACCTTTTTCTGTTTTCTACCCCCAAAAATGATAGTATTCATTTCTCGAGAACGGATGCTCGTAGCCACTCTTACCAAGTATACCTTTTTCACGTAAAAATGATAGAGAAATCAATATTTTGCTTAAGAATGTAATATAAGGACGTATAAAAAAGTTATGACTCCTTAAAAGACTAAATATACATGTAGGTGGCGCCTTCTACAAGTGGGAGCCATTCTAACATCAAATTCAAATTTCGCATTTGAAGAAACCCCTAGTTAAAGCCTGTCCAGAGATATAAGAAAGTTACACTTTGCCTTTGAATGGGATTATCCAAGGGTGGCCATAAACAAACAACGAATGAATAAATAAATGCAGGTAAATTATGGTCCGTACTTAAAAATGTCTTAAAGTAAACTGCAAATCCGGAAGACGCATGTGTGTCATGGAAAATATGTGCGAGCCCAATGTATGTCAGGAGATAACTCCGTCGGAAAGCAGAAAACACTTTTCTGTGGAAAGTAAGGAAGTTATAAACAATTTTTATTCAACTCTCGTTGAACGTGCGGTCAAGCAGCGTTAGAAGAAACGGCCACATTAACAAAAATTCCAACATCAACTGTATGGAAAAATTGTGAATAATCCCTTTTTAGCGAGGAAAAAATATTGATAGAAATAAATTATTAAATAAATTATCAAAATATCAGTATCGTTTAAGGGGAACTGTATATAAATGGTTTAAAAATTATTTAAATTTTCGACAACAAATAACTAAAATGAATGAAACATTTTCGAAAAGGGAATCTAATAATATCGGTGTACCTAGCACAAGGAAGTATTTTAGGTCCTTTATTATTTATTTTATATATAAATGATATGCCAAATATTTTGTCAAATAATAATATTTAAATGTTTGCTGATGATACTTTAATATACGTAAAAGGTAAAAATATTTTAAGTTGAATAGATAGTCTAAATTCTGAATTAAAATTGGTATCAAACTGGCTAAAAGTAAATAAATTAAAATAAAATATTTCTAAAACGAAATGTATGGCAATAGGAAATAATATAAATTATGAAAATATAAATATTTCTATAGATGACCAAAAATTAGAAATAGTTCAGTCTTTTAAATATTTAGGGATAATAATGGGTTCTAAATTAAAATTTGATGCTCATTTTGAAAACAATATATCTAAAATTGGAAAAAAAATTAATTATTTCAAAAGAGTAAGTAAAAATTTAAGTTTATTTTCAAGAAAACAATATATAACACAATAATTTTACCTCATTATTTGTATTGCTCTACAATTTTATATACTGCAAATGAAGGAATTTTTAATAGACTTCAAATTTTACAAAATAAGGCAATGAGAATAATATTAAATGTTGATAAATACACAAAGATTATGTTAAATAAACTTAAATGGTTGAATATAAGAAATTGAATATTTTTCCTAGTTTGTATTTTTATTTATAAAATTCAAAATAATTTATTACCATCTCATTTAAAAGACTTTATAACGCAAAACTTTGAGAATCATATCTATCAAACCAGAAACAATCAAAATTTTTGTTTAGGGAAAGTGACAAAAAATTTGACATATAAATTAATCTTTTTAAAGGACTTCACGAATATAATAATTTAGATTCTTTAATTAAGAAACAAAATTCCTTAAGTAAATTTAAAAAATCCTTAAAAATATCATTACTTAAAAAACAAAATATCTGATAAAATTTATTTAAAAATATTTTTGGTGCATAAAACTGTAATTTTAAATGTTTTAATTATTGTTAAAAAACTAGAATTTATAATATTGTAGCAGTATTGCTAAAACAAATCTTGTTACTACTACTACTACTACTACTAAAAAGAGACCCGATACTGGCATTTTCTCGAAGGTAGATGGAAGTGATCAAGATATAATACGGCGTAATATTTACAAGTTATACGAGGAACAAAGCGTGCCTACATTAGATAATTTAATTAAGAGGCTTAAAAAAAATGAAACCGGCATTTAATGTGGCAGAACAACGTTATGGAAGTGTATCCAACACATGGGTTTTAGATTTAAAAAAATTAACAAAATACAAGTTTTAATAAAATCCAGTAGAATTCGGGAATGGCGATCCGAATATCTACAAAAAATTAGGAATTACAGAGATTAGCAAAGGCCGATTATTTACTTGGATGAAACCTGGTTCGACACATATGATACCCCGAAAAAGGGTTGGGTTGACTCAAGCGGCAAGTGTTAAACAAGCGCGCCATCAAAAAGAGGTAAACGCATTACGATTTTGCATGCTGGATATAAAGACGGATGGATTCCAAATGGACATTCTCTGTCTGCAAAAAACATTAAAGGTTCTTCTCTGGATTACCATGAGGACACCACTGCTGATTTATTTGAAGATTGGTTTAAAAACAGGCTAATTCCAAATATACACCCGAATAGCGTAATTGTAATGGACAATGCAAGCTATCATAGTAGGCAGTTGACCAAGACTCCCTTCTCAAATGACACAAAAGCAACAATCCAAAACTACATATATGGTAATGACATTAATTTTCAGGAAGATAATTAAGGTTTTACAAACTTTAAAACTACAAAATAAATACTTCTGTAATAATTATGCAAAAAATCTAGGGTATACAGTTTTAAGGCTTCCACCATACCACTGTATATTTAATCCCATCGAACATGTTTGGCACCAACTGAAATCTGCTATTCGTCGTAACAATATTTGCCCTACTATTAACTTTAGTGTACTTGAGCTTATAGAAACTGAAGTTTTTAACATCCCTTCACAAAGTTGGGCAAATTCTTTTACACATGTTGAAAAAGTAGAAAAATCCTATATCCATATAAACAATATAGCACAAATAATAATTAACAGATGATGATAGCGATAGTGGTATTGATATATTAAGTGAATAATTATTATAAGTACCGAATTGTTGGAGATTGGCCCTGTAGATAACAGTGAGACCAGTTGGGATTGAAATTTTAATTTTCATTGTCAATATAGTTTTTGAAATAAATAGTTTTTAAACAGTAAATGTAATTTGAGCTATCGAAATATATAGAAATAGTTAATAGAAACCACATTTAGTGGTCCTTCGAGCCGGATCCGTTGGAATTAACGTCTCCACGGTTGCCGACTGGAGTCGTTTCAAATTTCACCTCCTCCTTACTTTCCGTATGGGTGAGCTTGCATCCGCACTGACGACAAAAGTTGTGCCGTTTCGTACACCATAACGAGCCCTGATTCTGATCACCTCCTTTTTCGTTCAGCGTCATGTTCGATAATTTATTCACGTTGTCGTTTTCGCTGGGGAGCACAAATATTTGTAGCAATTTACCTCTTTAATTTTGAAAACTGAGATTTGTTTTTGATTGTGCAGCAAAAATAGAAGGAAAAAGTGTGAATGATTTTCTTCTAAAAGGCCCTGATTGGTACAATTCTTTAACATCAATAATACATAAATTTAGAGAGCACAGAATAGCATTTTGCGCAGATATAAAGAAAATGTTTCATCAAGTGTTAATAAGATCTGAAGATCAAAATTGCCAACTGGTCCCACTGTTATCTACAGGGCCAATCTCCAACACGAATAATTTCTCTAATGTCTTATTATTTTTATTACGAGCCATGATTAAATTCTAAGCAAAATACGGGCCTGCTCGGCCATATTTCAATTCTACGGCTAGACCGGGTCTTTCCTAATAAGAATCAGTTAGTCACTTTCTTATATCTCTGAACAGACTTTACCAATATTAGTTCAAAAATCGACATTATTTCAAAAGTTGTTCAGAAACTAATTAACACCCTGTATCTCCGAAACAAAGCATTTCCAGACATAGGTTTATACGAACTTTTGTTCATATTTTTAAGCAGGGAACTCATGCTGCAATGTTAATGAAACATCCTGTATAGTTAGCAATACAAAATGAACTTGTCACACATATTGCAACTAGTAAACAAAAGGGTGGGGTAACAGTGGTTGATATAATTTATTACTGAAAAAATAATTAAAAAAATATACTTACAAGTTTCCTTGCCATTTGTACAGCAGCACACATAGTATACACTTATGGAAAAATCCCATTTTCTACTAATGTAAATTTTAAATATCTTATATGATTGTTTGACAAGGATTTACTTATTTTGAATGTGATACTCCTAAATTATCTTATAGAAAATAAAAAAAAATACATAATTTAATCAGTAAACATGAACGAAGTTTTGAAAATAGGTAACGCACCCTTTTGTATCAGGCTGCATTCCTAAAAACGCCACAACGACCAATCAAATCCCCAAAAAAGGTGTACCTACGTAAGATTCTAAGGGGCGGACTAGATTTATAATTTATTAACCAACCGAAAGTTTGTTAAACTTTTAATTGGCATAAACCTCGAATAATTCCATATCGCAAATGATGTCTGTTTCATTTACTACGAGTGCAAATCATAATAAATACTTAAACTTTAAAACTTTATGGCATTTAATAAAAATGTCGAACTGCTCTAGACTAATATTCATAATTTAAAAATCACTAAAGTGTGTAAAGGACCCCGGAAAATCGGTTTAGAAAAATGTTGATAGTTGTTAACACTTCTAAAAATATTCGGTATATACATCCCGGGCTTTCTATGTTCATTTTGATCAACCCTCTTAATATACCTACTGTAATAAAATATATACGATAGATATTTTTAAAATGTATTAGTTTGTAGTTGAACTAGTTGATATATTCGTGTGGCTACTCATAATAGGTACTGATATCATAATATGGATATTAATTGGGAATTTTAGTTTGTTGGAAATTACATTAAAATTGTCTTCGGAGTTTTAAATTTTGACACGCCGGGATTTAAAATGGCAAGTTTATGATTGTCTTTTGTTATAGTCCAAAATTTTACTAATCCATAATCATTTTCAGGCCAGTCACTTTTCTTATAAACAAAATTTTTAAAACAAGTATACAGGGTGTTTCAGAAGTACAGTACGTAACTTAATAATGGTTCTAGTATTATTGTTATACAGAGTGGCAAAAAAGTCGCGCATAATGCCTGTAATTTTTGAATTACCTCGTATACGAAAAAGTGATCTTTATGAAAGTTGTTCAGTAAATTATTCCCCACATTTCTACCTGCATGAATTTTTTCTGTCATTTCTGGTTTGGTTGCCATAGAGACTAACTTACTTTTTTAAATGGAACACCCTGCATATGCATATTTGGATTGTACTGGGAAAACTCTGAATTTTTTGTATTTAAAATTTTTATTTATTTAAAATTGTAACAAACTTTATAATAAAAAATAAATAGCCTAGAAAATTGAACAACTTAACATCGGAATAATAAACAAGTGAAACCTTTTTAGTGGATCAGGTGTTCAAGATGACCACCATTTTCTGCTAAACAGAGCGTCAGTTGATCCCTGAACCCGTCTCCGACGTTTAAAAGGAAGTCCTCTGGAATGGCTCGAATTTCAGCACTAATTCTGACTTTTAAAGATTCTAAGTCATAAATGACTTTAAGATTCAAGAAGTAGTCCATTTTCTGTGGCGAGATTATAAAAGAAAACAAGGTCTGTCTATACCACCAAACTAAAATTTTTATTTGTCCCTTTAAGGTGAAAAAAGGATTACAGAGTGTACATAATTTAATGTCATTTTAGGTTGTACTAGTTTCAACTTTAGTCAAAGTCATCATCAGCAACCATACAATTAAGAATTATGTTTAGGATGTACCTAAATAAACGAACTAAAACAAATTAAAAGGGGGGGAACGAAGTGGTTCAACAATACATGGCCATAACGTGCACCTTATGCAGCCAATGGACTCGACAGAAGACAATCACCTACACGATGCTACTTTCAGCAATGAAGGAAATTAGATGCGAAAATTGTAGTAGAGGAAAATTCAAATGGAATCATTTATAGTCATGATATGATACTATACATCATATCGTGACTATAAATTGATTTTTCGCATCTGATTTCCTTCATTGCTGAAAGTAGCATCGTGTAGGTGATTGTCTTCTGTCGAGTACATTGGCTGCATAAGGTGCACGTTATGGCCATGTATTGTTGAACCACTTCGTTCCCCCCCCCCTTTTAATTTGTTTTAGTTCGTTTATTTAGGTACATCCTAAACATAATTCTTAATTGTATGGTTGCTGATGATGACTTTGACTAAAGTTGAAACTAGTACAACCTAAAATGACATTAAATTATGTACACTCTGTAATCCTTTTTTCACCTTAAAGGGACAAATAAAAATTTTAGTTTGGTGGTATAGACAGACCTTGTTTTCTTTATAAATGACTTTGTTCTTTAAGTGTCCCCACAAAAAGAAGTCGGGCGGGGTTAAGTCCGGGGATCGCGCTGGCCAGTCAATAGCACCTCTTTTGCCTATCCAACATCCTGGAAATTGTTCGCCTATGTATTGTCTAACATTTGCCGCATAATGCGCAGGTGCTCCATTTTGCTGGAACCATACCTGTTTGTTTATGATATTATTTACACACGGTAAAACCATACTGCAAAAAGGAATTATGTGATCCCTGAGGAGGTCCAGATATTTTTCGCTATTCAAATTACCATCTATGAAAAAAGGTCCCACAATATGTCTACCAATTATGCCTGCCCAAACATTAACTTTTTCGGGCCTCTGAGTATGACCTGGAACCAGTGAGTATTCTCAGCAGACCAATAACGATAATTGTGTCTATTAACAATGCCATTTAAATGAATATTCCACTCACGTATAAAAAATCCCATAAGGGCAGTGGTATTTTCAAAAACTTACAGCGGATATACAAAATCGAAAACACCAAAACGAAAATACCACTTGTCAGTGTCACTTTGTTGACAAATTTCTATTTAAGGCCGATTCATAAAACTTTTCGTCGCTGTTCCCGCTCGTCGCCGCCGTTCCCGTCGCAATTTAACCTAAGGGGAAACAGCGTATACGTTCAGAAAAGCCGCCACCGCTCCCGTTGGTAGTTCTGAATTGGCCAATTTTTAAATCGCGTCGTTCCCGCTGACCTTGGTCGTTCGTCGTTCCCACTTCTGGCCAATGGGAAGAAAGAAATTTTCGACCATACGGTTTGAAGTTTTGAAGGAAGCGATTTTAGGGTTAGAGTACTTAGAGTGTTTTGCTGTTTTGTGGATTTTACTACAAAAAGAACATTAATATCATATAATAAGGTACTTACATCACGCTTTTTAAAAGAAAATACAATTCTTTACTTTGTTTTTCTAACCTCAAACCTTCTTTTGTTATTGCGGCGCAGTTCGTAGTCCGACTTTTTTATGAATACCTATCCAACGGCGGCGACGAGCGGGAGCAGTGACAACGAACGGGAACAGCGACGAAAAGTTTTATAAATCGACCTTTATACTTTCAAAGCGGACAAAATGAATGTTTTTGGATTCGTGAAATATTCCTTTAAATACCATGTGTGCTTTAAAACTAACCGGATAATTTTAAAGCACTCGTGGTATTACACCCGAAAAGTAGCTTTATCCAAAAAAATGATATTTGTTGCGAAGTTATTATCGTCATTGCATCTTTTCATCATCATCTCACAAAATTCAGCTCTTATATTAAGATCGTCCTCGTTTAACTCGTGCATCAACTTTATCTTGTAGGGATACAAATTTTTCTGCTTAAACAAATTTTTCTCTGACTGATGAGACACATTAAAATCCATTGCCATTGGCCTGGATGATTGTGTTGGAGCATGATATCCAAAGCTTTGTCTCCCCCGGTTGCTGTTTTAGGTCAACCTGATCTAGCGGCTTCCCTAACACTGCCTGCTTCTCGAAATTTCTTTACCGCTCGACACACCGTTGGCTGATTTATTGGAGGCCTATTTGTATATAATTCATTGAAAAGTTGACAAACCTGATCTTGCGATCTTTTCATATTTCCATAACCGCTCATTATTAAAATTGCAACTCGTTGTTTCTCATTCAACAAATTAGAAATCAGGCAACAGAAAATTAAACAGGAACTTAAAATTGACACCTCTTAGGTCGCTGTCATAAAAACACCTTGACTGAACTGGTGGGTATTAGGTAGGAATAATTATAATTAGGAAGTTTTTCATTTTTGAGCTGTCATTATCTCGGAAACGTTTGCAGATGGGTGAAAATTTGAAATAAAGAAAGTTCAGAGTTTTCCCAGTGGAATCCAAATATGCAATCATATGTAGGGTATTCCATTTAAAAAAAGTAAGTTAGTCTCTATCGCAACCAAACCAAAAATGACAGAAAAAATTCATGCAGGTAGAAATGTGGGGAATAATTTACTGAACAACTTTCATTAAGGTCACTTTCTCGTATACGAGGTAATTCAAAAGTTACAGGCATTATGCGCGACTTTTTTGCCACTCTGTATATTTAAATACTTTTGGATAGCTCTCTTCTTTATCTATTAACTTAAGTTGCAGTACCGCAGTCGCGGGAGGGGGGGAGGTTTAACCCCTAGCTATAGCTTAGTTTTATTTTTTTGTGAGGTCTGCTGATGCCATGAAGTGGTGAAACATGTTACGTAATCAATAAATTATAAGCCTTTGTTGAGACCAAAACATCGTGTTGTCTATTTTTGAATTTGAAAAATTCAGGTCTTTTAGAGCAATATGGACACCTTATTTGATCTTGGATAAATAGTCACGTATACTTGGTTGCAATATTAAATAAATAATTTAGTCAGACAAAATTTTATTATTTGACATATTCTACTAAATTAAAGAAATCTATAATCTGGCTTTACTCCTTTATTTTCCAAAAATAATCATTTATCCCTATGAAAAAAAATGCAAATCATCGATGCGCTTGCTACAACAAATTACCCACAAAATTACCAAAATATCTTGACAGCAATTCACCAAATGCCACAAATCTGGAGAAGTCTGGTGAGGGCTTTCTAACTGTGATTTGTTTTAAATATGTTCTGGAATGCTTGGTTCGCACTGAAAATAAAAATATCTTTAAAAATATGTATTAAGCTTGTGCCTTTTTTTTTTAATAGGTCTACATGATGTTTAAATTTTTTTTTCCTACAAGAGTGCGCAAGGTGGTACTTTTCCGCACGCATTTCCGTGCGGAAAGTAAAACTTCTCAAAATCCCCATTTTTATTTTAAAAGCTTTAGACTATTTTATGCAATGTGAGAAGCCGTTGCAAGTGTATTCTCTTTTACCTTAATCGTAATTCCCGATATTTGTATTATTTCAACTTAAAACAAAAAAAAAACAATATTTTTTAAGTGCCTTCTATTATGATAAATGAGTATAATATTGTCAAGCAATAATAAGTGCACCTGTTGATTTTAACACATGATGTCAGATTTTTCCTTCGTTTCTATGTCAGTAAGAATCTACAAACACCGACAATTTTCTTTCTATTAAATCATGAAAAGGGTAAACGCTGTTAAAATGAGCAGCTCTGGCGAGGAGCTACCAGATTTCATCCTAGAGTCCTCAAACTCTTCAAGTTTAACTCTATTGCCCGCTTAATCTCAACAAATATATTAGAAACAATATAAACGTTTTGAATACTGGTGCCGCAACAAAAGGACAAATAGTTTCAAGGAGGAGGTCTTCGTAGTCTATTTTGCAGATTTACGAAAAACATTTCAGCCAAATACTTTATGGAGTAAGTACTCTATGTTTAAAAGTGTCCTTAAAGTCAAAAATACTTGGATTTAAGTGAATATTTCAAGCTATCATCGTTTTTAAAAAAGCAAAATGTGGGATATCGTCCGAAAAAGGTAAACATTTTCGACAAAATTGAAGATTCCAAAATTAATTTTTACTATGTAATATTGGACACTGTATTATCAAAAATAGAAGAAATGTTCGAACAAATAAAACAACATCATACAGTTTTCAAATTTCTCAACGAACTAAATAATTTCCTTTAAACTGATAAAGCAAATAGGTCTACAAAATGTAAATTTGTGGAAAGTGTATTACACGATCCATCTAAAAATGAAAAATTAATTATAGCTGAAGATTTATGCGATGAAATTGACAATGTTGCACCCTATATTTCCCCTAAAATGAACGTGTTAAATGTAAGTCAATACCTATTTACAAATAACCTCATCTCTCTGTTTCCAAATTTAGTGATTGCCATACGAATTTTTTTAACATGACCTGTCACTGTGGCTAGCGGGGAAAGAACTTTTTCAAAACTTATAATAATACAAAAAATTATTTGAGAACAAGAAAGGCTTTCAGACTTATCTATTATTAGTATCAAAAAGGACATTTTGGGAGATAAAGATGTATTAGATATTATAACAGCATTTGCATTAAAAAAGGCAAGAAAACCAAAGGTTATTTGAGGTTTTTGACTGACATATTAAATACATATATGTATTAATAGATATGTGTATGTATGTATTTAATATAACGTGTTCATTTGGTTATTATATCAATAAATTATAAGTCTATCTTTAAATGATGCGAAGTAATAAATCAATCAAAACCGTCTTCTCCATGGGCGTGCAAGGTTTTTCGGCATGGATAGATTTAAATAGGGCTGAATTTTTAATATTGTGCAGAATTAGTATAAGTATCGACATTAAATTCAAGTGTTGTCTTCAAATATACACTGTGGGCCAAATTTATTTGGAACGCAATTTCACTCTGAATAACTTTTGCTATATTTGTCGGATTTTGGTGGTATTTTCTGTGAATATTAAAGGGGCCTTTCCTTAATTGTAAAACAAATATCCAATCACTATGTACAGGGGGAGCCAAGTAATAAGAAATATTTGTAATCATTGCCTTTGGGGCTGTTGCAAAATTAAATGGTTTACTCTAAAACTACAAAAATTATTTGAAATTATTAAGAGACTATCGGAAAAGAGGCTCTGAAAAAATTGTTCTAGAAACTTTAGGTTTTGTATTAAAAACGTATTTTTTTTCGAAAACTTTATTAAATAATATTATCATACAGCTTTATTAAATATCAAATTAACAGAGCAAAAATGTAATAAAAAAAAATATTTTTCAATAAGTTTACAAGAAATTATTGTGAATATGACCACCTTGATTATCTACAACAGCTTGAAGTCTTCGGCGCCATTGTCCAATTGAGTTATTAATAATTTCTTGATTATATTGTTGCCAATAGTAGACTATTCTCTCTTTAAGCTGATCAATCGTATTAATCCGAGTATTTTCATAAACTTTTCGGGTGTAATACCACGAGTGCTTTAAAATTACCGATAATTTTTTACGAAGGCGTCTTTTCTTTAATTTCACGAGTCCGAAGGACGAGTGAAATTTGTAAAGAAAACACGTATAAGTGAAAAATTATCCGGTTAGTTTTAAAGCACGCATGGTATTTAAAGGAATATTTCACGAATCCAAAAACATTCATTTTGTCAACTTTGAAATAATAAATAGAAATTTGTCAACAAAGTGACACTGACAAGTGGTATTTTCGTTTTGGTGTTTTCGATTTTGTATATCCGCTGTAAGTTTTCGAAAATACCACTGTCCTTATGGGATTTTTTATACGTGAGTGGAATATTCCCTCTAATGTCCCCCAAATGTTATAGTCGACGGGGTTTAACTCCGGGCTATTTGGAGGCCACATGTTTGGTTCAATAAAATCAGGACAATTTTCCTGCAGGTATCTTACAGTACTTCTTGACGTATGGCTTGGTGCGGCATCTTGCTGGAATGTGTAGTTGTCGCTAACTATTTCTATTTCTCGAAGCATACCTTCTAAAATGTCCCGTTGATAAACTTCGGAATTAATTTTTACTCCAGAGCCAATAAAATAAATTTCAGTTTTTCTCAGCATCGATACAGCCAGAGAAACCATAACTGACTTAGAAAAATGATCTCTGGGAACCAGAAGATGTTCCAGTGGTATCTCCGATTGTCTTTGTACATTAGAATATACTCTGTTGTTCTGAGAGTTTTTTGGCTGGCGCAAAGAAAAAACTTTTTCATCTGAGAACCAAATTCTTTCAATATCATCGCGTCGTCTAAATCTTCTTAACAATGCTTGACATCTTTCTACTCTTTTATTCTTAACATCATTTAAAATTTGTGACAGTATATTTTTTTAAAGGGTCGATACTTCAAATCAATTTTAATAATTCTTCTTACCGATGATCTTTTAATAGTAGTCGTTTTTGTTATTTTTCTTGAACTTATCGTATTACCGGGTTCGACAGCATTAAGAATTGCCTTAACTCTTTCAACGTTTTCGATACTTCTACCAGTCTTCTTTCTTCCTCTTCCAGGCTTCATTTGGAATGAACCATTGGTCTCGAGTAAATGCCGTAGAAAATAACTAACGGTACTTAATTTCCAATTGTGCGCTGGGTAACTTTTAGTAATTTTTCTTGCACCATAACATTTGACTCTTAGAGATGAAGTTAAGATTTTATCTTCAAATGACAAATACGAGTACACCATTTTGAAATAAATTTAACACACTGCCAAGTTACTAATATTTACAGACTTGTCAAGGGATCCAACGGCATTTTTTCTTTTGTTTCATAGGTAATTCGACATCCAATTATTTACGTATTTTTGCTCTGTTAACCTGATATTTAATAAAGCTGTATGGTAATATTATTTAATAAAGTTTCGAAAAAAAATACGTTCTTAATACAAAACCTAAAGTTTCTAGAACAATTTTTTCAGAGCCTCTTTTCCAATAGTCTCTTAAATAATTTCAAATAATTTTTGTAGTTTTAGAGTAAACCATTTAATTTTGCAACAGCCCCAAAGGCAATGATTACAAATATTTCTTATTACTTGGCTCCCCCTGTATATAGTGATTGGATATTAAGGAAAGGTCCCTTTAATATTCACACAAAATACCACCAAAATCCGACAAATATAGCAAAAGTTATTCAGAGTGAAATTGGGTTCCAAATAAATTTGGCCCACAGTGTATATTTAGTCATATGGGCTCAAATAAAGACACATGTCGCCAGAAGAAAAACACGACTTATAAAATGGCGGATTTAAAAAGACTCTTTACTAAGGCTATGGGTAAAATCAGTGCGGAAAAGAGGAAAAAGTGTATCGATCATGTGATGGAAGAAGAAGCCAACATGTGGCAGGTAAATATAATAATCGAAGAAATGGTTGAACCGCTTATTATAAACGATGTTAATAAAAGTTCATCTTCCGTATCGGACTATGATTAAGCTATAACGACAAAGTAATATTCGATTTTTGAATATGCTTTGTTTGTAACATTCTATATTATATCCTGTTTTTGTAATTATATTACGTAAAATAGTACCCATTGTTATTTATTAGTTAATACGATTTTTTAAATGTTTGCATAAATGTTATAAATACCTACAAATATAATATAATACAATTTTAGGAGAATAGGCATGTTTAAGATTTTTAATTTAAAAACTTCCTCAATACACGCTTCTGACTAAGGGATTTTCCCAATAACAATGGCAAATCCTCAAATATAACAATGGCTTGCGATAAATTCGGGGTGGACCTACCTAAGGAATGCTCATTATTTGGATCCTTTAATGTAAACACAATAGATTTTAAGGGATGGTGGTTAAATTGGTCTTGTTATCCCGGTCTGCGTTTTGCATATTTAATGAGCATTTATTACTTCGCGCATTTAAAGATAGACTATAGGTTTATTTAAAATGAATGCCAATAACCGACGCATATAACTTATAATAGTTATTATATTAGGTTGCAAGATTAAAAAATAAACTAAATTTATTATAGTAATTCGTTGTTTTTTTTTAAGGTAAAAATATTTTAGAGAAATTTCAATTAATCCATACCTACGGTATGAGGGGGCAAAATTATTCTCGCAAACTGGCGGTAGCTACTCTAGGCACGGCTCTGACCCTATTGTAACTTGATAACTACTGTTTGGTTACCTGAAATTTTACTATATTCCGTCCTACAAACAGGGCAAGTTGTTTTAAATCTCGACCATTTTTTGATACAGCGCAGACAAAAATAGTGTCCGCAGTTCTTAGGAATCCCAAGCCATTTTCTCTTCATGGAATGCAGACATATCGGACAAGTCCCAGAATAATTGGCTCTATCTTGGTCATCTCGTTTTCTTTTCTCGCGCGTAGGATCCTCTTGTTCTTCACTGTGTCTGCGTTTTCGATTTCTTTCTTTTTCCATGTTTAGGTACAAATTTTTACAAAAAAAAATCTTCTTGTACAAACAAAAATGAAAAAACTGTCTGTTAGAAGTGACAGAAATGTTTATTTTTGCTGGTTCATCAGGTGAAAAGGCATGATTTTGGAAAACAGGTTAAATACGTAGATACGTAGGTAATGAGCTTTATTTAACAGGGAAATGAAAAAAATGTTTGTCTACTACTTAAGAAACTTGAGATATCGCCATTTTTTACTTTATTTCTCTGATGAGAAGTAAAATTTACCCAGGGAAATAACGATAATAAATAATCAGGTAAATAACGGAAAACTTTCTGTGTACTTAATGAAGTTAAGTTACACACGATTTTAGCATTCTTACTCATCGTTTCTTATCCATGTTATTGGTTTTGAGTCTTGCCTAACCATTTTAAATGAAGGAACTTCGCAAAATAATATCAATTTCTTAATAAAACAGGAGTTTTCATCATAAATTGTAGATATTTTTAAAGGAAACTGTCATATTCAAAAATGCTAACACGTTCACAAATTTTCTACAAACTGACATTTTAAATCGTACTTTTTTAGTTCTATTTTTCCCAGGCTACTTGATATTCAAAATATTTTGATATTATGATATAATGTGCTGGTATATAACAGCTTTCTCAACTGAGGTATATACAGTGCGTCCATAAAGTCTTGCACAAATTCATTTAAAATTCAGGTATTTACTTTTTAAAAACGCTCGGACACGTCAATTAGTACTTTTGTTTGCGCATTTTTTAACGTAAAATGTTTTTATACAGGGTGTCGCACGTATGAGGTATGAGGTCATCAATAAATGTGTGTAAAATAAATTTTCAAACGTCAATATTTCGGAAACCGTGATTTTCAGAGGTGTTAAGTGTTCATCATAGAATTCAAAATTGATATAATATACAGGGTGTTCCATTAAAAAAAATCCTTGATGACCTCATACCTCATACGTGCGACACCCTGTATAAAAACATTTTACGTTAAAAAATGCGCAAACAAAAGTACTAATTGACGTGTCCGAGCGTTTTTAAAAAAAGTAAGCCCCTGAATTTTAAATGAATTTGTGCAAGACTTTATGGACGCAGTGTATAGATTGTTTTCTACTACTAATACTAAAATATTACATATTTACTTCGTTTAGATCTTTATATTCACTATATATATAATAGCTCACTTCTCAATCTCGGTTTACAGAGTGGCAAAAAAGTCGCGCATAATGCCTGTAACTTTTGAATTACCTCGTATGCGAAAAAGTTACCTTCATGAAAGTTGTTCAGTAAATTATTCCCCACATTTTTACCTGCATGAATTTTTTCTGTCACTTCTGGTTTGGTTGCCATAGAGACCAACTTACTTTTGCATATGATTGCAAATTTGGATTCTACTGGGAAAACTCTGAATTTTTTGTATTTCAAATTTTTATTTATTTAAAATTGTAACAAACTTTATAATAACAAAATAAAGAGCCTATAGAAAATTGAACAACTTAACATCGGAATAATAAACAATTGAAACCTTTTCAGTGGACGGCTGTTCAAAATGAGCACCATTTTCTGCTAAGCAGAGCGCCAGTCGATTCCTGAACCCGTCTACAACGTTTAAAAGGAAGCCCTCTGGAATGGCCCGAATTTTAGTATTAATTCTGACTTTTAAAGATTCTAAGTTATTTGAACGGTTAACGTAGACTTTGTTCTTTAAGTGTCCCCACAAAAGGAAGTCGAGCGGGGTTAAGTCCGGGGATCGCGCTGGCCATTTGCCGCATAATGCGCAGGTGCTCCATCTTGCTGGAACCATACCTGTTCGTTTAAGCCATTATTTACACCCGGTAAAATCATTCTGCAAGAAGGAATTATGTGATTCCTGAGGAGCTCCAGATATTTTTCGCCATTCAAATTACCATCTATTAAAAAAGGTCCCACACTACCGACTATTCCCGCCCAAACAATAATTTTTTCGGACCTCTGAGTATGACCTTCTTAGAGTGAGTATTCTCAGCAGACCAATATCGATAATTGTGTCTATTAACAATGCCATTTAAATGAAAAGTAGCTTCATCCGAGAAAATGATATTTGTTGCGAAGTTATTATCGTTATTGCATCTTTCCATCATCAGCTCACAAAATTCAGCTCTTCTATCAAAATCGTCCTCGTTTAACTTGTGCACCAACTTTGACCACTGACTGATGAGACACATTAAAATCCATTGCCATTGGCCTGGATGATTGTGTTGAATTTTCATGTATAGAGAGCTTGATATCCAAAGCTTTGTCTCCCCCGGTTGCTGTTTTAGGTCGACCTGATCTAGCGGCTTTCCTAACACTGCCTATTTCTCGAAATTTCTTTACCACTCGACACACCGTTGACTGATTTATTGGAGGCCTATTTGGATATAATTTATTAAAAAGTTCACAAACCTGATCTTGCGATCTCTTCATATTTCCATAACCGCTCATTATATTTCAACTCGTTGTTTCTCATTCAGATGAACCATAGTGTAAACGAATTAGAAATCAGACAACAGAAAATTAAACAGGAACTCAAAATTGACACCTCTTAGGTCGCTGTCATGAAAACACCTGGACCCAACTGGTGGGTATTAGGTAGAAATAATTATATTTAGGGAGTTTTTTTTTATTTGTAAGCTGTCATTATCTCGGAAACGCTTGCAGATAGGTGAAAATTTGAAATACAAAAAATTCAGAGTTTTCCCAAAAAAAAGTGAGTTAGTCTCTATGGCAACTAAACCAGAAATGACAGAAAAAATTCATGCAGGTAGAAATGTGGGGAATAATTTACTTCATACAGGTCACTTTTTCGTATACGAGGCAATTCAAAAGTTTTTTGCCACTCCGTATAATGTACTATTATCCAACCCTTGCATATAAAGTGCACATTACTACTGCAATTTTAGACTAATAAAGTAGCATATCACTCACAGGTTTCTCAATCCTGCTCTTAAGAATAATATAGACTATTAATAAAACACTGGTTGATTTTATAAATACTTATAAATTTTAATTTAATTTCTTACAAACTACATAACAACTTTTCTATGTGTGATATATAGGGACGATAATTTACACGAGGTGTCAGCACCAAAATAACAAATATATGTACAATGACACAAAAATAAATTAAACCTTAAACCAAGACTAAATTACTAAGAGATTTTTCTCTATATATTTTAAACCCTACGGTAGGGTCTAAACATTTTATACATACCAAAAATGTATGTAGGATCTTCCTTGTGACAGAGTTTTTATAAATAATGAACCATGAAACGTACCAAAGAATACATAAATGCAATTTTTTTTACAGTACATAAGCACTTTCAATTTTTACTTGTCGTGTGGTATTATAAATATATAAAGAAATTTCTCGTGTATTATATGTAAATATAATATATTATATATATATATATAAATAATAACAGGTGCCCCGAATAAAACTTAGCGCTCGATGTATAAATATAAAATAAAATTAAGGATAAAGGCCGAAATCGATGTTGACCGAAGAAGATCGTTGATGTAGCCGTCAAGATAATATTTGTAAAGTAGTGAAAACGTTTTCCTATGCAGCTATTGAAAATGCAGGCAGAAGATAATGGGATTAATAAAAACGAATCACCAAAATGTGTTTAACTGCTGAAGTTTCACAATGGCACAGCAAGAAATTAAAACGTATAGTAAGGTCCAAAATATTGAGGCCTGGATATGTTGTTGTATCTAGAGTCAATAATATTTGAGTTACAGCTCTGAGAAGAAGTGTTCAACAATTGGTTCTATAATGTTTAAACTAGGATATCAGACTGTTATTAAATTTTTGATCAAGGAAATTGAATGTCTGTCCTCTCGATTGTATATTACGTCCCATTTTTGACACTTTTATAGGGTAATTGTTAGTGCTATCAAATAAGTAATATAGGTGTCATGTCCTGAGCAAGTATACTTTGACCCTGGATACCCAAATTATAACCCTGAGGATCCTGGGTATGGAACTGCATTTATCAAAGCAAACCTAGAAACCCACTGCCGACGACACTTCAATTACTGCGAAATCCAAACAACCGTGGTTGGTAATCTTGAGGTTGCAGCGCCACATTAAACTCACAGAAAAATGGCTTTGGGCTTCGAAGACTGGTCTGAATCCGTCAAAGACGAAGGCCATAATTTTCTCAAAGAGTAACGTTAGACGACCTGATACCAGGTTCAGAGTTAATGGTGGCTAAGTGAACTGCTGCTTACCTGGGGCTTATCTTTGATTGACGTATCGACAAATCAACTCGTAACGGACTTACACATGAGAGCTAGAGAATATGCAACCTATAAACTACCTAAAGACCGGCTCCCTGATGGTCCCAACTAAGACTAGAGGGGCACTAATATCATGAACATCAAAATGATCGTTGAGAAAAAGGCGCCACCGCTAACAACTTTAGATCAACCGCGACACAGTGCACACATCAATGAAGGCAGATATCAATTTTCTACCTAAATAACAAGACCCAATAAGTTTTCGAAGACCCAGACGATGTTAAAGGTTTTTCCTAACATAAAAACCCACAAGATCCCCTATATAGAAACCCACTGTCTCAACCAGGTCAAATGGCGATTTAGAACCCCACATGAAGCAGAACACACGCATCCAAGATCCTCTATGTGTGCTTGGAGTCGCACAGTCGCTAACTGAAGGTCACTGGTCCCGGACACGTCTTGCAGGCCTAGTGGGTGTTCTAACCGGTGATTGTAGGCTGAATAGGCACCTACACCTTCCAAAAATTAAGGTAGATATCCCCACGAGGGAGGAAGCAGGGATTGATCCAAACCCGAAGGCAGTCAGATCTGGTATACTGACGGCTCAATGATGGCTGGCACAGAGCTGGCCAGGGCCGGAGTATACCATGGGACAAGAATATGTATTTCTTGTGAGAACAGTGTTCCAAATCGAGGGCTTCGCAATCCTTGATGTTTCAACCAGAGAGGAGGTTAATACAGGAGACGCGGAAGATATACACATCTACTCAGATAGTCCCGCAGCACTGGAGGTAGTTCAACGGTGAAGGACGAGCTCTAAGCTCGTTTGACAGTGTCATGCTGCCCTCAACAAATAACAACAAAAAAAGCTTAGATGGGTTCCAGAACACTCCGGTGTACCGGGTAACGAGAAGGCCGATGAACCGGCTAGAGAGGGCTCGTCGAATAGCTGAGAATAAGCAGAACACAGGCATCCAAGATCCTCTCTGAGTGGATTTGGAGTCTCACGACCGCTAAACGGAGAAGAAACGGAGCCTGTAGACAAGCAAAAACCATGGTTTCAAAGCCAAGCTCATCCCGGTCAACTTGCTTATTGTCAAAGGGGCGGGCAGCTCTAGCAGACCTAGTAGGTGTTCTAACCGGTCATTGTTGTTTAAATAGACCCCTACACCTTCTAGGAATCGGGGAAGCTTCACTCTGCCAACTGTGTTGCAGGAGAGAAGACCTCGTATTTTTTAGTAGGAGTGTGTGACAGGTGAGGTCGCGCTAGAAGGCATATTCTTGGCATGAAAGGAGTTAAGTACCCTAAAGTGGAAGAAGCTACTCGTCTTTCTTTTTTCTTAGTTTAGGGGAGGAGTAGTTGCTGAGGGGTGGATCGGGAAAGGCGAGAAGGGGCTATTAGGCCTACTCACCGGGCTACAGTACTACCACTCCTATCATTGTAAACGTTGGGTATATTCAAGACATAAATCCTGATATCAAGGCCGGAAACTTTTGGATCTTACTACGTAGTGGGTTAGAATTTTAACGTTCTTGACAAGGGCGTTTGTAGCTTGACGTCCACTTCAATTATCTTCTTGACAATATGCGAACCAGTGTTACTAAACTAGTTTTGTCATGTTAACCTAGTACTTGAGACAATTTAAAGCAAGACGCTTAAATTTAATAATTACATTTAGTATGGAATAATTTTGAATTTGAATATTTATTTTATCCCAACACCAACAGGTTTTAATGTAGTATGAAAATCAAAGAGAAGTGACCAGAAAGAGTCACTGCAAGTAATACGAGATCATTGGGGTATTTTGAACAATTCAAACTTGTTTTTAATAAGCTTTCTCTTTTATTGATTTCAGAACATAATTCTACAATGTAGGTAAGTATTAAAATACATCTTTACTGTTGCTATTAATTGTTGTGGGGTTAGTTAATTAAGACATTATTATCATAAGGCTCAACGACTCTGTTAAAATTGTCAGTACATTTCTTGCTCCAATTTCTTTGTAGTTCCAACTATACTACGGTCTCAAAATAATTGGCAAAACTGTTCATATAACTATTAACGGTGTGTGGCGAAAGTAATTAACACCAATCAATGGACTGTCCACTGGATTGTAAGCTCCTTCAGGAAAAGGTCGTCGGTTAATTATAACCCACATCGGGAGTGATTCTGGTTTTCTTGAAGGTGGGTTAAACGTGCATGAATCTCGTAAAACCGGTGATTATCATGAGGATATGCACTCGAGAGTGTTTGAAGATTGGTTTAAATCCATCTTACCGCGTATTGAACCTGGGTCGGTAATCGTGATGAATAATGCACCATACCACAGCCGTCGGGTGGAAGCTTTGCCAACTTCTGCGTGGCGAAAAGGGAAGATTTTTGACTGGCTCGAAGAAAAAAATATTGCATTTGGCGAAGAAATGCTATAAGTGCAGTTGCTCGATCTTGCAAGACTTCACAAAAAAAAAATATACGAAATATGTAGTGGATGAAATGGCTCGTGAACGAGGTGTTACAATATTACGTTTATCGCCTTACCATTGTGAACTAATTCCAATCGAGCTTATATGGGCACAGATAAAAAGCGAAGTGACGCGTGAAAATAAAACTTTTAAATTAAAAGATGTTAAAGAACTGTTAAAAACGGCAATAGCGAATGTACAAGCAGCAGATTGGCATAAGTGCGTATTATATGTCGAGGACGTAGAAAAAAATGTGGGACTTAGATGTACGCGTTGAAGTCATGGTAGAACCTATTATTATAAATCCTACAGATGACAGCAGTAGCGACAGTAATGAAATGTTTTCATCGTCAGATAGTGAATAATTGCTGTAATGGTAATAATGAATTTAAAATTGTAACGTATTGTCATTATAACACTTTTTAATGTCGGCGTGAAATATAATTTGTCAAATTATTATCAATTAGTGTTCATTAGGTAACAATAGTTAGGAAATTTATAAACATTTATAATTTAGATTTAGGTTTTGCCCTTAATCCACTATTATGTTTCTATTATTATGTAGTATAATAAAAACATTATAAAGATAACATGTACCGTTGCTTTATTATTCTTTTTGGATTTTATACCTGCGTAATTTAGTTTCTCTAATTACTTCATTAGATGACCAAATGTAAAAGCTTAATTTATTTTTTAGTTTAATTTATAATATTATATTTATTATAATAAATGTAAATATATTATAATAATAAACAAAAATTCATATATTTTTTGAATTATTATTGTTAAAGATGGCCCGCCTCTGAAATTGGCGTTGCCCTTACGTCTTGCACACCCCGGTAAAAATAAGTCACTGCCAATTATTTTGATACCGGAGTATAGTAATGTTTTAAATAAAAATAAATAAGTAAATAATTAAAATTCAATTTAACGATATACTAAATGTTGAAGCATAATTTTGCCAGCGCCCCAAGCAACTCATTATTAGGTTAGATATTATAAACCATGAGGATATTAAAATCAAAGCAGAAAGTAAACATTACGGTCAAAAAAGTTTGCATCAATTAGAAAATATGGAACCTTTCACCATCGTTTGGTGTTGAATAACTAATAGAAGGCTACATATATCTAGTTCAGGTCAGTTCAAGTACTTCCAACGGATTGTTTTATAACAGACCCAGTATAATATGGTAGATATATAATTGGGCTGCAGCAAACAAAACGTTTGACTTAGAGGAAAGAATTTTAGAATTAATAAACAATTGATATCCACTAAATATAAGAGGCCGTGACTCTCAACGCTATGTACATGGTAATTAGTTGGGATATCTTCTGGAACCAATACAGTCTGGAAAAAAAAATGAGCGTTAGATATCTAGAATATAAAGTAGTAAGTTAAATACAAGAGCAAGAATGGTGGTTTTATTACATAGAAACATAATAAGAGCGACTTTGTTAGTGGCGTGGGTTTCTACCCCACATCTGACACCATTTTACCTGTTTTAGGGTGTGTATTACCCTACCAGTTCGAGGTTTCATATGTTTGTTAGAGCAGTTTATTGGTTCTACATTCATCAAAGGTGCCGAGTTATCCAACTGGATCTGTTAAGTTTGGCCTCGGGCCTGGCCAATAACTCCTACAGTACAAGGACAATCATCACCCGGAGGCCGACGAATAAACGAATATGAATATTATGCTTTTTGTTGGATGTGTGTGATTTCTAAGTTTACCTATGCACTTTAGACTATTGTTATTTAGGTATTTAAACTTGTATTTAAGAAAATAATGCGTCAATATGGTTAAAAACCTACATGAGGGTAACTATAAGTAGGTACATAATGATTTTTTGACCGCTTGGGAAACACCGCGTGCTGTTGTCTTAGAGAAGAGTGTAAAATGAATCGACATCAAAACCATCCTATTCACGCCGGACAGGCCGGATGAGATCGGATATCTCGTAGGATGAAGGTGCCGTTTCACACTCCCCAGTCGGTAGACCGCACGATTAAAAACCGTACGGTCGATGACCGGTTCTAGATGGCCTCAGATACGCCGACGAACCGTAAAAAAGTAAAATAAAAAAAAAAAAAACAATGATTTTAAAAATAACCATACATGATCTTTAGGATATTGCATGGCGCCTCTGCTTAAGTCAATTATTTTGACTGTTATGGGATTAAAATAGATGGACAGAATTAAACAAGTAAAATATTATTATACTCCATTCCACAATAATTCGTTGATTTCTCGACCGCAATAAAATTTAAACCCATCCATAAATAAGTTGCCTTTTGAAAGGGTACAGGTTCTGATTACCTACTAATTTCAATAGTTAAGTAAGTAAGTATCTTTATTTTAATCATGTAATTAAATAGCTATTAATATTTATACAAAAATACTAATCTACAATATTATAATATCATCTATGCCTAAACTAATTATTAAGGGCCTTACGTTACTATTAATAATTATGTTATTATATTGGTATATTAGGTAGGTTAATGGCAAATTGCAGGTGTTCAATATAAAACAGAGTCTTTTCATCTTAGTTCATCAGTCGTTTGGTGTTTGTCAAGCTGTGCGTTAAAGGTATTTTCGTGTGTGTTATTGAGCATCCAAAATATGTCAGATCTGTGTGAAACTTCAGATAATATTGCTTCCGGAAGTTATGGTGTAACGAAGAAAAAACATTTATCACTTGATGCCAAAAACATCATAAAGAACGTTTACGGTACCCTTTTAGAAAAAGGGTATGAGCGGAGTGCAAGTTTTAGTGAAACAAGTATTTTGACCAAAGTTGCATTAACGATAGTAAAAGATATAGTGACCAAACCCATCCAGCCAAGGAAAAAATGGTGTGACAGCGGAAAATTGAGAAGCATCGAAGAAACTGATAAAGACTTGATTCGGAGGAAAATTTATGACATGTACAGTAAACAAATAGTCCCAACAATGGATACGCTAAAAAAGGTACTTACAGCAGACGAAACCGACATTTCATGTGGCAGGACAAGCCTTTGGAGAATAGTAAAAGCAATGGGTTTTAAATATCGTACCATTGATAAACGACAAGTACTAACGGAATCGCAGCGTTTACAAGTATGGCGTAGAGATTATTTCAATATTATCAGACAATATAGGGAAGAAAATCGTTAAAATATGTGTATACTTTTACGAAACTTGGTTTGATACCCACGACACTCCTAAAAAAGGTTAGAACGATTGAACAATCAAATGTCAAACTAAAGCTCCCTCAATAGACAATGCTCTATTATTATGTGCGAAGAAAATTGCCAATTCATCTTTGGATTACCATCAAGACACGGATGCTACATTGTTTGAAGATTGGTTTTAGAATCGTCTGCTTCCGAATGTGCCCAAAAATAGTGTTATTGTGATGGACAACGCTAGTTACCACAGTCGCCAACTAAATAACGTACCGAATTCAAATAATACAAAAGTGGAAATTCAAAACTATATGATGGAAAATAATATATATTTCGAGGAAACCTATACAAAAAATGATATTTTAAATGTTTTAAAACCATTCAATATTAAAAAAGAATATATCAGTGACAATCTCGCAAGTGCTAATGGTCACACAATTTTACGCCTCCCTCCGTATTACTGTATTTTTAACCCAATAGAACATATATTATATACTACTACGTATTAGTCCTGTAAATACGTAGAAAAACTTATTTTAAAGCTCATCCTACCTAACTAGGAATTTATGGATAATCTGACATTCTGCTTCAACGACAAGGCTCTAAAGCCTGCACTACCACAGTTTGCTTGAGCACTTTGTCCTTGTATTGTAGGAGTTGATTGGTTAGAGGAATACATATAATGGTGTCAGGTGTGGGGGTTAAAACCCATGCTAGTTGCAATATAGGCCTGTTATTTCGCAAAGCAGCTAATGCTTATTTGTAGATTTCCATGATACTTTATTTTATCTTTTCCGGTTCGCTTCGCTTTGGATAAAAAAAAAGCAATTTTTGATTCACCGCAGTATTATTGACTTTACATACCTATTTAGTTTTGTCTTGGCCTTCGGTAAACTGCTTAGATCGTCTTTCAGTACGTACTGCCGGATGCCCTTCAGGAATTCCCCCACGTAGTTGTCCCATTGAAATCCATTTTCGGGGGTCATATCCACTTCAAAGTTTTTTCCGTCTTCGGCATGCTTGACGGCTTCGATGAGATTATGCACTGACGTGGTGGTAAATGTCCAATCGTTCGTTGAAAAGAAACTTCCCGCCTCAAGGGCTTGGACAAATTTTTTGGCTATTTTAAACATCCTGAAATATCAATATTTGATGATAAAGAAATCCGTGTGTAAATAATGGAATACTTATCGTAGGTATAGGATGAAACTTCAAAGAATGTCATATTATTATAAATAATTATAGGAAAGTTGGCATGTATGCTTAATTCCACAATTATTCGTTGATTTCTCGACCGCAATAAAATTTAAATGACAACCCTCAGTCGTAATCCCAGCCATAAATAACTTGCCTGACAAATATCTATTGTGTAGACGCCGGACCTTTTGAAAGGGTACAGGTCCTGATGACCTACTAATTTGAATAGTTTGGGTTAGCTATTTTCAACAAAACAACAAATATAAAATAATTGGTAAGTATCTTTATTTTAATCATATAATTAAATAGCTATTAATATTTATACCAAAATACTTATCTACAATATTATAATTATACAATATTTAACTTAACCTACTCTATATTTAGCTCTGTTTTACTATCACTATCGTCACTATATTAGTTTAGGCATAGATGATATTATAATATTGTAGATTAGTATTTTTGTATAAATATTAATACCTATTTAATTACATGATTAAAATAAAGATACTTACCTATTATTTTATATTTGTTGTTTTGTTGAAAATAGCTAACCTAAACTATTGAAATTAGTAGGTAATCAGGACCTGTACCCTTTCAAAAGGCACTTATTTATGGCTGGGTTTAAATTTTATTGCGGTCGGGAAATCAACGAATTATTGTGGAATGGAGCATAACGGTCGTGGATAAGGTATACTTACATGGGTTTTTGTCCGGTAAAGTACAAATACACATCCAAAATTGCGGAGGGAATTAAATGATACAGGGTGGTGTAAATAGCATGGGATGTCCGGTTGGTTCTATATGAAAACCCGGGATACCACATCACGTACTTGCTGGGATATTCGATCGAGTGCTTGTGTGTTAGTTCGCTAAATAAGTTCCAGGTTAGAGGGTTGAAATTTCCGTTTGTGCAATTGTAGACTCTTAGAGAATTGGATCTAAAAATATTCATTATTATATAATTTATTCTACGACGGCCGGACGGACGCATGTCATGCACCTATTATAGCAGAGTATACCTCTAGTCTTAATGACACGGGGATATCTCGATTATGACTTGGTTTTAATGAGATTATTGAGTGTTGACTGGCATTTCTGTGAATGCAATGTGAGTGTAACGTTTTCAAATTTGTATAGTGAAATCATGATAGTTGTAAATAAAGTAGCTCCTAAACTAGAAATTATATATTTCAAATAAACCAATTTTAATTCATGAAATTCAATTTGATAATGAAATAACTAATAACAAAAATATATTACCAAACAGGCTTAATTCTTTTTATATTCAGAGTAAAGATAATATCATTGGACAAATTGGTCAATCAGATTTGAATCACGATGACTCGAATGTTGAGGTAAATCCAGTAAATCTGTTTTCCGATTTTAATTCAACTTAAACACACTTAAAAATAAAAGTAGCCCAGGTGAGCTAGATATTTCATTCGGTGTAGCCGAGTTGCTAGACGTATGCAGGTAAAATAAATTGAGATAGCCGAATTCCTAGACCGACATACACTAATTGCTAGACGGGGGGATGGTCGAGTTCCTAGACGCGACCTTCATTACAGAGAGGTAATAAAAATCATTAGAGCCTGGAAAATTATATTTATGCTATTATTATGAGTAGATCGACTCAAAAAGGGCTGGTAAATAATTGGCCGGTGAACTTGAAAAAGGCGAATTGGAACCAAAAAGGTGGATTAGATGCCGTGTTAGCGCCTGTTTAACCAATAAAGTCTATAAAGAGACTTGAAAAAGGCGAATTGGAACCAAAAAGGTGGATTAGATGCCGTGTTAGCGCCTGTTTAACCAATAAAGTCTATAATTATTAGTTACAGCATTATTTAGTTGAGTTAAGCAATATAATGTTCCAAGTGTATGTAATTTTTGCCGTCTAGGAACTCGACAATGTTTTTCTAGCAATTCGTACATCTTCGTCTAGCAACTCGACGATTCCAAATTCATAATTTTGTTACCTACTCCCCACCGTCTAGCAACTCGGATACACCCATTTCATTGATCGAAAATATCTATAGAAGACCTGTCGATAATCTTGATAAATTCCTCTCTGGAACAAGTTGTTGTTCCGTCAGAATTAGATACAGTGAAATCTCTCAATAGCGACCACCCTCGGGGAATCAAATGTTGGTCGGTTAACAGGGCAGGTCGGTTAATAGAGAAGTATTAAAACAACTGGTCTGCATTTTACAGTGTTTGCTTATTAATAAGTATCTACATACAGGGTGGCCAATTAGTACGACAAAGGTCAATATCTCCTGTACCATTAAAGGTAGCGAAAAACTTTTGACGAAGCTTATTAAGGGTTAAGGGATGCATCTTTTAAAATTATTTTCGTCTATACAGGGTGCTTCAAAAAAGCGGCACGGTAGAAATTTTATATTTTTTTAATGGAACACCCTGTATATATTTACATATTTTAATTTGCCGCAAATTACTATACATAGCACCGTAATTATTTATACACATTTTTGCAACGTTGCCGAATAGATGGGGAAATCCCTTAAATTTGTTAAAAAACATCGTTCAATAAAATGTGTAGTATTTTGTAACTTATCATAATTGGAAACAAAATATTTTTATAATGGAAAGAGAAGTGTTGACAGAAGTCGCCTAGGGTAAAATAGATTTATATTTTTGTAGAGGGTGATTTCTACGGACATGCCAACCTTACGAATTTTAGACCTAATTTTTTCATTTTTTTCAAATGAAACACCCTGTTTTTGATTACTTTGACTAGGGATTTTAATCCTCTTTAAATTTTGTTAAGGTCTTTTCATGCCTATCTCTACAAATACTGGTCGTATTTCAGTTTTTGTCTAAAACTATAGCAAAAAAAACTGAATATATTTTACCATTGTCGTTTTTCTAGTTATACATATGACATAGAAAATAAAAACAAACGTCAGTTTTGTAGTTTTTCTATTAATTTACATAAATAATGAACTCGAAACAATTTTTAGATTTAAGATTTTTACCGATTCAAGCTTGAGGACAATTTTTAAAATTTAAATTAATTAATTTAACATTACCTAATTAATTAATTTAAAATTATTTAATTAATTGTTTAAAGTGGCTCCAATTAACTTGAATACACAATTTTATACATTTTTCAAAAGAATGAGTCATGTTTCTACACATTTCCCGGGTTACAGTTTGAAAACAGTTTTTAATACGAATTTTCATATTATCTCTTGTAGTGGGGGCTATTTTATATACCTGATCCTTTACAAATCCCCATATACTGAAATCCATTTTTGTTAGATCTGGTGATCTAGCCGACCATGGTACGGGCGCTCCTCTTCCAATCCACTGCTGCCCATATGTTTCATTTAAAAAGTTAGTAACAGGTCCTGTATAATGCACGGGGGCTCCATCATGTAAAAACCAAAGACGTTCACGAATTTCATTCGGTATCTGAGCCATTAATTGTGGTAAATCGTTTTGTAAGAAGTCCAAATATACTTGTCGAGTTACTCTTTCCTCAAAAAAATGTGGTCCAATAACATAGTCATAGTCTCCTACAACTCCTCCCCAAACGTTTAAGGACCATCTGTTTTGTGAATGGGTTCTTATAAAATAGGGATTGCTTGTAGCATAATAGTGAAAATTATGCCTATTCACGTTTCCATTTTTATGAAATGTTGCTTCATCACAAAAGAATACTAAATGAGCAAAATTTTGTTGTTGTCTCATTTTTTCCTGCGTCCATTCACAAAAATCTATTCTCTTTTGAAAATCTCCTACATTTAGTTCCTGCAGTAACTGGATATGATAAGGATGCATTTTATTTGTTTTCAGTATGTTCTGAATCGATGAACGGCGAATATCTAATCGGTCGGAAATATTTCGTTGGCCAATGTGTAGATCTTCAGTGACTGTTAAAAGAACACTTAACTGACTTTCTTCCGTTAAAACACGTTTTATTCTTTCTTGTTTTTTATAGGCTACACTCCCCGTTGTTTAAACACGCTCCTTTACTTTTTCAAATGCCCTTCTACTGGGTTGCCTTCGGTTTGGATATCTTTCTTGATATATCCTCATAGCTAACTAGCAGTTTTTGTCGCTAGCTCCTAATGCAAAAACCATATCCACCATTTCGACATTTGAAAAATCCATTTTTATTAATTTTTGAAGAATAACTCACCAAATCACTATAATTGTCATTATATTACAAACAAACTGACGTTTCATTTTAAACAAGAACGTTTGTTTTTATTTTCTATGTCACAGGTAACTAGAAAAACGACAATGGTAAAATACATTCAGTTTTTTGCTAGAGTTTTAGACAAAAACTGAAATACGACCAGTATTTGTAGAGATAGGCATGAAAAGACCTTAACAAAAGTTAAAGAAGATGAAAATCCCTACAAGTCAAAGTAATCAAATAAAGGGTGTTTCATTTGAAAAAAAATGAGAAAATTAGGTTTAAAGTTCGTAAAGTTGGCATGTCCGTAGAAATCACCCTGTACAAAAATATGAATCTATTTTACCCTAGGCGACTTCTGTGAACACTTCTCTTTCCATTATAAAAATATTTTGTTTCCAATTATTATAATAAGTTAAAAAATACTACACATTTTATTGAACGATGTGTTTTCACAAATTTAAGGGATTTTCCCATCTATTCGGCAACGTTGCAAAAATGTGTATAAATAATTACGGTGCTATGTATAGTAATTTACGGCAAATTAAAATATGTAAATATATACAGGGTGTTCCATTTAAAAAATATAAAATTTCTACCGTGCCGCTTTTTTGGAGCACCCTGTATAGACAAAAATAATTTTAAAAGATGCATCTCTTAACGCTTAATAAGCTTCGTCAAAAGTTTTCCGCTATCTTTAATGGTACAGGAGATATTGACCTTTGTCGTACTAATTGGCCACCCTGTATATATTTCCCAATATTATTATTTATTTCCTCTCATTATCGAACGCTATATCTGCACCGCTGGGATTGACTAACTGTGGACAAACCAATAGGAACTTTTAGAAGTTCAGAAGTCAGGGAGGGAACCTACAAAGACATGGGTCACAGTTGCAGATGTCACCACCTAATTATCGGTTTTAATCGAAAACTAAGACAAACCGTAGGAAGGCTTTACGTTTCTAAATGGTTTGTTAGTGTTAGTATTCGGTCAAAGCCGATATATAGGCGTTTGACGCCCGTAATTGTGACTCATGTCTTTGCAGGTTACCTCTCTGACTTCTGGAATTCTATAAGTTCCTGTTGGTTTGGGCCGGGTGGGGTGACATACATTGGGGAATCCTGATCAGAATGGCAGGGTAAGTTTTGAACATGATGGACCTTCAACTCATAGTGCACTGTACAGTTATTTTGTTGTTACCTATAAGCTGCTGTGTGCCAGGCACTGGTAATTAAAGTATTAACTACAATGTCCACAGGAACCAAATCCATCTTACACCTCCCATCGCAGATGATTGATTTTATAGTCCCTCGGGCACATTCCATAAGAATTCCTGTGATTCCACTAATATTGTCTACCCATCCAGGAAAAGGTTCTTTCCATGCGGCTGTTACTAGAATTGAAAAACCAATTAATGTTGATGCATTGTCTCCTACCCCCGCCTGCACCTTAACTTGCTTCTTGCTTCCGAATAAATAGAATCAAATTACTCAAAAAGTGAATACTTTCCTACTGCATTGTACCTGCTCTGCTCAATAAGAACCAAATGTTTAATAACAAACCCCCCCACGGAAGACCCGCTGATTAAGCAATAATATAAACAAAAAGAAGTTAAAGCCATTGACTATATTTAAGAAACCCCTAATGATAAACGGATAACCTTTCTATTAGGGTATCCGGTATGTTTATTTACATCAATTTATAGTTCTGTGATTTTGCACGTTTACTTACTTATGGATGGACGTACAATAGCTGTCGGAATTGCCCCAGAATGTTCCAGAACTAATTGCTCGGCTAAAGCTTTGGCAAAAGTGTATGTGTTGGGATGTTTACCCTATAAAAGCAAAACGATAAGCCTAGTTAAGACTAAAAAACCCTAAAATTGTCTGAATAAAAGAACTGATATTAACTCTTTTACTTACCACTAATTTAGCAGAAATTGCTTCAATGACATCATCCGGGAGATTTTCTACCATACTTATAATAGCGTATACATCGTATGGTGGTTGGTACACATGCTCATCCACGTCCTTTTTATCTGAATTAGAGAATGCCGTAGAAACGTGGACACAACTCTAAAAACATGTTTATCTATAATTTATAACCTTCAAATACATTTTTCAGCATATGGTCTGGCATACCCAAAATCAAATTTGCCAGAGGCAATTGCGCAAATTGGTTTTTGCAACGATTTCAGCAAAATCATAATTTTACTAGTACCTACTTATTATTTTGTTTATGGACGAAGCCGGTTTCACCCGAGACTGAGTAATAAATTGCCATAATTTGCATATCTGGCATGAAGAAAATCCCCATGCAACAGTACAGACAAAGCACCAACAAAGGTTCATGGTTAACATGTGGGCGGGGCTTATTGGGAAACATCTCATTGGACCGTTCTTTATTGAAGGCAGATTAAATGGTATGGCCATGTATTTGCAATTCTTGCAACAAAACTTAAACGATTTATTAGAAAGTGCATGACGGTGCACCACCCCATTTTAGCAATTAAGTTCGTCAGTACTTATCAAATACTTTTGGTAATCGATGGATAGGTCAAGGTGGGCTTATTTTAAGGCCACCTAGGTCGCCCGACATGACTCCATTGGATTTCTTTATATGGGAAAATAAATTTAAGATTTAAATATTCGACGCTATCCTGGAATGTTGTTTTAAATACAACGAAACATCCGTCGGCTAAGGAAATGTATAGAGGTACAGGGCGCCCATTTTGAAAATTTGCTGAAGTAAACAAGAAGAAGCAAATCTTTCACATCTTTAACTTTCTTGCGTTAAGTGATTTCCGAAATGTCAACTCTTTCAATGGTTCCTTTATGGGGCACACTTCAATTTGAAAATGTGGCAAAATAAATTCTTCTTGCATCCACACACTTGCCGAGTGCTTGTCCATAAGTTAATGTCATGTAATTATGACAAATATTATTATTTTAATGCGAATTATTAGTTATGTTGTTATTCGATTAGTTTCTGTATTAATCTGTATTTAAATAACTTATGTTAATAAATTTGATTATTAAATAAATTTCGAAAGTCGATGCTTAAATTATACATAAAATTTATTTTCTTTGAAAACGGCTAATTTTATCGAAACAAATGTAAAGTCGTTGGGTACCCCTTTGGGGCTCTTTATCTTCGTTAAGGGGTACTTAAGGATTTTTTCTTCTATGACAAATTAGGGTTATTTTCACCTCTCCTATACGGACATACCGTTTACAGGGTGTTTCCTAACTACGGCACGAAACTTCAGAGGGTGATACGTAACGTCGCGTCGTTTTAAGAAAGAAAGTTCCTATGGATATATGTCCGGAGTTGCCTCGTTTCTGAGATACAGGGTGTGGAAGTTTAAAAAAAAACGGTCAAAAATATCCTTAAACCGATTTGGTTAATATTTGGTTCAGTTATTTGAAGTAATAAGGCGCTTATTTAGCCCTAACTAGAAATGATTAGGGATTAGGTCCAGTGGCGTCTCAGTGGGCACCACAGCCAATTATCATTGAAAAGAAAAAGTACGCCACTGCCTTTTTTTAGTTTTTTTATTTGTTCAGATTAAGCAACTACAAATACAACTTTTTGGTCTCTTGTGTTTTTTTCATATCTGGCTTCGTTCGCGAAAAAAAAAATAAAAATCACTAACTCATTCTAAAAGCACAACATAAAATAACAACTAAAAATAAAAAATATACAATTTCGACCTTACAGTAAATGAGCAAAATGTCCACCTTCTGATAAAATGCACGACTGCAATCGATTTGTGATTGATTGTCTGACACGTTCAAAAATACCTGGAGTATTCCTTATGACATTGCAATTGTCAATTATCCGATCCCTCAGAGTCATTCACATCTAGTACAGGAGTTTTATAAACAAGAGCCTTCAGATTACCCCATAAATAGAAATCTAGAGGATTAATATCAGGACTGCGAGCTGCCCAATTTTGAGGTCCTGCACGTCCAATCCAGCGATTAGGGTAGGTGATGTCGAGATGCTGACGAGCAAGAACACTAAAACGACCTGGAGCCTTGTCGTGCATAAACCACATGTTGACTCTTACATGTAGGGGTACTACTTCTAACAAAACGGGTAAATGATTTCGCAAAAAGTCCGTGTTATTCACCTGTTAATCTTGGCGGTAAAAAAAATGGGCCAATTAGGTAGTCACCAATAATTCATACCCAAACCCTGAGCAACAATTGTTGCCGAAAATGACTTTCTCTAATAACGTGGGGTTTTTCGTCGGCCCAAAAATGGTCATTGTGAAAGTTCATAATAGCATATCGTGAAAAATTTGCCTCGTCCGTAACTAAAATATTTGTTAAAAAATTATTATTGTGTGCCATCCTATGAATCAACCACCTGCAAAACATTAATCTTGGGTGAGAATCCCGAGGCAGTAGAGCTTGGACCCGCTGTATGTGATATGGGCACAGGAGGTTTCTTTTTAGAACTTTCTAAACGGTTTTTGGGCTGACTTCAAGCTGCAGTGCAATCTTCCTGGTACTATTTGAAGGATCTTCTTCTATCGCATCAAGTATAGCATCTTCTAGTTCAGGCGTTGTTACAGTTTCTGGTCTTTCACCACCTGTATATTTATTAAAACTCTCAGTTTCACATAATCTAGCATGTAGCGTTCTAAATGTTTTAGCACATGGGATTACTCTGTTAGGATATCTGTCCTGGTAAATTCTCCGTGCTTCTTCCGCATTTCCATTTGCTAATCCATAAATAAAGTGCATGCCAGCCATTTCAGCGTTAGTAAAATTGTTAATGATGGAATCACTGCTAATTGACAACTCTGAATTTTACTGATAATATGACAAT
Source organism: Polydrusus tereticollis (assembly GCA_963920685.1). Taxonomy (NCBI): domain Eukaryota; kingdom Metazoa; phylum Arthropoda; class Insecta; order Coleoptera; family Curculionidae; genus Polydrusus; species Polydrusus tereticollis. Next base: position 48,464,139 of record OY987334.1, on the reverse strand, counting down.
ACTATCACTGCAGCTGCTCTCCAAAGCAGGTAGTTAGGTACTTCATTTGGCCTTGGTAATAATTTGTTATAAACAGCCGATGTGGTAAGCCAAAAATGTGATAATAAAAGTAAACCTATTGAAACCAGTCGTGCATTTTATCAGAAGGTGGACATTTTTCTGTCAGCTGTTCTGTAAGCTTCTGTTGCTTCATATTCGATATCTCTTCTTTCAATTAAAATGTCATAAACCTAACTAAATTAATAAAAATCATGTATTTCTCTAAATCTGCGATACAATTAGACTTTGTAATTACATAGGTAATTCATTTTCTTGACAAAGCATCAAGTTCTAACAGAACTTATGAGTATTGGGGTGATGGTTTAGTACAGCACCTAAATGAGACTGATATGCCAATTTTTAACTTGCGAATTGAATTTGATTTACGTTGTTGAACATTTCATAAACTTAAAACGAAGTGTAGTTGAAAAATGCCAGAAATTGTTTACATAATATACAGGGTGTTCTACTAGAAGTACGGTACGTAAATTAGGAGGGTGATTCCTTATGATATTCTAAGGAAAAAATTTAAAATGAACATGTATCCGGAGTTGCCCGTTTTTGATGTACAGGGTGTTAAAATTTAAAAAAAAATCGTTTTTTATAATTTTTAATATTCTTTTCCCGATTTTATTGAAATTTGGTTTTGTTATTCACAATGATAAGGAGCTTAATTAGCCCTGACTAGATTAAATTTATTAAGTTCAGTGGTGTCCCGGGGAGCACCTTAACGAATATTATTGACAGAGAAATGTACGCCAGTGAGTTTTTCCTAATTTTGATATTTTTTTTCGGATTTACCAATTAATAATACAACTTCTTTCTTCCTTGAATTGTTTTCGTATCTTGCTTCGTTGTCGAGAGAAAAAATAAGAACCACTTTATCGCATATACAAAAAAAAATACCTATGTAAACTCACCGATAAAAAAAACCGGCACCTAAATTTTTTTAATAATTTCAATACGGCATAACTTTCTTATTTTTGACTTTATTGCAATGATTTTTCGCTGGGCGATAGATCTATTCATAAAAATTACGCTGCAGTTTGTTTTGATGTAATTTTGGTTGCTTAAATGTTTATATACCAGGGTAAGTCAAAATGATGTTTTCAGTCGAAAGTTTAAAACGTCCTGTGGAAAAAACACGCCAGAAAACCTTGTTTAAACATTATTTGCGATAAAGCTGGATGTATTCCTAGCATTTTGTTTTTTGAATCATCTGGTTATCTTGTTTTCTTGTACGAGCTACGCATTTTTAATTGATATTGATTAATTGATAATGCATTTAAAAAACATTTTTTACTTCAAACATTAAAAGTTGTCATTGGAGCACTTAAAATTAAAATAAAATGTTAAAAACGGGTGTGTCCACCTCTAACCGCAATGACAGCTTGCATTCTTCGTGACATGGAATCAATTAGAGTAATTATTTTTCCTTGAGGAATAGCTTCATATTGTTCATTTAATGGTAACCTGTGCTCTGGTAAAGTTGTAGGTTTGTTGGGACGGTGACGAACACGTCTTTTTAATTCATCCCAAAGATGCTCAATTGGGTTGAGATCTGGGCTACAGGGTGGCCATTCTAACCTTCGAATTCCAACTTCATCCAAAAACTCATTTACTACATGCGCAACATGTGGTCTGGCGTTATTTTGCATGAATATAAACTCTGCTCCAGTGAAGGCGGCAAATGGAATAACAGCTTCCTGTAGTATCTCTTCAATATATCTATGGGCATTTAGAGCACTATTTTCCACAAATATAAGGTTTGTACGTCCTTCTCTAGAAATTCCCGTCCAAATCATCACAGATCCGCCATAGAACGAAAGTCGCTTCGATATTGAACAAAGTCAAAGTCAAAGTCAAAGTCAAAAAATGCTTTATTGTAGAAAGAATCAGTTTTCTTATTTACAAAGCTTCTCAATGTTAAAATATCCCAAATATAAGTCAAATACATTGTTCAAAAATACCTTGAATATAATAATAATAATATGTCGATATATAAAAAAAAAATAAAATAAGCGTAGTTTAACACAATACGGAAGGTACAACAAATAGATATACAGAAAACAACAAATAAAAGTACAGACTTAACAAACAAACAACCCCATATAAAACAGTGTTCCCCGGCAACAAGATTACCGTTTAATCTGGAAAGGCTAGACTCTTCGTACAGACGTCAACAATAAATAAATACCTGTAAATGTGCAACATTCAAATCGAAAATGCGTCAAAAGTAAGCAAGTTCTGGTTAAATAGGTATTTATAGAACTGAAACGGAAATCAAACCCCGTTTTTTACGAGTTTAAATTAAGGCAAAAGTCAGAGACAATGAGATAAACAATAAAAATGGAATAAATTGAGGGTGCAGATAAAACAATACATTCAACAAAGAAACGCTAAACAAGGAGAGAAAAGGCAGAAGACTTATTCCTCAAAGCTGTCCTCAAAGTATTCCCCCAGTGAATAGTATGCTCTTTTTAACAGTAAAGACTTAACGACCCGTCTAAATCTTCTGAATGGCCTTATTGATCTTATACTACCTGGTAAATGATTATACATCTTTTTGGCATTATAAAGTATTGAATTTTTTATCTGTGTTGAGTGGGGTATTGGTAATGGTATGTTTCCTATTTGTCGGGTGTTATAGTAGGTATTTGCATGTTCAGCAGAACTAAATTTTTTGTAAAGCAGACAAACTGTTTCTAGAATGAAGATACCGGTTAGAGTTAATATTTTGTGTCTTATGAATAAAGGTTTACAGGAATCTCTGATTTTTGCCTTGCACATATATCGTAGTGCACGTTTTTGAAGGACAAAGACCGCATTCAGTAGACCCTGGCCAGAATTTCCCCAAAATGGTATACCGTACCTTAAGCGTGATTCAACAAGTGCAAAGTACATTGTTCTTATTGTTCCAAAATCTAACTCTCGCTATGCAACCCTAAGGGCATAACAGCTGGATGCTATTTTGCTGCACAGACTTAAAATGTGCTGCCCAAAGGACAATCGGTTATCTATGTAAATACCCAAAAATTTAGCACATGTTTTGTTTAAAATAATGTTGCTGTCGAGACTGATATCACCCATGGAACAGTTAAAATGCAAGATATTTGTCTTGGAGATGTTAAATGATAGATAATTAGCATCACACCATTGTTTAATTTTAATAACATCTCTCGAGATTGCATTATATAATTCATTTGAGTCCCTGTTGTGCCAAAGTATTGTTGTATCATCCGCGAACAAGGTAAATGAACCGCCAATATCCAGAGAGGCAACATCATTTATGTATAACAGGAAAAGAATGGGGCCCAGAACAGAACCCTGTGGAACACCACAACCAATCCTTAGCTCATCAGACTCGGATTCCTGGACTTGCACCTTTTGGGTTCGGTCGGTCAAGTAAGATCGAAACCACTCAAGAGTCACCCCTCTAACACCATATAGCTCCAATTTTCGCAACAGTATCCCATGATCAACGCAATCAAAAGCTTTTGACAGATCACAGAACACTGCGGCAGCCACCTCTCCATCATTAATCTTAAAATAAAGTTTTTCCAAAAACGAGAAAACAGCATCGTCCGTGTTCTTTCCGCTCCGAAATCCAAATTGGCAATTGTTCAGAATATTGTTTCTGTTTAGAAAAGATATGACCCTCTCCTTTACCACCCTTTCGATCACTTTAGAGAGTGTTGAGATTAATGATATAGGTCTAAAGCCAGTCAGCAAACCGTTCATTACGTCTCCGGTAAACCCGCTCATGCCCATCTGGCGATCGAAGACAAACTCTTGATTCGTCCGTGAGCAATACGTTCCGCCATTCTTCTTCTGTCCAAATAACATGGTGCCTTGCAAATCTAAGTCGATTCTGATGATGGTGAGGAAGCAATCGAGGCGCTACAGCAGGTCTGCGGGAATTACGGCCAGCTTCCTTTAACCGTCTTTTTATGGTTACTTCATTAATGTTCTATCCACATACCTGCTGTAGGCTGTAGCTCTTCGACCCCTTAATGATTTTAGCAATATGAAACGGTTGTCGGCTAAGGTGGTTGATTTTTTTCTTCCAGACCCTGGCCTTCTGGTATGATTTCCCGTCTCGAGATACCTATTCCAAGCATCTTGTACCGTAGATCGCGCAATTCGTAAAGTACGGGCAACATAACTTTTATTTCGACCATCTTCTATTACAGCGATGATTTTATCCACGTCTGCAGTGGTTAACGTCATTTTAATTACGACAATATTGACAATGTCACTGACAAAATAATCTAATAAAGTAACCACTAGCTAACTTGATTATTTTACGCTGATTATTTTTATCGACATTGAAAAAATGCAGCGTTTCAATTAAAAATGTGTAGCTCGTACAAGAAACAAGATAACCAGATGATTCAAAAAACAAAATGCTAGGAATACATCCAGCTTTATCGCAAATAATGTTTAAACAAGGTTTTCTGGCGTGTTTTTTCCACAGGACGTTTTAAACTTCCGACTGAAAACATCATTTTGACTTACCCTGGTATATAAACATTTAAGCAACCAAAATTACATCAGAACAAACTGCAGCGTAATTTTTATGAATAGATCTATCGCCCAGCGAAAAATCATTGCAATAAAGTCAAAAATAAAAAAGTTATGCCGTATTGAAATTATTCAAATAATTTAGGTGGCGGTTTTTTTTGTCGGTGAGTTTACATAGGTATTTTTTTTTGTATATGCAATAAAGTGGTTCTTATTTTTTCTCTCGGAAACGAAGCAAGATACGAAAAAAATTCAAGGTACAAAAAAGTTGTATTATTAATTGGTAAATCCGAAAAAAAATATCAAAATTAGGAAAAAGTCAGTGGCGTACATTTCTCTGTTAATATTCGTTAAGGTGCTCCCCGGGACGCCACTGGACTTAATAAATTTAATCTGGTTAGGACTAATTAAGCCTCTTATCATTGTGAATAACAATGCCAAATTTCAATAAAATCGGGAAAAGGATATTAAAAATTATAAAAAAACGATTTTTTTTTAATTTTAACACCCTGTACATCAAAAACAGGGCAACTCCGGGTACATGTTCATATTAACTTTTTCCCTTAGAATATCATAAGGAATCACCCCCTTAAGTTACGTACCGTACTTCTGAAACACCCGGTATATAAGACATAAAACGGAGATAATACCAGAAGTAGTAAAAAGTAATTAAAGTATTTAATAATTGTAGAAGAAAGTTATTTTAGAGCCATCCGTTTTCAAATTACCTTTAATTTCTTCATTTTTTCGCACATTTCCAACATTCTCTTTGTTCCTAACGTATTCAGCGTTATTGCAGTTTTTAAGTCCTCGTTAAACCTGAAATACAAAAATGTTTTATTTGCGGATCGATTTTTCGCTCTTGCTAAATTTAGTGTCATACTTGACTGTGGCAGCTGAATGGAATACGATATCAATATTGTCAATAAGAAATGTTCTGTCTTCATCTGTTAATCCCAAATTTGGAAGACCGACATCTCCTGGGATTGCTTTGACTTTTTCAAAAGCATCTGGATTTTTGTCTTTTATTTTATTAAAAACCTAAAAATCAAAATATTCTTTCTTAGCTATTAGGGAATAGTGCAGTGCATACTTTTGTTAATAAAGTAGATAGCTAGTGTATAGGTAGTTGTGGCCTCTTAAACGTAAGCGATGTGTCGTAGATGCATTCTTTATAGTAATAATCAATTAAGAAAAGGTCACCGGTCATCCGCTTAAAACAATAAAACGTTTTCTTGTCGCTCGAGATCAGTTATCAGTGGCGTAAGCAAATAACGCAGTGGTATTTTCTAAGTTAATTCCTACTTTATATCAAAACCCCCTCTATGAAGGGTCTGCTCAAAGGAATATCTTGCAAACTTACCGGATTTTTAAACAATTCCTTCAGTCTTTGTTCTATCGTCATCCCTCGCTTGGGCCTTATTAGTAAAAATATGGCGTCGATGTTGTCGCATGTCCTTAAAAGTTTTTCTACCAAAGCCTTGCCAACGAAACCTGAAAAGCATTACATTTTATTTATTGCCACTGCTTGAAAAGAGACGTTCGTAAAAATGTTCAGCCAGTTATTTTATAATCTATATAAAGTCAGGTTTCCAAACACCCTGTGTATTTCATGCTCTTACCAGTAGCTCCAGTTATAAACACTTTGGTATTACTGTAAAACCCCGATATATTGTTCATTGCGACGTCTGGAAGAAGATAGTTGTGATTTTCTTCCTTTAAGCTGTTCATGAAGCTGTTGGTGTTGGAAAACAATTTTTGCTGTGGTACACCCATTATGTCGTAAATCTGAAACAAAAATAGGCATTGTTATATGAAGAAAAAATGTCGTTCCATTGGATATCTGTTTAGCCTACTGGGTTAGTTACTTCACAAGGGAAGAAAGACTACAGGCCAGAAATCACATACTTACCTGATTGCTTTTTTATATTCAAATTTTATGTCTATTTTTCTCATATTATGTCTTTATATCCTGGACCTAAGTACATTTTTATATACAGACAACGATAAATTGATAAAAGTCTATTTAAATAGTATTGTCTAATTTCCACGGTGTAAATTTCAATTCCAATGAGCAAGATATCGTAATAGATGCACTTGGTCTTTGACAGGAGAGATATGTTTTGACTTATCTGTCATTTAGGATTTTGGAAAGGTACATTTTCACACTTTTTTGTAATGTCAACGTTTTGGGGTACTAGTTGTACGTATAGATTATACCTGTTATTAAAATTTTAATGTATTAATAGCCCAATGAGGTTGCGTTCATCAGATCGTAGTGCTCGATTAGCGTTCCTTTGTATAGGGTGGTTCTCATTCCTAATTCACTGAGCGACTACTGCGAGTGGGAGTGAGAACCACCCGATATGAAGGAGCGCTACTGATGGAGCTCTCAATTCTGATGAACGCGATCTAATATCAACCGGGATTGGTAAAATTTGCGCTCCATATTTAAAATAATTCTATTCGTGACAATATTTGTTGTGCAGCTGCTGCTGACCTGAACTATTTCTAACATCCTATACACAGTGCGTAAAAAGTCCCGGACCGGTCAATTATTTAGAAAATGGCGCACGATATAAAAAAAATTCCGGTATAAAAGTTGTAGGCCTTAAAAAAATCTATATAACTAGGACACCTGTAATTATACAGGGTGCCTCAAACAGTCATGGTAATGGTAAACAAAACTTTGGTTTATTCAAATGGAATGACCCCTTTTTAATCACGTTTTCTGATTCCTCTAAACATTCTAAACAACAATTATGAAACATGTCATATGGCTAAACCCATTAATTTAAGAAATAATTTGAGTTAAATGACATAAATACAACAGGTAAGATATTAACTACATTTTGCATTTTTACGAGCTGGTAGCAGAATGTTTTGCATTGAAACTGTAAAAAAAACATAAAAACTGTACTAAATGTACCCACGCAAGTTTTTTCAAAAATTTAATAACAATTAAATTGAATACAAGCAGTAAAATTAATAACAAATTTACAAGAACAGAAATAAATTAAAGTAAGTCGTTATTTAATTAAAGGTTGAAAATGTCCCACTCCCACAGTTAGGCTAGGTTATAATAAAATTTGTTGATGACGTTTTGTAACATTTCTTGGTTAATAGATTCACATTCTTTAATAATTTTTCTTCTCAATTTGTTCAGATCTGCAGGTTTTGTCACATACACTTAATTTTTTAGTTGTCCCCAGAGAAAAAAATCAAGGGGCGTTAAGTCTGGCGACCTAGCGGGCCATTCTATGGCGCCCCTTCGCTCTATCCAGCGGTTAGGAAAAGTATTATTTAAGTAAACTCTTACAGCTCGCCCAAAATGAGGAGGAGCTCCGTCCTGCTGAAACCACGTATGTCGTAATAGTGGTCCTACTGTAGTGGTTATTGCTTGCACAATTTGATGTTACAGCATGTGGAGATAATATTCTGCATTCAAATTCCCCTCTATAAAGAAAGGTCCCACTAATCTATTGGCAATAATACCGGCCCACACATTTACTTTCTGGGGGTGTTGAGTGTGTGTTTCTCTCATCCAATGTGGGGTTCTGATCAGCCCAGTAACGATAATTATGTCGATTGACATTCCCGTTTAACATGAATGTTGCCTCATCCGAGAAAACTATTTGATTAAAGAAATTGTTATTTTCTTCCTGTTTTTGCATTCGCTTCGCAAAATTCCATTCTACGTTCGAAATCGTCTTCTGATAATTCCTGGACTAAATTTATTTTATAGCGGTAAAAATTACTGTTTTTTAAAATAATTTTAACTGATTTAAAACATCAACCTGGTTAGCAGATTTTCTCTTTGCCGATTTTGGTCTTCCGAATCGAACTTTATCTCTGCAACACCCGGTTTCCTCAAATCTTTGAACTGTTCTCACAAATAGATTTTGATATAGGCTGTCGGTTTGAAAAAGTTATATTGAAAAATTGCTTTGTTTCGGTAAATGATCTTTGTCGGTCTCCGAAGCCTCTGATCATTAGTAAAGTTATACGTTCCCTGAGAGACATTTTCAGAAATTAATATGGCAGTGACGCAAAACATTCTGCTACCAGCTCGTAAAAATGCAAAATGTAGGTAATAATATCTTACCTGTTGTATTTATGTCCTTTAACTCAAATTATTTTTTAAACTAATGGGTTTAGCCATATGACATGTTTCATAATTGTTGTTTAGAATGTTTAGAGAAATCAGAAAACGTGATTCAAAAGGGGATGGGACTATTCGCCGTCGCCGTTTCGCCGTCGCCGTTTCGCCGTCGCGACAATTCGCCGGCAGCCGATTCGCCGTGGGCCGTTTCGCCGTCAAATAGAATATAAGTCTATAATTATTACAATTTTTTTATATCTAGCATATACCGAATTGGACCCAAAAAGGTGGATTAGATGCCGTGTTAGCGCTGTTTAACCAATATAAGTCTATAATTATTACAATTTTTTTATATCTAGCATATACCGAATTGGACCCAAAAAGGTGGATTAGATTAGAAACGGCGACGGCTGAACGTCCTAGACCCGAATTCCAATAACCCTAATTATTATTATTGACTTGCCTATGTAGGTATATTTTTATCAAACAATTTTGTTAAAATTTAGCAATATATATTATAACCTTTTTTAGGTATTTTATTAATTTCTATTTGACGGCGAAACGGCCCACGGCGAATCGGCTGCCGGCGAATTGTCGCGACGGCGAAACGGCGACGGCGAAACGGCGACGGCGAAACGGCGACAGTAGAGGAAAACGGACAGAGCGAGGCCAGGTGGTGCTGGTGGTGCTGGTGGTGCAACTAACCCAGGTGGTGCAGGTGGTGTGTTTTACGATCTAACCCAAGTGGTTCGGTGGTGCGTTTTATGATCTAACCCGGGTGGTTCGGTGGTGCGTTTTATAACCTAACCCGGGTGGTTCGGTGGTGCTGTTTACAAAATAACCCGAAATTAAACCCGACTTTTTACGACCTAACCCGGATGCTTTCATGAGGCGGCTTCTTATCTAACCCTAACTTGAACCTGAATATTTATGAACTGACCCGAGATAAAACCCGACTTTTTATGATTTAACCTTAGTGAAACGCCGCTGCTAAAGCGGGATAATTAAATCCCAATTTTTATAAGCCATCCTTAAAGCCAACTTTTTACGATGCGACCTGAGTCATCCTTAAACCAGACTTTTTATGATTTAACCTTAGTGAAACGCCGCTGCTAAAGCGGGATAATTAAATCCCAATTTTTATAAGCCATCCTTAAACCCAACTTTTTACGATCCGACCTGAGCCCTCCTTAAACCAGACTTTTTATTATTTTCCCTTAGTTGAAACGCCGCTGTTAAAGCGGTATAGTAAAAAACATTATTTATTATTTCCCCTTAGTGAAACGCCGCTGGCGGGTAGTAAAGCGAAATAAATCCCTAATTTATATGGTCTAACAAGATAAGTATAATAAAGCGGTACATTTGTCACCCCGCAATAATTATTTATACCTAAATAACCCTCTCAAACCCTCTGCCGACTCGATTTAAAAAGAAAGGGACATAAACCTTTATTTATTATTCCGAAGGACCCTCATTAAAATTCAGTAGCATATCTAATAATTGATTCCAATTTTTGTACCACTTATATAAAATACAATAAAATAATTACCATCTAGAACCATTAACTAGAGATTTCTTTGTACTGGAAATGGATAAATTATAGGACTATCTTGTAATGAGAACAGAGTAATAAAAAGTAAATAAAACTTAAATACGTATAAAATACCAAGCAGGTATAGGTACTATACAACTTGTGTTCGCCATCAGGTAGAACCCCCAATAAAATTATGAATATCAGGCGTAGTCAACAATAAGCAAATCACGTTGGTTTTTTAATTTATTATTAATCTGGCTAACTTAAGAAACTCACAATATAACGACCATCCAAAAAAATCATAATACATTACTGGGTGTGAAAGCAATTGCGCTGCAAAATATAGTGTATACCGACTCTGAGGTAGTTAATTAAAATCCCAATTAGCGCTAAAAAAAAAAAATCAATTGGATATTTACTTTAGATATTTTAATAAAAAAATTCAATATTATTAGCGTCACCTACGCATAGGGTTAAAAAGTATGAGAAACTTTGTGAATATCATTTCCCGTGATTCTCTCGACCACCACATTTCAATATTCTTGGCAACATTTAAGTTTTAAAATTAGCACAATATCAAATCCGTTACAATGAATTAAACAAACACATACATAATTTTAAAATCTCATAATAAGAATATAAACTAAAATTATAATGCGTAGCAGGCCCAAAATCTAACAAGTTTCGACTAGTCAAATGACGTCAGTTTACATCTGCGAAGAATACCCAACTCTCGAACCATAAAAAATGGTCAAACTTTGTCGGCAAATACCCTTCTATGATGTAGGGGAAGGACAGGTAACTCGAGATGTTTATAAAGAACATTATTTGCTTATTTCTAGACTCTTAAAAATTACATGCAATCGAACAATAAATGTTTTCATCATGTATATTTATCATTAACACATTACCTTCGACATACGTAAATTCAAATTGATAATTACTTGTCTTAGTGCTTTTTTAGAAGCTTGAATCATTGCATATAACCGTCTGAGGATACCCAAACTTCCCCTAACATATTTCTCCGTGACCGGGGAAAAAGAGGTATAAAAGCGGCTTTTGTTTTGGTATTCGATTTTCTTATAAATAGCCGACAATTTTGTATGCTATTCAGTCATTCACGGGGGTTCAAACAGATAAGATCAAATTAGCTGCAGTCATCATATGACGTCATAACTCGAGATGATGAGTTATTTTCACAAGATTTAATTGTAAATACGTAGTTTCAGTGGAAAGTTCCTAAAGCATAATCTGGGACTTTCTTGGGAGTTGTCCAAATATTTATCGGACCAATAAAATAAGTGTTAAAGTTCAGAAGTCGTTTTATTTTGTGTTTTTAAGTTGAATAAATACTTAGACATAAAAAGTGTTAATAGTCAGATATTATAAAGGGTCAGAATAAGACCATTATAATATACAGAGTTAGGAAAAAGTTTCAAAACATTTTATTTACGTTTTAACAAGACTGTTGTGATTTAGACACATGGCCTTAAATTACGCAGCAGTCTTCGACAGAATGCAAGACGTATTGCTACCGTCTTCGCCGAGCGGCTTCCTGGAGGCCTGGATCATCGATGCCATGGCTTCAACGTCGCCTAATGGACAAGCAGAGCTCCAGGAAGTTCGCTACGACTTGTCCGTCAACGTTACGGAGGTGGCGAAGGGCCCAGACCGAGATGCCACATCTGCACCTGGTGTCCAGGACCTGTTAGGGTTCTCTAAGCCTCCGACCGACTGTCGGCCGAGTGGCAAAGAAGTGGCAAGCGACCCAAACCCCGTGGGTGACTCACAACAGGCAAGAACAACGAAGCCTGAAGAAGAGGATCTCTGGTCGTGGTGTGAAGATATACAGCCGTGGGGAATGCTGGGTGAAGCGGAAGAAAAACAAGAATATATAGAATTAGCTGATCGTCAGCGTATAAGAAACTGTGGTGCGCATGCGTCAGAGCTACCTGGGAACGTAGACGTATCGTTGCATTACACTTTGGTCGCATAGAGATTTCAGTTCCAAGTTAAACTTGATACCGAAGCAACTTGTTAAGACTAAACTAACCTTACAAGATTAATAATTTCAAAGTAAATTTTGTCAACTTTTATTTTATTTCATTTACATTAAAATGGAATGTATTACATGTCATAAAAGTTATTCAACGCTGTCAGCTTTAAAAAGACATCAAAAACAGCAGCATTCAAGTAGTCAGAAGCAATTTAGTTGTCATTTATGTCCGCTAACTAGCAATAGAAAGGATACTTTTAAAAAACATCTTAAAACCCATGAAAAAAGCGATGCAAAAAAAGCCGAAAAAGCTGCCACTTTAGCTAATAATGTAAATAGAAAACAGATTAATCAGACAAATGAAAAACAAGCTAAAATAAATGATGGAGCCTCGACATCATCATCTACTGTTAGATGTCAGGAATGCCAGATAGATGTCAATAGAAAAAATATGAGCGCCCACTTAAAAACATTATACCACAAAAAACATTGCAGTGTTAGCATTGGAACAAATGTGCAATTAATTAATTCAGCTTTTAAAAAAAACATTTGTACATATAGAATAAGCGGTGCGGAAGAAACAATACAAAATGTAAACGAGTTTATGACAGTAATTAAAGCAGATGCCCTAAATTTAATAAAAAAAGAGCTTACCGAGCAAGAAAATGGCCTTAAAGTTAATTTTGAGCTTTTTGCCTCATATATGCTATCGACGAAACAAAATGAAGATGGGAATGATGTGCAAAATGAAACAAAATCATTTAATAGCAAATATCGTATTGCAACAGTATCGTCGGATTTGGAAGACATGTATTCTGAATTTACAGAAATATTAAAAGTGAAAAGCGAAGAGTTCCAGGTAAGTTGTATAAATATTATTATTCGATTTCTTATATCTAAAAAAAATTTATTTTATTTTAGCAAAAAGATTCCGGATGGTCAATGCTCGCAATTTTATATTTAGAAGTAAATATGCTCAGATTTGAACCATTTCGAGGATCGTCTTATATACCACTCCCTAAAGATATAGAAAATAAAGAGGCTATTATCAATATTAAAAATACCGATAATAAGTGCTTCGCCTATAGTATTCTCTGCCATCTTTATCCTGCTGCCAACAATGTTGTTAGAGTTAGCAACTATGAAAAACATTTGGATAAACTAAATTTTAATAATTTATCATTTCCTATGGAATTAAATAATATTCAAAAATTTGAAAAACAAAACATGGATATAAGCGTCAACGTTTTTGGGCTTAGTAAGAAAAAAGATAAACATAACGTTGTAGGGCCATTATATCATACTAAGCAACGAAAAAATAATCATGTGAATCTCCTATACATTGAAGATCCCGCAACGGGGGCATCACATTTTTGTTACATAAAAAATTTAAGTAAACTAATCTCAAAGCAAAGAACTAATCATGACGGAAGAGTTTATGTATGTGATGGCTGTTTAGTTACATTTTTAACAGAAGATAAATTAAAAAAGCATTTAGATCTAAATGACTGCCTAAAAGTTAGAACAGAGCTTCCAAATGCATTTAATAATATTCTCGAATTTAAGGATCATCATAAGGCATTTCCTATGCCGTTCTGCATATACGCAGATTTTGAAACTTTACTCGAGCCTATCCATATAGCAAATCCAGACCCATCCAAGAAATATACAGTGGATACGCATGTACACAAACCATTCAGTTTTGCCTATTTTGTGAAATGCGAACATGATAATTCACAATCATTTCTGAAACAATATAGAGGCTTGGATTGCGCCGAAGTTTTTGCAGAGTGGCTTATCCAAGATGTCAGAGAAATACATGAAACATATTATGCAAAGCCGAAGCCTATGAAAAAACTAACAGCTCGAGAACAAGAAAAATTTTCAAATGCAAAAAACTGCTTTTTATGCCAAGACATATTCCAACCTAATACTGGAGACGTCTCACTAAAAAAAGTGAGAGACCACTGTCATTTTTCAGGTTAGTAGATACTATTAATTTAAATAATTTTTAATTATGACAAACTATTTTAGTTATAAAATTTAATAATACATAGATGCTAATGAAATATTGTTGTTTTAGGTTTGTACAGAGGTGCAGCACATAGCAAGTGCAATTTAAAATATAGAACGCCACAGTTTATACCTATATTTTTCCATAACGGCTCACATTACGACTTTCACATATGTATCGAAGAACTATTAAAAAAATCCGAGTCCATAGAAGTCATCCCACAAAATAAAGAACTTTATATCGCATTTACAGCGAAAATTGCGCTAAGTCCGAGCGATGGCAAAAATTTGAATGCTGAAAGCGAGAAGAAAAGGTATTTTTACTTACGCTTCTTGGATTCGTTCCGCTTTATGCCTTCCAGCTTAGATAGCCTAGCGAAAACTTTAAATGAAAACCAACTAATTGAAACCAGAAGACTATTTACAGATGATGAGCAGTTTAATTTAATGCGACGAAAAGGAGTTTTCCCCTACGAGTTTGTGGATTCATATGATAAACTAGAATCTACACAAGAATTACCAGCAATGGCAGATTTTTACAGCACGTTATGTGAAGAAGCCATTAGCTTGGAAGACTATATGCACGCAGAAAAAGTTTGGCAACTATTTAATTGCGAGAACTTAGGCCAATATTCAGATTTATATTTAAAAACAGACGTGCTTTTATTGGCGGACATATTTGAATCATTCAGAAAGCTATTTCGATCTCTATACAATCTAGAAGCCTGCTTCTATTTCACCCTACCAGCGTTGGCATGGTCTTGTATGCTGTCTTATACAAAGGTATGATGATTAACTTTCCATTTTTTCATCACAAGGTTTAATGCTTTATTTTTTTTTTTTAATTGCAGGTAAAACTAGAACTTCTTACCGATCCAGATATGTTACACCTAATTAGAAAGGGGATCCGAGGTGGCGTCGTACAATGTGCGCACCGTCATGCGGTAGCAAATAACCGTTACCTACCACATAACTTAGACGATGATTTCAATTATATAAAATATGATGCTTCTAAACCTACCTCATACATCACGTATCTGGATGCCAACAACTTATATGGACAAGCCCTTTCTCAGTACTTGCCTTTTGGAGGCTTCAGATGGCTCAAAGATGAAGAAGTTCAAAATTTTAATGTATTAACACAATGTTCAAACGAAAAAAGCGCAATAGGATTTATTTTAGAAGTAGATTTAATTTATCCGGAAGAACTTCACGACTTACACAATGAGCTTCCTTTCTGTCCTGAAAATATAGTTGCGCCTAATCTAAATAGATAGCGTTAAAGTTTTTAATGAAAATTTTGTTGCCATTCAACTTAAAAAAGATAAAGTTCTTTTCAATAAACCTATATATGTAGGTTTTAGCGTTCTCGATATTTCCAAAACTGTGATGTTTGATTTTCACTATGATTTTGTAAAAGAAAAATATAAAGATAATGCAAAACTCTTATATACTGATACTGACTCATTAATATATAAAATTGATACTAAAGATTTTTATTCAGACATAAAAGAAAATCTCAATAAATTTGATACTTCCAATTATGACTTAAACAATCCATATTCAATACCATTAGTAAATAAAGCAGTGTTGGGAGTATTTAAAGACGAAGCGAAAGGTCTACCAATTCTTGAATTTGTCGGCCTTAGACCTAAATTATATGATTATGTTGTAGCCAAGCCTAAAAAAAGTAGTGGATACTATGGTGAAGTAATTAAAAAAGGAAAAGGAGTTAAAAAATCTGTTATTAAAAGACTTAAGCATAGTGCTTATAAAAATTGCCTCTTTAGCAAGAATATTGTCTTAGCTAGACAAAATGTATTTCGATCAATAAAACATGTCATACATACAGAAACGATTAATAAAATAGCTTTATCTGCGAACGATGATAAGAGATACATTTTGCCTGATGGAATAAGCACTCTTGCGTGGGGTCATTATAAAATCGACTTTTTAAATGCTATACATGAAAGTTTTTAATATTTTTTTATTAATTATACTATATTTTTCAAAAATATTAACCATATGCTATTTTTCAAGTTGGGTATAATGCTAAAACCTGTCTAAACAAGAATAAACATGTTTCGACAAGTCTAAACCTGTTTCAACTCGCCTAAAGCTGAAAGCTGTTTCGAGACGTTGAAAGCTGATTCATATTGCCGAAGGCTGTTTCCATTGGTTGGCAGCTGTTTCGACTTGTCGAAACTTGTTTGTAAACGAGGGTGGGATGGGTAGGGGGACTGTAACTATAAAAGAACTTAAAGCAGATGGTTTAAGCTATAGTAAGCCAAATGTCCAAGTCGCTGCAACTACAACATCAAATTAAAAGTTTTTCTGAAAAAATTAGAAAACTGAAAAAAGATATTAAACAATACAAACAAAAGAAGCAGGTTATATATCTATTAAAGAAACTAAGATTATAACATGGCTAGTCAATCTTCTATGACTTCATCAGATTTCTGCTATCCTGAATATATGAATATGTTGCTACCAAATTATAGCGAAAAAATAGAGGAAGAAAAATATTTGATTAACGAGAGCATTATACATCTCCTCACAGTTCCCATACAAATTTCTACAGGCTTAAGTACTATGCAGGGCTTTCTACCGACAGTCAAGCTAACATATGTTGCTCCCTGCTCTAAGGATAGCATTTCTATATCATTCATGGATATAGATTGGCATGAACTATTTGAACATATGCTGAATATGTCTCCATTAGTTAATGCTGATGGTTCCCAGACTGAGAATGTAATGATTTTTCAGCAGTTTAAACTTACAAGTATACCATGCGAAGGACAACCATTGTTAAAATTAGAAAAATATAATAATATTTTATATTTTTGTAAAGAATGGCTTCAGGAAATTAAATTATATTCTCATGTTATTGACTATAAGTTAAAAATTTTAAAAGAAATTGATTTCTCGAGTCATTATACCAGTATTTTATTATATGTAACCGATTATGATAGTGATGTAACATATTCCGAAAAAATTAAAAATGTATGTAGTTTACAGTTATCTGTTCAGAATTATTGCATGTTAGAATATTTAGCTTTTAATTATCATAATATATTATGTGATATTACGAAAATTTTGTATATGAAATGAATAACCTAAAAATAAAAAACAAAGTATTTATTAAAAAGTTGTTTTATTTACCTTTAAGCTACAAATACAAATATATGTAATAAGTTAGGTTAAGAATTAATAATACTATAATATGACATCAGCTTCATTAACCCACGTAGGTTTGGGGAAACCAAGCCAGCGAACTAAAGCTTGCTTAACGCCATTTTTTGTTCGTTTTCTTATAATTTTCTCCACCAAATAAACATCAGGAAGTTTGGTTTTTTGTAGTTCTTGTTGATAGAAACAACCCTTTATCGGCTGACCATTCATATCTTCTAAAAGAAACGTTGGTGGATTGTTTATATTCACTTTAACTATTTTGAATAACTCTGGAGACCAGTTAATTTCAAATCCTTTACTGAATGCACCTTTATATTTGCTTATCCTGACAATATCGTCTATTTTTAGTATCTTTCTTCTAACAGCTATTTTCGGAACATTATATACGTTTAACAGTGTATTAGGTTTTACATCGCAAGGCTTCATTCCTGTGGTACTATGCTTGCTATTATTGTAATCGTCTGTAATTTCTTGTAAGATATCGAACCAAATGTGAGTTCCACGTAAAGAGAAATATTTGTATATTCGGTTTTTTAATGTGCGTATAACACGCTCGACAATTGCCGCTTTTTTATTACTATAGATAAAAAAATTATTTATTTTATATTTTTTCATTAAAGAATTAAAGTGTGAATTTTTAAATTCTGAGCCCATATCAGAACCTATATTTTTAGGTGAATATCCTGCCGATTCAAGTATATCTTTCATACTTTTAGTAACTTCGCTTCCAGTTTTCGATTTAAGCGGTCTAGTCCAAACAAATTTAGAAAAACAATTTATAACCACTAATACATAACGAAAACCTCTATTAAGAAGCGAATATGGTTGAAACTCCATTAGGTCAATTTGAAAATAGTCATAATAATCTCGTATTACGGTTTTACGCCTAGAAAAATTTCGACGTGTAGGTTTATGGAGTTCTTCAACGACTTGTCTTTTTTCTTTAGAGATCATCTTGTAAATTGTTGACGTGACTAGAGTAGCTTGATAACTAGAAAGGTTTCCAATATACACCGCGTTAAATTCATTTTTTATTTCAACATTATTTTTTAATCACCACTTTTGAATGTTTAGTATCTTTTATTTTTTCATTTATGATTCGCTCCATCTCTTTTGGAATATTACTGTTGTTTATTATATTGTTTATATGTTTATCTATGTATTCTGTAAGTAGTTTCTCTTGGATTTCGCTTTGCACGTCAATCACCATTTTATGAACATATGGTAGAACATCATTGTTTATTATATTTGCAAGTTGTTTTCTAATCTCCTTTAGTGTTTTGGCTAAATCTTCTTCCATTTTTAAGCCAATATATGTACTTAGATTTTTGTTTATTCGTTCAGTGGTTTCAGATAGTTTATTTCCCATTTTTTCTTCTAATTCTTTAATTTTTTCAGTCAAATAATTCATTGTCACAGCATCATTTAAGTCTGTAGGTGGCGAAACATTGGTTAGCCGTTTTCCTTGTAAATCATAATTTCCGTCGGAAGTTAGTTTGTAGGCGCTTATAGGGGTTTCTCTAAGTTTAAACTGGAATGAGTCTTTCCATTTACGTTTACGACCAAATTTATCTATTGTGTTAACACTCATCATTTTATGTATAAACTGAGATGAAAATTGGAATGTTACGTATTATAAGGCGTTTAATATATTATATCAGCTTCTCGTAGTTCTTCCAAAATGGATATAATTTCATTATCATGTGCCGTGCTTCCCGCTAGTTTAGAGGCCCAAAGGAGGCGGAGACGTTCGATCAATTCCTGGGGAGTATTCCAGTAAACAAATTCTTTATTTTTAAAGTTTAGTTGTTTGGTATTTAGCGGTAATCTTGCTATTGATTTTCCTTCTTTAAAAATAAGAGGCCTTATTAAGTATAAATATTTTTTTGATTTACTGCGGTTAAGTCCTTGAGTTGGATTATATTGATTAAAAATTACATTTGTTTTATGTAGAATTTCTTGATATATACCCTTTGTTTGCTCGCTTATAGCATCAGGATTTTGTAACGCTTTTGGATGTTTTAAAAAAAGTATATCCAAAAGTTCTGCAGATGCTGGACATGTTCCAATATTTGTACTACCGCGCCAAAAGGAAATCTCACTAGGAGGAAATCTAACCTCAGTGTTCCCCATGTGAAGTTTATTTTTTGAATCTACGCGAATTCCATATCTTACATCAAACCTGGATATATTACGTTTTATTTTTTCCACATAACTCATTGAAATTGAATGTGGACTAGCATGCGAGGAAAAGTCTATCTTTCTTGTTTTTAGCTGTTTATCATGTTTGATAATAGGAGGTGTATCACTTAAATCCGGTGTTGAGAAAATATCTTCTGCAGGTATTATACTGATATGCGGTGAAACAGCGTCAGATGTCTCATCAAAGCTGTCATCATGAACATCGACATCATCAGACGAATAAGGCTGGCTAGTTGTTTTTACAATAGTGGTTTGGCTTTTGTTAGCTGAGGGAGGCTGCATATTAGATTTTTTTGATGCAACTTGAACAGCATCAGAAATAGATTTTAAACGAGTTGTAACAGGCTGATAAAATTCTTCAAGTCCACTCTTGTTTTCAAATTGCTTATTTTTAATGCTATAATATTTTTTACGCACAGCATCAGTTGCTTCAATCAGTTTGCGTTTAAGCTCAATTTCTGAAGTATCGTTCATTTTTTTTTTTTACTCCTCTCCCTTTACTGCCTCAATGTTAAATGATATAAAATTTTAAAAATAAATGTATTTATCAAATCCTATTCGATATCTGCCTCTCTTTAAATCGCTATCTTTATCAATAACTAGGAAACCATATTTTTCTTTCCAACACTCTGCACACATTTCTAGAAATTCAGAAAATGATATATCTGGAGAAACATGATCTAAATAAATGTGTTTAAGGTTTGTTTGATCTTGATTAAACAGAATAAGAAAATTTGCATTATCACGAATTAATTGTTTTGGAACTTTAGAATATGTCTGAGCCAAGTAGAAACAGTCAATGTTTTTATGTCTCCCCATACTAAAATATAAACGAATAGTATCTTGTCTTTCACAAATTACATCGTCAAATATAAAAACAGAATTAGGTTTAGCATCCGCGGGATTAACTATTGTCTCATTGGAAGCATAAGTATAGAAACCAATTTCCTTAATCGGCTTGAGTACTTTGCGAATATAATCATATTTTGGTTGATATAAGGACTTTGAATAAATATATATATTTTCAAAACAAAGGCCTTTAGGATGAGTTATAAGGGTTATCATAGCATTTGTTTTCCCACAATTTGAAGGACCTATTAAAAGCGCTCTTATTGAATTTGGTAATAAAGGTCCATTCCTTTTAGTAGTCGGCAACCCTGCTCCAACGGTCTGATCCAGATTGTCAACTTCCAATTCATAACCTGATTTTTCAATAAACATATTGCTGTAAATATACGTTACTTGCACACTATATTTTATTTTAATGTCAGCCGCCAAACGATTAGGACGTATATCCTCTCGCTCCAGCAGCACCAAGGCGAGTGGTAAAGGCTTAGTTGATACTGTAATAAATAAGCTACCAATTGAATTACATTTACCTGGATATCAGTATTGCGGACCTGGAACAAAGTTAGAGAAAAGACTCACCCGCGGTGATCCTGGAATAAATTCATTAGATATTGCATGTAAAAAGCATGATATAGCCTATGCAAGACATAAAAAGTTAAGTGAACGACATAAAGCAGATTACGAACTTGAACAAAGTGCTTGGAAACGTGTAAAGTCGGCAAACTCTAGTTTTGGCGAAAAAACTGCAGCTTGGCTAGTAACGACTGGAATGAAAATAAAAAGAAAGCTTGGCATGGGATGTAAAAAAGCATTACCTAAACGTAAAAAGAGTATTAAAATAAATAAAAAACAGAAAAAAATAGTTTTTGGTAGCGGGATTATAAATAAAATTCGTAAAAATTTAAAGAAACGTTTAAATTTAGACCCGAAAAATTCTGATATACAAAAAATGGTAAAAATGGGAATAATAGTGGCGCAAAAAACATTAAAAGTTCACGGAGGTAAAAGAAAAATACAAACTCCGCGCATCATACCATTACCAAAGCAGGGAGGAATTTTACCTCTGATTCCTATATTTGCAGGACTTTCTGCTTTGGGTTCGTTAGCTGGCGGGGCCGCTGGAATTATAAGAGCGATAAAAACAGCTAAAGATGTTTCATCGGGAAAGCGTTATGATAAAAATATAGATGAAGGAAAAAAGGGTAATGGATTATATCTTAAGCCATATCGCAGTGGTTTGGGGCTATATCTAAAACCATATAAAAGTTCAAAAAACTAATAAAATCCCTACCTCCAAAAGCGCTTACAAATTTCGACTTGTCTAAGTATGCATTACAGCTAAATATTCCATATTTTAGAGGTGTATATATGAGAGATGCTATGCCAAAAACAGGTCCTAACAAGTTTGAAAGTGGAATTGTTAATTTGGATGATGCCGAGGGGGTAGGGACGCATTGGGTTGCATATAAGAAGAAAAATGATAAAACATATTATTACGATAGCTTCGGAGATTTACCTCCACCAAGTGAGTTAGTTAGTTATTTGTATACTGGGCGATATAAAACAGAAAATATCTTCTATAACTACATTCGCGAGCAAGATTTTGATACAGTCTGGTGTGGACATTTATGCTTAAAGTTTCTTGCTAAAAAAAGTTAAGAAATGGAGAATGATGCTATAAAAAAGATCTCTCAATCTATGCAAGTGTTTTTCAAATCGAGAAGCTTATTAAATATGACAAAGGAGGAGTTAGTTTATATGCCCAAAGAAGTTATTATAAATTGTGCATTTCGAGAAATCCCGTTTATTTGGTCTAAGCTTCCTAAACACTTACAGGAAGATCCAGATTTAAAAAACTATTTATTTTGTACTGAGCATGAGCAGGATGATGGTGAGGATGGAGATGTAAATGATGGTCCTCCGAAGCGAAAATTATTCTGTTGTTATTGTAAAATGAAGGATATAAATATAGCAACAGAAAATAAAATTGAGGTTTTACCATCGGATAAACGTTGTATATTAC
The DNA here is from genome assembly GCA_963920685.1 of Polydrusus tereticollis. NCBI lineage: Eukaryota > Metazoa > Arthropoda > Insecta > Coleoptera > Curculionidae > Polydrusus > Polydrusus tereticollis. The sequence goes on along the minus strand of OY987334.1, from coordinate 48,441,665 downwards.
AATAAATATTGAAATACATCTAAATTTTTTGTAGTCATGTCGTACACGTTTACCTTATCAGATCATAGCAGCGTGTTGAGTGCTAATTTTTTTCCCTCGCTTGAGCTTGAGAAGAATTCAATATATGGTTTAGGATTGTTGGGATTTTACACTTATAATTCAATTTTTAACATAGATGAAAATAATAATTTACTTGGATTTGGCGAGCCTGATCAGAAAAAGTTTACTTACTTTAGAATTAAACCAGGTGCATATGAAATTGATGAAATCCATAAAGAAATTCAGAAAGAAATCAAGAAAAAGAAATATTTAGAAAATAATAATGAAATTGATGATATGAATAGAATATTTAGTTTGGAGGCTAATAACAACACTTTAAAGTGTCAGCTTAAATCTACATTGGATTTAGATTTTTCAATAAAATCCTCTTTAGGAAGAACGCTTGGATTTGCAGAGAAAGTGTTTAAAGCCAATAAGCTTCATGAATCCACTCTACCAGTGGATATAATGAAAGTTCGAATGATACGAGTTGACTGTAATATTATTTCTGGAGCATATCTGAATTCAACAAAATCTCATACTTTATTCGAATTTGATATTGACGTTGAACCTGGTTACAAACTTTCTAAGGAGCCCCATAATATAATATATATGCCCATACAACCTTTGGGTCGTCAGTTTATAGATAACATTACGTTGAGAATCTTGGACGATCAAGGAGACTTGGTTAATTTCCAAGGAGAGAAAATTATAATTAAATTAGAATTAAAGAAAATTACATAATGGGATTTCAATATAATTCTCAGATTTATAAATATCAAAAATCGTCTAAGATAATAAAAGATAATAAAAGCAGTAAACCTAAAACTATAGCACGCATTCTAAAAAGAAACGTTGATCTGAAAGGAAGTGATATAAGCATCGAAGATCGTGAATTTTTGAAATCCTTGGGTTTACAACTAAAAATTTAAGAAAATATGGCCACCATTTCAACAAGTGAAAAATTGGAGGTTTTCGATGATCCTGTATTTGATTATTCACTTGTCAGTTTAAATGAGCATACATATAAACCTTATGGGTCACCAACATATAGCAATTCTGATGAAATCCGTATACCAATTCATTTTCAAGATCTAATACTCAATATTGCAGATAGTTACATATATATTGAGGGCACATTTAATTCAAGTGATGCTACAAAAAAATGCTATTTGTCAAATAATTGTTTGGCATTTTTATTTGATGAAATTAGATATGAAATGGGTGGTGAACAAGTATCTATAGTCAGAAAACCTGGAATCACCACAGCGTTAAAGACATTGGTATCATTTAATCCACTGCATAGTAAAAACTTACTTACCACAGGATGGGGTTTAAATGAGGGATGTCAAGTTATTTTGGACAAAACAAGCCATATATTTAGCGGAAAGCTACCCTTAAAATATCTATTGGGTTTTGCAGAAGACTATTTGAAAGGAGTCCTTAATGTAAAGCAGGAATTAATAATGGTTTTATCTAGAACATATGTTAACTGCTACGTCGGCGAAGTAGAAGCAACTATTAATGTAAGCAAAATTGAATGGAAAGTTCGTCATATTGTTCCCGAAGATCGAGAAAAGCTTAAACTGCTTTCTCGTATAAATAAAGGTGGCAATAATGCTCAAGTAAATATAGCTTATAGAATGTGGGATCTATATGAGCTTCCAACACTACGAGAAACGACTTCAGATATATGGGCTTTAAAAACGAGTACCAATCTTGAAAAACCAAGATATCTTATTCTCAGCTTTATAAGCGCCGATAGTTTGGACAACTACAAAAAGAATGCGATAGATTTTATAAACGCGGGTATTCGAGATATTCGCGTGTATTTAAATAGCAACGTATTTCCTTATGAAAGATGGAACTTGGATTTTAGCAAAAAGCTTTGTGGTCCTGCATACTACGCATACGAAAATTTCCAACGTAGTTACTATAATCGACAAGATTGTAGCCCCCTACTTGATTTAGATGAATTTTTCGCAAATCCGGTCTTTGTCATTGATTCCAGTCAGCAAGCGGATAATAACATAAAAAATTCGACAGTAGACATAAAAATTGAATTTGAAACGCGTAACAAATTTGCAAAAAACATTAAAGTTTTTGCATTGGTGTTACACGATGCATTTTTAAGCTATAATGCTTTAGATGGTTCTGTTCGAACCGGGTGTAATTTTTTGGGTAGATAAATTTATACTAAAGCATTATAGCTTAATAACATAGTTAAGAATTATAGTAGTATAGAACATAACATATTATGTAGTTTGTATAATCCTGAATTTTGAATAAATTATGATTAAATTATATTATGGATTTTATTTTACCTTAACTAATCGAATTTTGAATTAAGGTTTGAGCATACCATAAAAGGAAGGGTCATTTAGGTATAAATAATTATTGTGGTCGTAAATAATGTACCGCATTATTATACTTATCTTGTTAGACCATATAAATTAGGGTTTTATTTCGCTTTACTACCCACCAGCGGCGTTTCACTAAGATAGAAAATATAAATAATGTTTTTTACTATACCGCTTTAACAGCGGCGTTTCAACTAAGGGAAAATAATAAAAAGTCTGGTTTAAGGAGGGCTCAGGTCGGATCGTAAAAAGTTGGGTTTAAGGATGGCTTATAAAAATTGGGATTTAATTATCCCGCTTTAGCAGCGGCGTTTCAACTAAGGGAAAATAATAAAAAGTCTGGTTTAAGGAGGGCTCAGGTCGGATCGTAAAAAGTTGGGTTTAAGGATGGCTTATAAAAATTGGGATTTAATTATCCCGCTTTAGCAGCGGCGTTTCACTAAGGTTAAATCATAAAAAGTCTGGTTTAAGGATGACTCAGGTCGCATCGTAAAAAGTTGGGTTTAAGGATGGCTTATAAAAATTGGGATTTAATTATCCCGCTTTAGCAGCGGCGTTTCACTAAGGTTAAATCATAAAAAGTCGGGTTTTATCTCGGGTCAGTTCATAAATATTCAGGTTCAAGTTAGGGTTAGATAAGAAGCCGCCTCATGAAAGCATCCGGGTTAGGTTGTAAAAAGTCGGGTTTAATTTCGGGTTATTTTGTAAACAGCACCACCGAACCACCCGGGTTAGATCATAAAACGCACCACCGAACCACCCGGGTTAGATCGTAAAACGCACCACCGAACCACCTGGGTTAGTTGCACCACCAGCACCACCAGCACCACCTGATCTCGCTCTGTCCGTTTTCCTCTACTGGCGACGGCTAAATGTCCTAGACCCGATTCAAAAGGGGTCATTCCATTTAAATAAACCAAAGTTTTGTTTATCATGACTGTTTGAGGCACCCTGTATAATAACAGGTGTCCTAGTTTTATAGATTTTTTTAAGGCCTACAACTTTTATACCGGAAGTTTTTTTATATTGTGACTTATCTACAAATACAATACAAATAATAAATAAACACCACTTGTTGCCGCCTGTCTTTTCGCTAACACGGGTTTAGAATAAGTTTTACACTCAATGTGTTAAAATAACCTTCCAGCGGGGTTTATTTACACGGTAATATGGTGTTATTAATTGTCTTTGTATTTAATTTTTCTGATAGAGTGTCAAATGAAATAAATACCACCCATTCAACAAAATTAACTTTTTAGAGAGTTAAATTCATAGGCAAATTTAATACAACAACTTTGGTCCCATATGAGTGTGAAAATGTGGTAAACTATTACATATTATACCGGGTGTTGCATCGTCGAGCGGGACATAGGAAATCCCATGTAATTTTAAATGGGGTCAATTATTGGCTTCCCTAATTATTTTAGAGAAAAATTCTATTTAGGTTTATTAAAGAGCACTAAAACCCATATTCAAAAGAATAACTTTAGATATTTTTGATGAGCCCGTTTACGGGTTATCGCCGATTTCTTTTTAACTATTTCTCCTTTTTATGGCCCCGTATTTGCGGGCACCAGTCAAGGTAAAAGATGACTGTCAAATAAAGTTGTCATTTTGAAATGTGTGCTTTATTGTTATAAAAACTCGTACATCGAAAATATTAGCCATGAATTACACTTCTGAAGAAAAAATATTGATGATTAAATGGTATTATCAAGGAAATAGTTATCAAAATGTGTCAGACATGTTTGCTGCTCTGTATCCGAATAGACCGATACCTGCAAAATCTACAGTCAAAAGGACTATCAAGAAATTTGAGACAAAAGGCACTGTAATAAATAACTGCAGATGTGAAGAAAGGCAGGAACAAAGAAGAGATGCAAGAATTATTAATTACCTATTAATAAGTAAAATATTGAAACATGTAAAATGTCATAATTAACCTTGTAATTGGATACTTTATTTTAGTTTTATTCAGATTAATTTGTACTCATAAATACACCTTTAATATTTTCGATGTACGAGTTTTTATAACAATAAAGCACACATTTCAAAATGACAACTTTATTTGACAGTCATCTTTTACCTTGACTGGTGCCCGCAAATACGGGGCCATAAAAAGGAGAAATAGTTAAAAAGAAATCGGCGATAACCCGTAAACGGGCTCATCAAAAATATTTAAAGTTATTCTTTTCTATGTGGGTTTTAGTGCTCTTTAATAAACCTAAATAGAATTTTTCTCTAAAATAATTAGGGAAGCCAATAATTGACCCCATTTAAAATTACATGGGATTTCCTATGTCCCGCTCGACGATGCAACACCCGGTATATACACATTTAGAAGCAAGAATTTTATTTTATTTTTTAAATGAGACACTGTATATTAGAAGCGCATTAGATGGTCCCTTTTCTTCAGATTTCAATACTATAACACACATATGCATTCTTCTCTTAAATCCATTAAACATTGACAAAAATATGTAAAAATAATATTGTTAAAAAGCATCAAGATCGCTATGCAACAGTTTTGTTTCCTAATTATGCTTGTCAGATTATCAGAATCTTATCAATGAAGCACGAGACATTAAAACGATTAAACAATTTTATTAATAACCAGAAAATTCTAAAAGTTAATAACTAGGACTGTATAATAATTATTTCATAATCTTAATTGCTCTACCTGACCCCCTTTATATTCGATATATTTGCGAAACACTTAATTTATTTTTAATAAAATTTCTCTTTTATGTTGAATCTAAAGGATGGCGTTATTAATTCTAATATACAGTTTATTTTACGAATAACACGGAGTATTATAAACAATATTTTTAATATGACCCCCAGAAGAAAGAATCACAGGATGTTAAGTCTGGGCTGTTGGGGGGCCATTTTATAGTACCTAATTATCCTATTCATTGGACGTATTTTGCATTTAAATATGCAGTTACTGGAGCGACGCTGTGTGGCGGCGTTCCAGCTTGATGCCATATTAAATTTTTTAGCGTTATATAATGGGTAAATTATCTAACCGATCTCCAATTAATCCCCACCAAACGCCAATACTTTGTCGCCCTTAAAACACGGTCATTCTGGGTCCGGGAAATTAAAAATCAAAACCATTGGTCGCTTAAAGTATGGTGTGGAATCAAAAATCTTCGAGTTATTGGTCCATATTTTTCCCGCGAACCACTTAATGGGCATAGATATTTAAACTTTTTGCAAAATGAATTACCACAGCTCCTTGAAGACGTTGATGACATTGAAAGGGAACCAATGTGGATTCAACAAGACGGAGCTTCTGCTCACCATCGAGAAGTTCGGGAATTTTTAAACAATCATTACCCACAAAATGGATCGGTAGGGATGAATTCATTGGGTCTCTCGATCATGTGACCTAACACCTTTAGATTTCTTTTTGTGAGGCTACATTAAAGATCGCGTTTATGTAAATCCCCCTACAACACCAGAAGATATGGAAAATAGGATACGGGATGCCTGCAGAAAAATACCACCCTTTACACTAAGGAACGTGCAGGGAAATATAGTAAAAAGACTAAACTTGTGTATCCAAGTAGACGAGCATATTTTTGAACATTTATTACGTCATAACAATTAAATATTAAGTAAGTTAGTAAGCAGAAAAATTATGTTATAGCGTTAGTCCCCTTAGTGTAATATAAACAAGGGTAAAAATGAGAAAAGTCAAAATAAATCGCAAATTATTAAAAATAGGTATGTGATATACATAATGAAAGTTGAAGAGTTTTATAAAACCGATCAGAACAAATAATAATATACAGGATGTGCCTTTTAAAAAGGTTAATATTTTGCAATTTAAATTAGTCGAAATGTATAAATTTATTTTGAACGTCCTGTAGCATCTAACTAAAATTTCGTTTCATGTTTTTTTTGTCATCCCAATAGGCCGTTTGTGCCAAATATGAGTATTCGACCTTCAGAAACAATGGCGAAACTGTCAATTTTTTATAAGAGTAAAAACTAATTTTTTTCTAGGCAAATTAAGATTTTAGAGCGGTAGAACTAGGGTTAGGTATATAACACTATTAACAAAAAAGTTATAGAATTTTATGCAGAATCTAAAAATAAATTAAAAAATAGGGTGTTCTATTTAAAAAAAAATTGTTATATATACGCCACGCTTTTTTGAACCACCCTGTATACTCAAAAATAAATTTAAGCTGTGCATCTTAACATTCTTTAAAACTCTTGTATTTTACGTTTTTTGGTAATTCCCGAAACAAATGAGATAATGAACACTTTTAGTTTCACCAAAATATGCAACCAGAGTATAATAAGCTTTTTTCAATAATAAATTTTTAACATTTTTAAAATTAATTATTTCAAATTAAATTTTCTTGATAAAATCTGGAAGATAATTAAAATTTTTTTTTAGAATCATAAATAATGGATTTTTTTACAAGAGTTGAAGAAGGAATAGGTAATAATATATTATTAACCAAGGTTTAGACAGCCATCATTATTGCCCGAGCGACAAGTTTAAATCACTAGGAGCGGAGCGACAAGGGATTTAAGACGCGAGGGCTATAAGCTGTCTAAACCGTGGTTAATATAATATTTTTTCCACTACTACAAACTTTTATAAGACATTTATCTTTACAGTATTAATAATTATAAAAAATTATAGGTAGGTATAAGTATATTTTTTAATCAAGTTACCTGCGCTTTGGAATTGGTAAAATATTTTGTTGTTTTGTCAGGTGGCTTTGTTATTACGACCCGAATCTGTCCTCCTAATGAATATGGCGAATTATTGTCTCTTATACCCTATATTTGCTATTGGTTGTATCGATATTTTACAATATTAAGCATCTCTAATAATCTAATATGTATTGATAATTATCTGGATGCCTAACCACAAGAAATCACCTTTCAGGTTATTTATGTTTATGAATTCATGTTGTAGAATCAAAAAAATCAAGTTACCTGCGTTCAAATAGATTCTTGAAGATCGGCCAATAATGGATTTCAATGCCTTATTATTGACAATGGTCAATAATAACTTATAAGGTAGAGAAAAACGATTTCTAACGTTTTTAATCGGTCAATAATGGCGATGTTATAGGTTAGTAGTGGAAAAACATATATTAAAGGTTTGTCTTGTATTATAAGTATGCAAATTAATACTATTTCTATGCTTTTTATAAATCAAACAAACTGTTTTCAATATAAAAATTAAAGTTGATGTTAAAATTTTTTGTGAGATAAATAGAGTTTTACAAGAATCTCTAGATCTAGCTCTGCACAAATATCTGAAAGCCCTTGTTTGTAAAATAAAAATTGAATTTAGAAGATATCGGCTTGAATTTCCCCAGAAACAAATTCCATATCTCAAAAGAGATTCTATTAAAGCAAAATAAACATTTCGAAGAACCGCCATATTCATTTTATGAGAAAGTACTCTCAGGGCATAACATCCTGAAGCTAATTTTCTACATAACTTTTTGATATGCTCATTAAAAGAAAGATTTTGAGTAATATAGATTCCTAAAAATTTGATAAATTTGGGGTTATTAATTATGAGATTGTCAAAAATTATATTATTAAGTGAACATTTAAAAGTTAATATATTTGTTTTAGTGATATTAAATGACAGTAGATTAAAGTAACACAACTTTTTAACATTTATTAAATCTTCATGTATTATTTTATATAATTCAATACAATATTTACTGTGCCAAAGTATTGTTGTATCATCAGCAAATATGGTAAATTTGCCATTTATAAAAATTGACGCAAGGTCATTTATATACAGGGTGTTAATTAATGTAATGCAGATATTTCAGGGGGTGATAGTACTCGTCAAAATAAGAAAAAAATGCAAATATATGCATGGTCTAAAACGCGGTATTTTTATTATACAGGGTGGCATAGTTTCAATTTTTTTTCTCGTATTTTGCTTTTTCTCTCTTATATTCTGTGATAGTTGTTTCAAATTTGGAACATCAATCATTTTTTAAAATCTCTACAATAAAGTATCAAAATTGTCGGTCGCAGTATACATGGTGTTACATTTTCTTGAATCGGCTACAATTTTATCTTTTTGAACTTTTTTTTGGAGCTCGCTGTATGAATTCCGGTTTGAAATTTGAACTCTCTGTTCCTTTGTCTAGCGTTCTAGTCTCTTGCACTATTCTCGTATCTGTGTCCGTTTTCGGAGTTGTTTTGAACTGGTTAATGATGGTTGAATTCACAAATCAAGAATTTGCAGAGATGCATTTAATCTATGGACTTGCCGACGGCATCTGTTATGAAGCCAGACGACTGTATGCACAAAGGTATTCAAATCGAATACTGTCTGACCCACGGACATTCGCAAATCTACATAATCGGCTATGTGAAAATGGATCGTTTAAGAAATTCACTCATTTAGCAGGAGCAAACAGAACGGTTAGGACTCCTGAAGTCGAGGAAGCAGCCCTGAATGCAGTAGAAAATGATCCTGCTACTAGTACGAGAAAAATTGCCGCAACACTTAACATTTCATTTGTGCTTATCTGGATAATTTTAATAGACAACTTAATGTATCCTTACCACATCCAAAGGGTTCAAGCTCTTCTCTCACGTGACTTTCCACTACGTTTTAATTTTTGCCAATGGTTCCTACAAATGCTAGCCCAAAATCCGTTGTTTGAAAACACGATTTTATTTAGCGATGAAGCAAATTTCTCAAGATATGCCATAAACAATTTTTACAACAACCATTTTTGGGCAGAAGAGAATCCGCATTCGATACGCGAAAATAATTTCCAAGAACAGTTTTCAGGAAATGTGCGGGCCGGCATTATTGGAGATTATTTGATAGGACCATTTTTCCTACCAGCAAGGATAAACGGACAATATTATCGTCAATTTCTTCAAGAGGAACTCCCAGGGCTGGTGCACCACCGCACTTCAGCCTAGAGGTGAGAAACTTTCTCAATCAAATTTTTAACAACCTTTAGATAGGTCGAGGGGGACCTCAGCCATGGCCCCCTAGATTCCCAGACCTGAATAGCCTGGATTTCTTTTTCTGGGGACACCTGAAAGCATTAGTGTATCAGACATTTAAACAATTAATTGTTTTGTTTAAATTTGTTTTTAATTTGTAATGTTTTTATCTGATTGTTGATAACCCTGTCGGTTGATCTAAAATAAAAATGAAAATAATAACTTAGAATACATACAAATAAAAACAGCTTTTTACTCTGCTTTATTTCGCCTACACCTAATTTCCATCGATGGCTATTTTTGCAAATAAATCGAAAACGGTCACAGATACGAGAATAGTGCAAAAGACCAGAACGCTAAACAAAGGAATAGATAGTTCAAATTTCATATCGCAATTCATACAGGGAGCTCCAAAAAAAAGTTCTGAAATATAAAATTGTAGCCGATTTAAGAAAATGTAACACCCCGTATACTGCGACCGACAATTTTGATACTTTATTGTAGAGATATTAAAAAAAATACGAGAAAAAAAATTGAAACTTTGCCACCCTGTATAACGAAAATAACGCGTTTTAGACCATGCATATATTTGCATTTTTTTCTTATTTTGACGAGTACTATCACCCCCTAAAATATCTGCATGACATTAATTAAGACCCTGTATATTAAAAATAGTAATGGACCCAGAACTGAATCTTGAGGTACTCCACAATCAATTTTATTACTTTTTGATTTCTTACCATTTGACAATAAATTTAAAACATTATACATAATTCGCAACAGCGACACTCTTACCATCTGTCATGTTAGAGCTCAGTTATGTCCCCTTACTTTTAGTAGATCGCTGATACTACAAGTCTGAGCATCCCTGCTCTACAGCAACAGTTGCTTATTTTTGGAATAAATCTATTTTTTCTGGTAAATTTTTTTCAATCCAATTAGTCTAAGACTTGTCAGTGCACTCTGTATATGTGACTATTCTTAGGTCTAGTGAACTTGCGAATAATTTATACGACTGTTTTAAAGTAAAAATGAACTTTCCTTATCGTTACGCAGATTATTATTAAAGAAAGCTTGACTGAGTTGAATGTAGGTCAATTTTACCGGAGAATTAACTGCCTCTTCAAAGCATTATCTACGATACCTTTAGTGCAAAATCAACAGATCGCGACTAAGAAAGTAGAAAATTTTAAAAAGGAGCGGTAATAATTAAAAATAATCTGTGAACCAAATATAATTAATGTATTTATAAAAAATACATATTATTATACACATTTTTTTAAAATCTTTCAAATTTTGTGTCCGTCAAATACTTGTATACAGGGTATTTATTAAGCATACTACTGAAGAAATTATCTCCTAGACTATTCTAAGAGTATTTTGTCTTAATCTATAAGAACCAGGGTATCTTTTAAGTAATATGAACGTGGCCAAATGGCCACGTAGTAATCTGCCGTATACGTAGAATAATTGCTAAAGTTTTTCTTCGAAATAACATAAACAAACCAATTTTCCTGATTCACGCGTATATATGTGGTAAAATCTCATGTTAGTTGTTCCCTATGTTTTCAGACTCATTAATGTATGTCGGTGGAGGGGACATTATTCTTTTGGCCACCTAGTGAAAAATCTTTAAAGGATGCCCTGACAAGAACTGTTCAAAATGTCTACCTCCAGCTAGGACGCAAGAATCCAATCTTCTCCTCATTGACTGCTGAACTCTTTCAAAAACACTAGAGTCGTTTCTTATTGAGTTACACCCAGCAATTATCCGATTTCTTAACTCTTTCACATTTTCCACTGGGGTAGGATAAACTAATGACTTTAGATGGCCCCATAGGAAATAGTCCAAGGGGTTTAAGTCCTAGAATCGAGCAGGCCACCTCGACCAAATCCAGCGATCTCCGTATGTTACTGTTAAAAGCTCACGACCAAACACACTAAAATGCGCTGGTGCACCATAGTGCATAAACCACATTGCATTTCTTGTTGCCAATGGTACTTCCTCCAGAAACTGAGGTAGCGTTTGTTCAAAAAAGTTGCGACACACCTCACCGGTGTGTCGTCCTGGGAGAAATACCGGTCCAATTAACCATAATTTCAACGAGAACTGATATTGAAAACGATCTTCAAGTACCTCATGTGGATTTTCTTCAGCTCACGCATTTCTTGAGAAATTCGATTCATCGGTAAAGAGAATCAGTAGTTAAGGGATTTGAATCAATGTGTGCAAAGGCCATTGACAGAATGCAATCCGTGGAGGAGAATCAGCAGGAGAAAGGCCTGAACGCGTTGTCTGTGGTATGGGTACAACAAATAGTCACTTAGGATTTTCCAAACAGTCTCATTACTTACATTCAAAATATTTGCAATTTTTCGAGTAGGAGTACCTGGATCTTCGTCTATCATGTCCAGCACATTTTCTTCGTATTCTGCCGTTCTTACTGTCATTGACCTTTCCGGTCCCCCACTTCGTTTCAATGTGCCTGTTCCGTAAAGATGTTAATAAATACTTTGGAACATTACGGTCAGGAAATCGCTCAATGTACAACCGCCTAGCTTGTCCGTAATGAAATGCATGTCAGTCCGTCTATATCAGTACTTAAGAACTTCTTCCAGGGTCTTCGACCAAGCCTGACTAGGTAAAGAGCGATCATACATAAGGCAGGTTCAGTTTTGGTCATGGCTGTCCAGTGTCCAGCTTTCTTATAACCATTCTTTGCCGATTTTTTTCAGACCCGGCATCCCTTAGTGGCCTACCTAACCAAAAGCCTCTGTACCCCTCAACAACTTTTGACGCTCTGGAAAGCCCAGATTATTGCACGCACCTAGGAGTGAAGTCAATGTTTGTTCTTCCTCATGACAACTTGAACAAGGCATCCTCCTTTGCATCAATTGTTGTCATGGCAGTGTCCTCTCATGGTCTTCACTTTAGCTTATGCCTATGAGATCCTGTTGCTCTGCTTTCCAAACCTATTTCTCTTTGTATTCTACATTGTCGCTTAGAAGGTTAGGCCATTTGTCAGACTACCTATATAGGAAGGGTTTTCCAGACGTTTTGACTTGATAACAGTAATACTAGTTATATAATTTAGCAAAAATCGATTCGTATTCACAATTCTATTACCTATAATAACAAAATTAGCCAAATAGTAAAAACTACTGATGCATTTCTACTTGCAACTTTTTTCTGTAATTTTATCGACAATAAAACGTATAAACCTAACCACATTTTGTATGCAATAATATTGGTGCGTATGTAATGTATAAGAAACCGACTTGAATGACTGCTATTATTAGGGCATTCAAAATATAATAAACAACAATAAACCAGTTCTGTGAAATGATATGGGCGTCATAAATTTTAAGTACCGTACTCAGGTAAATAAAAATGCGGATAAACCAGGGTCCTTTTTGATTTTAGTCTGTCAACGTACACTGTTGAGTTCAGTTTGTTTTTTGAAAATGTTTCGTCCTTGGTGTTCTAGTGAGATTTGTGAAAGCAATAAAACTGAAGTAAATAACACAGTGCATTTATCAACAGATGCCAAACAGATTATAAAGAATGTGGAATTGACAATAATGTCGCGCGGAAATGTGTGCCCTAAAGAAGTTGTAAAGGAAACGGCTTTACTTACAAAAATATCCTTTACCACAGTTTGGAAAATTACACAAGGGCCAATTTTGGAACGCAGAAAAAGAAGTGGTATTGGAAAATCAAGAACGTTGGACTAAGGGGACGAGAAACGTATACGGCGGAAAATTTATAAAATGTATGAAGAGCAAAGTGTACCAACGTTGTACAATTTAATGAAAAGGCTGACAATAGATGAAACAGAAATTAAATGCTCAAGAACGCCATTGTGGAAGCGCCTTCAACACATGGGCTTTAAATTTAAAAAGATTAATAAAAAGCAGGTTTTGATGGAGTCCAAGCGTCTTCAAGAATGGCGGTGGGAATATCTGACAAAAGTAAATAAATACAGAACTGAAGGTAGGCCGATCATTTATTTAAGACGAAACGTGGTTTGACACCCACGACACCCTGTCAAGTGGTTGGGTCGATTCTAGCGGCAAATGTGTGACACGTGCCCCGTCAAACCATGGAAAAAGAATAACAATCTTACATGCTGGTTCTGAAGATGGGTGGGTGCCGAATGGTTGACCATCATGAAGACACAACAGCGGAGTTATTTAAAAATTGATTTGAAACTAAATTATTGCAGAACATTCCACCAAATAGTGTCATTGTTATGGATAACGCTAGTTATCATAGTAGACAATTAAACAAAGCTTCTTCTTCAGAAGACACTAAAGCCAAAATTCAAGAATATATGTTTAATAATGATATACATTTTCATGAAAACTATAGAAGGAAGACTTATTAGAAGTGCTTAGAAGTATGTCTATTCAAAAAGAATATTACTGCGATGAACTTGCGAAAAGCATGGGGCACATAGTATTGCTGCTACCTCCTTACCACTGTATATTTAACCATATTGAATAAATATGGCACCAACTTAAAGCTGGAATTCGTCGCAATAATATTTCACCCACACTTAATTCGAGTGTAATAACTCTAATTCATGATGAAACTAAAAAAAATTTCTGAGGTGAACTGGAAAAACTGCGTACGACATGTAAAGAAAGTAGAAGAAAGTTACATTTGTGTTAGGAATGCAACAGAAAGGTTAATTATTACTTTAGATGATGATAGCGATAGTGAAGTAGATTTAGTTGGGTAAATTATTAATTAATATAATAATTTAGCATTATAAGTGTAAGTGTAAGACCATAATTCTATTTTTATATTTTGAGTTTAATAAACTTAAACAAACATCAGTTTCATATGTATTTGCTGCTAAATTAAATATTTCAATACTATGTATTTTTTAAGAGTCATCTGGTCAGTTTCTTATATTTGTGAATACACTTTACTTTAAGTATGATCGAAGACGACAACCTTACTTATTAACTTGAGGATTTCGTATCGACAGGGCCTGCTGGCCCTTTCTTTATGCTGTGATTTAAAGAAAAACGACAAATATGTCACGTTGAAGCACGCGGAACGCCTCGACGACTTGATTTGAAGTCAATTTATCAAGTATGTAAACTCAAATAATTCAAAAACGGCTGAACTAAATGTTGACATGTTATATATTTTTGAAATCAGGGGAAAGAAATATTTCGTCCTATCGGAAAATAAATAGGGTGTTCCCACTTTGCGATGCACCTATGTTTTTTGACGTCTTCAACACTTTCAAGCGGGGTTCTATAAACTTGAGTTTTCAAGTGGTCACAAAGGAAAAAATCAAGAATCAAGTCGGTATATCTTGCTGTTCACTCTATTGTACCTGGTCAGCCAATCCATTTGCCAGGGAATCGTTGGTTAAGGTTAGTTTAGGTTAGTTACTGTAAAGCAAATTCGCTATAATGACGTTATTGGTTTCAATAACTGGTGTCCTGCTAACTACAAGAAAACTTGTTGTTGATGCATTCTGCATAGGCAGTTCATCTATCATAGTTCTACTTTTGGTTATGTGACAACTTGGGAATACATGGATGGTGTCCTTTCCTAGACATAAAATAAGAAAGGCCCCTCTCTACCCAACAATGTCGCTTAAAGCGAACTAGTTCCTATCAATAATAAAGAAATTGTTGATATATGAAAGTGTATGTCATATTATCACTGGTAAAAAGTAGAATTTTACTACCATCTCTCTAACTAGTAATGTGTAGTGGGGAAGAGCTCCATCTTGCTAAAAATGCAAATTTTCATTAAGTTCCAGGGTGCCGTTTTCATCTACTTGATTTTCCAAAGATTGTACATGTACAATAAGATGATCTATCACAATATTGGCCCAATAATTCCCGATAAACTCCTGGACTTTATCCCAATATTTACAATTGTGTTTGTTAACAAACCCATTCATAAAGAAAGTTGACTCGTCACTAACACTAAAGCAAATATTTTTGTATTAAGGTGCGGTCTTCGTCAGTCCTTTGACACATTTATTCACAAAATTCGATGCTTCTATCGTAATCTCTTTCGATTCAACTGTTCTTTAATTTTCTTTACAGGAAGTTTTCAAAGATGGTTTGCAAAGTTCTGTTATCTAATTACACTTCTATTCGTTCTGAGAATACTCACTATGCAACAACAGGTATTTAAAAGTGCTATAGATGTTAAATAACGTGTAATTGTGTTAAATATCTTACGTGAAGTGTGCAAACTAACTGAAATAAGTTTTTAAAATTCACCTAGTTTATTTATCATCTGCACTTGTTAACAACAGAACTATAATAAATCTTTTTGTCCTAATTTTTGTATATTAGAGATTAATCGGACTGCTTTCTATATTAAATTTAAATAATGTTCCCATAAACTTTTATATGAAAGTACAGTTTTATTCATAGATAATTCGTATACAAGACTTGTTAGTTTTAGTCATATTTTGGTGAAATCTTAAGAACTTTTACCACTGAAATTGAAGCAAAACACATTATAGTTTCTAAGATGCCCTTAGACTGATGATTAAGAATACCCCAAATTTTGCTATTCAATATTGAAAAATGCCCATATCCAAATCGCGTTTTTGTATAAATATCTAATTGATTTTTAACCAGCCAGAATTCGAGTTTATTTTTTAGGATCTTTTCATACGTTTTAAAGACACATGACGCCAGTATAAATAAATAAATGTTTATTTATCCAACGACATTTTTTACAATGTATAGATTTCGTCACTAATTAAATAACGATATAAGAATTAATAAAGCTACCGCTAATTTTGGTGTTCTGCGTGGCATACATATGGTGGGGCTAATTTGCTGTGGAAATCGTCAATCCATGGATTTTGGGTAGTAGCGTTGGTCTCATGAACTATTTCAATAAATACCGTAATATACAGAGTGTTTCAGAAGTACGGTTCATTTTTTTTGTATAATTATTAAAAAGAAATAATAATTTTATTTTTAATTTAAATGTTTTAATTAACTTTGAAATACATTTACAGGTATTTTTTTTTGTCCGCAATAAAGTGGTTTTTATTTTTTCTCTCGAAAACGTAGCAAGATACGAAAACAATTCAAGTAGTAAAAAAGTTACACTAGTTGTGCTGGTGTTATTAGTTGGTAAATTCGAAAAAAAAATATCGAAATTAGAAAAAAGTCAGTGGCGTACATTTCTTTGTCAATAATATTCGTTAAGGTCCCCCCCGGGACGTCACTGGACTTAATAAATTTAATCTAGTTAAAGCTAAATAGGCCTCTTATAATAAGGAATTACGGCACCAAATTTCAATAAAATCGAAAAAAGGATATTTAAAAAAATTATCAAAAACCGTTTTTTTTTTTAACTTTAATACCCTGTATATCAAAAACTTCGAATTCTCTTAGAATATCATATGATATAGATTTTATTCCTTTTCGCGTAAAAAATGTCTTCCATGATTGATCCCAGTTCTTATTTGAGACATGTATCCATTGAATACTAAAAAAGCTCCGGGTTTTGATGGTTTAAGGAATGCGGCGTTGCGAAACCTACCAGACCTAGCTTTGGGGAATATAGCAAACATATCCCGGGCTATAATCGAAGAAGGTCATTTTTCGCGCTCCTGGGAGCACGCCAAAGCCACCTTAATACATAAAAAGGGCAAGTACCCGACGCGCGGCGGCGCCATTGAGTTAGAGTCCGTCTATCTATCTTACAAACTGATTATAAATGCTAATCCCTAATGCCGATAAGACCCAGCGGATAATCGAATGAAAGCAGGGACGCACTCGTTGCTGATAGAATGAAAGGTTGAGCTGCTTTAAGATAATAATTTAATATATATAAAAGCGTGGACAAAAATATTTCTTTTTATCTACCTGTATGCAACAAAAGTGTCGTACTGATTTTTTATGTTAGAAAGAAAACGCAAAAACATATTTTAAATGTAATTTAATAATAATATAACAGTATATAAGATACAATCATAGACGTAACTAGGGGGGGGGGCTAGGGGGGGCTTAGCCCCCTCTAAATTTCTATTAGCCCTTCCTAAAATTGATTAATGTTCAAAATTCAGAGTAAAATGTAGGTTCATGCGTTAGGTGCGCAAATGATTTGGAAAAAGAACGGTTTTTAACAGTCATATTTTTCAAATGCGAGAGACGCTAGTTCCATATCTGAAATTATCATTAATTTACTGAAGAAGTATAACATTAAAAACTTGCATTTAGTCGGTCAGTCGTACGATGGCGCAGCGGTGATGTCCGGAAAGACGGCAGGTGTACAGTTAAAAACTAGAGAAAAATTTCCAATTGCGATATACACCCACTGTATGGCACATCGTTTGAATTTAGCAATAGTCCATGCATGTAATGACATTCAGGGTGTTAGAACATTTTTCAATGCGCTGGAGTCACTTTATGGCCATTTTTTTATTCCCTCCATACACCAGCAGTTACAAGATATACAGAAGGAACTAAATATATTACCGCGGGAATCAAACCAATTAAGCGATACAAGATGGTCATGTCGTGCACGAAGTTGTAGTGCTATTAAAAGTGTACCTATATGATGCATTATACAAGTGCTTATTAAGGGAATCATTAGAACAATGACAGCAATGCAGTCACTGCCACAGGAATCTTATCTAATATTAGACAACCATCCTTTATTATATCTCTTCATATTCTGTATGAGATTCTCAGTAATTTGCAAGTTCTGTCCAGTAACCTAGAAGAAAAAGAAGCCAGTTTGGGAAAAGCAGCTACTCTTGTTAACACAGTTGTTGATTAATTGGAAAAAAAAAACGGAACGACGATAGCTTCAATAAATTGTTTGAAGAAGTTGCAACTTTTGCAGAGGCCAATGATATATCTTTAGACTCGCCATCTAGATCGTCAAAATGAAAAAAAAAAAAAGTTCCCGGATCTCTTTCGTCATTCGTTATTGTATCTACAATTGGTTTAGAGGAAGGCTCGGATTTTGAACTGACAACAGAAGAATATTGGCAAGTAAATTTATACTACAGACTTTTAGATGCCGTGATCGGATTCCTTAAAAAGAGATTTTCATCTGAAAGCCTACAACTTGCTTTATCCATAGATAAATTCATGAAATTGGATTTCGAAGGATCTCAAGTTTTTATAAATCATTATGCAGGTTCGTTTTCTGTAAAAATACCTAGTTTAAAGGCCGAAATGATTGTGTTAAAAAATTTGATAGAACAAAAAGCAGAATCGGTTGGTATGTCAAGTATGAAAAAGTATATATCTACATCACTAATAACATTTTCAAAGATTGCAAAGTTGTTTCAAGTGGCAATAATTTTACCAGTTTCTTCAGATATTTTTCGGCCATGCGAAGAATTCTTAACTGGCTAAGGATTAAAATGGGACAAGAGAGGTTCAGCTGCTTATCTTTGATTTACATTGAAAGGGATATTCCTGTGGATCTAGATGAAATATTTAATATTTTTTTAACGCAAAACACGATTTCTTCAGTTAGAGTAATATTTATTTCCACTTGCAAAAAATGTTCTAATTAAATATTAGAAGAAAACTTTAATGTGCTATGCTTTAATGTTTAGAAAATAAACCTTCGTGTATTTAGCAAAACTGTTTTTCAGTAATCGTGAATCACAAAATATCAGACACTCCCAACATTTTTTTCTCTTGTTTGGGCTCGGCAAGCTCTGCTTTTTCATAACGATTTTTTTCGGTATCCGGGACAAAGTGGAGGGATGAAAGAAAAAGAATGTTCTTTGGTGCTGTCGGGACAAACTATTGATAAATGTTTATTTTTAAGAAAACTGTCAAGGATTTTTTTAATTTAATCAAGGATGATGAAAAATATTCAATACATTATTTTTTTTAAGGCTGAAAACGAACGTTTTTGGGCGTGGCACCCGAAAAATTTTTCGCCTTCGGCGGCGCCTGTGGCATGCCTTAATTCATTCACTTCATGCGTGCCTTCAATTAGCCCCCCCTTACACTACTACCCAGTTACATCTATGGATACAATACAATTAAAATTATAACATATATAGGACGGTTATTAATTAAAACAAAATATACATATACCTACCAAAAAGTACCGTGTCAGAAAAATAATTATTACATTTTAACCCAAGTCAGTTTCACTGTCACCGTCGTCATCCAAGTTCACAATAATTCTTTCTCTGGGCAACAGATCTATATTTACGTATGATTTTTCTACTTTTTGAACATGCGCTACACAATTTTCCCAGCATTTGTTTGGATTATTTTGCATCTCTGACTGTACTAAAGCTGTCACAGAAGAACTTAAGGTTGGCGAAACATTATTCCTCCTTACCGATGCTTTCAGCTGGTGCCATATATGTTCAACTGGGTTGAACATGCAATGATAAGGAGGAAGTCTTAACACGATATGACCCATTTCTGCCGCAGTGTCACAATAATTGCTATTTTATTGAAAATGATTTTAAAATGTCGAGCAATTGCTTTTTTGTGTAAGTTTCCTCAAAATACATATAATTTTCCATCATATAGTCCTGGATGATAACTTTTGTGTCATTGGAACACGGAACTTTATTTAACCTACGACTGTGGTAGCCCGCATTATCCATCACTATCACACTATTTGGTGGTATATTTGGTAATAATTTGTTTTTAAACCAGTCTTCAAATAGTTCTGCCGTAGTATCATCGTGATAATCAACAAGAGAGTCCTTTATATTTTTGGCTGATAAGGCCAAAGCGTTTGGTATAAATCCGTTTGTTGTCCCAGCATGAATTATTGTTATACGTTTACCTTTATTTGATGGAGCTTTGATTCTGCATTGACCCGATAAATCTACCCAACCTTATCTGGAACTTCGTGTGTGTCATACCACGTCTTGTCAAAATAAATAAAATACCTCCTATCCTGTCTATATCCATGGACTGCAATTAGGTATTCCATCCTCCATCTTTGTAACCGGGCCGATTCCATAATTACTTGTCGTTTGTTAATTTTTTTCATTTTAAAACCGTTTCTTAATATGCATTTCCTTAGAGTCCCACGACAACACTATATTCCTGTATCATCTTTTTTTACTCTTTGCAGTAGGGTTTTTAAAGTGGGGATCATTTGTTCCCTGTACATGGCATATATTTTTCTACGAATTATATCGACATCGCGTCCAGTTTTTTAAAAGTAAAAGAGTATTTCCTCTTTCTTCTCTCTACCATAGGTTTATTTACAACAAACCACACTGTGCTCACTGATCTGCGTGTTAAAGCTGCCGTTTTCTTCATTGCACCAAATTTTGAAAAACCACGTTCAAGAAGGGTGGTGTAAACGTCGAAGATTATTTTTTTTGTGTCAACTGATAAAATATCACGCTTTAATTGGTTTTTATCACGACCCGTAGATCCACTTGGCGTACTGGTTTCTTCCCACAAACGAAACATTCTTAGATATTAAGTTTAATTGGCAACAAATAACTTCTTGTCTAAACCAATACAAACATCAAAGTGAATTTTAAAACAAAAAAATCAGCATATTTAAATAACTAAAATAAACCTATTTTATTTTACCCTAATTATTTTAAGAGGATTACGGAGAAAATATGATAATTTAATAGTCTTTAAATAGATCCGTACCTGGAGTCCCCAGATCAGGTGGCCGAACTTTACACCTGACACAATAGGTTATTATGACGGTAAGGGATTAGCATTTATAATGAATTTGTAAGATAGATAGACGGACTTTACAAACCGATTAGTCTGTTATCCAGCCTAGGGAAAATTGCCGAGAAAATAATTTTAAGTCGTCTAAATGACTTTGTATTTGCACGCAACGTTTTGCCTAACGAGCAGTCCGGTTTTCGGGCCGAACATTGCACAGTTATACAGGGTGGTCCTTAAGTACGTTCAAGTATTTTAGAGGGTGGTTTCCTAGGACCTTCTAAGAAAAAAACTTCTATAAACCTATGTCCGCAAATGCCCCAATTTTAAGATACAGAATGTTATAAAAAAAGTGATTAAAGTGATACCTGAACTAAAACTACATAAAAAATGTATCTTCTCTTTTTGATAGGATGAGCTGTTTTTGAGAAAAAAATAAAATTATGTTTTATTTCACGCAGCTCCGCCATTTATAGCATTTACATTTTCTTAAATTTTTAAAGTACTGCTAGGTTGCTTTCTCTATCTATTGTTCAATTACTGAAATACATTAAAAGTTTTTATAAACATACAATCAACGCCAATACGTTGTATTGTAACATTTTCCTAATATAAACTATTCTTAAAACTTAAAAAGTATTAAAGAGACGAAATATCGAAAAAGGAAAAATTAAATACACTGAATCATGTTCTCATAAAAGTTAAAGGAACGGCTGAAAGTAACCACCGTTTGCAATAATGCATACTTCTAATCTTCTTTCCATAGAGTCACGGACACGTAGAAACATACCAGGGGTATGGCGAATTATTTCACATAATATGAAAAATACGATTTCTTAAATGATCAATGTTCTCAATTGGTGTAGAGTAAACTTACGTTTCTAAATGTCCCCATAAGAAATAATCTAAGAGATTCAATTCTTGCGACCTAGGTGATTGGTTCCGCAGCTCCACGATCAATCCAGATTTTCATACACCCTATCCAATAACTCTCGAGCAATCAAGCTAAAATGAGTTGGAGCCATAGACCTCGTAACTATTAGACCGAACAATAACAAATAAACATGTTGTCATCATTGTATTCCAGTGTAAAGTAAATCAACATTCAAGCTGCTCCCCTCCACTTGGTTTGCTAGACTTACGCCACAGAAAACGTAGTTTTCTGTGGCGTAAGTCTAGCAAAGAATTCTTATGGGGACATTTAGAAACGTAAGTTTTCTCTACACCAATTGAGAACATTGATCATTTAAGAAATCGTATTTTTCATATGTGAAATAATTCGCCATACCCCTGGTGTGTTTCCACGTGTCCGTGATTCTATGGAAAGAAGTATGCATTATTGCAAACGGTGGTTACTTTTAGCAGTTCCTTTAACTTTTATAAGAACATGATTCAGTGTATTTAATTTTTCCTTTTTCGATATTTCGTCTCTTTAATACTTTTTAAGTTTTAAGAATAGTTTATATTAGGAAAATGTTACAATACAACGTATTGGCGTTGATTGTATGTTTATAAAAACTTTTAATGTATTTCAGTCATTGAACAATAGATAGAGAAAGCAACCTAGCAGTACTTCAAAAATTTAAGAAAATGTAAATGCTATAAATGGCGGAGCTGCGTGAAATAAAACATAATTTTATTTTTTTCTCAAAAACAGCTCATCCTATCAACAACATTCTGTATCTTAAAATTGGGGCATTTGCGGACATAGGTTAATGGAAGTTTTTTTCTTAGAAGGTCCTAGGAAACCACCCTCTAAAATACTTGAACGTACTTAAGGACCAACCTGTATAACTGTGCAATGTTCGGCCCGAAAACCGGACTGCTCGTTAGGCAAAACGTTGCGTGCAAATACAAAGTCATTTAGACGACTTAAAATTATTTTCTCGGCAATTTTCCCTAGGCTGGATAACAGACTAATCGGTTTGTAAAGTCCGTCTATCTATCTTACAAATTCATTATAAATGCTAATCCCTTACCGTCATAATAACCTATTGTGTGAGGTGTAAAATTCGGCCACCTGATCTGGGGACTCCAGGTACGGATCTATTTAAAGACTATTTTATTATTATATTTTCTCAGTAATCCTCTTAAAATAATTAGGGTAAAATAAAATAAGTTTATTTATTTAAATATGCTGATTTTTTCGATTTAAAATTCACTTCGATGTTTGTATTGGTTTAGACAAGAAGTTATTTGTTGCCAATTAAACGTAATGTCTAAGAATGTTTGGTCCGTGGGAAGAAACCAGTACGCCAAGTGGATCTACGGGTCGTGAGAAAAACCAATTAAAGCGTTGACACAAAAAAAAAATCTTCGACGTTTACACCACCCTTCTTGAACGTGGTTTTTCAAAATTTGGTGCAGTGAAGGAGACGGCAGCTTTGGCACGCAGATCAGTGAGCACAGTGTGGTTTGTTGTAAATAAACCTATAGAGGCGAGAAGAAAGAGGAAAGACTTTTTTACTTTTAAGAAACTGGACGCGACGGATGTCGATATAATTGCTAGACTTACGCCACAGAAAACGTAGTTTTCGGGCTTACTCTGTTAAAAGTATTAACTTCTATGATTTACTAGAATAACATGATGTGGGAGATATATAACATTGCCTAAAACTTTGTAAAAAATCTGTAGTATGGAAGCGCAGCAAAAAAGAATCCGCCCAGATCCTATCATTTTCGTGGCCATCCGCATCGACTCGGCAATACTCGGATTTGTGACAGCGTTTTTCTGTGGGGTTTCCTGGAGTTTTGTCAACCCAACCTTTATTGTTCTGTGGTTTTGTCGCATGCATATGTAAATCAAGGGCGGTTTTACGGGGGGGGGGGGTAATAGGGTAATTACCCCCCCCCCCCATGAATTTAGAATTTTAAGCATCATCATTGAAAAAAGGGCGTGGCACCCAAAAATTTTTCGCCTGCGGCGCTATTTTTTCCCTGACCCCCCCTCCCAAACTTATTTTCTGGTTACTTTTTTAAAAAAAAAATTTGGATTTCAAATTACGCCCCCCATGTTGAAAAGCTAAAACCGCCCTTAATGTAAATTCAGAGTAATCCACACTCCCGACCCCACCTAGCTCCTCACGGCGTCTCGCCACCAAACGATTTTGGCATCACAATTTTATAGCATTTATGAATGGCTTGTCGGATCTATAGTTACGATGCCTATGGTTGGAGCCCCGTCGTCCATAAACCATAATTGATTTCTAACCATGATCGAAACATCTTCAAGTAATATAGGTAGTTCATGTTCGACAAAATAGCGATACGTATTTCCGTCGAGTCTTGGAGGATGAAAAAAGGACCCTATTAGAAAGTCCCCAATAATACCTGAACTAAAAGTACATAAACAATGTGATGCTGGTGGTAAACTTCTATTACAGCATTAGGATTGTCTTCAGCCCATAGATGATTGTTATGAAAATTTTGAAGGCCAGTAAAACGAATCAAGTTTAAAAACTCAGAATTTTCAACTGCTTTTTAAAGCATCCATGGTAAGAATTTACTCGTTTGGGAAAATCATCAGGTAATAATACTTGTAACCTCTGAATGTGGTATGGGTACAATTGTAGATCTTTTAAAATTAAAATTAAAACCGTTTGGTGACTTACGTGAAGTGTGTTACCAATTATTCTGATACTTGACTCTGGATACGAATGGTTATTTCCCTTGGCACAGCGTTCTCTAGCTCAGGAGTTCTCACTGTCCTAGGTTTTCCAGGAATATCGGCATATTTTTCAAAACTTCTCGTGTCTTGAAGGCATTGATAAATATTTGAAAATGGTGTCGACGAGGGTATTTATCCTCATATATATGACGCGTCCTCTACATAACCATTAGCCAAGCCATATGCATGTCTGCCATTTCCATATTTGTATATCCATTTTTTTTTAAGAAATTTTAATTCAGAATATTTAGAAATACTGTAAAATAAAAAAACATTTAAACGCAGCTATAAACTGCCAAAAATCAATTACGTTTTAGTAACTAAAACTTTGTTTGTTTTAAAGTGATAAAATTTATAGCTTTCTTAATTAATGAAAGACAAATCTTTAAATTAACTAAGGAAAGTTTTTACTGTCTGACTAATCATTTAAACTAGGGCGGTAATAAATATTTCTTAACAGCTTTATAAAAACTTTTAATGTACTTCAGGCATTAAACAAAAGATAGAAAAACCAAATAAGTCCTAGCAGTACCTACTATAGATACATTTTTATGTATTTTTTGTTATTAGTATCTAAGAAATTCAAAAATAAAGAAAAACAGTGACGTAACATCGATTTCCTATAAAACCCCAACCTGCTTACCCGTAGCTACGCCCATGGCAAAATTAAAAAGTTTTAGATAGTCCTCCAGTCACTTTTTAGTTTTAACAATTTTTAAAAAATTAGTATTTAAAGGTTTTTAGAATATTATCACAATCGCTTTTTTTTAAGAATTTTAACACCCTGTATCTTAGAATTGGGCATTTGCGGACATAGGTTTAAAGGAACTTTTTGTCTTAGAATGTTCTAGGGCACCGCCCCCTAAAATTCTTCCCTGTATAGGCAAACGACTCGTTTAACATCTAACATTGTAAAAGGCTTTAACCACGAGAGCGCACAGCGGTTTTCTTTGACGTAAGTAAAGCTTTCGATAAGGTATGGCATAACGGTATGTTACTAAAGTTGATAAGGCTCGGAACTCCGAACTTTCTTTGATTAAACACATCAGGGCGGGATTACCGCAAGACTCACCTCTCCCTCTGATGTTGTATATCATTTATACTCAGAGATATTCCGCGAGATAAATTTATGCAGCTCTATCTTTCCGCTGACGATATAGCCAATTACTTCGACTGCCAAATCACCACGCATTGTTGTCAGGCGGATGCAGCGTCACGTAATCGCTTTCGACTTGGAAAATTCGTCTGAATCCCGCTAAGACGAGGGCCATATGTTTCAGCAGAGTCCAAGTTAACTGGTGCCAGGAAGTGAAGTACCTACCCGGGACTTATCCTTGAACAAAGACTAAACTGGAGGCTCGATTCAATAAACAGAGTGAAGCTTGCATTGCGACAGTTAGGCTTTATCTACCCCCTGCTTCACAGGCGGAGTAGACTTGCAAATAGGATGAAGGTTAACCTCTACAAAGTACTGATCAGGCCGGTTCTCACCTTTGGTGCACCCTCGTGGTGCAACATAAGTAGAGCGGAACTGAATAAGTTCCAGGTAATTCTGAATAATGTCCCCAGGTACACTATGAATCGCGTAATACACCAGGACTTCCGCATACCAACTATTAGTGTTAATGCGTTCTTTTTAAAAAGCATTACGTATTACGGACGTATGGACGTTTCGACAAACCCACTTTCACAAATGCGAGAGCAAGACAAAATGAGACCTACAAACTACCTAAAGACTACCCGTCTGTCAATAGTAGAGAAACAGTAACACCTTCTAAGATATCGAAAAAAGGCGCCAAGAATATGCAACCCAAGAATTTGAAATCAAAACACACATCGCGGCACACTCATTAAAGGCAAGAGCCGATACCAATACTTTTTAAGCGAAAATACCTAACAAGTACTCGAAAAACAAAAAGATGTTAAAGGGATGCCTTTACGTAAAACCCCATTCCTGAACCAATGTATATTCAATGCACTTTTACTATACTAATATGTGGGCCGCTTAAAAGCAAAAATGCAAATTGTTTTTTTTGCACCAAAACTCTCATTGTCAAGTTCACTATCAAGAAAAGAGGTCAAAAGCGGCATTAATTTCGCATTAAACGAATCTGCTAGTCGGTGAATAAGTATATTAATTATTTTAAAAGATAAGACACACAGTGTGTCTCTCTGGAAACTGCTAATATTCTCGACGAAGAAAAAACGGTCATAGAAAATGTTGGGGTCAGCAATATATAAGTTTTTTCTATTAGAAATGGTTGCCACCGTCACAATACCGTTAGATTTTTTTGCCAAAGCACTTAGAAACATAATAGAATAATTTAATTGATATATATATATATATACAGGGTGCTGATAAAGTCTGGAATAATCGATTTTTCTTGAAAACGCAAAAGTTTTTCGAAAAACGCTCGGACCCGTCGATTTTATTTTATTCTTTAAAATTTTTTGACGTTCTTCAATATTATACCGGATGCGCCAAGAACGCTAGGCAAGTGTCAACTTCACTTTTTCAAATAGAATACCCCTTTTTTTCTCTAATAATCAGATTCCTCTCTAAACTCTAGACAAGTTTCATATAACATGTTGTATGGCTAAAGTCAACAGGAATTGAAATACAGTATATACAATATAAATAATACTTTCCAGGTATTTTTCATGTTGTGTATAGTCATCAGTTGTACAATATTTAAAACTAATCCCAGGTATATATTCTTCTGCAAATTCGAAAAGTTGTTCAGGGGTCAAATTTGTTCCTCGTATGGTCTCTGGAGTGGCCAGCCTTTTTACAGTACCCCCCAAACCGTCACAGACAGGAATAAATTAATAAAATTGACACGAATTTAAACATAATTTTTATGAAAATATCTACTTAAATAGTAGATAAATTATAAAAAAAAATTCTTAAGAACTATCTACCTACATATTACGCGAATTTACAAATGCAGATGTAATGTTCAAATGTTTAAAAACCTTTAAGACAACCAACAAAACAAACTATGTTCTCTATAGGCATTAAATTTTTAGGGGTAAGCTGACGTCCTGGCCTTTTAGTCCAATCCCAGCATATCATACCATGTAATACTTTGTAAGTATATTATTATTTTATAAAATGGACTAATAAACGTCTTATTATTATTATTATTATTATTATTATTATTATATTTCACCCCTCTTGTTGGGGGTCGTGTTTCGTGTTACACAAAAAGCGAACGGGCCGGAAAGTGTCTCATTTAAATAAAAAATATGTATGTATTTGGTGGATTCTTAAAGAAACCTCTGAGAAATAATCATTTTTGTTTTTGGGGACACACTATTACAGAAATGCATATGTTTTCCTAAGCAAGGTGTTTTTAATTTTTTTTTTGAGATGGAAGCCATCATTTCTCCATCCTAGAATTTGGTACATATCTTAGAAAGACAGTGAGGAAAAAAATATTTTTTTTTGGAAAAAATCAAAACGATGTATTTGAGGTTTTTCAAAAAAAAAATTTTTTTCAAAGATTAAAAATAAAATTGTTAAAATAAAGTATGTCGCGTGTGATCTTTAGAAAGGTCTTAGAAATGCCTTTAAAATAAGCTATCATTCATTTATGTAGTGGAAATAGTTTTCAAGATATTGGTATTTTTGTAAGTACCTGCAGAAGCAAAATTGGTCAATTTTGCGATTTTCAAAAATCAATAAAACAAAAACCACTTAAAAATGAAAAAATATGAAATTTGGATTTTTCAGTTTTTAGATGGATAGAATAAGTGTACTGAGAATCATCAATATCGGAGATGGTCAAAACAGAAAGCACCTTTTTTTTTGGTTGATTTGATATGGTTTGACCCTGCAGACTTTATTAACATCGCAAAGTTAAAGTCAAAATCAAAATATCAATGTATACCAGTAAATTATTCAAATCGGTACAAAAATAAGAAAGTTACTGAACATTGAATTGGCCAAAGTTTCTTTTGTCAAGGAGTGTATAAAGAATTGGAAATTAAAAACATTTATTCTATACAGGAAATTCACAATCGTATTTCCAACGATTTTAAGAACTAAATTCGCACAAAATTACGATTGCCTAATTTTCAATTTTTATTTCAGCAAAGAGAATCGCAAAAATTAATTTTTGTTTATTTTTATTATTATTCATCCACAGACAAGTGACGAAAATCGAATAACAAAAAAATTGAACATGTTATCTTAAATGGAAAAACTTGTCGCTGTTAAATTACAATATCTTTCCTAAAAATGACATTTAAATCTTTTCTTAAGAGTCTAGTTTTTAATTGATAATTTTATATTAATTCCCAGGGAAGATACTGCACTATTATTTACAACATACTACGCTCAAGACATTTTGTCAGCGAGTATAAAAACTTTCTTTTCCAAAACATTATTAGGTATGCAGTTTTAAATATACAATTACAATAAAGCTTGAACTTTCTTACAACTAAAATATTCCGAAAAAACTTACGAAATATAGATAATATTCCAAACTGTCGCACAAAACAAACACACTCAACAGGAAAAAAAAGCGATGATAACTTAGGGAAAGATGTATACCTATCTCACACCGCGACCAGATTCAAAGAAGTGTACCACCTAGAGAAAGCCGGAAGATTCGAACCATAGAAGTTCTAGCAAATCTATCGACACATGCATTGGTGAATGCATGCTACTTTTATATAACGTTGATACAGTGTAAGGTAAAAGTCCCTACTCCCTTGCGTGATTTTTAGATTGCTAGCTAAGGGTTATGAGTTTATGCACAAGTCAACAAAAGTACTGGTCCCACGATGAAAAGAAATCAAGGTATTCTTAATTGGTTATTGTATTAAAATAACATTGTTAATTTATTGCACTGCAAAACTGAATTTTTAGATTGCGATTGCAAGGCAAAGAGACCTCGCATGCAAGATTATGTAGCGTTAAAAAATCTAGTTTCAGGTTAGATTTGAGTCCAACCAATATTTAATTTTATGTAGGTCTAACTGTGTTTTCCTGACTGCATCATCTCACGAATTTCTAGTGACCAGCAGCGCAGTGTCATCTGCAAAACATACTATTCACTATTCTGCCACTCATGTTAATATTTAACAAGCGCTGTTTTTTTTTTTTAATGATAAGGCACAGCACTACAGGATAAATCCTTTATGGCGCTCTAGGAGCGGCGCATGTGCGCAGGAAACGATTCACGTTGGTCTTGAATCTTTGGAGATTATACTCGTTGGGGAACACGATCTCAGGGAGGTCGTTCCAGAGTGATGACGTTCTCCACATGAAAGAATTTTGAAACAGTGTCGTTCGAGGGACACTAAGCTGAACCACGTACCGGTGTGCTGCAGTGGCTCGTCGTGTATTTCTACCATGCACCGCTCTGGGTGGAATCAAGCGGGCAACCTCAGTTGAACACTTGCCATGAAAATATTTGTAAAATAGACTCAAGTCGCCAACATACCTTCGATGTTCAAGGCTTTCCAGGTTGTTTGTCAGACTATGGTCACCGATCAAGCGAATGGCTCTTCTTTGAATGGAATGAACATAGAGGGTGCTTCAGAACTATGTTACGTAACTTAAGGGGGTGATTCCTTATGATATTCTAAGAGAAAAAGTTCATATGAACATGTGTCCGGAGTTGCCCCGTTTTTGATATACAAAGTGAAATTTTATAATATCTTTTAAATATCCTTTTCCCTATCTTATTAAAATTTGGAACCGTTATTCATAATGATAAGGGGCTTAATTAGCCCTATCTAGATCAAATTTATTAAGTCCGGTGGCGTCCCGAGGAGCACTTTAACCAATATTATTGACAAAAAAATGTACAGGGTGTTGCACTATAAATGGAAACTTTAACTTTTTTTTCCGATAATATTAGAAAAAATGGTAAATACGAAAGTTCTAGGGTACAACGTAAAATTTTTTATGAAATAGTTTAAATATATATAGGGTGTTGCAGAAAGACGTAGCAATCAAAAATATAGTTTCTTCTTATGGATTACCCTGTATATAATACTCTTAAATGATAGGGCTGGTCTTCCTGATAAAAATGATATATAATTTGTTATACTTATTATTATGTTAAAGTCAAAAAACGCATATTTAAATTGTACTTGTAGTAGGCCATGGATTAATTGTACTTGTAGCAGGCCATGGATTAAGCATGGCGCTTTCAATTATTATTTGGATATTATGTTTGACAACTTGTCAGAATTATCTGATTATAATAGTAAACGTTTTAAAATGATTTATACAGTGCAAGAAAAATTTGAAATATCGTGTTTATACATTAATAATAATAAGAATAGACATGATGCCAGACGAGAATATAAATGATTCTACATGACAACGGACGCGCGCCAGCTTTAAATACATTTAAGCGTGTATATGAACTACTAAGAAATACTAACGCTTTAAATAGAAGTAACAGGACTGTTACTATAAATGAAGATGAAGAATTAAAAGTCCTTTTATATTTTCAAGGTATGTTTATTTATCGATATATTATATAAAAATAAATCGTAAATGCACAACTATCAATAATAATGCTGCATTATTAATTCTAGAGTATCCTGCTAATTCAATAAGAGATGGTGCCAAATGAGTTGGTTTAATCTAAATTTTAAACTTAAACCTCTTATCTTCCATTGGCATAGAAATCAGAAACAGAAATTCTACAAAACCCAAGTACGACGTGGTAAAAACTACTACGTATTAAGTTATAAAATGCAAATTTCTCAAAAATCGTCAGAAGAATCGAGTCTTATCAAGAGTACCTTTTTTGTAGCAAACTTTTTTGTGCCCAAACCCTTCTTGTTCCGTTAGCATAGAAATCTGAAACAAGCAATTAATAAAAAACCCAGGTTCTACGCCCACGGACTTATATTAATCAGAATTGTGACATGGGTTTTTTTGTCCCATAAAGCTATGCCAACGTTCCAAATTTCGGCAAAATAGTATGAGCAGTTTTTGAATTAATCTAGAAAAACGATTTAAAAATTGTCACTTCAGCGCCGTCTAGCGCCATCTAGCGCCCAAACTAAGCAAATTTGTACTAAGGTAAGTTTACTTAAATCGGCTAATTTTGGTCTGAAGAATATGTGGTAGGTTTTTTTATTTATTTATTTATTTATTTAAACACTACAATACACTACAGAACAAAGTTCCAAATGGTACATTCTAAAAAAAAAAAAAAAAAAGAGTAAACAAGAACTAACAGTACTTACTTAAAAAATGAGTTAAACAAAAAAAAAAAAACAATTCACACAATTAACAATAATTCAGAGAATCATAAATATAGTCTTCCTTTTTTTTGCCTCATGGGCCTAGCAGTAAGTAAAACCCCCACCAAGTATTCCAAATCCCTCAAACGGCCCTATCGTCAATAAAATGTCCAATTTTGTTTTTAAAAGAAAGCGTGGAACTATTGATATTAAAATCCCGTGGCACAAACAGGTTAAAATTGCCCATTATACGATTTGCAGGGCTATTCCTTCCGATGTCAGTACGGCTCTGATTCACAGAAAACAAATCGGCCTGTCTCGTCAAACGACATGGTACTCTAAAGTTAAGCAAAAACAAAAGTTCCGAGCAGTCCATCAAGTTGTTTAAGATTTTATGGCCGAATAACAGGGTGAGCCTTATTCTGCGTATCTCCAGGCTATCCAACCCTACAATGCTTAAGCGATCCCTATAAGATAGCGTAGAACGATCAATCCCCAGTCTATGCAACAGAAAGTTCATGAACCTCGATTGCACCCGCTCAATCCGTTTAATGTGGACCTGATATAGAGGAGCCCAGACCACACAACAATATTCTAGATAACTTCGAACCAAGGCATAGTATATTCTCTTTAAAGTCTCGACATTTTTAAACTGCCAGCATTGTCTCATGACAAAACCAGCCATCTTGAAGGCCTTTGCAATTATGTTATCAATGTGGCTGTTAAATCGTAGACTGCTATCAAATACAATACCCAAGTCATTAATCAGTTCAACTCTGTGAATTAGTGCTCCATTGATCCGATAAACAACATTCAGAGGTTGCCTCTTTCTTGAAAACGATATTACTTTGCACTTTTCGCTGTTTAGGGTCATGCTATTATTGAGACACCAATCATACAGTCTTGAGACTTCACTCTGTAAAAGGGCACAGTCGTTTTCATTCTCAATATGACGAAATATTTTCAAATCATCAGCAAAAAACAAATGATGGCACTGTTTGAAAACAAAGGATAGGTCATTAATGAAAATCAAAAATAATACAGGACCGAGGTGAGATCCCTGAGGGACACCGGAATGTGCAGTAATCTCCTTGGACAAAGTATGGTTAAATTTAACATATTGGATTCGATTGTGGAGATAGCTATCAAGCCAGGAAAGTAAAGGACCACCAATACCATAGAAACTCAATTTTTGCAGCAAAATATTATGATCAACTCGGTCGAAGGCCTTTTACAGACACCCTGTAGGTATTTTTTTTTGTATATGCAATAAAGTGGTTTTTATTTAGGAATAAACGAAAACAACTCAGGGAACAAAAAAGTTATTAGTTGATAAATCCGAAAAAAAATATCAAAAGTTAGAGAGGTCAGTGGCGTAAATTTTTTTGTCAATAATATTCGTTAAGGTGTTCCTTGGACGCCACTGGACTTAATAAATTTATTCAAGGTAGCCCTAATTAAGCCCCTGATTATTATGAATAAAGGTATCAAATTTCAATAAAATCGGGAAAACTTTAACACCTGTGTGTCAAAAACGGGGCAAGTCCGGACACATATTCATATGAACTCTTTCTCTTAGAATATCAAAAGAAATCAGTGAAATCACACTCTTAAGTTACGTACCGTATTTCTGAAACACCCTATAGATTGAGAACAGAATTGGAGCCAATACTGTACCTTGTGGTACTCCCACCTCTACGCTCTGGAAATCGCTATATTCATTATTTCTTTGCTCTCTGTACTCTATGTTTCAGGTATGAATCAAATAGATGATGGACCCAGTGGCATGCCCACCGGGGGGGGGGGGGAGGCGGGGAATATTTACAGTATCGTTTTTTATTCCCTTTCTGGTCTTTTTGTTGCCAACCCCCCCCCCCCCCCCCCCCCCCCCCCCGACCTATTCCTGGCTGCGGCACAGTATGCACCACCACCCCTCTTACTCCAATACTTCTTAGGCGTTCCAGTAGTATTGGAGGTGCTACTGTGTCAAATGATTTCTTAAGATCCAGAAATGTAACCATCTTTATATATGCCGTCCGTAATAAAGAGATTTACTTCTTGTAAAGCATTGTCTGTACTCACTTGGGGCTTAAACCCATACTGGTGCGAAGAGATGAATAATGTAGCTATTACATTATTATTCTTAAATATTAAGCAAATAAAAGACCTAGGACAATTAAAGCAATTTACTGTAATTTGTGCCAAATAATTTAATAAAGTTAAGCTACATATTAACAAAATAAAGACTTCCACACATGTAACTTAAGAAGATACAATCTTAAATGCAAAAAAAATGGTAAGACTCCGATTTATAGAAATTTCCAAAGATATGATTATAAGTCAGAAACTAAAAACGACTCTTCATACAGGGTGTAACAAATTCGTTTATCACTACAGGGATATCGTAAACCGTAAGAGATACGAAGACAGTTAATTGGGGACAAAGTTGCGTAATTTGATGCTGAGTAATAATACACAAAGAAAACATTTAAAATCCGAGTACTTTCGGCGACATTCGAAAGAAACCGAATATTGTCAAATAAATATACTTTTTCAGTTTGCACTTTAACTGTAAAAAATAAAAGAAAGCAAATTACACTTTGGCACAGGGCTGCTTATTTGTATTCTCTTTTAGAATCCAGAACTAGTTTTGCCATACAACGTTTTATTTTTCTAGAACCATCAACAGTGTCACTTTTTTAAATACAGGCCTGGATTTTCTTAAATAAAAGACCTAGGCCGTGCTTATTCAAAACTTTGGTTAAACGTTAATTTTGCAAAAGAATTAAGGCAACATATCGTTTTTAATTTCAATTTTTCTAACCCGGCCCTGCGTCTTACGCATAAAATGATATTTTCTTTTTATTAGCCACCTATTTTAACAGTCCAAAATAAAAAAAAAATAATTTAATTATTGATTAGATGTTCAAGAATATTTCCCTAAGCAGCGATACATTTTCGAATTTTTTCCCTAACGTTATCAGTTGCCCTTTAAATAGATCTACGCCTAATTCTGTGGAAAGATTGTTGAATTTTTATAATTAATTCTTTAATAGAATTTATTTCCGTTTTATAAATTGTGTATTTTAAAGGTCCCCCACAAATTAAAATGAAGTGGCGACAGATCCGGAGATCTTGCTGGACAGTCTACCACACCTCTATTTCTTATCCATTTTTGAGGAAACTCATTTAGAAAATCTCATACTCTAAGAGTATTATTGCTGTACAAATTTCGGAACAGCGCCAAAGGGATTTTAGCTAAATATTCTTAGAAATCTCTACTTAAAAACTGAATATATCTTTCTTTCATTAAAAATGCATGATCCTAATATTGTGTTGCCACACATCCATGCCCATACATTAACGCTAAATTTAACTTGTTTCCGGATTTCACGGTTTTCCATAGGATTTTCAATGCTCCAAATATGTTCATTTCGTCTGTTGAATATTCCACAATTGGTAAATTTAGTTTCGTCCGACCAAACAATACAGTTTAAGAATAGGGATTTAAATTTGCTTGATCTTGTAACCACACACAAGAGTTCATTCGTCTTTCTGGGTCGCTTAGATAGAGTTTCTGTGTGATAGTTATTTTGAAATGTTTGTAATTACTATCTTTTATCTACAAGCGTGCGGTAAGTAACTACTTACCCCACTAATTTGACTGCGGTAAGTATCACTTTACCGCACTAGTGCTGTAAGTAATTACATACTATAAAAACAAGTTTTTATATTATTGAAGTGTATTTTTTATTTTTAAAAGAAACTCTATTAAACATTATATGTATAACAATACTTACATATTTAAATTTCTAAACTAATCCAAACTTATAAATTAAGAAATATTAATATTAATTGTAGAATTTGTAACATTTCCAAACGATATCGATGAAGGAAGTGTTTTACTATCCGATGAGACACAAGAATTTAAATTTACAGATTTACTAAAACATGATGTTTCTCTCTGCATATTCTTCTACACCATTTACTTGCTTTGCAATTCCTATTTTATTTTGCACCGAATTTTCAATATAGCCCTCCGCAACACTGGAGGACTTCCATCCACCATGTCTTTTTAAACACATGATATCCCCGCCAGCATCTACTAATAATGTAGCTGACGTCCTTCGATAACAATGTCCCGTATATTCTTTGGGACTGGACAATTTTAAATATGATGCAATTTGAGAAGGTATTTTTCTAAAAGTATTTATACCCAGTGGTTGGATAGTGCATCTTCCTTTTTTATATGCAATAAATAACCGTGTATGGGCAGTATGATCGGGTCTAAGGGCTCTATACTTCTTGAAAATTGAAATATTATTAATTTCTGATGAAAATCCTTCCACGTAAACCACGAACTGTCGATCTACATGTGTCATTGTATCCGGGACAGTTACAACAAGGTGGGTTTCAAATTCCTTAATATCTTCAATTTTTATTTTACACAACTCCACTCGGCGACATGCCCCAGCGATGCCCACAATGAGTACCACCTGAAACAAGCAAATAAGTTGTTGTTTAAAAGTAGATTTAAAAAAAAAATCGCAATTAAGTACCTTCATTAATAAAAACTCCTCATCTGGTGCCGTAACAAGGAATTTTACAACCTCATTCTTGGAGAATGCCTTTGATTTCTTAGCTGTGTATCCCACAGACTTCCTTTTTAAATATGCCATCAGTTTTGCATACCTGCTTATGCTGACATTATTTTTGATACTTATAGTAGATCTTAGCATTGAGTAATAACTCGGAGGATAATTTACTGTCCTTAAATTTATCCACAAAATAGGCAAGCATCACATCTTCACTGATTGCTTTAACTTTCTTTGATGAACACCAGTCCATGAAGAGCCCATATTCCTTCTCATATCTATGCCGTGATTTATCCGGCAATAAATTAAGGGTAGCTGCTATAGCAATGTCCAGAACTTCCTTCGGAATTTCATCATCACTGTTGTTACTGACTTCCATTTAAAGGACGTAAAACACACTTTCTCGAAATAGTTACAAAAATAATTATCGTTTATTCTGTTGTCAAATTTTACATAATCTGTCATATAAAAGCCAACTATTAAATTTCTATAATTTATTTCCCTAGCAACCTGATGTTAATGCATTGTTGATAACGACTTACGAGGCACCTACGGGGTAAATTAAAACAGTGCTCTTTTAGAGTTTTTAATATTGGTGCCCTAAAACATGCTTGTAGATAAAATATCGTACAATACACTTAGGGTAGGTGTCTTTACCGCATTTGCGTGATTTATCAAACTCGCCTTCGGCTCGCTTTGTTGAACATCACGCACATGCGGTAAAGACGTACCTACCGCACTTGTATTGTAATATACTATTAAAACTCGCCATGCTTTCATGTGGTTTACGGATGGAAGATTAATGGTACTTTTTGTTGGTCTAGTAGAAGAAGGATTATTGTTTACCTAGAATGGGTTAAGAACTAATTCAAAACAAAAAATGTTTAGCTTAATTTACATCATTTATGATTTGATCCCTTTCGTGGTTAGTTAGCCGAATTCCGTATTTATTTCGGGGTTCTAGAAACGACCCATAATGGCGTATGTTATAATCGAGTTTTTAAAAAAGACAACGATGTGGTTGGGGACATTTTGTGTAAAGTATATTT
Source organism: Polydrusus tereticollis (assembly GCA_963920685.1). Classification (NCBI taxonomy): domain Eukaryota; kingdom Metazoa; phylum Arthropoda; class Insecta; order Coleoptera; family Curculionidae; genus Polydrusus; species Polydrusus tereticollis. The sequence goes on along the minus strand of OY987334.1, from coordinate 48,404,125 downwards.
CCGCAGCCCTTGCACTGTGACACAAGTGACACGTAAAGAGAATTAGTGACAGGTCACTAAGAATTCCGGATAGGCAGCTTTTCTTTTCACGGCACTCTTCTAGATTATTCATCAAAACTGATGATGGTTTCAGAGAAATAAAACGTTGTATGGCAACACTAGTTAGGGATTCTAAAAGAGAATAAAAAGTTACCATTCGTTTTCTTTTATCCTTTATAGTTAGGGCGCAAACTGAAGAAGTCTATTTGACAATATTTCGGTTTCTTTCGAATATCGCCGGAAGTACTCAGATTCTAAATGTTTTCTCGCGAGTTATATCACGGTCCGACACTGAATAGTGCTGAGTGTGCATCTCAAGTAACATATAGAATACAACCCAGGAGAAGACAGGCAGTCAGTCAGAAGCCATAATTCCGAATACTTAATCTTTAATTATTGTACTTTATTTTCAATTGATGTATTTGTAACAAAAATAAATGTTTTTAAAAACAGACTCTCACGGTCGTAATAGTTAACTGGCGCAGTCGGTAGGATCTTTCGGGAAATCGATACGAATCGATCGTGTGGATATTTTTTCGTTTTAACGAATTAACCGAAAAAGAACCTAGTGTTGTGACGTTGGTGGAGGTGTTTAAAGCAGAGTGGATTTTTCTGAAAATCGAAAATTCCCAATCTATAGAAGATCTGTGGATTACCATCTACCAGCTAATCATCGGAGGATAGGACCAATATAGCTTATCTTCGCAAGGACCAAGATTTTGGGACGGACCACAATCGCCTAACCAGAGCTTGCCCTTATAGGAATGACCAGAGTAGACCTGTTTTTCTTTATGTAAGTGTAATTGGTAGAAGTTTATGTCGATCGATAACCTTATTAGTGATTTATGGAATTTAAATTTAGATACACCTTCGGCTGACTCTGTTTCTAGTAATCAATTAGAAGCATTAAATTCAAGAGAAACTCCTAATATAAGACAAAGTAATAGTAATATTCAATCTAGCAATAGTTCTTTAGAAATAAGTACAATGGGTCAATTTAAACCGGAATATTTAAATTGTGTACCGAATTTTGATGGAAGTCCAAATGACTTAAATCGTTATTTAGCGACTTGTCAATCACTTATTGACACTTTTTACGATGCAACTAGGCCTCAAGATTTTAAAAATATCTATTTATTAAATTCTCTTATTGGTAAATTATCTGGCCAAGCTAAACTTGTTATAAATATTCAAAATGTAGGTACATGGGATGAGTTAAAAAATACGCTTAGGCGTAATTTCGCCGACCAGAGGGATGAAGCTTGTTTAAATCGAGATTTGGTAATGATGAAACAATTACCTAATGAAAAGCCAAGTCAATTTTATGATAGGGTATTGTATATTTTAAATTTATTGTGTTCGTTTATTGATTCACACGAAAATAACGATGCAGCAAAAATTTTATAAAGAAATCTATATAATGAGCTTTCTTTAAAAACGTTTCTATCTGGGTTAAAAGAACCCCTTGGGACTACAATAAGATGTATGCGTCCAACATGTTTAATGCAAGCACTACAATTTGTTACCCAAGAATATAATGTACATTATTTCCAAAACCAAACAAAGCCGAGTGCGGCGTTCCAAAAACCTAACAATAATTTTAGGCCAATTCAACAAAATGCACATTTTAACAATTCTTGGCAGCCAAATTTTATTGCAAGACCAAATAATCCATTTAATGCGCACACGCCTAATAATGCGTTTAGGAATAGTTTTCCATCACAGCCTGTAAATATTGGGCCTAAATTTAATAGGCCGCAGCAAAAATATTTTACAAACTCTCAAGTTTTTAATAAACCCGGTAACAGGACGAACGTTTTTAGACCAAACCAGCAAAAACAATTAACACAGCCTACAGCTATGTCCGGCGTAGAAACGTCAATGTTTAAACCGTTACAGAGTACGTCAAATTATAACCCACCAAAATTAGCTTTCGAAGAAATTTATAACGCCGAAACTGAAAATGTAAATCGATCGGAAATTTTTGCCACTGACGAAAATCAGTATAATTATTTTGATCAATACTCTTATCATGACCAACCGCAACAATACGCCAACAAAGTGTATTATGAAACAGACGTTCAACCCGATTTTCATACGTCATCATCTGACCATGACCTAGCTCAACAGAACCCTTATGAACACTCCGAAAATAACGGAAATTTTCACGAGGTTACACAAGACAACCAAATAACTTAGAACCACAGATAATTTCATTCAACATGTCCAATCATAGCGAGCTATCATACATTGTTTTTCCGGAAACTAATTTAAAATTTTTGATCGATTCAGGTTCTACTAGATCGTTTATCGACCCAAATATTGCAAAACGTTTATACCCAAATCAATTAATAAATGAACCTTTTATAGTTTCAACGGTATTTCAAAAATCAGCCCATCAACATAGTGCCTTAATACCGGCTTCAAAACTGTTTAAATTACCAAAAAATCAAAGCCTAAAATTCTATTTATTTAAATTTCACAATGTATTTGATGGACTTCTCGGACTTGATAATCTTAAAATTTTACAAGCGAATCTCGACTTTAATAAAGGATATTTAGTAACACCATATGCTCGTATTAAACTACAATTTCATAAAACGCAGAGTGAAATAAATTGTATAACAATTGCACCGCGTGTAGAACAAGTTATTAAGATTAAAACTTCTATAAAAAATGGTGACATAATAATACCGCATCAAAAATTGCATAATTGTGAGATACCGGAATGCTTATCTGTCGCTAGAAATGGATACGCCTTGACAACAATTATAAACAACACGTGTGAGCCCGTAACGCTAGATTTTTCAGAACCCATTGACGTAGAAACATTCAGCACTGTAGAAATGCAAGAAATTAATTTAAATAATTTTGACGAATATTCAAAAGATTTAAAATTAGATTTTTCCAAATTCCGAACTGACCACCTTAATAATGAAGAAGAGGCAAAAATTTTAAATTTAATTAAAGAATATACCGATATTTTTTATAATGAAAATCAAACACTAACTTTCACTAGTAAAATAAAACATAGAATAAAGACCACAGATGAAATACCTGTTTATTCAAAATCATATCGTTATCCATTTGTTCATAAGCAGGAAGTGGAAAAACAAATTAAGAAAATGTTGGCCCAAAAAATCATACAGCCCAGTAGCTCACCCTGGAGTTCACCGATTTGGGTAGTTCCAAAGAAAGCCGATGCTTCGGGGGTGCAAAAATGGAGGGTAGTTTGTGATTTTAGGGGTTTGAACTCCAAAACCCTGGACGATAGGTATCCCCTTCCTAACATAACGGAATTATTAGACAACCTATAAGGAAAATGCGCATTTTATTAAGGACCTACTTAATCAAATTATTAACCTATATGAAATAATTAATTCAATATTGCAAGATCTTGAAAATTCTATTACTTTTGCTAGACAAAAAATTATGCATCCAAGTATAATAGCATTAAATGACCTTTTAAATGAACTTAAAAAACTTGAAAAATTAGTAGGATTTAATCAATTGCCTTTACTTATAAAATTAGAAAATATGTTTTCATTCGAAAAAATTATTGACATTGATTGTTTCATTTTAAACAACAAAATAACATATCTCTTAAGAGTACCAATCTGCAAGGCGAGCGATTTTGAATATTATCATTTATATTCTGTACCAACTATACATCAGAGTCTGTTTAAGGTGGTAATACCTCGCGATAAATATTTAATAAAAAATCAATTACACTATTCATATCGGGGAACCCCCTGCAAAGAAATGGTGCCCAATTTATTCATATGCGAAGAAGAAGAACTTTAAGAAATAGATATGAGAAGCCCATGCGAAATACAGCTACTTCAATCCACAGAAAGCACCTCCACATGTCAACAAATTGACGTCACAATAACCCAACCAGTCATGAACCAATTAGACAAATCAAACAGTTGGTTACTAATATTCCCTATTGACAAAATAGTAGAACTAAAATGTCCACTACAAGAAGAAAGGCGCAAATTATATGGTACTTTTCTGGTTACCATACCAATCGAATGCCGATTCAAATTTGATGGAAAATCGATTACCAATGATCAACAAATAATCGATTCTGGAAAGCAACCAATACTTTTTCCAGATCTCGAAGATGCGCTGCCGCAGCTTCCTTTACTTAATTTGAGCTTTTACCTACCGAAAATAAAGCTAGATGAACTACATGAACTTAGAAATAAAATCGAAGAGAACGAACCACATATTCTTGGCGAAGTTCCGACCGTACCCAGCGTATGGACTATTTTTGTATATGTCGCCCTAATTGCCATTGGTGTGTACCTGCTATGTACATATATGGTACGAAAAGGATGGTTACACAAGAATGCTACCCCAACTGATGTCAGCAGTCTACCCATTGAACTACCCCCTACTAGGTGTAGTTAAATCTGAGGAGGGAGGAGTTATATCACGGTCCGACACTGAATAGTGCTGAGTGTGCATCTCAAGTAACATATAGAATACAACCCAGGAGAAGACAGGCAGTCAGTCAGAAGCCATAATTCCGAATACTTAATCTTTAATTATTGTACTTTATTTTCAATTGATGTATTTGTAACAAAAATAAATGTTTTTAAAAACAGACTCTCACGGTCGTAATAGTTAACTCGCGCGATTATAAGTAAGCATCAAATTATGCAACTTTGTCGCTATTTAACCGTCTTCGTATCTCTTGCGGTTTACGATATCCCTGTAGTGATAAACGAATTTGTTTCACCCTGTATATTAATATTTATACAGTATGTCCACGGATAGACATCCCCATAGGACTAATGGACCAAAAATTTCGTTTTTCGACAAAAAGTCATTCTTGATAAAAAGTTCTGCATCTCGAAGAAATGTAGCCTACGAGGAGATTTTTTGATTTTTTTATACAGGGTACCCAAAAAATAAAAAAACATGAAATACCATCAAGAATAAATTAACTTTACTTATCGTTTTAAAGTAAAATCGCAAATAAAAAAAGGTTTTAAATCATATTCAATTCTGAGTTGGGGATTTTCTCTACTCCAGCATCATATTAATACGTGTATTATTTTTACTGAACAATCTCTAGTTTTACCTTTTTTACCTATCCCACCTAATGCAGGTATCCTATAAAAATCTGATAAAACGTCATGATATTATTCTAATGTTATGAAGTTGTCAAAAATTTCATTTTAAAATATTAAAAGAAATATGCTGTCCGTTGAACAAAAAATATTTTTGGTCCAGTGTTATGGTACCGGTGTAAACTCTTACAATTATGTACAAGAAAGGTTTTTAGAAAAGTTTCCTGGAGTTTATGTTTCGACGTATGCAATTAGACAATTAATCAAGAAATTCAAACACACGGGGTCGGTGGAAAACTTAAAAAGGAAGAAGAAACTGTTTGATGAGGATGATGCAGCTACCGTTGTGGTCTTACAATCTGTTGAGGAGAACCCACTTGTCTCACTAAGGAAACGAGCTCAACATTTGCTTATTGTCCAAAAAAGTCAAATTCAAATAATTTTAAAACAAAATAAGTTTCACCCATTCAAACCGCATTTTAATCATGCTTTAGAAGATGGAGACCATGCGAAACGACTGGATTTTTGTTTATGGGTAGGGGACAAAATTTTAAATGAAAATAACCAATTTCACAAACTTATTTTATTCACTGATGAATCGACTTTTTCAACAAATGGTACAGTGGCTTCCCAGCACGTACGATACTGGAGCACAGAAAATCCCCATTTTAGAATTCCTGCCCATCGCCAATATTTTAAAAAAGTTAATGTATAGTGTGGAATTTCGTATTTTGGAATAATAGGTCCGTTTTTTTTTGAGAACACGTGCAATAGGAATTCATACATGGAAATGCTACAAACCTTTTTTTCGGATAAGTTAGATGAGCTGCCATTGCAGTACAGGGGACAAATGTACTTTCAGCAAGATGGGTGCCCAGCGCATTGTGCACGCGAAGTTACAGAGTGGCTTAACATGAAATTTGGAAATCGATGGATTGGCCGGTACGGTCCAGTTATGTGGCCTGCAAGGAGTCCTGACCTCACGATTTCAGACGCGTACCTTTGGGGCCGTTTAACGCAATTAACTTTTCAGCAACCCATTGAATGTAATGTTGATATTTTGAAACAGAGGATTTTACAGTCAGTACAAATGATTTCCCTCGAGGAGGTAAGAAGAAGTTATGATCACATTAGAAGGCAATTTGAACAATGCGTCGAAAACGGGGGAGGCGTATTTGAATAAATAATAGTTCTTGCTTTGCAATGCAGTTCTTTTTGTTGTGCAATGTTTTTGTTTAATACGTTTATTATGTAAGCACTGAATATGATTTAAAACCTTTTTTTATTTGCGATTTTACTTTAAAACGATAAGTAAAGTTAATTTATTATTGATGGTATTTCATGTTTTTTTATTTTTTGGGTACCCTGTATAAAAAAATCAAAAAATCTCCTCGTAGGCTACATTTCTTCGAGATGCAGAACTTTTTATCAAGAATGACTTTTTGTCGAAAAACGAAATTTTTGGTCCATTATTCCTATGGGGATGTCTATCCGTGTACATACTGTATATATCTCAATTTAAAAAATTATATAAAATGAGACTTATACGTTAGAACGTATATTTTGCCCAATAGATATCTCCTTTATTATTGGTTTTGGAGAAATAGTTAAATTAGCATTTTCACCGAACTTTCAGAAAATGAAATGAACAAAAACAACTAAGTATCGGAAGTGACTGTTTTTTGACAAGTGACAGTTTTTTCAAATGGAATACCTCCTATTTTCTCATTGTATCCGTTAAAGAATTTTATCCTCTTTTTAAATATATGGTGGTTGCTGGGGTTATTTTTTAATTTGAAATTATACGAAAATGTAATAGAATTATCATTATCCTCATTAAAGTTTTGTAAATGGCTCATGTTACTCATAGCAGTACTTGTCACCTTGATTAAATTGCTCTTGGCGACTTCTGTGTTCTTGACAAATCTTAATAAACGTTGTCAAAATCAGGGTCTAAATAGAATACTCTGAAGAGCAACAGTTCGGAATTCTTAAAGTATATTTCACATGTGGACAAAACAAGCGAGAAGTGCCACGCGAATTCAGAAGACGACATCCACATTTAGTAATTCTTAGTGAAAACACTTTCTGAAATGTGTTGTGCTTAGTTTGTTTTCAGAAAATCCACAAAATTCGATAAGGGACTGGGTAAGAAATCTTGGCAAATGTTGTACAGTGGTTTCTAAAATTCTGAAACGGCATAAATTCCACGACTTTAAATTCAGAAATGTTTAAAAATTAACAGAAGAACAGAAAGAAACACGTTTGGAGGTTTGCCGTCACATGACAAACATCCTCAATAATAACGCCAATTTGTTTGAGAACATTATATGGACCGATGAATCTTCTTTTAATACGGCTTCAGCTCCAAATCCCAAAAACACACACTTCTGGGCATCGCATAATCAGCATATTACAGTTGAAGTGATACGTTCTGGGTGGAGAATACCTCAATGAAAATTATGACATTTGGATTGGTCGTGGAGGAACGATTGCATGGCCTCCCAGTAGTCCCGACGAGCACCATTAGACACATTTCTTTGGGGCTACCTCAAAGACAATATATCTGCATCCAGACCAAATAGTGTTGCCGATTTGCAGGAATAAATCAAATTAAAACTGACTTTCAGATATGATTGCTAATGCAATTGAAAAACCAAAAGAGGGTTACCAATCCTGCATTTTAATGAACGGTGGCCATTTTGATGATGACAGAGGAAATTTTGAGTTTAATGGACGCGCAGAAGGAAGCGAAAGTTGCAAACAACGTAAATGACTAGAAGCTTCTCAACAGAACAATCCGTACTAAAATAAAATACGCTAAAGAAAGCTGGATGGAAAGTAGATACTCTGAGATCGAGAATCTGCAGCGGCGCCACGACTTTTTGAACCTCCATAAGAAGGTGAACGAATTCACATCGACGAACAGGAAATTCACAACCCACAGCATACTTAATCCAGATGGAAAACTGTTAGACTCCACGAAGAAAAAACTGGAGGAATGGGAAAAATATATCAAGAACAGTGGTGGGTAGTGTCACTTTGGATAGTAAAATGACTGGCATTTCAAGGTATAGGTACGGCAGATTGTTTAGCGGAAGCAATTATGATCGTTTTAGACAAATCTGTGCTGGTGCTTGTTGGAGTAGCGCTTTAAACTCACCTGACCCTATTGACTCATTTAATGTACTGATGACAAATTCGTTTAATAGCGCCTTTCCAAAACAAAAAATTAAAATTAAAAATAGCAAAAAACAATGGATAACTAGGGGTCTTAGAACCTCAGCAAAGAACCTTCGCTCACTTCATATGATTCGAAAATTTACAAATAATAACGTATTTCATCAATACTTCAATAAATACCGCTTACTTTACCGTAAACTGATAAGAATGGCTAAAGATATGTATTATGCCGAGCGACTTGAGAGATCGGGAAGTAGACAGAGGGAGAGTTGGTCTATTGTCAATGACATCCGCCACAGGGGAGGGCACACTCAACTGTCTGAGGGACCTCAGCTATCACTCGATGATATTAACAACTATTATTGTACAATTGCCGGTAAATTGACAAGCAACATAAGTCCTGCTATTGACCCAATGACTTATTTAAATAAGGTGTCAGTAAAAGAATCGTTCTATTTTTTTCCTACAGACTTATATGAGCTTAAGAAAACGTTCACGGAAATAATAAACAAAAATTCAGCTGGAGAAGATGAGATATCCGTTAAAATGTTCTTAAATTTGCCCGAAACAGCGCTGAGGGTGTTAGTTGAGGCAATCAATATGTCTTGGGAAACGGGAAATTTTTCCTCGTGTTTGAAGTGTGCCAAGGTTATTTCCCTCCATAAGGGGGGTGACTTTAAGGAGCCATCTAATTATCGACCCATCTCATTGTTATCGACCCTTTCAAAGATAATTGAAAAGATGGTTAAAAAACGCGTAATATCATTTATTGAAAATAACGGTATTCTTAATATTAATCAGTTCGGATTCCAGCAGAATAAAAATACCAATGATGCTATATTTCGTCTTTTGGAGGGTCTTTACGGACATATAAATAGAGGGGGGGTTGCCGCGGCAGTGTTTTGTGACTTATCAAAGGCCTTTGACTGCGTGAGTCATGGGATACTGCTGCGGAAGCTCAGTCGCTATGGTTTCAGGGGAAAAACATTTAACTGGTTTGAATCCTATCTTGGGGGCAGAAGTCAAAAGGTTTTCAGGGGTTCTGTTTGTTCTGAAAGCCGAGTGATTGACTGGGGAGTCCCTCAGGGTTCAGTGCTGGGACCAGTTCTATTTCTTTTATATATTAACGATTTGACGTCTATCGACATTGGGGGAGAGTTCACACTTTTCGCTGACGATACTACAATATTATGGCACTCTAACAATGCTCTTATGTTAAAAGACATTATTGCCTCAGATTTGGTTAGGGTCAAAGAATGGTGTGATTCAAACCTGCTGTCTCTAAACGTCGAAAAAACAAATGTAGTTGGTTTTAAGTGTTCTATGGAGGGCTTGGTCATTGGTGACTCACCCCTTGTGAATTGCCCTAGTACTAAGTTTTTGGGCCTTGTCATTGATAGTGGCCTTAAATTTGAGAGTCATATCAGGGCACTGAGCAGGAAATTGGCTTCGGCATGTTTTGCAGTCAAAGTGGTAGTTAATGAACTTGGTTCAAATATTGCGAAATCAGTTTACCACGCGCTAATAGAATCTCATCTGAGATATGGAGTTGCATTTTGGGGGTTCTCTAGTCAGCAACTGCTCGGTGTTCTGTTTGTTCTGCAGAAACGCGCAGTGAGATGCATTTGTCGGGCGAAACCCAGAGACTCATGCAGACCATTGTTCGTGCAGAAAAGAATATTAACACTAACATCATTGTTTATTTTGGAGACTGTCACTTTAATATTTAAGATGAGATATAGGTTTTTGAATACTGACTCCTTCTACACGACACGACAATATCGTAATCTGCCTTTGCCAATACCATCCTCAACCCTTACAAAAAAATCGGTTGTATATGAAAGTGTAAAAATGTATAATCATTTACCTAATTACTTAAAGGACCTACAGTCACTTAAATTATTTAAAAGGTCTGTGACGCAGATGTTGTTGGAGAAGGCTTACTATTGCTTGGAGGAATTTTATTCCGATGTTCCGAGGTTTGTTTAAGGGTTTTATTTGATATCTTTAGATAATTGTTGACATGCTGTAAATAACCAAATTTTAACGCCTACCCTTGTTTTTTGTTTTTTTTTTTAAATGTTGTTAATGTATATTGTTGTTATTATTAAATGATATAGATAGATATGTATTATGTGGATAGACTTTGTCAATGAGAATTTTGTATTCTTTGGACAATAAAGTATATTTGATTTGATTTGATTTGAACCTATTTGAGGATGTCAGAACAGAACCTCGCCAGACGGATGTGTGTGGGGAGGGACCGAATATCCTAGAGTCAGAGGTGCACCATGCGATAAAAACAACTCAAAACAAACAAAAGCCCAGGACCAGACGAAATTTACTCTGAAATTTCGAAACTAATTAGCGAGGAGAACACTCATCTGTTAATCTCTCTGTTTAACCGTATTTATGATACTGGTAAGGTACCTCGCGAATGGCTAGAATCTGTTTTCATACCACTACCAAAGAAAACAAACCCCAAAAACTGTGGAGATTTTCGACTGATAAGTTTGATGAGCCATGCTTTAAAGGTTCTGCTGAGAGTAATCCTTAACCGCATCTCTTGCAAATGCGAAGCGAATATTGGAGATGACCAATTTGGTTTCAGGGGCGGAATGGGTACGAGAGAGGCCCTGTTTAGCTTGCTGGTATTAGCACAAAAATGCTATACTCAACAAAGAGACCTCTTCATCTGCCTCATAGATTTTGAGAAAGTATTTGATAGAGTGAAACATGACCTGTTGATGGACTCTCTTCGTGGCATGGGTCTGGACGAGAAAGACACTACACTGTTGCAGAATTTATATTGGAACCAGAATGCCAGAATTAAAATTGAGGAATCGTCGTCGGAGCAAATTGAGATCCACAGGGGTGTTAGACAGGGCTGCGTTTTATCACCACTACTGTTCAACCTTTACTCAGAATTAATATTTGGCAGAGCTTTGGCGGACTCTTCAGACGGAGTTAAGGTTAATGGCGTAAACATTAACAGCATCAGATACGCCGACGATACTGTCCTGATCGCAGACTCGGGATCTGGGCCTACAACGACTCCTCAGTAATGTTCACATGGCTTGCGAAGCATTTGGCATGAAAATAAACATAAAGAAAACCAAGGTTATGACGATCAAAAAATCAGAAAATGTCCCACAACCAATTCAGATAAACGGCGAAGTTCTGGAACAGGTGGATAGGTTTTAGTATTTGGGATCTTGGATGGACTGCAAGTTGGATCCTGACGTAGAAATAAGATGTATAGAATAGAACAAGCCAGAAACTGCTCCGTGCAACTTAGGAAGCTACTCTGCGACTCACCACTCAGCCTAAGTCTGCGTTTAAGACTCTCGAAGTGCTACGTTTGGTCTACCCTCTTGTATGGAGCCGAAATATGGACACTTAAAGCACGAACCATTAATAAATTAGAAGCTTTCGAGATGTGGACCTACCGTAGAATGCTCAAAATAACATGGGCATCGCACACCACAAACGAAGAAGTTCTACGCAGGCTGGGGATAGAACGAGAGCTGTTTAAACTCGTAAAGATCCGGAAAACAGCGTATTTGGGACACATTCTGAGAGACCCTAAATATTGTTACGCACAACTTATTGTTAAGGGAAAGATCGAAGGCAAGCGTGGCCTTGGAAGGAAGAAACTATCATGACTGAGAGACATACGCCAATGGACTGGACTGAACTTTGAAGAGCTTATAAGAACAGCCGAAGATCGAGAAGAATTTGCTACTGTGATATCCAACCTCCACTGATGGAGATGGCACATTAATAAGAAGAGGCCATTTTGAGCAATTATAAAAATAATATATATATATATGTTGTGTTATGTTTTCCAAAACGGTAAAAAATAACCCCCACAACCACTATATTATATTTAAAAAAAAAATCAAATTCTTTAACTGATACAGTGAAAAAATAGGGGGTTTGAAAAAACTGTCACTTCTGATACTCAGTTGTTTTTGTTCATTTCATTTTCTAAAGGTTCGTTGAATATGCTATAACTTTGCTAATTTAACAACTTCTCTAAGACCAATAATAGTGGAGATATCTATTGGGCAAAATATACGCAAACACCCTGTACAGTACTGTACATCATACACAATCTAATTTGTTTAACTATATTTTTTTCTTATATTATAGCAACTGTTGCCTTTACTTTTTTTTAAATAATGTAAAAATTACTGCCCTCGGTGCCAGTATTGGTATTAACTAAAGGTAAAAAAAAATTAAGTAAGAAGATACCTAAGCAACAATGTGGCAAATTAATTGTTTTGATGTTCGATACACTTTTGTGCACTAAAAAAAAATACCACATAATCTATAAAATTATGATCCTTAAAAAATACAGCACTAATACTAAAACCCGACCCAGTAGAGTCCCGTGTCGGTGTTCGCCAACGTCAAACATTTCCAAGATTACAACTTTCTTGCGGTTTCTTGTAATCAAAACTAGGTTCTTAAATTCAATGAAACTTTATATCCATTTTTGGGACGAAGTATTAGGTTGGATTTTAGTTCGATGTCTCTTACACTTTTATAGGACGAATGAATTATATATTTCCTCACGACAGTCGCTAGCAAAGCCTTCATTGCCATCATGGCATATTTCATACCTAAAAAACAAAAGGACTAACAACGCGATTAAGAAAAGATAAATTTAGGCAAAGCTGTCATGTGACAAACGATTTTTAACCATGAGCTAAAAGTTTGGAACTCAAATTAATCTTCTTTACCGATTTTAATAAGATTTTCTATTAATAAAACACGGCATACTGTACCTATAGCGATAGAACAAATTATTAATAAAGGTCTGCTTTATTGAAAATTGTAATGACACACTTTAAATCAATTAAATCAATCAATATACTAAAAATAGGGAGGTTGGGGGACAAATTTGAAAACATTTTTGACATTTACGCTCCCCAACCAAAAAACTGCCCTGTCACTGAATCTGAGAAATCCACCTTTCCACACCTGACACCTTATTTTAATCGGTTTAAAAGTTTTTGAGACAGGTTAGGTACTTCGAAAAATCTTTTATTTTGATACTAACCAATACAATTCCTGGGCCCAAACAAAAACGGTACATAAGAACATGGAGTTCTTTTAGCTATTTCCTCTGGTAGAAAACGATCTGGGTTGAATATATAAGGATTTGACCAGTATCTTTCATCCGTGTGCACTCTAAATATTCCAAAAGCTACCGAACTTCCCTTTTGGAGCACATGATCAACTAAACAAAAATGCAATAGATTATTGTCAGGTTTTTCTGTAATAATTATAACTTAAAATTACATCGACAGTAGTTCTGAAAGTAGTTTATTGTATTATATCTAAATCCAAATCATAAAAGTTTTGAACAATTGTATAATATGACTGTGTCCGAATAAATTAAAGTAGAGTAGTTTTTGGTTCTATAGGTTAAATTACCAAGAGCTTAATTAAGGTTAGTTCAAGTTTTGTTCTTAACGTAAATGACGATACCATAGATTTGTTTCTGAAATTAAAATTGAATTTTTAATAAACATATTGATTGGATGTGAAATGGATAAAAAGTAAGCTCCCTCCCCATATTTTGTTCTCGCGAATCTAATTTCCTTCTTGTAATAAAATAATAGTTTTCTTTTCGATTGCAAGAAACCAGAAAATCTATAAAGAATAAATTCATAAAAGCAAGTATATGAGATGGGATATATTGGTGATGTGTAAATAATTTTAAGACAAACCTTTATGTGTACCTAATACTATTATTTATATTCACTCAGTCATAGATGGCCCGAGAGGGGAATAAATTATTTCCGTTCCTAGAAAAGATCTCGCTTAAAAACTTTTGGCAATAAAAATCTCTAAAAGGAATTCCACGAACTAATTGATATTACGTGCGAGTTCAACGCTCTAGAGGTGGTGAAGGAATTGGCTATAGAATGGTCAAACGCGAGAAAATCGTGGCTTTTTTGTTTTTACAGGTTCATAGATTGGCTGGCGGGCCGCTGTCCGTTAAATTATTTTAAAATAATTTTGTTTCTGAAGTTAAATAATTATATATTTTCCTGATAAAGCCAAATAAATCATAAGTGGGCTAAAGTAGTACCGAAACTGGCACATTATCTATATAACCCTTTCAAGTTATCAATATTCCAAAGATAAGTCCAATTAAGGGTTCGAAAGCCAGTCGACTGGAGCCGTAATCCACTGTGCGCTGTGAATAGAAATTGACTGTTAACTACCAAGTGTTTTAACATGAACCGTATTAGAATATAGTATGAACTTCTGTGATGTTTCTGAGTGTGGAGTTTTCAACTGCTTGTAGCTTTTTCCTATGTATCTTTGACATATGTGCCCAGGCTGGGGTGGCGTACGTCATGATTGGTCTTATGATTTGTTTTAGTAGCGTCAATTTTGTTTTGATAGGCTTTCTTTTGATGAGATTAGGGGGCTCAGTTTTGTAAGTACTCCTCTTGCCTTTGCTGCTGTTGTTAGTGTCATCCTTCCAGGTAAGGCGCTTGTCATATGTCAGTCCTAGGTATTGTGATGTATGTCTCCATTCAATATGTGTGTTTTCTATTTTTATCTTCTGCGTAGGTAGTTTACTTGTTTTAGTAAACATGATTGCCTGATGACACCATGCATTAAAGGCGAAACATGACATTACCTATTTTGGAAATATTAAATTTTTAAATTGAGACTTTTACTTTTTCTTGGCTTCTTTGCTTAAATATTATATTTAGATTAGAGAAATATGAATACTTTCAACAGCTTTACAGAATTCGTAAGCATAAATGCTTATCCAGAATAAAATCGTCTCCACCGCTTTTGCTCCCTTTAAAATTAGATATTTACGGAAACTAAATGAGATTGCATTGATTAATTAACTTCAAATAAATACTCCGCGACACTGTATAATTAAACATTATTTACAAAGTGACTTTTGTTGTAGAATGTATTCTTGTCAGCTGGAGCCCTACTAAAACAAATGCAAGAATCAACGAAATACAATGATATTACCAATGTCTATATCCTCATCCAAAGATCTGACAACAAGAGCTGCAACTGGAAATAGCCTCAGCGATTCTTTGATGACCTGTTCCAAATATTTGAGTTCTGGTAAGTCTGATAATTCTATTTGTTTGTGGGGTCCAATGACATCGAGAATTTCAGCGAATACTTTGTTCTAAAATGAAAGTTGTCTTTACGTCCCTTGTTAACTCCCATAACACTGGGCAAGCCAATCAAGTTTGTTTATTTTACAAATTTATTGCTTGTTCACTTTTAACCAAGGCCTTACTTACCTGAATATCTGGATGCATTCCTAAGAGGGTAAGAGTAAAACAGTTAGATGTTGCTGTTGTGTCGGTACCCTAAAAAACATGATATAAAATAATAAACGAATATGAAACTGATAATTTTTAATTATAATTATTTATGAATACGTTTATGGTATTGTAGGATAAAATCGAATCAATGCAAATAAAATCTATTTGGACAACCGTAGATTAAATTTTGAATGATGTAGGTTCGATATGAACTTTGGTAATGAAACGCGTGTAACGTTAAGGGCTACGGTTGTGGACGATACATAGCAGAAAATGAATTGTGAGTTTATTTATAGTCCAATCGATTTCAAATTTGGAATGGTATATAGGTAGATATAAATGTACGCAGATGCGTTGTTACTTTTTTTTTAAACGACCTAGGACCGCCGTACACTCTTTTTTTTTATCATAAACTGTTAAAAAAATTTAAAAAAGGTTCCGCGTCGGCATACTTTTTACCATTTTTTTTTTACAATCAAACTAAATAATTTTTTCTTTTAATTTAAAGGCGTCCTAATTATATTCCCTCCGTTTTGAAAATACGGCTACCGACATCTTGCGGATTTCGGGGCGAAACTTATATTACCGCAATCGCACGTTTCACGCTGAAAGGCGGAGCCAACTGTGTGCGGACGGATTCGGGGATTTTGGAGCGTTTATTAATTATTTAATGCTGAAACTTAAATGTAATTTTCGGTTGATAGTCGTGCTTGCAGCTTAAAAACGTGTTTAATAATTAGTTTAATGATGTTTTTAGTATAAGCAGTATCATAGGGTTTATCAGTGCCTACATGTTGAGTTTTTGTTTAATTTTCTGTGAGAAGAATACATAAATTTTATAAAACAGCTGATTTTTAGTAAAAACGATAAAAATATGTTCAGATCCCTCACCAATGTCACTTATAATAGCCAGTTTGTATTCAAAAATATTGCTTAATATTCTACGAGTGTCACAAAATTTCGATTATCAGCTTGGATGTTATTTTCTAGTTTGTAATGTCAATAGATAGAAATTGATTTGAGTAGGTAGGTTAGTTAGGGCAGATATTGTAGTACGGTCAATAAAAACCCATGGTTAGTTTTTAATTCTATATTTTATATACAGGGTGAGTCAGGAGGAATGAGCCTAACTCTAAGGGTGTAATATATGCATCAAAATAATAAAAAAAAAAACTCAAATAATGTTATCTTTCATTTGTTTTCAAGTTACAGCGTTAAATAAAATAATAATATTGTTAAACCAAAATATCCAACATTAACATTGTTTTAAATAAATCATTGGTTTAGTAAATTTTAAAAAATACCGCCATTGACTTCCAAACATTTCCTGCTTAGTAGCAGCATTTCTAATGCATCTAATTAATGCATCCCTAGTATCTACTTTTACTTTGTAAACCTCACTTTTTAACCAACCCCATAAATTGTAGTCCAACGACGTGAGGTCTGGCGATCTAGGAGGCCAACTAATATGACCACCGGCACCGCGACCAATCCAAACACCTGGAAACCTTTGGTCTAAATCAGTCTAAATATTGCTTGACCCGACGATCGAAATGGGCAGGCGCACCGTCGTGTTGATAATACATTTCAATTCTGATGTTTAAATGAATCTCCTCCAGTAGTCCTTGCAATTCATTTTGTAAAAAACTTAAGTAGTGATCCCCTGTAAGGCGATTATCCAAAGGAAAAGGGCCAATTAAATTATTATCCATCATGCCGCATCACACGTTTACTGAAGACCTGTGTTGAAAATTACTTTCGACTATTGCGTGAGGATTTTCGTTCGACCATACATGGGAGTTTCGATTATTATTGATGCCGTCACGGGTGAATGTAGCTTCGTCAGTAAAAATTATGTGCGGTTAAAGATGACGGTTATTAATTATCCAGTCACAAAATTGCATACGCTTGGCGTAGTCTCCAGGTTGAAGATTCTGTACACGCTGTACATGGTACGGGTATAAGCCTTGCTCGTGAAGCGTATTGATCACTTTTTTTTGGGGAATCCCCAACTGAATTCCAATTCTTCGTGAGCTCGTCGTCGCATCTTCTTCTACTAAAGCTAGAACATTTTCTATTTCTTCTAAATCCTGTTGAATAGCTCGTTCGGATGTTACATAAGCACTTGGAAGCGTTCCGGTCTCGCAGAGTTTGTTGAAAACTCTGATAAAGGCCTTTCTGTTCGGTGTTCTTTCATGTGGAAATCGTTCACGATATCCTTCAGCTACACAAACCATAAATAAAAACCATATTGGCGTATTCGAGACGTGAATAAATGTGTGGCATTTTATAAAATTAAAATGATACAAATCCGAAAGTTAACGGTGAATCAATGTAACATTTTATACTGACACTAATAGGATAGTGACAGCACAACAATCAAAAGCAAACAATAATAACATTTTTTACAGGAAAGCTAAATTAATGCAATATTTTGTTTTTGCCTTATAACTTGAAAACAAATGAATATCGGATAACAACATCTGAGTATTTTCTTATTATTTTGATGCATAGATTACACCCTTAGAGTTAGACCCATTCCTCCCGACTCACCCTGTATAAATGAATATCATTCCAAAAAAGTTAATGTTGAAGAACCGGATATAGTTATGGCGGGACATTCGATTCCCTTGGCTTCATCAATTAATTTATTGGGCCTAAGTTTGGATAGTCATATGTCTTGGCATAGTCACGTTGCGGCCATTGCAAAGGCAGCCTCGCAGAAGCTTGGAGTACTTTTCCGAACTAAGAACCTCTATACACCCCAACAACTTTTGATGCTCTATAAAGCCCAAATTCGACCATCGCTGGAGTATTGTTCGCATATTTGGGGCTCTGCTCCTAAACATACCCTGAGATTGCTAGATTCCATTCGCTTGATCGGTGACCATAGTCTGACAAGCTGGAAAGCCTTGAACATCGAAGGCAGGTTGGCGACTTGAGTCTATTTTACAAATATTTTCATGGCAAGTGCTCAACTGAGGTTGCCCGCTTGATACCACCAAGAGCGGTGCATGGTAGAAATACACGACGAGCCACTGCAGCCCATCAGTACGTGGTTCAGCTTAGTGTCCCTCGAACAACCCTGTTTCGAGCAAATAATTGCCTTGACCCGCTGGTGTTTCTGCTGATGTAAGTTTGGAAGGGTGTATGGGGTGTTATCTCGCAGTGGTTTGGCAGCAGTTGCAAACCCTGAAGGAAGTTCTGTTTAAAATGTTATTAATCTTTATATGCATTTATCTCCTATAATGTGTTAATTTAAAGAAATTTTAACATCGATGTTTAAGTTTCGATCTTTTTTTTTTGATAACATCGAAATAAGATCTCAAATTCCGAACGGTGTAGTATCTAAAGGCAATTCTAGTCTACCTCGGTGGTCGGGTGGGAGCGATTTCGCCCGGCAATCGAGAGGTCCCGGGTTCGAATCCCGGCTTGGACATGGGACATTTTTAATTGTTTTTTAGATACATTATTGTAATTATATTATATTATTGAATAAAAACGACTGACTGAGTGGCCGAACAGCTAAGAACAATACATACACTGATAAAACTGTGCTCCCTTAATCAAATCATCTGATTTATTTGGTGAATAATTATTGGTAATAAATAAATGTGATTTTAATTAACTAAATTTGATTTAACTGAAATAAATGAGATTATTTCGTTTTATTTGCAAAGTTATTTGACTGTTGGTTGATTTGTGTCAAATCATAGAACCCTTCAAACAAATATCTTACCAAAAAACCACTAAAATAACAAAATCTAAATAACTAATTATTTAATCGAACTAATTTTTATTTAGGAACTAAATCCTGTTAATCGCTAGTTAAATCACCCAATAGAGAACTATTTAAATGTCTAGGTCATTTAAACTAAATAATTATGTATTTACATTAAATCCTTAATATAAAACAACCAAATATTTACAAATAACTAATTATTTAATCGAAGCACATTTCAAGTTAAGAACTAAATACCTTTAACTTTAATTTAAATCATCCATTGCCGAACTTTTCAAATAATTTGGTCATCCAAACTAATAATTAAGTATTTAAATGAACTCCTGTCGCCTACTTTGGGCTTTGAGTAATTTGATTGGTTATACAAAAGTGGCCTGATCATCGCGTTTTGGTCATTGGTGTTCGATTTTGTCTTGTAGAAATTTATGAGTGAGAGTGAAATCTTCTTTGTTAGTGGCACAGAAGTTAGTGGTTCCATCAAAAATTAAAACGAAGATATGGGGAATAAACGTAATATGAATAATTATTTAGAAGATTGGGGTACCTATATCGAGGGTTATATCCCATATGTTAGATACTTCTCAAGGTAGAAAACTATATTTGAATATTTTAGTTACGCATGAAACGAGTTAAAAAAGTAAGATAAGAGGCAAAGAAAAGATACTTGTAATACCTAATTTGAAATTTCGAACACAAAATCTTTTTAGAAAAATGTAGCCAGGTATTTATATATCATGGCTACCTAGGTTACAAATAAGACAGTTTTTCTCAATTTTCATCATAATTCAATACCTATCAAACCTCGTAACGTAAAAAATATAATATAATTAATATAATATTAATAATTATTGTACCTACCTAATATTTGCAAATTTGACTTTATTTAATTTTTTATCAAAGTTATTAACTTCTCTATAATGTTTTATTGACGTATATTTTAAGGGGAACAACAACTAATGGTCGGTTTATACAGCAAGATATACATAACATAAAAATAAAATAAGAGTTGAATCTACAGATCTGCCATAAGACGTTTATAGAAACACATAACATAACATAAAAATAAGAAATAAAATAAGAGATGGTTATCTTTTAAATTTTATGTTATTTTTATGTAAAAATAGTTGTGCGCGTGCGCGTAATTTGTCATAACCTTTATTTTCGGCAAAAATGTGTTTTTTTCTGTTGGTTTGCCTTATTATTTGAACACTATAAACAATTTGATAAGGTTTGTGATTATTATGGTATAGGTACTGATTAAACCATATTCAATAGCAACATTTCAATATTTCTTATTTTTATGTGACGTCTGTATAAACACGTACTTGGATAAAATAAGAACTGATTTGAATGAACATTCTGATCTATTGAAAATTAAAAAAAGGTATTTAAACCAAATAAATTTATATTTGATATAAATAAATATAAAAGACAAGTCAAACAATTATGTACTTGAATAAAAAAACAATCACTTTGATGGAAATTACCGGTTTATTTAAATCAAATCACTTAAATTGTTTAATTAAATAACGTTGTTGTTACGGCAAATACATGTAAAACAAAAGTAAAATAAATATGTACTTGATAAAATATATATGAATATCAATCAAATAAACATTTTGTTAACTTAACTTTTGACCTATTTACTTTAAGTCATTGACACGTCTTATTTAAGTTAGGTTAGTGTTAAGGAAATAAATATTTGCTTGAATTTTGTATTCAGTGATTAATTCCAAATAAAAAGTAATTTGTATCAAATCAGATGATACTAATTGAGGCAGATAATCCCTTGGTATTTTTCAAATACATATTTGTTTGGCTAATAGGAAACAAATATTTATTTGAGTCAACGGTAAATTTTTTTAACTCAAATAATTAATTTTATCAGTGTACGTTTATAGTTTCTTATTGTTAGACTAAAATTAAAACAAAATTTAAAAACAATGCCACATATTATTGCACCTTTAAATTAAACTCGCATTAATTTGTTTAGTCATAAATATACTTTATTACTATAATTACTATAATATAATGTCAGTAAAAACAACTAACTGTAAAATTCGCAGTATAAGGTAAATTAACTAAACAATAACCCTATTTATTTGCAGAACCCCTTCCTTTAAAGAACAAACGTTTTTTCTGTATCTGTAATATTCCATATTAAAGGTCGTTCTAATCGTACGTACCTAATCGGAATCAATCGGGCGCCGCAACGCATTAAAGCCACAGAACAATTAATAAATGAAGCAAATTACAAACAGTGAGAAAATCGGCCCTGGAAGAATATGTCACCGACTACTCCCCGACGAGTAGCTTCGGTCCTCGCCGCGACCGTCCAAGCAAACCTACCGAAAGTCGTAGCCCTTAACGTGGTGGTTATATCGAACTAGTATCATTAATGGCTATAAAGTATACTTACAGCAATCATGAACGTAATCGTTTGGTCCAATAATTCTTCGTCGGTGAACTGATAATTTTCTTCCTTTTTATAATTTATTTCTATGAGCAGATCCAAAAATGCTTTTCTTTTAACATTCTCTAAAAATAATATAGAAAATGTACAGGGTGGTCTAACGAGCGCGCGTCGATCAATAGTTGCTGAACGGTTGAACTTATGGGAAATTTTTCTTAATAAAACTTTTATCGTTTCATATCTGCTATAAGCCAAAATTATTTTGAAGTATACGGGAGACCTCAAAAAAGAGTAATATCAAAAATTATGAAATTTTGTTAACTGGGTTTTAAGGACTCTTAGGCAGGGTTGGTTAGGGGATCTACCTAGGTAGAAAACTGGTTTTCGACGGCAAATTACGTAAAGATTCATCAGAAAGCATAGCCCTATTTAGAAAATAGAAGAAAAATAGAAAAATCATAGGTACAACTAACCTCACATTTTTTTACTGTACCTACCGGCAGGCCTACCGACCTTCCTCGTTATGCTAACTCACCGCACGCCCTCGATCAAACGTAAATATTCAAAGTTAGACTGAACCTAGTGTATATTCAATGAGCCGTAAAGGTTACCATAATATAATTAAAAAAATAAAAATAATAACAGAAAACATTAACTATTTTATTACCTTCCTCAATATACTTTTCTTCTTCTTGACTTTGTATTTTCTTTTCATACTGGGCTCTTTTGTTGGTTACAACCTTAAAATATTAATAAACGGTTAGGATACCATATTGCAAATAAAAAAGAAATGAAGGTGCATTAAAGTACTGAACTGGACCGGTAGTATTGCACAAACAATAGTCTATTTTTAAGCCCAACAATTGTCAATATATGCAATGAATAATCTTATTGACGAAGCATAACTAATAATAAATTTATCCTAACTCTAAAACCTAAGGAGGAAACATTTTCTATTAAAAATAAAACTGTAAACAATGATGCAATAAAGTTTAAACTAAATATTGTCCTGGCAACATTACTTTTTTAATCCAGAAAAAGGTCTCTCATAGTTCTACGGAATTGCACATAGCCTAAGGATATACAGTGTGTGTATAAACTCTGGAACGGCTTAATAACATCACAATTTATTTGCCGATATAAACCAAATTTGGTACAGTTGTGTAAGAGGATCTGACGCACCGAATGACGATATTGGCGTTGTTGCCAGTTTTTTAGTTTGTCTGGAATTCGAACGAATTTTATATTTTTAAATGTATCATTAGTTTTCGAAATAACGAGTACAATTTAGAAATGATATGTTTTTTATATTAAATGTTCTAATTGTTTTCCCTGTACAGCTTGACAGTGTGCTAATTGAAAATAAAATTTTTTAATTGTGTTGTAAATCATTTCTGGCGTTATTAATTCAAATTCGTCCAAAATTCGACGCAGCAAATCGGCCAAATCTTGAGGTTTTGTGGTATAAACTCTGTTCTTTAAGTGTCCCCATAAAAAGTAGTCGTTAGGCGACAAATCAGGGGACCTAGGTGGCCACTCGATTGTACCCCCTCTACCGATCCACTTATTCGGAAAACATTATGGACGGGTTTGAAGCAGACGTCACTTATTTGAGAAATTTTTCTTAATGAAGAAACAGGAGTTTCAACAACATGTTGTAAAATTTCTAAACTTCTCTCTTTATCCACTACTGCTGGTCGTCCGGATCGTCGCCTATCTCTACAATTTCCAGTTTCTTCGAACCGTCGGACAGTTTTTAGAACAGTTGCTTTTGAAATTGGATTTCGGTTTGGAAATGCGTCATTAAATAGATTTTTAACCTCTTCGTAAGACCTGACCCTATCGCCATATCCTCTCATCATAAGAATTGTAATTCTTTCACTTTCAGTTAAAGGCATTTTTGCATGTAAAAATGACAGCTTTTATGACTTTACATCAAAACTGAACTGGTGTTTTATTTATTAATAAATAAAACAGAATTTGTTGATAATTTTAAAACACGTCGTTATTTCGAAAACTACCTACTGATATTAGGAACAAAGTATGTTATACCAAAAGTGTAACAAGTTTCAAGTAAAAACTATAAATAAAAAAAATACAGGGTGTTACATTTAAAAATATAAAATTCGTTCGATTTCCAGACAAACTAAAAAGCTGGCAACAACGCCAATATCGTCATTTGGTGCGTCAGATTCTCTTACACAACTGTACCAAATCCCAAACTAATAAAATCTGAACAAGGAGCGGGGGGGGGGGGGGCGAGTTCTACAGCTACTTAAAGTATTTTAAGCCGAAATATCTCTGGCCAGAATCAATCTACAAGTATGATGAAACTGGGGGTCTAAATTATCCCTTGGCTGAAGATTTATTATTCCTTAATATGGGAAAGTTGATACACTTCACAATATTATAATTAAATAATTAATCACTAATGTTGTCGATTTTCAAACAATTTTAATTTTTATGCTCTTCTAAATGTTTAAGATATACTTGTACAGGGTGTCCAGTTTTCATGTGTTTTCATATAAATAAATAAATAAATAAAGCCTTTATTTAATTCTCAATAAATGTGTACAATAACTATACGGAAATAGACGGCGAGATCTAGCATAGGCTATTCTCTCTAACCGTCTGTTTTTAGAAACTGCTAAAACGACAATATAAATCATAATAATTATTACCAAAACCTTTCTAATAAGTAGGTACTACACTATATAAATTAGACAAAAAATCAACAAAAAGAAAAGAAAAACAATTAAACAAATGAAAGAAAAATTATCTCTAAACAGATAAAGAGCATGAGAAAGCTTTAACCAATAAGTGACCTTTTGACCAGCACCCTTATTATAAAAGAGAGAAAAATGGGATTTGCGGCTCTTTCACTTTCTGAAAATTTGTAATTTTTGACGCTCCCCTGTATCTCGATTATTTAATAGATTATCAATAAGATAAAAACGGGTTATTATAGAGTTTTCCATGTAGAAGTCAGTGGCGTAGTTAGTTTTTTTCTAAAAAGTTTTGTTCTTGAGTTATGACCCAAACTTGTGGTTTTTAAAATGGAACATCCTATATATTATTTCTTTGGCTTGTTCCTCTTTTCAAGAGCTTTTCAAAAATATATAATAATCCATATTTATTTCTTTTAAAGGGGATAATTTTAACATTTTTTGTAAAATTAATCATTTTTCGTATAGACTATGCCCGTAAATAGAAAACCAAATTAACAACATTATTTTTGTTATACAACTTTATATTATTTGATTAAATTACAAAAATTGTTCGAACTGGGCTGGACACTTTCGACACACCGTTTCGATTCTTCGCAATGCATTTAATAAAATAAATGGCCTTCACTGCAAAAGCCTAAAGGTCTGATGGGTTGCTTCTCGAGGTTAATCAATATTGTGGTATTGTCTCTTATATAATTGATTTTCTATATACCCCCATAAAAAAATCAAACACAGAAAGATCAGGTGATCTTGGAGGCCACCTAACAGGTCCATTGGTACTAATCCATTTATCGGGAAATGTGGTTTCTAAATATTCTCTCACTATATGACATTTGTGATTCGAAGCGCGATCTTGCTGGTAATAAATATTATTTAAATCGGCCAGAAGAACGTTCTCTAATATTTCCATTAGTGCATGTCGCATTATATACAGGTGTCTATTTCCGGTTAAAGTTCCTTCATAGATAAAATACTTAATTGTAGTGCCAAAGATAAAGCATGACACGCTAAATCCAAACGGACCTTGACGTTCTCGTGAAAATATTACGTGTTGGTTGTCTTGGGACACTTAAGATACCAGAACTCGTAAAATAAGCCTCGACGGACCATATCCACCCTTCTTTCAAAATTTGCGTTTTCCTGCAACATTCGTAAGTACCAGTTGCAAAAAACTCCTACGTTCTCGTCACCGGAATGCAAATATTGAACGAGATGGTATTTGTATGGTTTAAATTTATATTTTTTTAGTGTTAACTGCGTTCTTGATTTTTTAATCCCAACTTCATCATACCCTTTTCTGCTTGATTTGGATGGTTGTACCGTGACCGAGGCCAAAACATTTATTCCTTTTCCTTTCCTATTTTCTTTGTTGTAAAAATTAGGTCTAGGTTTTTTTAAAAATCCGTACTCAGTGAAATTGGCTTGGATTTTTTGAAATATTCCCTTAACAGATTATTGTCTTTCTGGATAACTACGAGAAATTTAAAAAATGTAAAAAAAGAGCTTTTTATTTTCATTATGAATATTAATGGTACCGAACAAATTATTTTAAAACTTACCTATTAAAATACAGCTCCGAGGCATATCGTGTTTTTCATAATTTTCATAAAAGTCTGTGCGTTTTAAGATGTCCGATATCGGATTAAATTAAATCAGCAAGGGATGTTATCGCTTTTAAAACAGTAAGTCGGTTAAGTTACAATATCTTCGCACCTTCGCTATACTTGATCACACCGAACATCCCACTGGTTTACTGTATTCTATTACTGGGCGAAATCAGGGGTTTCAAAACAAAATTATCTTAGAACGAACGTCTGATGTTTGCGGCATTTCAGAGGAGACCTTAAGAAGACTTCGAAAAAAGAGTGAAGAGGATTTGGACAGACCATATAAAAGGGTTCGACTCCATTCAAAAACCTTGGATTTATCCCAAGGGATAAAACTCTCTATTAGGAATATTGTTTTTGATATGTATAAAGCCAAGGAATATGTTACCCTCAAAGCTATATGGATGCTGAAATTTTTGAGCATTGGTTCGAGGAAAAACTTTTAAAAAGTTTAGAAAAACCTTCCTTAATTGTTTTAGACAATGCCTCTTACCATACGAGACTCGAAGAGAAATTCCCTACAAGCAGCTGGAAAAAGGAAGAAATAAAAGAGTGGTTGTCAAAGAAAAACATAAACCATGAAAATTTATATTTAAAAAGTGAACTTTTAAGCAAGTGTAAAGAGCAGTCATTTAAAAAAAAAGTATGTTGTTGACGAATTAGCCCTCAAATATGGACATCAAGTTTTGAGATTGCCGCCCTACCATTGTCATTACAACGCAATTGAATTGGTATGGGGTATTAGCAAGAACTATTATGACAAACATGCCTGTAAAAATATCGGTAAGCCTAGCGTTATAAAGTTATGGGAGGAGGCGCTTAGCCAAGCGGGCAAAGAAGAATGGCGGAAATGCATTGAACACACAGAAAAAATTATTTTTGAATCTTATGAGACAGAACAGGTTATAGACGAAGTAAGACCGTTAATTATTACGAATGATGATGATGATGACGATGATGTTGATTCTGATGAGTCTGAAAGCATGGGTGAAATTTCAAATGCAGAGGAAGACTACTTTTAGTAGTACCTATCTACAAGTAGGTACGTTCTGTCGCAAGACTACAAAATCGGTTATTTTTAGAACCAAAACTTTATAAAAAAGAATTCGTAAAACTAATTTGTCTGAATACTACAAAAGCTAAAAAATTATTATTTTTCTTTACCTAAACTAATTTTTTATTTACTTTAAATTATTTTATTTAGAAAATGTAATTCATCAACATTCAAAATTACCTTCAATATAATTTATTGTTTGTGAGCCACCGACATAATGCTGAAGAGGTTTTATGGCTTAGCGGACTTCTATTAAACGCACAGACTTTATTTATTATTTTGTGCCATGTTAAACAATTTTTCACAGAAATAAAAAATAAACTTACAAAATGAAACAAATACCTACTAATAATATTTGACAACAATCAGTAATGGCGCATTTACAGAATTTGGTTTTCTGTCATGGCTATCCGTGATTCTTACGAATCTATACGAAAAATGAAATATTTTACAAAAAATGTTAAACTATCCCTTTTTAAAAGAAATAAATATTGACTATTATATTTTTGACAAGTTCTTAAAAAGAGGGACTGGACAAAGAAATATTATATAGGGTGTCCTATTTAAAAAAAAAACACAAGTTTGGGTCATAACTCAAAAATAAAACTTTTTAGCCAAAAACTAACTACGCCACTGAATTCTACATAAGAAACTCTATAATAACTCCTTTTTATCTTATTGATAAGTTTTTAAATAATCGAAATAGAGAACACACGACAACTGGACATCCTGTACATTTAATAATTGCTCCAATTTTAGTTTAAATATTAAGTGCCCCCACACACCTCCATAGTCTCCCTTACCTATCATTTATTTGTAGATCAATAGGAAACTTATTTTGATGCAATTAGTGGATTTTTTTTAAATATATTAGTTCAGTTGTATTCTAAATGCTTTCATTTAAGTCCATAAAAAAAATTTTGAATGCAATATATTGCATTGGGCAATGCATGCATGTTAATTATGATTCACAGGGCGCGTGCAAAACAAAAGAAAATATATCATTGTAGTCATTTCTTATTATCCTTTACTTACCTTTTTAGTGAATGATCTTAATCTGTTGCCCACAATGTGGAAATTTTTTCCCAAAGGAGAATTGTTGAATACAACGTCACTGTGATAAAAAATGTTAAATATTCTTATCATGACGATTTCCATTGCCCTGTAAAAAATAAGTGTCGATAGGTAAAGTACTTCCCAACATATTTCGTTTGGCTTAATGACTGCAATAAAACCCCTCATATACTCGGCTTTCGCTTTCGCAGTGACGTATTAACCCACATTTATTTTTAATGCCAGTTTATAATAACAATACATAGGTACATTACTTGATTTGTTATCAAAATTAATAAACTGTCTAATTAAGCTTTTCTAGAAACAACTTAATTATTAGGTTATTTCTCAAAACTGTTTAGTTACAGGTACCTGTTTAGTGTTTATATAGCTTATATAAATGGTAAACATAATATTCGAAATAGATTAGTACCTATCTATTTTACTTTGAAACAGTGTGCAACAAATTAATAATAAAAGTATGTGGAGACCTTGGGAATCTTAAGCTAATGCGATATTTAGCTACCCTAAACATTCCAGGAAGCACTTATCTTCTGACGCCAAAGTGATCGTGAAAAATGTATGTGAATCGTTATTAAAGAGCGGCCACCCTAAAGTAATTGCCATTAAAAATACCAGTGAAATGACAAAAGTCCCATTATCGACGGTACGAGATATTATGATAAAAGGACATTTTAAAAGAAAAGTTCGCAAAGATACCGGTAAAATGAAGTGCGTAGATGATTGTGACAAAGATGTTATTCGCAGGAAAGTATACCAAATGTATCGAGAAAATGTTGTCCCACGTTAGATTCTTTAAAAACACGGTTAATAACTGACGATACAACGATATCATGTAGCAAGACAAATCTTTACCGCGCTTTGCAAGAAATGGGATTTAAGTATTAGACAATAAAAAAGAGACAAATTATTATGGAGTCCGAAAGATTAAGAAAAATTGTGGATGGAAAAGATCGATCCCTAATTGTTTATTACTGTCGGCAAAAAATATAAAGGATTTAAGTCTGAACTTTCTTACTACACACTATAGAGAGTTGGATACTGAACTTATAATCTCCGTAATGTGGCGGTTCTACGCCTCGTATTTCAGTGGGCCAACGATACCATTTAGTAGAATCCATCAACCTCTTTCGAATTTCCTATTAGATGAGCTTTCTTTGCGTAGCTTTGTTAACATTAACAAAAGTATTATACAGGGTTGGGCAATAACAACGAAATAAGCCCGTTTTTCTTATATCTTTTAATCAAGTGCCAGTGGCGGCTTTTCACTGGTGGTAGGGTCGGCAGTGTCAAACAGGCAACAGGCAGTATATAATATTATTTATTTATCTACATCAATTTGCATCTTTATGACTCTCAAACTGCCAGCTCTACTTTTTAAATCGCTTGGGTAGCCCCGGACGTCATAGTGGATTTACTCACAAACCACCGCTATAAAATCGATTGTTTTACTTTTCAAGTAACCCGGGCTAGGGACGGCTTGCCTACCCTGTCGTAAGAATATTAGTAATATAAACTTAGTTCAGGATTAAACATAGGCAACCAAGCATACACCATGTAACGAAGGTAAACCCAGGGTCGGCAAATTCGTACCTGTCGCTAAATTTAAAGTAAGGTTATGGTTATGTCTAATACGCATTATCGACAAAGGGTATTGTATTGCATTGTATTTCATCTGTTGTTTTTGAAATTTTTGTGATTATTCTTGAAAGAAAAGAACTAAAATAGTGTAAACTAAGTAAAAGTAAGTGTTGTCTATTAACAAACAAAACCTTTCGTTTGATTTTCTTAAGATTAGAACCTCAGGTAAGTGTTGGGACATTCCGAATAATATAAAAACCAAGATGAAACTGAGGTAAAAAGTGGTTTTATTTGATATATTTTAAGTTTAAAATGTGGGTTTTCGCCATTGGATGAACCAAAATTAAAAAACAATGTTCGCCAGACCCCTACCATCTTCTTCCTCGTTTGCATTCAGTAATGAGATGCACTGACGCGCCATTTATGTGTCGTAAACAAAACATTTGACTTGACTCGACTGTCACCCACATCTGCGTCAAATGAGCGAGGGGTTTCGTATCTAAAGCGTGTTAAAACTTATTTTTACGTAATACAATTAACCAGGAACAACTGTCAAGTTGTCACACTAATTATTGGTAAGTTCTGCCACCCCTGCTGCCCCTGAAAAGCCGCCACTGCAGGGGGTGTAAATTACAGTATATGAATAAAAATATTCCGTTTATCGATATTGCTTCGCGTCGTATGCATTATTTTTTCTCCCTTACGAACAAAGCATGATATTCAAAATGGGACACAACAACTTTTCTTTAATCTTACCTATCAACCCAAATTGGAAAATCGGAATCAGTACTCTGCGCTTTTATCTGAACACCCATAGCAGTTTCTGAAAAAAAAACATAAAAAATACCTATATATGACTTTTTTGTTTATTATTATAATATACTTACATTTACTCTAATATTATAAATTAAATTGAAAAATAAATTAAGCTTTTAAATTTGGTGATCTAATGAAGTAATTAGAGAAACTAAATTACGCAGGTATAAAATCCAAAAATAATGTTATTTTCATAATGTTTTTATTATACTACATAATAATAGAAACATATAATAGTGGATTAAGGGCAAAACCTAAACCTAAATTATAAATGTTTATAAATTTCCTAACTATTGTTACCTAATGAACACTAACTGATAATAATTTGACAAATTATATTCCACGTCGATATTAAAAAGTGTTATAATGACAATACGTTACAATTGTAAATTCATTATTACCATTACAGCGATTATTCACTATCTGACGATGAAAACATTTCATTACTGTCGCTACTGCTGTCATCTGCAGGATTTATAATAATAGGTTCTACCATGACTTCAACGCGTACATCTAAGCCCAACATTTTTTTTTCTACGCCCTCGATATGTAATACGCACTTATGCCAATCTGCTGCTTGTACATTCGCTATTGCCGTTTTTAACAGTTCTTTAACTTCTTTTAATTTAAAAGTTTTATTTTCACGCGCCACTTCGCCTTTTATCTGTGCCCATATAAGCTCGATTGGATTTAGTTCACAATGGTAAGGCGGTAAACGTAATATTGTAACACCTCGTTTATGAGCCATTTCATCCATCTACATATTTCGTATATTTTTTCTTGGTGAAGTCTTGCAAGATCGAGCAACTGCACTTTTAGCATTTTTTCGCCAAATGCAATATCTTTTTCTTCGAGCCAGTCAACAATCTTTCCCTTTCGCCACGCAGAAGTTGGCAAAGCTTCCACCCGACGACGGCTGTGGTATGGTGCATTATCCTTCACGATTACCGACCCACGTTCAGTACGCGGTAAGATGGATTTAAACCAATCTTCAAACACTCCCGAGTTCATATCCTTATGATAATCACCGATTTTACGAGACTCAAACACGTTTAACCCACCTTCAAGTAAACCAGAATCACTCCCGATGTGGGTTATAATTAACCGACGACCTTTTCCTGAAGGAGCTTTTAAGCCAGTGGACAGTCCATTGATAAAGGCGTTACGTGCATCTTCAATGTTGAGATCTTGCCAAATGTAATTCACAGTATGTCCTTCATTTAACCATGTCTCGTTCGTAAAGTAAATTCTTTTCCCTGCACAGCGATATTGTTGTATTTCTTCTAAATACTTTCTACGCCACAATACGATTTCTTCCTTTTCCACCAAAGGACTTTTGTGATTTCGTTTTAAGAATCGAAAATTCAATTCTCGTAGTGTACGCATTAGAAGTCTTCGTTAAATTTTTTGCATATTTTCATCCGTTTCAATTTCGGCAGAAATTTAGAAAAAAAAAATGCACGCACTTTCCGACGAGTTGCTAACTTTGTTTGCTGATCAATAAAACTCTTTTTCCGTCTTCTTGTTTCCTTCTGATCGAACACTTTAGTATTCCTATTGTCCTTGATAGTTCTATAAGCAGTACGGCAAGATGTCTTAGTCAATGTGGCACAAAGTTCTGCTGCATCAGTGAATGATATTCCACTGTGTGTACCTAGAATTCCCTCATACACTTTTTTTACCATTGTACGCTCCCCAGGTTTTAAATGACGTCGTTTTGTAACTTTTTGGTTACTATCACTTGAAGAACTCGCCTGCATTATAATATTTGCTGTTTTGAATAACCACCAAAATAACACCAAAATAATAAAACTGAATTGCTAATATCCTCTTGATTGAAACTTGCCTACGACACTGAACGTTGGTTACAGACGATAAGAAAGTAAGAAAGCGTGGGAGCGCCTTGAGACATGGGTTTTTGCTACCTGCGTTGCCAAATTAAGTAAAACAGGTACCGTAGGTTAAAAAGGCCCTTAATAACATGCCGATTTCGGTAAATTTTATGGAAATTTAAGTGAAATCTATTCAAACTTGGCAACATGTAATGACCTATTTATGCACAATCTTCCCAAGCGGTTTGGATTGCTTTTATTTAACTTAAAAGTGGGCGACTCAATGTTAATTATTTTCGCCGCACACCGTTAATGATTATATGAACAGTTTTGCTAATTATTTTGAGACCGTAGTATAGGCCTGTCAATTGAAAAAGAATCACCCTAAATATCTTTTGATTTTGAAAGAAAGAAGATTTGACAAGAAACACGTCAATTTAATTGAATTTATGTTTATAAGAAATTTTTTTCTTATATTTTATTGGAGAATCAGCCCTTAAAATTTGTCAGGATAGTTTCCGGACACCCTGTATATTATTTTTTTGCTAACAATGTTGCTCTTCTGTTGCTAACTTACCACATATAATATCCAAGGTGCATCTAGATACAAGATGAAATAGATCCATTTCGCCGGTTCCTGCATACTTCTCCATAACTTTAACAAGAACCTCTGATTGTTCGGCAAAAACTTCCACAAACTGGTCCAATATTTTTTGATTAAAAGTTGGCATTATTATTTTTCGGTGTCTTCTCCATTTATTAACTTAAAATGTTTAACAAAATATATAGATATTTTTATTAACTGACCTGAGAAAGTCCGGGAATTGTCCATAAAATAAGTGAAGTCGAGAAGTTTTGGTTGACGGCACAGCGAAGGGTTATTAGTTGTAAAACCGTAATAAACCATAAGCGTGACAATAATGCCTAGTACAGACATAGAAGCAAAATATGGAAACTGTTTCTAGACTGTTTATAAACATATTGTAAACTTCTCTGAAACAGCCAGCAAATAATGTTCTCTATCCACACATCAGTATGAATGAATGTCGAACTGTAACTTTGTCGTATTTAAATTATGAGGTTGAAAAGAAAACAAGGCGTTGGTGAACCCCGGATTAAGGGAGGAGGGCTTTGGGGGCTTCTATTCTATACGTACTGTTGTGTATTATTAACGCATATGTATATTCAATCAGCATTTGAATATCGTAACGAGAAATTAGGCTCAATCCGGCAACGTCCCCGGTATCAGACGATCTTCACGCCAAAAATAAATATGAATTAACAGGCGTGCGAAAGAAGGAAAGAAGTTTCTGCAACTGATAATATTTACTACTATTTATGTAACCCCCCCCCCCCCCCCACTTCTATATGGAACCCTGGGGTTGCGCGGAACCCAGGTTGAGAAACACTGGTCTAGTGAATATCCTTATATAACAAGGCACGAGGGAAGCAGGATATGCGGTCCGTGGAAACTTGGATAAGTCAGGGAACTTCTAAAAATAACTTTAGTGGGAACCCTCCCCAATACTTCTCAAAGTAGAGTAAAACAGAATATTGTACCTAAAATCCTAATTACGCATTGCAAAATTGACGACATTACCTGGTGCACTAAAAAGTCCCATACCAGTAACTGGTTCTGCCATGCGGTACAAGTACTCTTTCTTCAACGCATGTTGACTTGTTAGTAAAATTTCGAAATATTTTGGATCCGATACTCCATAGAACAACCGAGTTCCAAACCACACCTTAAATAACCCAGGATAGTGATAGAACAGGCGGCTAATCTGACCAAAAATTTCTACAATTTGAAAAGACAAACGATATACAGGGTGTCCGATATGTATAGGGCAATATGTTGTCAACGTACAGGGGAGGTCAAAATAATACTAAAGGGGTTTTCAATAAGGACGGGTCGATGTTAAAATGGAATAAAACAAGCTGTGTGTAAGGTATTAACCAAATTCTATTTTTATTTGAAAGGTCTATGTATGCCATTATTTATGGAATATGACATCGTTCAAATATCCGCCGCGGTTTCTCACGGTGACACGGATCCGAGTGTTCCAATTTTCAATGACTCTGCCGCATAGATCCGGCTGAATTTGAGAGATAGCCTGCGTTATATTCACTTTAAGGGCATCCATTTCCATTTTAAAATCCTTTATTTCCTATTATTTACATTACTAACTTACAACTAATATATACTAGCTTAGCCTAATTACAAACTAAAACTAAACTAGCCTATTTACAGTGTTTTGGGCGCATATGGACCATAAGCATACGGCCCAAAATGCGCCCAAAGAACCTGGCGGAGCCAGGCGGCCGATATTCTGGCATGTGGTTGTAACACTAGAAGTTAGATCACTGACACTGTCACACTCGTGCCGGCAAGTGCCATGACGAGGTGTTAAAGGCATACATTTCGCACAAGGCGAATAACGTAGTTCTCCGAACTACCATACATTCATTAGACAGTTAACAGGTATGAAATGCAATGGAAATACTCTGGGAAAAATTGCAAAAAACCCAGTCAGATTGGCTACCACAACTCATGTTACATCTGCCTACAGCGGATGATTGTAAATGCAAGAATTATTCCTTCTCGCTGTGGGCGGAAAGAGGTAAAATTTTGGGGGCGTGTCTATGTCTGGGGCGGTCGGTGTCTGGTAAGTCCGTCCCACCCCCGTTTCTCGTGTCTGAACTGTGCGTTTTAACGGATTCCATGCTGCAAAATCGCCAAACGACCCGGCAATGCTGGAAGTTCAGCGAATTTCACAGCCTTTCCTCCGTATAAATTTATTTTGTCTGTTTGTTAATTTTGTGTCTTTTTGTGATTGTTTGTTTATTTTTCGTATTGTTTGTTTTGTATTTTCTGTTGTCATCATACGTCTGGCGGTGGGACATTGTAGATCGGTAGTCTGTAGTACAAAGGTTTGTGTACTGTATGTCCGTCATTTTCTGCTCGTCTGTTTGTTATGTCTCTTGTTAGCGGTGATGCGTCTAATTTGTAAGTGTAAAATTTGTCCGATATGTCTCGTATATACGTAATTATGCCGTCTATTGCCGCCATATGGTGCAGGTCTGCGACCGTGACGTATCTATTAGATGACGTTGTTGCTGAGTGTTAGAAGAACTGCACCATACGGGGGCTCCGTATGTAAGTACAGGTCTGATTTGTCTGATGATTTAAGGGCATCGGTCGATTGCGGCTTATTGGCATAGACCTGAGACTTCAGAAAACCCCAGAAGAAATAGTCCAACGGGGTCAAATCGCATGATCGTGGTGGCCAATGCGCGTCACCTCTGCGAGAGATAACCATACCCTCAAATCGTTCACGCATAATGTTTATCGTGGCGTCCGCTGTGTAGCACGTAACGCCGTCCTGCTGGAACCACATGTCGTTCACGTTCATATTG
Source organism: Polydrusus tereticollis (assembly GCA_963920685.1). Classification (NCBI taxonomy): domain Eukaryota; kingdom Metazoa; phylum Arthropoda; class Insecta; order Coleoptera; family Curculionidae; genus Polydrusus; species Polydrusus tereticollis. The sequence continues at coordinate 48,368,229 of OY987334.1, read as the reverse complement.
TTCAGTCTGGGCCAAAAGAAGTCGGTAATCATCGTTCTGTAGCGGTCGCCGTTAACGGTGATGGCTTCACCAACGTCATTTTGAAGAAAGTACGGACCAATGACGCCTCCGGCTCAAAATCCGCACCAGACGGTAACTTTTTGTGGATGCATTTCCACCTGATGAACCTCTTGTGGGTTGGCGTTACTCCGTATACGGCAATTTTGCTTGTTCACGAAGCCATTCATCCAAAAATGCGCCTCGTCGCTAAAGATCATTTTTCTGCCAAAATTAAGATCCTTTTCGAAACGCTCCGAAGCCCAGTCAGCAAACAAACGGCGTTGTCTATGGTCATTAACTTTGAGCTCCTGGGTCAACTGAATCTTGTACGGGTGCGGGCCCAAGTCTCGACGCAAAATTCGCCAAGTTGAAGTCTCCGAAAGGCAAAGTTCTTGTGCACGGCGAGGAATTGACTGCTTCGGGTTCTCCTGTACAATTTTACGGACAGCAGCAATATTCTCGGCCGATCTGGCGTTTTTTTGACGTACAGATGTTGGCTGATTGTTTACGGAACCGGTCGTCTCGAATTTGGCCACCAAACGTTGAAGAGTCGACTTTGAAGGGCCACCGCGTCTGCCGTAAAATGGGCGCAACGCACGCAACGTTAGAACTAACGAACACTCATTTTGATAATAACATTTTATCATTTGGACGTGTTGCTCAATCGTGTAACTTGTCATAGTGATTTGGCATCAGTGACAGAATAATAAACAACAGGTTAACAGATGCCGTCAAAACAATATGGCCGCCACAGGCCGCCAACTTCGACCCGTCCTAATTGCAAAACCCTTCAGTACTTTATATTATAATCATTTTTCCTAATGGCCCTCCCCTAACAAAGATGTGACACCCGAAGACGCACCTGAAGATTTACATTTTCGATTTTACCTTTTAAGCAACCCTGTATATTTTAATTAAATTTTGTGCAGCCTATATCGACTAAGAAACTCTTACTACAATCATTCTTGTACAGGGTGTCCAGTTTTCGATGTTTTTACGGGATATCTCCGTTATTAGTAAAGATGGAAGGATACGGTTTTCGCAGCACTGTGCTACTTTTTTGTGAAACAAAAGATGCCGCAATCAGAATTTCTCTAGTCCTCCTTGTTTTTGATATACGGGATGTTTTTAAAAACTTTACGTTTTGGGACACCCTCATATTTAGGTTACCCTGTAGCTTATCAAAGCAAAAACAAATGTTTTTCTATGTAGTTTTTTACGTAGAATCCAGTGACGTACTCAGATTTTTCCTACGTTCAATAGTTTCCGAGAAAAGAAAGAAACTTGCTTTTTTTTTAAACGGGTCACCCTATATATTTTTTAATAATATAATTTAGTTAATAATGAGCTTCTCAGAAATATATAATACCTTATTTTTATTTTTAATATTAAGTACGAAATTTACGTTTTTTTTTTAAAAATATACATTTTTTGTTAGTAGTTCATGACGGGTATTTAAAAAACTATTACTGGTATGATAATTAGTACAGAAGAAATATATTTTGGGCTCCTTAATCTAATTAGCAGTTATATTTCAGTAAAAATAATAACAATGCATAAATCGAGTTGTGTTTTACTACGTAAAACATTAGAAACAAAAGCTGAAAATGTTTTTTCATAAATATTGCCCAAATTGTTCTCCATTAGTCCTTAGACATGTTTAACACATAGTTCTTATTCGTCTTAATGAATTTAAAATAATAAAAGGCCGCGTTTGTAACACCCTAAATGCTCTTTTGGCATTTCTTAAATCTGCGATTGTTTGGTACTGAATAGAATAAATTCTATTTTCAAGGTAGAAGATATTCAAAACCTACAAGTCGGGTGACCTTGGTGGCCATATTACAGGCCCATTAGTTCCAATCCAGTGGCCTGGGAAATTATTGTTTAAGTAGGCCCTGATAATTAGCGCATTGTAAGCGGGTGCTGCATCTTGTTGCAGATGCAAGATATTGAGAGCCGCTAAGGGCACGTCTTCTATTATTTCCGGCACAACGTTTCCAGAATTTCCAAATATTTATTTGCATTAACGCTGCCTTCAAATATATTATAAATTATTTTGCTTCCTAGTATAAAACATGAAACGTTAAAGCCAAACCTGCCTTGCCGTTCGAGTGGAAATATTACATGCTGATTTTCCTGAGACCAAAACCTCGTATTGTGCCGATTAAGTATACCAGCACTGGTAAAATGAGCCTCATTGGACCATATAACGGTTTTTTCAAAAATATTTTCCCTGTTGATATTTTGTAAATATTAATTACAGAACTCTATACGGCGCTGTGCATCACCAAGATGTAAGTTTTGTACTAGGTGGAATTTATACAGTGTGTACATAAAGTAAGGAACAAATTCATTATACAATAGTCTAAAAACACTTTGAAAAAATTTTCGGACACGTATATAATAATTTTTAATTGCGCATATTTTAACATATAAATTTATGATACAGGGTAACTCATGTAGTAGATATGACATTATCGACGATTTTTTTAAATGGAAACCCCTATATTTTAGTTCAGATCTGTAATCTCCAAAAACAGCTGATTTCAAAAACATTACACACCTAGGGCCTTGATAGTTTCGTAGCTACAGGGTAGAACAAATAATTTTATTTAAGATACATTTTTTTTAAAAGTAGGCTTATTTGCTGTTATGTAACTATGGTATATAGATAATGACATTATGCTTCTGGTTCTTTCAAAATTATTTTTCCTAGTGATATTTTGTAAATATTACCAATTACAGAACTCTATACGGCGCTGTGCATCACCAGGATGTAAGTTTTGCACTAGGTGGAATCTATATTACTTTAAATTGTGTTTTTTTAGAATTGTTTAAATTCTTGATTTAACTTCTCCGACCGAACCTTCAACCCTTCTGCAAGAACTAGTCGGATTTGCTTCAATAGAAGCTAAAACATTTATTTCATCAATCTCGCGGTTTTCCTTGTTGTAGATTTTAGGCCGAGGTTTAGAAAATAAACCGTGTTTGATTTCATCCTTAGAAAAATTCTTTTATCCAGCAGTCGTCTTTCGCGTAAGTAATTTTAAAAAATGTAATGAATCTTCATAGAGGTACTACAAGAAAGCTTATATTTACCTATTGAAAGACACTTCTAATGCTTCATCTGCATTTTTATTACAATGGACATAACGAACAAGCATGTCATATTTTTCATTATTTTCAAAGTTTTTTTGAATACCCGTCATGGCCTACTAACAAAAAATGTATATTTTTTTAATAAAGCTTAGATTTCGTGGTTAATATTAAAAATAAAAATAAGGTAATATATATTTCTGAGAAGCTTGTTATAAGCTAAATTATTTATTAAGAAATATATAGGGTGGCCCATTTAAAAAAGGAAGTTTGTTTTCTTTCTCGGAAACTATTGAACGTAGAAGAAATCTTAGGTACGTCACTGGATTCTGCGTAGAGAACTATAAGGAAGAACCTTTGTTTTCTCTTTAATAAGCTGCAGGTTAACCTAAATATGGGGGGGGGGGGGTGTCCCAAAATGTAAAATTTTCAAAAACATCCGGTATATCAAAAACAAGAAGGACTAAAAAAATTTTGATTGCGGCACCTTTTGTTTCACAATCGAAAACTGGACACCCTGTACAAGACTAATTCTAGTATGAGTTTTTTAGTCCATATGGACTGTATAAACTTACAAAATTTCATTAAATTATACAGGGTTGCTTAAAAGTTATAATCGGAAATGTAAATCTTTAGGTGCCCAATATCGTTGTTAGGAGGGACATTAAGAAAAATAATTATATGAACTACTAGTATTATTTTGACCTCCTTTGTACGCTGGCGAAATATTGCCCTGTACTTGCCGAACACCCTGTATAAATTGTTCTAATGTAAAATTACCTGACATTTGTCAGTTGCTAACATATAGACTCACCAGAAGGCTTTGTAGCAAAATAAAGTGCAGAACCTATAATGGGCAATGCAAAAGGTCCTGGTAACTTTCTGGATGTCTGGTAGAGTTTTCTTCTTTTCCATAAAAACTGTAGGTACCATAATAAAATGGCGCATGTTACAATTACCACCAAAACTTCAGTAAGAACGGAGTTTGTTTGTTTTAGGAATGATTGGACAGTAATTGTTTGCCCCATTATCAATCTAAAGAAAATTTAAAATTATCCTATAGCTCTTAATAATATCTATGATAGTTTTTGTGTAATCATGAGCGTCTCCAATTATATTTATATAGGGAGGGAGAAATTGAATTTCAACTGACCTCTAAGTGCCTACATTTTGCATCGAACGGAGAAATACGATGACAAAGTTTTTCTCTCATAACAGCATATTTTCAAATTGAATTTTTAAAAATATTATAACATTTTTCATTTGAACTAATAACAGACTATTATTTATATTTATTAATTGCACTTACAAAATGACATGTGATTGGCCATAGACGGAAATACAAGAAAATAGCTGTATAATTAGGGATGAAATTTGGCTAATAAATCTTTGTTGCTTTTGTGTGAAAAGTGATTTCATCATATCAAATAAAATAACAAGAAGTACGACAAAATACTATGACAATTTTTAAATACATACAGGGTAGGTAAAATTTTATATCGAATTCGATGAGATAAACAGAAATGGGTGGTACCGTTCAAAGAAAATTACTTTCATGATGCACCGCTTTTTTGACGCATCCTGTATGTCCAAAAATATTTTTAAAATAGGCACTTTTCTTTCTCCTAGAACCTTTATATTTAATAATTTTTGATATTTCTAACAACAATGAAGATATTGGACTTCCTCGCACCAATCAGCAGTATCTGTGTGAGTAATAGGAAGCAAAAATATGTTTTAAGACAAAATCCAAATAAATAATTTTTTCCATTACTAACCTATAACATCGCCATTATTGACCGATTATTAACGTTAGAAATCGTTTTTTAAAAAAACGGAAAACTCGTGAAATCTGATGACTTAAATGAACAAAAATTGACATTAACAAAGCCACCTGACAAAACAACAAAATATTTTGCCACTTCCAAAGCGCAGGTAACTTGATTAAAAAATATACTTATACCTACCTATCATTTTTTATAGTTATTAATACTATAAAGATAAATGTCTTATAAAAGTTTGTAGTAGTGGAAAAAATATTATATTAACCACGGTTTAGACAGCTTATAGCCCTCGCGTCTTAAATCCCTCGTCGCTCCGCTCCTCGTGATTTAAACTTGCCGCTCGGGCAATAATGATGGCTGTCTAAACCTTGGTTAATAATATACTATTTTCCACTACTAACCTATAACATCGCCATTATTGACCGATTATTAACGTTAGAAATCGTTTTTCTCTACCTTATAAGTTATTATTGACCATGATCAATAATAAGGCATTGAAATCCATTATTGACCGACCTTCAAGAATCTATTTGAACGCAGGCAACTTGATTTTTTGATTCTACAACATGAATTCATAAACATGAATAACCTGAAAGGTGATTTCTTCTTGTTAGACAACCAGATAATTATCAATACATATTGTAAAATATCGATACGATCAATAACAAATATAGGGTATAAGAGCCAACAATTCGCCATATTCATTAGGAGGACAGATTCGGGTCGTAATAACAAAGCCACCTGACAAAACAACAAAACATTTTGCCATTTCCAAAGCGCAGGTAACTTGATGAAAAAATATACGTATACCTACCTATAATATTTTATAATTATTAATACTGTAAAGATAAATGTCTTATAAAAGTTTGTAGTAGTGGAAAAAATATTATATTAACCACGGTTTAGACAGCTTATAGCCCTCGCGTCTTAAATCCCTCGTCGCTCCGCTCCTCGTGATTTAAACTTGCCGCTCGGGCAATAATGATGGCTGTCTAAACCTTGGTTAATAATATACTATTATCAGTGAATTGGTATCAAATTCAAAACTGTAGAAATAATGCAACTGGTTTTGTGTTCGATTAAAAAACAATATCAAATAGTAAAGTTAATGTAAAAGAATTTTTTTAGTGAATATACCGTGTGATGCGTGGCTTAGTTGAATATAGGAAATCCTATGTAAATTTTGAGGTGGCTAAATATTGGCTCCCCTGTACATTTTAGAGAAAAATTGTATTATAATTTTTTGAAGAGGCCGATATAATAAACCCATGTGCCAAGTTTGAATAAATTTCAATAAGCCAATCCTAACTTATTCAATTAAATGTGATGTTAAAATTACGAAATTTTCATTGTTTAGGTAATACAGCAAACACCAGCAAATTTATTATTTCGCATTGACAAAACGAAAAGTAGCGTCAGTGACAACATTTTTATTCAAGACGCTTTAATTATAGCTGTATATGAGCTATTATTCCATTAAGGAAACAGTAGGTACCTATGATTAAGTGGTATTCTACAGGAAACAGTTTAAGAGCAGCGTGTGAAATGTTTTCATTTCAACTCCCAGATAAGCCTATCCCTTCCATTTCATTAATTAAATTTATCATTAGTAAATTTGAGTCCAGAGGCACTGTAATCAAATCAAATCAAATATATTGCATAAAATAATTTTTTTTTTACAAAATAAGTTTAGTCATATGATATTACAACTATTTAGTAACGAAATAATTAATTTATTTCTTATATATTTTATGAGAAAAAATAAATAAAAATATAGAAACTATGATTGCAAATAGGAATTTTCGCCTAAGCTGCATTAAGATGCATCTTGTGTGCTACTTCTCCCTATTCGTCATCATCGATTGATATTAACTACGCTGTGAATAGAGTACAGAAAATTTATCATACCGTGCTGTAGACAACAGTGGACCATGTGTGACGAGCGAAGGTTTTTATTTTCTATTTTAGTTTTATTTAGAATGATTCAAGTTATAACTCTTAACAGGATATTCATACTCTATACTGTAAATATAGGAATAAATACCTGTTGGTTATCTACAATAAATATTCTCAATTCTCGTTTATAAATTTTATTTTGATGAATTTTATTTCTAATGGAAATAGGCAATATGTTATACATTTTAGGAATATTATACATTAGGAATCTCTGGCAGACTGAGCTATGTAGTAAAGGTAGGTCCAAGCTTTTATTTAAATTAGCTCTAGTTTGATGTGAGTGTGTAATAGCCGGGAATGCATCCTTTATTTTAGGCAAATATGACAGACTAGAATAAACGTAAAGGTTTCTTAAATTAACAATTTTATAGTTTGAGTACAATAATGCAGTGGGAGGCAGTAGAGGCTTACTGAAGATAATCTTAAGTACAGTATTTTGACAAACCTGCAGAGTAGTTAACGCCCTGTCATAGGCACCTCCCCAGATGACAATACAATATCTCAGAATTGACTCTACTAGTGAGGTGTATAAGATGATAAGGAGTTGATTGGTTAAAATGTCTCTAAGTTGATAGAATTTATAAAATAATTTTCTAATTTTGGTGCTCAAATAGGATATATGAGAATCCCACTTCAAGTGCTGGTCTATCATTACACCTAAATATTTGGTTTTATTTGTTTTTTTGATAAATGGACAACGTAGGTAATAAATAACTAAATGCTCGACTTAGAATGTCAATAGAGCTAAAGGAAGGGATAATAGAGATCTTGATATTTTACTGCACGTGAACGAAAATAAAATGATTAGCACGAGGATTCGTGGGCAAGGTGATGAAGAATGTAGAATGGTATTCTGTTTTGAGGTAATGGAACGAGCAAATAATAATAGGGATTTTTTTAGAAATATGTTTTACCGATGAATGTACATTCACCCTTAGCAACGAACCATATGTTCCAAAAATGCAACCTTACAGCAATAACCTATTTGGACTTACTACAAAATCGAATTGAACCCGCACTAGAAGAAGTTGTACGCGATAATTAGGAAATCGGGTATCAAATGGATGGTTGTCCTGCCCATAATTCTCTCGTGGTTACGACTTCCTCGTGGGGTCACTTAAAAGAATTTACTTACAAAGACGTAAAATTTGAAAATCTAGACCAGCTAAAAAACTGTATTTCGTTAGAATGTGACAGAATTTCTCAATATCAACTCAGTAATGTTAGAAATTAATTTTATGATCGGTTAGAATATTGTTTAGCTGTTAATGGAGGGGTTGTTTGAACATTTAATTAATTAATGTTTTTGTGAAAATCTGTAGTCTTTGGTGTAGGCTTAGTAAGAAAAACAAATGATGTCTTTTGTTTTGGATGTGTGATTGGCGGATTGGTGAAACGAAAATGTGTTTTTGATGTGAAATAATCCTTATTCGTTATGCCCAGCTTTACGTTAATTTTTGACAATAGCGTCCTAGAAATTATTTGCTGGCGTTTGCTGTATTACCTAAACTATGAAAATTTCTCGTAATTTTGCCATCACATTTAATTGAATAAGGTAGGATTGGCTTATTAAAATTTACTTGGGATTTCCTAGGTTCAATGCATCCCCCGGTATATACAGTATGTCCACGGATGGGGTTTACAAGAGGACAAATGGACTAAAAATTGAAAGATACGAAAAAAAGTCACTCTTAATAAACGTTTTTGCTTGTCTAGAAAATACGATTCTTCATAAGAAACTTCAATTTTTTTATACAGGGTGGGTAAAAACTGCAAAAATGTTATTTTGCTTAAGAGTAAACATACTTTATTTTGAAAGATACGAAAAAAAGTCAATCTTAATAAACGTTTTTACTTGAATAATGAATAGTTGATACTTGTTGTCAATGTCTTTATTTAATGAAGTAATTATAATAAAAATAATAATACGAACATTTTTATTAACATGAAAAGAATACGATAACGATTTCATAATTCAAAAGCTCCACCCCCATACTCGACACATTTTTCTAATTACTTTCTCAAATGAATGAAAGAATTTCTGATTTCTTCCTGAGATATCGATTATTGGACAGCCTGGATAATTCTGCCCTTCAGCACTTCAATATCATTTGGTACTGCTGTAGCAAAAACAATTTGTTTTAAACGGCCCCATAAAAACATATCCGCCAAGGTTAAGTCGGGGCTTCTTGGGGGCCATAAAACTGAGTCACTCCTGCCAATTCACCTTGGACCAAATCTGCGGTCAAGCCATTCTCTAACCTCACGAGCGAAACGGGCTGGACAACCATCTTGCTGAAAATACATATTTTGTCGAAAATTTAATGGTAGATTTTCCAGTTCATCATTGAAAAATGTATCCAGCATTTTTAAATATGATAATCTATTGCACGTGTTATCAAAAAAATATGGCCCTATGATGCCATGGATGGATATCGCGCACCACACGTTCACTTTTGTGAAATATTGTCTTCTCGTCATAATTCTGAATTCGGGATTTTCTAAAGACCAGTACCTAACGTGCTGTGTTGCAACGGTTCCATTGGTAGAAAATGTACGTTCATCAGAAAACATGATACATTTATAAAAATCAACATTTCCACTTCAAATTTTGTCTCCTATCCACAAGCAAAAATCAAGTCGTTTCGCGTCATCTCCCTCTTCCAATCTTTGATTAAAGTGCGGTTTATACGGATACAATTTATTTGCTTTAAGGATCTTCTGAATTTTACTTTTTTTCACAACTTCCAACTGAGTAACACGATTTCTAAGGGACGTCATAGGATTTCCTTCAACAGATTGAAGAACTAAGACTGTAGCAGCATCATCATGGTCGTATTTCTTCTTTTTCTTTTTTAGATCCAAAACCGAACCAGTTCTCTGGAACTTTTTTATTAACTTGCAGATTGTCATCCTAGTTATTGGGATTCCTACAAATTTTTCGGTAAATTGTTCCATGACGTAGCGGTATGAAACTTGACCATCCCCATAACATTGTATTATAAAAACTCTTTGTTCAGTAGATAGCATTTCTACTTAAATAATAACTTCATTAAATAAAGACATTGACAACAAGTACCTATCACCTTAAGTGTCATTATTATTTTAACTAGGTTCACCAGTCAGAGGTGTGCCAGCGAATACTTTTTGGGGAATAATTTTTACATAGGTAAACCTTTTAATAAATTGTTCTACTTCGGTTTGTTGTGTAGAAAACACATTCATTAAGAGTGGATTTTTTTCGTATCTTTCAAAATAAAGTATGTTTACTCTTAAGGAAAATAACATTTTTGCAGTTTTTACCCACCCTGTATAAAAAAATTGAAGTTTCTTATGATGAATAGTATTTTCTAGACAAGCAAAAACGTTTATTAAGAGTGACTTTTTTTCGTATCTTTTAAAATAAAGTATGTTTACTTTTAAGCAAAATAACATTTTTGCAGTTTTTACCCACCCTGTATAAAAAAATTAAAGTTTCTTATGATGAATCGTATTTTCTAGACAAGCAAAAACGTTTATTAAGAGTGACTTTTTTTCGTATCTTTCAATTTTTAGTCCATTTGTCCTGTTGTAAACCCCATCCGTGGACATACTAATAATAATAATATAATAATAATATCTGGAATGGTTTTAATTGCCATAGAGATTAATTCCGATTTTTACCGACTCTTATGTTATCTTAAATTAAAATGACAAACTTACGTTTTAAAACAATCACGAACCAAAACCTATTGTCGGGCGGTAAAATCACGGTTTAAACAAAAGTTTTAATAAAGTTCAACATACACTGTCAAAGAACAATCGCGCAATCGGTACTATATGCCATTGAATGTATTTCAATGGGGTTTTCGTCTTAAATCAGAACGGGGACAAGACCATAAAAAGAGCATGATCACCATTACAACTCGCGAAAATTGCGTAATAATATGAACTAAAAATAATGATTAATGATTTTTCTGTGAAACTGGAACTTGTACATCTTATGCAGAATAATAAATTCCATTACATGTGACCTCACATTATCTTACATGAGACAATAATAATTATTGTAAAAGAAACAAAAATCAACGTCTCGGTTTCTTTTACAATAATTATAAAGGTCTCCTTGAGAATTATGGATGGGTTCTTTGAATTACAATAGTAATTGTAGGGAAAATGATCTGTAGGAAAATCCCCATATACAGGGTAAAGAGTTTAAGTCAATCTATGTAAAATCCAATATCAAAATAAGAGAAATAGATAGATCTTTAGACGACCAAATCATAGATTGGTTATGTGTTAACATAGGTGAACAAAATCTGAAAGTAAGTGCAATATGTAAACCGCCTTCTTGTAGTAATGTAATGTTCTTTAGCGATATTGAAAATATTATGTTAAAATACCCAAAAAATCATATAATTGTAGTAGATATCAATATTAACTTACTGCAAAATTGTAAACTAATAACAGACTATAAAAACCATTTAAGCCTACATTGTTTTAAAATCTGTAATACTATGTCAGAAAATCATCCAACAAGGGAAACGGTTAATAATATTAGCATAATTGATCACGTTTTAAATGACATAAATTCTAAATTAGTTCATTCTTTGGACATTCAACAACCCACTGTCAGATCACAATCGCTTATCATTTACGATTAATCAATCAAATGTTAGGGAGTATATGCCAAAGGTATCTTTTAATCTAAAAATAATTAAATATAAACAGTTTGTGTACCAATTTAGTAATAATCTCAAGGATATAAAAATAGAAACTTTTCAACAGCTTATAGCCCTAATAAATGAAACGAAGAACACTTGTATAACTAATAAAACATTAAAAATTAAAAAAGGGAATGAATGGATCAATCAAAATATATTAGATGTGATTAAATTACGAGATCGAGCATATAATAAAAAAATGAAACACCCACAAATACAACAGTTTCATATGGAATTTAAGCATTATAAAAATCGGGTAAACAATTTAATAAAATCTGCAAAAAATTTATATTTTTGGAAAAAATGGGAATCAGCGGGTACTGATACCAAAAAACAGTGGAGGTTCATAAATAAATTCTTTGGTAAACAAGCAGAGACAACTGACATCGAGTGTATAGAGATAAATGGCAAAACTATTCATGAAAATAAGGATATTGTGAACTGTTTAAACAAATACTTTGTGGAAATAGGTGAAACTATTGTTAAAGATGTAACGTACGATATAAGTAATTTAGGTATAACTAACACTTTTCGTGAAATCGCTCGTGACCGATTTCTGTAGTTAGTGTATTCTCCAAAATCCTTGAAAAGGTGATAATAATAAGAATGACTCAATTTATGGTGGATAATTCATTATGAGATAAATTCCAGTATGGTTTTTCTTGTCTCATTTGAGGTATCTATTACCCGTTTGAGGAACCTGTGGAAACTTTGAGTATCTTACACCGACAAATGCTTTATATAAGTAATTGATTGTGCCTAAATTAGAGCGTATACTTGAATTAGAACAATGCAAACTTCTATATAAAATACTTAATAACCTACAAAAATAAAATACAAATTTTCAACCTTTTAGCGAAATTCACAATCACAGTACTAGATCGCACTCAAATTTATATCTATCGCAGAATAGAACTAACATAGGTCTAAATAATCCTGTTCAGCTCGCAGCTAAACCGTTTAATGGCTTAAGCCATGACATAAGATTTACCAATTCTTACCCACTTTTTGTTAGAAAATGTAAAGACTACCTGAATACGCCTATATAAGCTATATAAGTTATAATTTGTTATACGATATCAAAATTAGTTTAATAATTAGTAAGACTTACTTATTAGTCAACATAACACTGTTAATTGTAAGTTATTTAAGTCTCGAGACCAGAGCTATGTTAAAGCACTGATTTGAGATTGAAAAAATGTTAATTGTTATAATATTTAATTAATAAAGTTGTTTAAAAAAAAAAGTATTACGATTCAAAATCCGAAAAACAGCTAGAAATACTTTATTCAAATTTAAGGGCGTCAATAGAGAGATTTGGGACAAATTTTAAAACATTTTTGACATTTAGCCCTCTCAAGATTTTATCTGGCTAGTGACAAATTTAAAATGTCAGATTAGAAGGTGTTTATTTTCCTCGACAATTCGATTTTCCGTCAACAACTACATAAGTATAAAGCTGGATTTATAAACTCGAAAAGTTGGCGAGGTTGAGGTTCAGTTGGCGTTGGAAATAAGATTTTCAATTTAAACTAAAGAGAACACTCAGTTCGTGCAAAGTTTGTAACTTTCGAAAAGTTCGATATAACCAATTTTTATGTTCGAAGTTCGAGAGGTTCGTTTTGAACAATGAAGACGCTATTTTAAAGTCATGTGGTTACAGCGAAATGTCAAATGTCTTTTATTTGTCGCGTTTGGGCTCTTCGGTGTTTACGTCGCCCTTTCGTCATTTGTATTTGGATTTTCTGTTTGTTATAAGCTTGGTATTGTGTTTTGGGCCAGAAATTGGAAAACCAGAAATGGATAAGTAGCTAGAAACGGACAGAACGAGGCCAGGTGGTGCTGGTGGTGCTGGTGGTGCAACTAACCCAGGTGGTGCAGGTGGTGCGTTTTACGATCTAACCCAAGTGGTTCGGTGGTGCGTTTTATGATCTAACCCGGGTGGTTCGGTGGTGCGTTTTATGACCTAACCCGGGTGGTTCGGTGGTGCTGTTTACAAAATAACCCGAAATTAAACCCGACTTTTTACGACCTAACCCGGATGCTTTCGCGAGGCGGCTTCTTATCTAACCCTAACTTGAACCTTAATATTTATGAACTGACCCGAGATAAAACCCGACTTTTTACGACCTAACCCGGATGCTTTCGCGAGGCGGCTTCTCATCTAACCCTAACTTGAACCTGAATATTTATGATCTGACCCGAGATAAAACCCGACTTTTTATGATTTAACCTTAGTGAAACGCCGCTGCTAAAGCGGGATAATTAAATCCCAATTTTTATAAGCCATCCTTAAACCCAACTTTTTACGATGCGACCTGAGTCATCCTTAAACCAGACTTTTTATGATTTAACCTTAGTGAAACGCCGCTGCTAAAGCGGGATAATTAAATCCCAATTTTTATAAGCCATCCTTAAACCCAACTTTTTACGATCCGACCTGAGCCATCCTTAAACCAGACTTTTTATTATTTTCCCTTAGTTGAAACGCCGCTGTTAAAGCGGTATAGTAAAAAACATTATTTATATTTTCTATCTTAGTGAAACGCCGCTGGTGGGTAGTAAAGCGAAATAAAACCCTAATTTATATGGTCTAACAAGATAAGTATATTAAGGCGGCACATTTGTCACCCCGCAATAATTATTTATACCTAAATAACCCTCTCAAACCCTCTGCCGACTCGATTTAAAAAGAAAGGGACATAAACCTTTATTTATTATTCCGAAGGACCCTCATTAAAATTCAGTAGCATATCTAATAATTGTTTCCAATTTTTGCACCACTTATATAAAATACAATAAAATAATTACCATCTAGAACCATTAACTAGCGATTTCTTTGTACTTGAAGTGGATAAATTATAGGACTATCTTGTAATGAGAACAGAGTAATAAAAAGTAAATAAAACTTAAATACGTATAAAATACCAAGCAGGTATAGGTACTATACAACTTGTGTTCGCCATCAGGTAAAAGCCCTCATAATGCTTTTATAAAAATTTCGGATAATATCATAATATAAGTAAATAGGCTACAATTTCAGGAAAAAAGTAAAAAAAATTAATTCACAGTGTAAAATTGTAGTTAAATGGATTGTAAATACGAAATAATATAAAAAGCTACCTTTTGTTTGCGATGATGTATGCACAATAACTCTATATTATTCGGTCCTTAAACTGAAAATACCCACTAGATAGGTATCATAAGCTGTATTTGTCATCAGGTAGAACCCCCAATAAAATTATGAATATCAGGCGTAGGCAACAATAAGCAAATCACGTTGGTTTTTTAATTTATTATTAATCTGGCTAACTTAAGAAACTCACAATATAACGACCATCCAAAAAAATCATAATACATTACTGGGTGTGAAAGCAATTGCGCTGCAAAATATAGTGTATACCAACTCTGAGGTAGTTAATTAAAATCCCAATTAGCGCTAAAAAAAAATCAATTAGATATTTACTTTAGATATTTTAATAAAAAAATTCAATATTATTAGCGCCACCTATCCGTTTATGGAACCTACATATAGGCTTAACAAGAATGACAAACTTTGGGAATATTATTTTACATGATTCTCTCGATTATCGCATCGCTATCACATTTCAATATTCTTGGCAACATTTAAGTTTTAAAATTAGCACAATATCAAATCCTTTACAATGAATTAAACAAACACATACATAATTTTAAAATCTCATAATAAGAATATAAACTAAAATTATAATGCGTAGCAGGTCCAAAATCTAACAAGTTTCGACTAGTCAAATGACGTCAGTTTACATCTGCGAAGAATACCCAACTCTCGAACCATAAAAAATGGTCAAACTTTGTCGGCAAATACCCTTCTATGATGCAGGGGAAGGACAGGTAACTCGAGATGTTTATAAAGAAACGTTAAAGAACATTATTTGCTTATTTCTAGACTCTTAAAAATTACATGCAATCGAACAATAAATGTTTTCATCATGTATATTTATGAGTAACACATTACCTTCGACATACATAAATTCAAATTGATAATTACTCGCCTTAGTACTTTTTTAGAAGCTTGAATCTTTGCATATAACCGTCTGAGGATACCCAAACTTCCCCTAACATATTTCTCCGCAACCGGGGAAAAAGAGGTAGAAAAAGTAAAATAACAACTCCAAGTGTCTTTGCGAACAATCGGCAATAAAATAGAGTATTTCAGTTTTTAATTTTTCATAAATAAAAGCTGGTTAGATTAATAGTCTCTGTGAATATAATAACATAAACAAAGTGATATGCCGTAAATTTAGGAGTACAGTATAAATTATGCCTCTATTAAAATATACCGCAATAACTAACTACCAAAGGATTTTTGATATTTTGAATATATTTGATGCTCATAGCATTATCACATTTCCAAAGGCTCTAAATTTTAGAAAAATGTTCTAATAGAATATGTCTATCAATATAAAGTAAAGGTATTGTTAGGTTTTTTTAAAAAATACGACCTACAACAGTCTCTGCTACAGCATGGCTGACTCTGTAGAAACTTCTGTGAAACCATAATAATTATATCAATAATCGAGTTGTCGTTATGATAATATTTTCCTCCAATATCCGACTCCACTATCCATAAAAGTTATGTTAGGAAATTCATAATTGAGCGCATTGTAATTTTTTAAAAAGAAATTCACTTCACACACAAAGATGTAGCCATTCAATCCATGAAAATAATGCAAGTCAGTATGCGTATGTTATGGCTAACTGTTTAAATGTCTATTCCTTACACGTTTATCGGAAGAAATACTTTTTTTATACTAGTATTTTAGTTGAAAATAAGATCATAAATCATCTATACAAAACAAGCGTCCCTTATGGATTTGAACGAAAATCATAGATTCGACTATTTTCATGAAAAATAAATCTAAGTACGGAATAATGCAGGAAGATTATCTATTTTCTTGGTTTAGAAAGTGATGTAGTTAAGATTTATAACTTAGGAATAAATAAATTATTATTAATCTTTTCGACCTATTTCTCTTGCATATTTAATTTCTTTGATAGTAAGAACTAATCTTTTTATTTTACAAAGTAAAAAAAAGCTAAAGATCGGCGTTGTCAGTCAGGTATAAGAACTGATTTAACACGATGGTTTTTGTACAAACGTTCACATACAATTGTATGCTTTTTAACCGATTGTGTCGGAAAAAATGACGATTTATAGATTAGATATTTAGACGAAGAGCTAACCTTCTCAATAAAGTATTGATTATTGCCCTGCTAGCTAGACAACACTTTTTATGTTAGTCAAAAAAAAATTTTTTTTTTTCGGACGCTATTACAGATTTCATCGTTAACTAACAAACATTAAGACCAAAAAATTAGCGTGCAAGATGAAATGTATAGGTTCACTTCATTTCTACATTATTTTACAACTCTCAATCGCATTAAAAACAAGATCGAATAAAAAACAACTTATGACATATGGACGAAAAATGTTTTTCGGGCTATTTAGGTTAGCGACCGCATTACGTCTGAAATACTACATTTTTCGAGCTTATAACATAATTTACTATTTTAACGTTAAAATAGGGGAAATGACGTATCGAAATGCATACTTTTTTTTTGTCGGTCACGAGATTATAGTTTCTTTTAAAATGAACTCTAATATTTACAACACAAATTATCCTTTAAGCCACATTAGTTTAAAACTCGTCTGTCGCTTTCCCTCTATTGTGAGTTTGATTAAAGTATAGCGTAGTATATATTTAGATGAATTTCGCAAATGTTGAATACTTTCAAAACTGAAAAAGCCGCCCTTTGCAATAAATATCTCCGTAGAGTTAGGTACCCTGCAGATTAAGGGTATTTCAGCGGATAATCATATACAAATTCAAAGATTTTGTCTATTTTAATGGATTAACAAACAATATCTATAGGATGACTTTACTGATAAAAAAAAAAATAACAAAAATCTATAAAGTCTAGGCTCACATGAAATTCCATAAAGAGCAGCTGCATAGCCTTATCACATCAAACTATATTTTTATTTCCTTCTATTGTCAAAAGTCTGTGTTTAGGAGATTATCGTTCATTTTAAAATGAACTCTAATATGTACATCACCATAAACTACCTCTTAAGCCGTCGTAAAAATACACTTTTCGATTTACCTCTTTATTGATTTTCTAATATTAAATATCTACAATAGTCGAAATTCGCTCGCTAATACCTATGTATGCAAGGTTTCTTCAAAAAATGACAATTTTGTTGTTTAATGGCTTGAAAAAATGGAAAAAGGAGGTTTTTGCATCCATTTATTTCCAGATGAGTGTTAAAAATACTTATAAAACTCGGTATACCGAAGATCAAGCATTAATGAGAGGGTTGAGTCCTGTTTGCCAAATCCTGATTTATAATTTGACGTTGGCAACGGTACAATTTTTTAACATTTATCATAAGAGGCGTATATTTTTGGGGCTTAGATCTACCAGTTTATCCACGCCCCATTTATTGTTAGTGCTTTAGTAATTTTACTTTCCAATTATTTTTTACCAAAACGCGTAGTTGAAACAGTGTCTATATCAGACGATATAATAAATTTTAAGGATTAATTTGCTTACAAATACACTTCAATTTATTTAGGCTAAAGCAGCCAGACATATACTGGAACTACGAAAACCCTATTACAATTTGGTTGCCTAGAGAAAATTTTGTAAAAAACATAGCTTTCTACACAAATGCTTGCACATTATGTACCTATCATTTTAAGATAGCTGGCGACATCAATGTAAGCATTGACATAATGACGCAAGATATAGGTAGGTACTAGAATATTCAAGATTTCTATTAACGATACACTTCAGCATACATGCGAGATGTCATTAATGTCTACGGAAGGCAACAGACATACCAGCTATTTTTACATGGGATTCCATAGACTTGAACGCTTCTTGTTTAGAAATATTTGATGTCATCTTGAGGAGTTCCGTATTGAAGCATCAAACCTACCTGCCAAATAATTGACGAAATATGGGATATCATAAAATATGTCCCCCATCGAACTACATGATCCTATAAACCAGCTTCACAGACCGTAATTTGTGATGCTAACACGATTAATACGCAATAGAACAAGATTAAGAAACAAAATTTAAAGTAGCTCTTTATCACACGAAAATAATTAAATAATTTACGGTTACAGAACAATAATTATTTTAAAAAGCTGTATAACTAAATATATTATGTTATTAGGAATATTCTGTCTAAAGTAACAGCTGATCTTAGTCGAAAATGAGATCGTATTATTGATTGTTGAATTCGTTAGGTATGAAATAAAATTAGAGATTTCGTCTATTTTTTCACGATTAAAAAAGAATACCTCTATTTAGCTAAAAATGAAACGATTACAGTGGTAGATTAATTCACTTTACCAAGCATGTAAACTACTAATTTTGCAATAAATATCTTCTATATTTCTAGGTAGGTTTACTCGAAAATGTTGGGCTATTTTCATCAAAAATCCCGATACGAAATTGAAAAATTTGCCTATTTTTGTCGGTTTACAAAGTGATAGTGGAATATTGGTTTGATCAAAGAACAATAATTATTTTAAAAATGTTGTATAATTAACTAAATGTCGGTGTTATCAGGCAGGCAAGAAGTTATTTATCTGAATCTTATTTGTACCATTAGCGTTTATATACAAATGTTAGTGGTTTTCAAAAATTGATATCTCGGAAATTATTAGGTTTAGACTTATAATACGCTTATTAAAAAATAATGACTACTTTATGCAAAATTAAAAAATATTATAAGATGTAGGGTATCCCAGTAACTTAACCAAAGATTTTCGGTCTTCGTAAAGCTTTATACGTTTCTTCAGCGTACCAAACATTCACTTTTTTTAAATATTGACATCGGGTTAGGATTCTGAACATAGGATTAACATCACTCCAATAGTGAACATGTTGCGTTGTCACAGTTCCATTCGTCGAAAAGTAAACAAAACCGTTTGAGCTACGTGGGGAATAAATAAAGTTGGCTTGTTGAAAAATTTTAATATTTATTAAGGTAAAAGACTATAAATATATCGATACAACACTTTGGCATTTCTAATACTACAAACATGAATATCTAAAATGTGATATTTACAACTATCAACTCTCTCTCCCTTCTCTAATTTTGGTACACCAATGCTGTCTTCTAAGTTTATAATATATGGCGTCCTGCAGTTTAATTCCAAAAATGTTTTAACTAAAAATTCCTCTTTAACACGTCCTTTAACGTAAATAATGTCTGCGTCTATCAGATTGTTGGATATGATATTATGTAGTTCCTTGTAATCGGTATCACCATAATTATAAAGGATACCATGATGATTTCCAAATAGATATTTGACTTGTTTCTTGCAAGCCTTACTTAAGGTGTCGAATGGTTTAACTGGTTTAAAAAAGTAACTTTTCATACTATTCCCATCATAAATAGCCAATTCTTTCGCGTAAAATTCAGGTATGTTAAATCCTTGAATATCGACTACAACGAACTTCATTGTCTGAAGACTCAAATCAAACAAGTATATTTTCATATTTTTATCGCTCTTAAGTTCGATTTCAAAAGCACACCCCCACTTTTCGATAATTTCACAGTCTTAGCACATAGATCCTATATTTTTATTTACGATCAATTCATCTTTATTCGCCAATCGTCTCAAACTAGTCTGCTTTTGAAAGTAATATAGCCTTAGTATTCAGAAAATATTAATAATATCGGAGTCTAAAACATCCTTGACACTAAAAAATCATTGTGTTTCCTAACAAAACCCATCATCTTGTCTATTTAGCTTGCTTTCCTATTGTTTAGCAGGTTAAATAAAATTATTATTTTGCTCTTTTTGTCTGTACTGAATCGTTAGGGGAATACGTTTCTAGTTCTATAAGAGAGACAGTTAAAATTTATGTAAGCAATCAAAAATCCTACACTATGAGCTACTTAGTTAAAATTTCATATTTCCTCCCTGAATCAGGCAAAATTTGTGATGTGTCGGACAAAATTTATAAAAATACGAAAAAAATGCTGGATGCATTTTTAGCGTGACTTTCTATTTAATACCATCTTATTTCAAGCTATAATTCGGTTGTCAAAATGAGAATAAAATAATTTTCCCATGGTTTATGTCATCTTAAAAAAGTCAAAAGGTTATATTCTGTAGAGGGTCAGATACATTCAAATTTAAATATTTTTTCCAAGAAGAATTTTAAGATAGTATTATAGTAAATAAAAATTCTATACCTCCAATATTTCTTGGAAACATATCGTGTTCTAGCGACATAACCCAAAAGTTCCTCTATTCAGAAACGCATCGTACTTTTCTTGTCAATAATTGTCTCATTGTCCCATCCATTACATTATTATAATCTTAAAGCACCTGTTACCAGCATTATCTGTTTTTATGGTTTTCATAAAACATAGCGATTACCGTTGAAAATTAAACGAAAACTTAATAAATAACTTTTTTTTCAACTGAAATAGACTGATTTTCAATGGAAAAATGTTACTTATAACTAAAAATGAATATAAGACATATACGCAATGATATTTAGAATAAATCAATGTTTTCTAAAATTACTATGAAATATTCACAAAATCGTTTCGTTATAACCAAAGTAGCAAGGCTTGCAGATTTCGTATAGAGTTCAAACGCGATACTGAGATGATCTTTTTTTTTTTATATTTTTGTAGGATAATGCACCACTACGTTGTAAGTACTTGAGAGAGGACTTTCTTGAAAAATCCTCAAATTTCTCTGCAATTTTGTTCCTTCTAGAGTTAAATTCACACAGAAAACCCCGTATTCTTATCTTTCAGGTTGGTATATTAAAAAGGGCTTATTAGTATGGTTTAGAAAACAAGCAATATTAATTAACGGATGTTTTTTCGTCGTATGAAGAGTTGAAAAATTTTTTTTTTCCACTCCAATGGTTGCGATGCAGAGAGTCGAGTTTCATCATAATCTTTCAGGGTAGCTCAGGTTTGATTGCATGTAGAGAGTCGGGTTTCATCATAATCTTTCAGGGTAGCTCAGGTTTGATTACATGTACTAAGGTTAGTGCTCCTTGCAATCGGTTTCAGGTTTGACGCGCCCCCCTCAGGTTTGTTCAGGTTTCTCAAACGTTTGAGAAACCTGAACAAACCTGAGGGGGGCGCGTCAAATCGTACATGTAATCAAACCTGAGCTACCCTGAAAGATTATGATGAAACCCGACTCTCTACATGCAATCAAACCTGAGCTACCCTGAAAGATTATGATGAAACCCGACTCTCTGCATCGCAACCATTGGAGTGGAAAAAAAAAAATTTTTCAACTCTTCATACGACGAAAAAACATCCGTTAATTAATATTGCTTGTTTTCTAAACCATACTAATAAGCCCTTTTTAATATACCAACCTGAAAGATAAGAATACGGGGTTTTCTGTGTGAATTTAACTCTAGAAGGAACAAAATTGCAGAGAAATTTGAGGATTTTTCAAGAAAGTCCTCTCTCAAGTACTTACAACGTAGTGGTGCATTATCCTACAAAAATATAAAAAAAAAAAGATCATCTCAGTATCGCGTTTGAACTCTATACGAAATCTGCAAGCCTTGCTACTTTGGTTATAACGAAACGATTTTGTGAATATTTCATAGTAATTTTAGAAAACATTGATTTATTCTAAATATCATTGCGTATATGTCTTATATTCATTTTTAGTTATAAGTAACATTTTTCCATTGAAAATCAGTCTATTTCAGTTGAAAAAAAAGTTATTTATTAAGTTTTCGTTTAATTTTCAACGGTAATCGCTATGTTTTATGAAAACCATAAAAACAGATAATGCTGGTAACAGGTGCTTTAAGATTATAATAATGTAATGGATGGGACAATGAGACAATTATTGACAAGAAAAGTACGATGCGTTTCTGAATAGAGGAACTTTTGGGTTATGTCGCTAGAACACGATATGTTTCCAAGAAATATTGGAGGTATAGAATTTTTATTTACTATAATACTATCTTAAAATTCTTCTTGGAGAAAATATTTAAATTTGAATGTATCTGACCCTCTACAGAATATAACCTTTTGACTTTTTTAAGATGACATAAACCATGGGAAAATTATTTTATTCTCATTTTGACAACCGAATTATAGCTTGAAATAAGATGGTATTAAATAGAAAGTCACGCTAAAAATGCATCCAGCATTTTTTTCGTATTTTTATAAATTTTGTCCGACACATCACAAATTTTGCCTGATTCAGGGAGGAAATATGAAATTTTAACTAAGTAGCTCATAGTGTAGGATTTTTGATTGCTTACATAAATTTTAACTGTCTCTCTTATAGAACTAGAAACGTATTCCCCTAACGATTCAGTACAGACAAAAAGAGCAAAATAATAATTTTATTTAACCTGCTAAACAATAGGAAAGCAAGCTAAATAGACAAGATGATGGGTTTTGTTAGGAAACACAATGATTTTTTAGTGTCAAGGATGTTTTAGACTCCGATATTATTAATATTTTCTGAATACTAAGGCTATATTACTTTCAAAAGCAGACTAGTTTGAGACGATTGGCGAATAAAGATGAATTGATCGTAAATAAAAATATAGGATCTATGTGCTGTTGTAACCCTATGTTTCCACATGTGTATATAAGTTTATATGTATAGGTACAATACTTTATTTTTAGTAAGAATACGTCATTCAACCTTATTTTTATAGATACCTAATTATCTTAGATATTATACCAGACGATAGTAAAACGGCGACAGACCCTTCTATTGTAAGTTTATTATTATTTCTTCTAAATTTTAATTACTGTTTATTTAAAAACCTTTTCAAACAGAACAGACTAATTTCTATGATAGACGCCAGGTATCGAAATATTTAACCATAACAAAACTTTCCATTTTAGAGAAATTACTCATTTCATTAAATTAGTTTATTGTATCACATTGTAAACTTTGCAAATGGGCTTTATCACTCTTTGTTAAAAACATATTCTTGTTAAATAACAAGAAAGCTTTATTTGATTTGCTTTGAGTTGATTTAAGACCGCCCATTTTCAAAGGCACGCCCAAATTAGTCCTTAGGTTAGCTCTTAGAAATTTGAGAAGAGAGGTGACTTCTGAACATTTGTAAGAACAACTTGTGCTCCCAAAATATTTTAAAATCGTATTTCTTACAAATAAACGAAAGTGTTTTCTTTTTCTTCGTATAAAAGAGTTAGTTTTATTTCTTAGTTTAAAACTTAAGGTTCTTGTGAATTTAGTCACAACGCTCGTGGCTAGATCCACAACAGTGCTAAGACTGTGAAATTATCGAAAAGTGGGGGTGTGCTTTTGAAATCGAACTTAAGAGCGATAAAAATATGAAAATATACTTGTTTGATTTGAGTCTTCAGACAATGAAGTTCGTTGTAGTCGATATTCAAGGATTTAACATACCTGAATTTTACGCGAAAGAATTGGCTATTTATGATGGGAATAGTATGAAAAGTTACTTTTTTAAACCAGTTAAACCATTCGACACCTTAAGTAAGGCTTGCAAGAAACAAGTCAAATATCTATTTGGAAATCATCATGGTATCCTTTATAATTATGGTGATACCGATTACAAGGAACTACATAATATCATATCCAACAATCTGATAGACGCAGACATTATTTACGTTAAAGGACGTGTTAAAGAGGAATTTTTAGTTAAAACATTTTTGGAATTAAACTGCAGGACGCCATATATTATAAACTTAGAAGACAGCATTGGTGTACCAAAATTAGAGAAGGGAGAGAGAGTTGATAGTTGTAAATATCACATTTTAGATATTCATGTTTGTAGTATTAGAAATGCCAAAGTGTTGTATCGATATATTTATAGTCTTTTACCTTAATAAATATTAAAATTTTTCAACAAGCCAACTTTATTTATTCCCCACGTAGCTCAAACGGTTTTGTTTACTTTTCGACGAATGGAACTGTGACAACGCAACATGTTCACTATTGGAGTGATGTTAATCCTATGTTCAGAATCCTAACCCGATGTCAATATTTAAAAAAAGTGAATGTTTGGTACGCTGAAGAAACGTATAAAGCTTTACGAAGACCGAAAATCTTTGGTTAAGTTACTGGGATACCCTACATCTTATAATATTTTTTAATTTTGCATAAAGTAGTCATTATTTTTTAATAAGCGTATTATAAGTCTAAACCTAATAATTTCCGAGATATCAATTTTTGAAAACCACTAACATTTGTATATAAACGCTAATGGTACAAATAAGATTCAGATAAATAACTTCTTGCCTGCCTGATAACACCGACATTTAGTTAATTATACAACATTTTTAAAATAATTATTGTTCTTTGATCAAACCAATATTCCACTATCACTTTGTAAACCGACAAAAATAGGCAAATTTTTCAATTTCGTATCGGGATTTTTGATGAAAATAGCCCAACATTTTCGAGTAAACCTACCTAGAAATATAGAAGATATTTATTGCAAAATTAGTAGTTTACATGCTTGGTAAAGTGAATTAATCTACCACTGTAATCGTTTCATTTTTAGCTAAATAGAGGTATTCTTTTTTAATCGTGAAAAAATAGACGAAATCTCTAATTTTATTTCATACCTAACGAATTCAACAATCAATAATACGATCTCATTTTCGACTAAGATCAGCTGTTACTTTAGACAGAATATTCCTAATAACATAATATATTTAGTTATACAGCTTTTTAAAATAATTATTGTTCTGTAACCGTAAATTATTTAATTATTTTCGTGTAATAAAGAGCTACTTTAAATTTTGTTTCTTAATCTTGTTCTATTGCGTATTAATCGTGTTAGCATCACAAATTACGGTCTGTAAAGCTGGTTTATAGGATCATTTAGTTCGATGGGGGACATATTTTATGATATCCCATATTTCGTCAATTATTTGGCAGGTAGGTTTGATGCTTCAATACGGAACTCCTCAAGATGACATCAAATATTTCTAAACAAGAAGCGTTCAAGTCTATGGAATCCCATGTAAAAATAGCTGGTATGTCTGTTGCCTTCCGTAGACATTAATGACATCTCGCATGTATGCTGAAGTGTATCGTTAATAGAAATCTTGAATATTCTAGTACCTACCTATATCTTGCGTCATTATGTCAATGCTTACATTGATGTCGCCAGCTATCTTAAAATGATAGGTACATAATGTGCAAGCATTTGTGTAGAAAGCTATGTTTTTTACAAAATTTTCTCTAGGCAACCAAATTGTAATAGGGTTTTCGTAGTTCCAGTATATGTCTGGCTGCTTTAGCCTAAATAAATTGAAGTGTATTTGTAAGCAAATTAATCCTTAAAATTTATTATATCGTCTGATATAGACACTGTTTCAACTACGCGTTTTGGTAAAAAATAATTGGAAAGTAAAATTACTAAAGCACTAACAATAAATGGGGCGTGGATAAACTGGTAGATCTAAGCCCCAAAAATATACGCCTCTTATGATAAATGTTAAAAAATTGTACCGTTGCCAACGTCAAATTATAAATCAGGATTTGGCAAACAGGACTCAACCCTCTCATTAATGCTTGATCTTCGGTATACCGAGTTTTATAAGTATTTTTAACACTCATCTGGAAATAAATGGATGCAAAAACCTCCTTTTTCCATTTTTTCAAGCCATTAAACAACAAAATTGTCATTTTTTGAAGAAACCTTGCATACATAGGTATTAGCGAGCGAATTTCGACTATTGTAGATATTTAATATTAGAAAATCAATAAAGAGGTAAATCGAAAAGTGTATTTTTACGACGGCTTAAGAGGTAGTTTATGGTGATGTACATATTAGAGTTCATTTTAAAATGAACGATAATCTCCTAAACACAGACTTTTGACAATAGAAGGAAATAAAAATATAGTTTGATGTGATAAGGCTATGCAGCTGCTCTTTATGGAATTTCATGTGAGCCTAGACTTTATAGATTTTTGTTATTTTTTTTTTTATCAGTAAAGTCATCCTATAGATATTGTTTGTTAATCCATTAAAATAGACAAAATCTTTGAATTTGTATATGATTATCCGCTGAAATACCCTTAATCTGCAGGGTACCTAACTCTACGGAGATATTTATTGCAAAGGGCGGCTTTTTCAGTTTTGAAAGTATTCAACATTTGCGAAATTCATCTAAATATATACTACGCTATACTTTAATCAAACTCACAATAGAGGGAAAGCGACAGACGAGTTTTAAACTAATGTGGCTTAAAGGATAATTTGTGTTGTAAATATTAGAGTTCATTTTAAAAGAAACTATAATCTCGTGACCGACAAAAAAAAAGTATGCATTTCGATACGTCATTTCCCCTATTTTAACGTTAAAATAGTAAATTATGTTATAAGCTCGAAAAATGTAGTATTTCAGACGTAATGCGGTCGCTAACCTAAATAGCCCGAAAAACATTTTTCGTCCATATGTCATAAGTTGTTTTTTATTCGATCTTGTTTTTAATGCGATTGAGAGTTGTAAAATAATGTAGAAATGAAGTGAACCTATACATTTCATCTTGCACGCTAATTTTTTGGTCTTAATGTTTGTTAGTTAACGATGAAATCTGTAATAGCGTCCGAAAAAAAAAAATTTTTTTTTGACTAACATAAAAAGTGTTGTCTAGCTAGCAGGGCAATAATCAATACTTTATTGAGAAGGTTAGCTCTTCGTCTAAATATCTAATCTATAAATCGTCATTTTTTCCGACACAATCGGTTAAAAAGCATACAATTGTATGTGAACGTTTGTACAAAAACCATCGTGTTAAATCAGTTCTTATACCTGACTGACAACGCCGATCTTTAGCTTTTTTTTACTTTGTAAAATAAAAAGATTAGTTCTTACTATCAAAGAAATTAAATATGCAAGAGAAATAGGTCGAAAAGATTAATAATAATTTATTTATTCCTAAGTTATAAATCTTAACTACATCACTTTCTAAACCAAGAAAATAGATAATCTTCCTGCATTATTCCGTACTTAGATTTATTTTTCATGAAAATAGTCGAATCTATGATTTTCGTTCAAATCCATAAGGGACGCTTGTTTTGTATAGATGATTTATGATCTTATTTTCAACTAAAATACTAGTATAAAAAAAGTATTTCTTCCGATAAACGTGTAAGGAATAGACATTTAAACAGTTAGCCATAACATACGCATACTGACTTGCATTATTTTCATGGATTGAATGGCTACATCTTTGTGTGTGAAGTGAATTTCTTTTTAAAAAATTACAATGCGCTCAATTATGAATTTCCTAACATAACTTTTATGGATAGTGGAGTCGGATATTGGAGGAAAATATTATCATAACGACAACTCGATTATTGATATAATTATTATGGTTTCACAGAAGTTTCTACAGAGTCAGCCATGCTGTAGCAGAGACTGTTGTAGGTCGTATTTTTTAAAAAAACCTAACAATACCTTTACTTTATATTGATAGACATATTCTATTAGAACATTTTTCTAAAATTTAGAGCCTTTGGAAATGTGATAATGCTATGAGCATCAAATATATTCAAAATATCAAAAATCCTTTGGTAGTTAGTTATTGCGGTATATTTTAATAGAGGCATAATTTATACTGTACTCCTAAATTTACGGCATATCACTTTGTTTATGTTATTATATTCACAGAGACTATTAATCTAACCAGCTTTTATTTATGAAAAATTAAAAACTGAAATACTCTATTTTATTGCCGATTGTTCGCAAAGACACTTGGAGTTGTTATTTTACTTTTTCTACCTCTTTTTCCCCGGTTGCGGAGAAATATGTTAGGGGAAGTTTGGGTATCCTCAGACGGTTATATGCAAAGATTCAAGCTTCTAAAAAAGTACTAAGGCGAGTAATTATCAATTTGAATTTATGTATGTCGAAGGTAATGTGTTACTCATAAATATACATGATGAAAACATTTATTGTTCGATTGCATGTAATTTTTAAGAGTCTAGAAATAAGCAAATAATGTTCTTTAACGTTTCTTTATAAACATCTCGAGTTACCTGTCCTTCCCCTGCATCATAGAAGGGTATTTGCCGACAAAGTTTGACCATTTTTTATGGTTCGAGAGTTGGGTATTCTTCGCAGATGTAAACTGACGTCATTTGACTAGTCGAAACTTGTTAGATTTTGGACCTGCTACGCATTATAATTTTAGTTTATATTCTTATTATGAGATTTTAAAATTATGTATGTGTTTGTTTAATTCATTGTAAAGGATTTGATATTGTGCTAATTTTAAAACTTAAATGTTGCCAAGAATATTGAAATGTGATAGCGATGCGATAATCGAGAGAATCATGTAAAATAATATTCCCAAAGTTTGTCATTCTTGTTAAGCCTATATGTAGGTTCCATAAACGGATAGGTGGCGCTAATAATATTGAATTTTTTTATTAAAATATCTAAAGTAAATATCTAATTGAATTTTTTTTTAGCGCTAATTGGGATTTTAATTAACTACCTCAGAGTTGGTATACACTATATTTTGCAGCGCAATTGCTTTCACACCCAGTAATGTATTATGATTTTTTTGGATGGTCGTTATATTGTGAGTTTCTTAAGTTAGCCAGATTAATAATAAATTAAAAAACCAACGTGATTTGCTTATTGTTGCCTACGCCTGATATTCATAATTTTATTGGGGGTTCTACCTGATGACAAATACAGCTTATGATACCTATCTAGTGGGTATTTTCAGTTTAAGGACCGAATAATATAGAGTTATTGTGCATACATCATCGCAAACAAAAGGTAGCTTTTTATATTATTTCGTATTTACAATCCATTTAACTACAATTTTACACTGTGAATTAATTTTTTTTACTTTTTTCCTGAAATTGTAGCCTATTTACTTATATTATGATATTATCCGAAATTTTTATAAAAGCATTATGAGGGCTTTTACCTGATGGCGAACACAAGTTGTATAGTACCTATACCTGCTTGGTATTTTATACGTATTTAAGTTTTATTTACTTTTTATTACTCTGTTCTCATTACAAGATAGTCCTATAATTTATCCACTTCAAGTACAAAGAAATCGCTAGTTAATGGTTCTAGATGGTAATTATTTTATTGTATTTTATATAAGTGGTGCAAAAATTGGAAACAATTATTAGATATGCTACTGAATTTTTAATGAGGGTCCTTCGGAATAATAAATAAAGGTTTATGTCCCTTTCTTTTTAAATCGAGTCGGCAGAGGGTTTGAGAGGGTTATTTAGGTATAAATAATTATTGCGGGGTGACAAATGTGCCGCCTTAATATACTTATCTTGTTAGACCATATAAATTAGGGTTTTATTTCGCTTTACTACCCACCAGCGGCGTTTCACTAAGATAGAAAATATAAATAATGTTTTTTACTATACCGCTTTAACAGCGGCGTTTCAACTAAGGGAAAATAATAAAAAGTCTGGTTTAAGGATGGCTCAGGTCGGATCGTAAAAAGTTGGGTTTAAGGATGGCTTATAAAAATTGGGATTTAATTATCCCGCTTTAGCAGCGGCGTTTCACTAAGGTTAAATCATAAAAAGTCTGGTTTAAGGATGACTCAGGTCGCATCGTAAAAAGTTGGGTTTAAGGATGGCTTATAAAAATTGGGATTTAATTATCCCGCTTTAGCAGCGGCGTTTCACTAAGGTTAAATCATAAAAAGTCGGGTTTTATCTCGGGTCAGATCATAAATATTCAGGTTCAAGTTAGGGTTAGATGAGAAGCCGCCTCGCGAAAGCATCCGGGTTAGGTCGTAAAAAGTCGGGTTTTATCTCGGGTCAGTTCATAAATATTAAGGTTCAAGTTAGGGTTAGATAAGAAGCCGCCTCGCGAAAGCATCCGGGTTAGGTCGTAAAAAGTCGGGTTTAATTTCGGGTTATTTTGTAAACAGCACCACCGAACCACCCGGGTTAGGTCATAAAACGCACCACCGAACCACCCGGGTTAGATCATAAAACGCACCACCGAACCACTTGGGTTAGATCGTAAAACGCACCACCTGCACCACCTGGGTTAGTTGCACCACCAGCACCACCAGCACCACCTGGCCTCGTTCTGTCCGTTTCTAGCTACTTGGATAGTATAGAGAATGATGACACTAATTTATTGTTACTCGAGTTAATCCAAAATTATGAATTTATCTACAACTTAGGCCATTATTTAAATCTCACATGACATGTACAGGGTCTTCCAATGAGGACTGAACAGGGGCTCATTTTTGAGCTTCCTTGTATTTAAAGAAAAATCTAAAATAGCCAATCGATGTACTTTTTCCTGCAGAATTCAAAAATGAAACCAAAAATTTATTTGAACCAGAAACACAAGAGTTACGCTATGGATAAGGTGTTTTTTAAATGGAACATAGCTTTTTTTATACGATTTTTGGAACGAGTGATTTTTTTTTTGTCCGTTCTGATTAAAATATTTAATATTGTGACAGCTATTTTTATTAAATTTTAATGTTTTATCCAGTATAATTTAACTTTAACCTGTTTGAAACATACACTAGGTAATAAAGGTATAATCACCTTTGAATCCTTCAAAGTCAAAAAATTTGACAAATTTACTATAATATTGCCGAAATGAAATATTCATTAGATGACAGATTGCAGATTGTTATCTTGTTCTACAAATGCCAAGAAAATGCAAGACAAGCAAGGAGAAGATTTATTGCAAATTTTCACAGAAATATATCCGTCAATACTATTCTAAGGATAAAGAACCTATTTGAGGAAAATAAAACATTACATGACAGAAAAAGAAATCCAACTCTATACTAATTTAAAAAAACACACTTGGCCACCCAATAGTCCCGATTTGTCAATATTAGACACATTTCTTTGGGGCCATTTAAAGAACGTGGTATACAAGCAGCGAAACCACGATATTGAAGAGATCATGCAGAAAATTGTGAATGAAATAAATCGCCTTAACCAGGAAAATCACAGTATAACAGCAAGTTTGGAAAGGCTACAAAGAGGTTATCGCACATGTTTCGAGAACAACGGAGGTCACATTGAACAATTAAATTATTAATGTTTTTTTTTTTTAAATTAGTACTTATAGAGTTGGATTTCCTTTTCTGTCATGTAATGTTTTATTTTCCTCAAATAGGTGTTCTTTAAATGGCCCCAAAGAAATGTGTCTAATATTGACAAATCGGGACTATTGGGTGGCCAAGTGTTTTTTTTTTTTTAAATTAGTATACAGTTGGATTTCTTTTTCTGTCATGTAATGTTTTATTTTCCTCAAATAGGTTCTTTATCCTTAGAATAGTATTGACGGATATATTTCTGTGAAAATTTGCAATAAATCTTCTCCTTGCTTCTCTTGCATTTTCTTGGCATTTGTAGAACAAGATAACAATCTGCAATCTCTCATCTAATGAATATTTCATTTCGGCAATATTATAGTAAATTTGTCAAATTTTTTGACTTTGAAGGATTCAAAGGTGATTATACCTTTATTACCTAGTGTATGTTTCAAACAGGTTAAAGTTAAATTATACTGGATAAAACATTAAAATTTAATAAAAATAGCTGTCACAATATTAAATATTTTAATCAGAACGGACAAAAAAAAAATCACTCGTTCCAAAAATCGTATAAAAAAAGCTATGTTCCATTTAAAAAACACCTTATCCATAGCGTAACTCTTTTGTTTCTGGTTCAAATAAATTTTTGGTTTCAATTTTGAATTCTGCAGGAAAAAGTACATCGATTGGCTATTTAGGATTTTTCTTTAAATACAAGGAAGCTCAAAAATGAGCCCCTGTTTAGTCCTCGTTGGAAGACTCTGTACAGTGACGGAAATAAAATTTCGTACACTGAGGTTAACATTTTGAACAATTATCTCACCTCTATACTTTGCGTTTCTTATTTCAGTAATGATAGGAAAAAGGCCATATTATATAAAATTATTTATTCGAATAAAGTATTCCTAGATAGTTGGGAAACCAAGAAGCACTATATACAAAGCCTCAGAACTAAATGCGAAAATACAGGATCATTGGATAGAAGGGCTGGAAGTGGCAGAAGAAAAATTTCAAACGAAAATCAAGATAATAATATACAATACATGACTTCAAAATTAAATATAAAACAGATTATTCAAATATTAAAAAAAAAATCATTGGTTTAATATTTTAAAGCGGCACCGTTTTTTTCAACTAATAAGTTTAAACGTCTGGGCATCGATGCCACCAGCATTTGGGCGTGATGAAAATCGTAGGTATTCCAGGTTTCTTCAATTTTATTCCATAAATCATCACTGTTTTGAGGATGGAAATCATTGTTCTTGTTAATTTCTTTCACGATATATCCCCAAACGTTTTCGATTGGATTAATATCAGGGCTTCTTGAGGGCCAAGGTAACAATGAAATGTTATTTTCCCGTATCCAGTCCGAAACTCTCCTGGCTGTATAAACGGGGCAGTTGTCATGCTGGTATATAAAATTTTCTTGTTAAAATATATTGTTTACCGATGGCAACATAACATTTTGAAGGGTGTGTATATAAGCTGGAGTATTAAATCTTCCTCGAATTCGGTGGCATATTCCTAGCCCTCTGGAAGTCATATACCCCCATACATTAACTGACAAGTTTTCTGTTTTCATCTTATATAGAGGACAGCTGTGATTGCCTATTACGTCCTCTAATCTGTTTGACCTTTTTGTGGAAATTAAACGAGTCGTGTAGGCCAAGTAACCTTTCAGCTTCCTCGCACTCTTCTCGAATCCATGTTTCTTTGGCTTCCTTTATTTTGAATCTGATACTTCTATCCAAGTTCGTTTATGCACGTTTAATGTCTCATTCACCATAAATCATCCCCAATAAGACCTCACAGGAAATAATACAAATTACTTAATCTAAGTTCTTAAAGTAATCATTAATTTAAATCTTAATCTTTGTGATTCATAGCAACAGGACAAAGTCGTGAATGACTCATTGAAGGAAGTATCAAAATCATTATCCACCTGAAGTGGAGATCGACAAAGACAAATTAATACTTTTTTAATTTTTGGTAAGTACCTAATTGAAACCGCTATCGGAATTAAGCTCCTAAAATTTGAATTACTATAAATCAGACAGGGTTAACCACTTCAGACACTTCAAGATTGTGTCAAATTAATAATAAAATAACTAAAATAGATTTTTTTGTTTTGTTTAGTTTACAAGTGCACATTGATAAAATTAACACTATTCTATAATGCTCATTCCTCTTTAAAAAAAGCACTCTACATTTGTTTTGATAAAATTTGCCGTTTTCGAAGAAAATACATTTTTTATATAACACAAAATATTATTTAATAATCAAGTTTATTAACATAATTATTTAAACACAGTAACTAATCGAAGAACAACATAACTAATAAGTCGCATTAAAACAATAATATTTGTCATAATTACATGACATTATTGTTCACATGCATTTAACTTATGGACAAGCACTCGGCAGTTGTATTCGATAACTGCTGACGAACTAAATTGCTAAAATTGGACGGTGCACCGTCGTGCATATACCACATCTGATTTCTAACTTCTAAGGTCACATTTTCTATATCAAACCGTTTAAGTTTTGTTGCAAGAATTACAATTACATGGCACCATTTAATCTGCCTTCAAAATAGAACGGTCGAATGAGATGATTCTCAATAACACCAGGTCCAACGTTAACACATGAACCTTTGTTGGTGCTTTGTCTGTAGTGTTGCATGGGGATTTTCTTTATGTCAGATATGCAAATTATGGCAATTTGTTACTCCGTCTCAGGTAAAAGCGGCAGACCGGCTTCGTCTGTGAACAAAACAATACTAGGAAATTATGATTTTGCCTAAATCGTTGCAAAAACCAATTTACGGAGCCGACTCTTGCAGGATAATCAGCGGGAGACATGATAAATATATACCTTTTGGATGTGGTAAGGATGAAGCAGTTGTTCTCGAAGAGTCTCATAAGTAAAGGGCGGAATATATGCACTTAAATTCAGCTAAAATATGCGCATATATATGCCTTGTTTACCTTTAAAATATGCAGTTATAGGTATGCATTTCTTTGACCAAATATGCATACTGGTATGCAATATTTCTTAATTTATTATAGTAAAATAAGGTAAAGCAACATACTAGGTTCTAGAAAATATGTTTATTAAAAAAAAAATACAAAAAAAAACATAGGCAAATAAAAGTAAACCATTTTTTAACCTGAAATTTTCAACTAAAAAGGATTGCCTTCTGTCATCAGTAAAAATATGTTTATACAAAGAGAAGCTTCTTTCAACATCTACTGATGTAATCGGATAATACTGCAGCTGAGGTAGTAAAGTATAGGGCCAAGATACAACTTCGTTGGATGGTTTACTTTCATAAATGATTTCTACTGCAGTTAAGTATTTAAATCCTTCATTATTTTTTACAGTTACATCCAATTTGTTCCTTACTTGACCTGGGGATGTCCATGGCGGTGCGAATGGAACGATTTTCAAGGGCTTGGAGACGGTTGATGTGGCTTTGATGAGGTGAATTTTATTTTTGTGGCTTAGGGTGCTGTGGCGGTTGAGGAGGGAGTATAGAAGAGAATATGTCATTCTGGCTTTATTGAGGTTGCCTTGGATATGGCTTTGCCAGCGGAGGGTTTTGTCTAGGGTGATACCGAGATATTTCACTGAGTCTGACCAGGGAACATCGCGTCGATGCAGGTTGACCACGTCGAAGGGTGGTTGCCTTCTGCGGCCAAACTGGATGGTTTGGGTTTTGTCGGGATTGAGGCTAAGTTTCCAATTCACGCAGTAATTGGAAAACTCGTTAGCTGCACTTTGCAGCTTTCTGGTGACTAGTCGGGGACTCAGTAACCTTACGATGAAGGCGGTATCGTCAGCGCAGAGG
Source organism: Polydrusus tereticollis (assembly GCA_963920685.1). Lineage (NCBI taxonomy): Eukaryota > Metazoa > Arthropoda > Insecta > Coleoptera > Curculionidae > Polydrusus > Polydrusus tereticollis. The sequence continues at coordinate 48,332,696 of OY987334.1, read as the reverse complement.
GCCAGGGTGCTATCGGGAGGTTTCGGGATGTCATGGGTGAAAATGTTAAACAGATGGGGGGATAGAACTGCTCCTTGTGGGACTCCCGCTTCAAGGGTGCGGGGGGTAGATAGTGACTGTCCGATGCGGACTCTGATTTTGCGGCGGGCGAGTTAGGATTGGATAAGGCGGACCATGTTTGAGGGGTAACCCAGGGCTATCATCTTGTGAATCAGTCCGTCGTGCCATATATGGTGTCGAAGGTCTTTTCGATGTCGAATGAGTTCATCCCGACGAACTGATTCCAGTTGAAGCTCTGAGTTATAAACTCAGTGATTCGAAGGGCTTGGAGTTCGCAATTGAGGTTTTCCCGAAAGCTGAACTGTTCGTCCGGGAGGACTTCCAGTTCGGTGGACTTTGCTTTGAGGCGGGTGAGAATTATAACTTAGTTGAGGAGAGATATGGGGCGATAGTTTTGGGGGAAGGTGTGGTCCTTACCGGGCTTGGGGATCATGATGGAAGTGGTTTCTTTCCATTTTTTAGGAAAGTAGGCTAGCCTGAGGGTGGCGTTGGCAATGTTGGACAGGGTGGCCCTGCCTTTACGTGGGAGGAATTTGAGGATTTTGTTTGATATGTTGTCGGGGCGAACAGAAGTATGTATTACAACCCGATATAAATACAGTTTGTTAAGCAGGTAATAATAAGGCATTATTAAATGATAACAAATAACCCCTAACAATATACCTGCAAACCCCGGAAACCCCCAATAAATACCTTGTGTATAACCAAAATGTTCAGTAATTATCATACCAGTAACAGTTTTTTTAAATAGCCGTCATGGCCAACCAACACAAAATGTATATTTTTTAATAAAACGTAAGTGTCGTGCTTAATATTAAAAATAAAAATAAGGTATTGTTTATTTTTGAGAAGCTAAATTATATCATTCATACGGGTTTATGAATATGCTTGTAAAGCATAAGATTATTATGTAGAGATGCAGTGGAGTTCCTTCCAAGCTCTTCTATTTTCTTTTTGATATGGGCTTTCCAGCGTAGCCTACCTTCAACGGTAAAAATTCCAGTGGCGACAACCAATGTTCCAAGAATTATTGGCCACAGGAAACTATCTTTTATTATCAGATTATATTTTAATTAATCCAATACTGGAGTTGCTTACCATAATTCTTAATCCAAGTTAAGTTTAAAGACCCGATTAATTCTTAAATATCTAACCTGACCACCTGACCTAAAAATAATTTGATAATTGATTGATTCAGATAGCTTATCTTAACTAATATGTAATCTTTCCTGCACATATACACCTGTAAAGCTATGTACCTATATTTAGCCAACAATCCATTTTTAAAAGTTCCAATCTTCAATATTATCTTTCCAAAATGTGGTCAAAAAAGTTAATCATTTTTTCTGCTCTTATTTTTGTCGTTGTGCAGGTAACTATTTTTTTTTATTGATATAATGATATATTTTATTTGTAAAGTTCATACAGCGCGGCAGCGTGTCTATAAAAGTTCTAGACATATGGGAATTTTCTTTTTTGTTGATTTTACGAAAAAAAGTTATTCTTTATAAAAAGTTCTGCTTGATGCGCAAATAATATTGACATATCAAAACTTAAGATATCATGTACAGGGCGGCAAAAAAAATATAGAAACATAGAATTACGTTAAGAGGGAAGTACCCTCAATTTTTATTTTAGAGCAAATTGTCATAAGAAAACTTTACTAAGGACTACAAAACGTGGTCAGATACAATTTTTCGTTGAAATATTTTAATTTACAGCGTACCATCAAAAACACGTTGAGCATTCACTTTGGAAGGGCAAGGGCCTAGCGACACCTAAAGCACCGGTTCCCGTCAGATCACCGAAGTTAAGCGGTGTCGAGCGCGGCTAGTACTTGGATGGGTGACCGCTTGGGAAACACCGCGTGCTCTTGTCTTAGGGAAGAGTGTAAAATGAATCGACATCAAAACCATCCTATTCACGCCGGACAGGCCGGATGAGATCGGATATCTCGTAGGATGAAGGTACCGTTTCACACTCCCCAGTCGGTAGACCGCACGATTAAAAACCGTACGGTCGATGACCGGTTCTAGATGGCCTCAGATACGGCGACGAACTGTAAAAAAGTAAAATAAAAAAAAAAAAAAATTCACTTTGGAAACCAATTACGTAAAAAAATAATGCGAGATTATTTCATGTTCTCAAATAGACCTATCTACCTATCAGGAACATTAAAAACATTTAATTTCCTTAGAGCAAAAATAAATTGTGAATGTGAATAATAAACTATATTTTAGCAATTACATGATAAAAGTGATCTAAAAACAGATAGTTTAAAGTGAAAAATTATGTCTCCACATGCCCCCCTTCTTTTTCCATGCAAACTATAGTACCTACGCCTTGTAATTTCTCTTACTGTCGCTTGTATCATATTGGGTGTGATTTCTTGAATACAGCTTGTTATTACTGCTTCAAGATGGTCAATATCTTGAAAAGGTCTATGCCCATACACCATTTCTTTTAATCGGCCCCATAAAAGAGGTCCAGGGGTGTGGTGTCAGGCGACCTGGCTGGCCAAGGAATATAAGAACGCCTGCCTATCCAACGGTGCCGAAATACTTCATTCAAATACCCAGTTACTGTGTTAGTAGTATGGCATGGGGCTCCATCATGTTGATACCAAATTGTACGTCTTATATTTAGTGGCAGTTCGTCAAGAAATTGAGACAACTGGTTCCTTAAGAAGTTCAGGTAAATGGCAGCATTTATATTTTGTCAGAAAAAGTATGGTCCAACGATCCGATCATTAAAAATGCCACACCAAACATTGGTTTTAATTGAATATTGACTACGGCATTCGATTATAAAATTTGGATTGTTGTCACTCCACCACCGACAATTTTGGGAGCATACCACGCCGTTGGAAGTAAACATGGCGTCATCTGTAAATAATATCTTTCTTGCAAAAAAAGGATCAACTTCACACTCGCCTTGGAACCACGCGCAAAATAGGAAACGGGATTCAAAATCTCTAGGAAGAAGCATGTGAATGTATTTCGGTTTATATGGATGAAATTTATTCATTTTTAAAATATTACAAGCAGTAGACTTTTTGACGTCAACTGGAATAGATTTTGACAATTTTCTTAAAGAGATTTTCGGGTCTTCGATAACCACTTGCATTACATTGAGTTGGTTTTCTTCTGTTGTGGACCATTTGTTGTGTTGTTTCTTAAACACATTTTCGACGGAACCAGTACCTTTAAATTTATTCATTACGTTTGCTATAGTGGCGCTACATACCATTTTGTCAGGGTGTCCAGTATTAAATATGAGTGCTGCTTCCCTAATAGGTTTATAGTAATCTCCGACGATAAGTACAATTTCTATTTTCTCCTGCAGCGTTAACTTTACAACCATGACGAAACTAACGAAAAACTCTTGTTAATAAGTCGAAAAATAGTAAATGATTTTTGACTAACATGACAATGCTCGTTACTATAGTATTGCACATAGTGGCTGCAAAATTGTTGCAGGTAACTGTTAAAGAAATAAAACAAAAAAATGTTTTCCAGAGGCTTTTTGATGGTACCCTGTAAATTAAAATATTTCAACGAAAAATTGTATCTGACCACGTTTTATAGTCCTTAGTAAAGTTTTCTTATGACAATTTGCTCTAAAATAAAAATTAAGGGGAACTTCCTTCTTAACGTAATTCTGTGTTTCCATATTTTTTTGCCGCCCTGTGCATGATATATTAAGTCTTGATATGTCAATATTATTTGCGTATCAAGCAGAACTTTTTATAAAGAATAACTTTTTTTCGTAAAATCAACAATAAAGAAAATTTTCATATGTCTAGAATTTTCTGGGCACGCTGTATAAATATGCTCCTAAATATGCCGCTAGGGCACCCTGAAGGTGAATTTCTTTAAATATCTCCGAAACCCTTCAATATAAAATTACGATAACTGGTAGGTCTTATATCATAAGTTATTCAATCTAACTTGTTTCTTGATATTTCTCGATATTTTTAATTTTTTTGGATACCTAACGATATTTTTGCAACATAGAGTTCGATTTGTTTACATTTTAAAGTCAGTTACACTACACCTAATTTGAATTTATTCTCTAAACTGCTCGACATACACTTAAGATAATGTGTTAGAATGTGCTTAAGCGTTTGGTAGTTACGATAATTCAATAATCTCAACATTAATAAAATTGTCATCTACCATGTTTTGGCAAGAATGTATCGGTACAACACGTACGATTTTTGTATGTTTTACGTTTGATCATTTCTATTTAATAAGAATTTCTAGATTTTGTGACAGCTATCCTTCATACTTCACAGCGCTAATATGACGTACTTAACCCTTTTTTGTTCCTTTGTTAGAGTGATCCGACAAATGTATATCTAGAAGAAGGCCCTACACAAACTGCCGGTCCAACAGAAACTGGAGGCCCTACACAAACTGCCGGTCCAACAGAAACTGCAGGCCCTACACAAACTGCCGGTCCAACAGAAACTGCAGGCCCGACACAAACTGCCAATCCAACAGGAACCGCAGGTCCTACACAAACAGCAGGTCCGACAGGAACTGCGGGCCCCACAGAAACTGAAGGCCCTACACAAACTGCCAATCCAACAGAAACCGCAGGCCCGACAGGAACCGCAGGTCCTACACAAACAGCAGGTCCAACAGGAACTGCGGGCCCAACAGAAACTGAAGGCCCTACACAAACTGCCAATCCAACAGAAACCGCAGGCCCGACAGGAACCGCAGGTCCTACACAAACAGCAGGTTCAACAGGAACTGCGGGCCCCACAGAAACTGAAGGCCCTACACAAACTGCCAATCCAACAGGAACCGCAGACCCGACAGGAACCGCAGGTCCTACACAAACAGCAGGTCCAACAAGAACTGCGGGCCCCACAGAAACTGAAGGCCCTACACAAACTGCCAATCCAACAGGAACCGCAGACCCGACACGAACTGCGGCCCCTACACAAACTGCCGGTCCAACAGAAACCGCAGGCCCAACAGGAACCGCAGGTCCTACACAAACAGCAGGTCCAACAGGAACTGCGGGCCCCACAGAAACTGAAGGCCCTACACAAACTGCCAATCCAACAGGAACCGCAGACCCGACAGGAACCGCAGGTCCTACACAAACAGCAGGTCCAACAGGAACTGCGGGCCCCACAGAAACTGAAGGCCCTACACAAACTGCCAATCCAACAGGAACCGCAGACCCGACAGGAACTGCGGCCCCTACACAAACTGCCGGTCCAACAGAAACCGCAGGCCCAACAGGAACCGCAGGTCCTACACAAACAGCAGGTCCGACAGGAACTGCGGGCCCCACAGAAACTGAAGGCCCTACACAAACAGCCGATCCAACAGAAACTGCCGGCCCTCCCGAACCTGCACGTTGTGTTTTCATTTTTTAAGTTTGTAAATTAAAATTAAACAATTTATTCAAAAAATGGCAATTTATTTTTACCATAGATAGATAGACACCTAAAGTAAAATGACAAAAACATAATATGATTTACCTTACATCTCACAAGTTAGAACAATATACAACTGATAATTAAAAGACGCAATAATTCACAGCACGTTCCCATAAATGAATAAATTATAAAATATATTTAAAATTGTAAATCTTTTCAAGTGAGTAACACATTTTTCAGTTCAGAATTCCTTCAGTTTAATCTGAAAAGCTCGCGGAGTCAAATTCTTCCAGGCTATTGGAATCCTATTATCGAGTTTAGGCGTATGGTGGTCAGAAAATTCTGGTATTAAATGAGAAGCATTTTTAGTACTTATTATATTCATGTATCTCATTATGTCTCTGAAAGTCGTCCAAATTCTATCTGATCCACACAGGCATCTGTATACAGTGTGTGTATAAAGTCTGAAAACGGCTTAATAACATCACAATTTATTGGCCGATTTAAAACCAAATTTGGTACAGTTGTACACCGAATGAAGATATTGGCGTTGTTGCCAGCTTTTTAGTTTGTCTGGAATTCGAACGAATTTGAGATTTTTGAATGTAACACCCTGTATATATTTTTATTTATAGTTTTTACTTTAAATTTGTTGCACTTTTGGTAAAACATACTTTGTTCCTAATATCAGTAGTTTTCGAAATAACGAGTACAATTTAGAAAAAATATATTTTTTATATTAAATGTTCAAACTGTACAGCTTGACAGTGTGCTAATTGAAAATAAAATTTTTCAATTGTGTTGTAAATCATTTCTGGCGTTATTAATTCAAATTCGTCCAAAATTCGACGCAGCAAATCGGCCAAATCTTGAGGTTTTGTGGTATCAACTCTGTTCTTTAAGTGTCCCCATAAAAAGTAGTCATTAGGCGACAAATCAGGGGACCGACGTGGCCACTCGATTGTACCCCCTCTACCGATCCACCTATTCGGAAAAGTGTTGTTCAATTCAAAAATTCGCGCACGTTTCGACCAAAATGGGGAGGAGCTCTGTCCTGTTGGAAGAATGTACTTGCATATTTAGATCCATCATATTTTGTATAGTAGGCACTATTTGTGTTTCCAAGAGCTCAAGCTAAAGTTGTGATGTCAAATTTCCATCAATAAAAAATGGACCGATCTTGTGGTTACCCAGAAGCCCAGTCCACACATTCAATTTTCCAGGGCGTTGTGTAGGACCTTCTCTCATCCAGTGGGGATTTTCATTTGCCCAAAACCTACAGTTGTGTCTATTGACTTTAACATTTAACATAAATGTTGCTTCGTCCGAGAATACTATAGATTTGAAAAACTGGTTATTTTGGTCAAACCTTGACATCATAATATCACAAAATTCAATTCTTCGCTCATAATCATCTTCTGATAACTCTTGAACTACAGGTATTTTGAAAGGGTGATATTTATTTTTTATTAAAACATTATGGACGGATTTGAAGCAGACGTCACTTACTTGAGAAATTTTTCTTAATGAAGAAACAGGGGTTTCAACAACATGTTGTAAAATTTCTAAACTTTTCTCTTCATCTACTACTGCTGGTCGTCCTGATTATCGCCCTGATTGTCGCCTATATATCTCTACAATTTCCAGTTTCTTCGAACCGTCGGACAGTTTTTAGAACAGTTGCTTTTGAAATTGGATTTCGGTTTGGAAATGCGCCATTAAATAGATTTTTAACCTCTTCGTAAGACCTGACCCTATCGCCATATCCTCTCATCATAAGAATTGTAATTCTTTCACTTTCAGTTAAAGACATTTTTGCATGTAAAAATGACAGCTTTTATGACATTACATCAAAACTGAATTGGTGTTTTATTTATTAATAAATAAAACACAATTTGTTGATATTTTCAAAACACGTCGTTATTTCGAAAACTACTGATATTAGGAACAAAGTATGTTATACCAAAAGTGTAACAAATTTAAAGCAAAAACTATAAATTAAAAAATATACAGGGTGTTACATTTAAACATATAAAATTCGTTCGAATTGCAGACAAACTAAAAAGCTGGCAACAACGCCAATATCGTCATTCGGTGCGTCAGATCCTCTTACACACTGTACCAAATTTGGTTTAAATCGGCCAATAAATTGTGATGTTATTAGGCCGTTTCCAGACTTTGTACACACACTGTATAAATAAAGATGGGAATGTTAAAATTTTAAGTTCCACAAACTTTGATTCGCGATAGGTCCTTAGTTTCTAAAAAGATAAAAAAAACTTTGACAACTTATTAGATATAAGCTCCACATGTTTTCCCAAAGAAACGTCTGGTCCATCATCCAGAAATCTAACCACTGGTTGTTGGTGTAGCAGCTGCTTCTGTGTGAGGATAAATGTTTCGATTTTGCTTCCATTTAATGACACCGAGTTCGAGTTGGCTGTAAACCACCCAGAAACCCCCGACTGCGCCTCCAGCATGCCATTCTGAAGTGCTGTACGATCAGAATATACAAATTAATCAGATTTACCAATAAATATGCATTTAAGAAAATTATGCAGCCTGAAAGAGTCTACCTCATTTTTTCTCAGCCCAGTGCTCACTGAAGGATAGAATATCATATCGATTATTATAGACACAAGCAGTCGATCCAACAGGAGCTGCAGGCCCCACACAATCTGGCACACGGCCCCAGCAGAAACTATCAGCATAAGTTGTAATGTAGATTAAAATTAAAAAATTTTATCAAAATATGGCGATTTATTTTTTAGCATAATAAACAATATTAATATTTAAAAAATAAATAATATGTGAACCATGTATCTAAACTAATGCCATGCAAGCAACCTCAGTTTGTTACATCGTGTTTCTAGAAACGGTCGCTGCAGCTGTAGGTTTGGTTATAGCTTTGAATAGAAGAAAAATAAGAAGAAAGCCCAAGATGGTGGACGAAAGAATGATATTTCAAAACTTAACAACTCAAACGCAAACCATTTTCCTTTCTTGCATGGAGATGAACCATTTTTATTTGAATTCTGATATTATTTGCGTTCACGATGGAAAGCGAATCGCAAATTCCCAATTTTATTTTTAACCTCGATCACAGAACATTCGTATTTACCCGCTAACTGTTTCCTCCTCATCGTTTTTTAATTCGTTATCTTTATACTCGGCAGTTTATTTATTCCACAATTCCGGGAAATTGATAATCTTCAACAGATAATGTACCTTTCTCAATATTCCACTTCATGTCGAAGGTGACAAGCTGCACCAACTATTGGATACTGGCGACGTTGTTCGACAGGCTGAATCTTGTCGAACGATGCGTCTGGCAACAGCAGTCAACATTTTTAATGTGCCTTCATGTCGCTTCATGTTTCATCGATTAAAAGACTTGTCGCATACCACATGCATGTCCGCCTTAAGAACGTTGTTATTCCATAGTGTTCAAAAATTACTCGTTAAACTACTAAATGAACCCGAAAGGCCGTTGGAATTTTGCTCGACTGAAAAGTCATGAATTTACATAAGAAGCTGTTTAAAAACGCCTTAATGGCAATTAATATACTTCTTGTACTTCTAGGACTAAAGTGGGCCATTTAATCCCAAAGGACTAAAGTGCATTCTAGCGACATATAATTAAAATAAGTACTGACAACTTGTTTGTTTATACTGCAACTAAGTGACGTTTGTCTTTCAAAGTAGACTAATAAAATATTCAACTAAAAAGTATAAAAAATAGTGTATAAATCAAGGGAGAAATGAGTCACTTTAGTCCCTTGGTTTATAATATACTATTTTTGTTTTTGAATTATTTTTCTTAATCTATTTTGAGAAAGAGATTTTCAGAAATCGGACTTAAGTAAATTGATTAACTAAAATTTAAATCTGTGCTCAAGTGCATAGATTTGGTGCCGTATTAACATTTTTTTATCATCTGATTAAACTAAACAAATAAACTTACTTCTACTTTTTGCACCTCAACATGTTATTTCACGAATATTCGTTATCTTACTAAAGATTAAATATTCCTATATAACATACTCGTTCAATTTACTGGTTACTCAAAGTTAGCCCGTTGTGCCAACAGTAACTAGCATTACAAAAATGTTTTCCAAACTACTAATTCTTTTTGCTGTGGCATTATATATCACCCAGGTAAGTGAGCATTGATTATCATATATTTTTCTAACAAATTAACTGCAATAAAGTACATTTGAAGTGCTTTGGGGTACCAGGTTAAGGATTATATTTATTGGTAAAGTTCGGTAAGAAACAGAAATATATCGATACTATCTACTTTTATTCTCTGATTTTAGAGCACGTTGGGCAAACCGACAGGGACCGGTTCTCCTAATACGCCTACCGGAACAACTTCTTCAGGTACTGGTTCTTCTGGTACACCTACCGGTACAGGCACTGGCTCATCTGGCACCCCTACCGGTTCAGGTACGGGTTCTTCTGGTACGCCTACTGGGACAACTTCTTCAGGTACTGGTTCTTCTGGTACACCTACCGGTACAGGCACTGGCTCTTCTGGCACCCCTACCGGTTCAGGCACTGGTTCTTCTGGTACGCCTACCGGAACAACTTCTTCAGGCACCGGCTCTTCTGGTACCCCTACAGGGACAACTTCTTCAGGTACTGGCTTTTCTGGTACACCTACCGGTACAGGCACTGGCTCTTCTGGCACCCCTACCGGTTCAGGCACTGGCTCTTCTGGTACGCCAACAGGGACAGGCACCGGCTCTTCCGGTACACCTACCGGTACAGGCACTGGCTCATCTGGCACCCCTACCGGTTCAGGTACGGGTTCTTCTGGTACGCCTACTGGGACAACTTCTTCAGGTACTGGTTCTTCTGGTACACCTACCGGTACAGGCACTGGCTCTTCTGGCACCCCTACCGGTTCAGGCACTGGTTCTTCTGGTACGCCTACCGGAACAACTTCTTCAGGCACCGGCTCTTCTGGTACCCCTACAGGGACAACTTCTTCAGGTACTGGCTCTTCTGGTACACCTACCGGTACAGGCACTGGCTCTTCTGGCACCCCTACCGGTTCAGGCACTGGATCTTCTGGTACGCCTACCGGAACAACTTCTTCGGGCACCGGCTCTTCTGGTACACCTACCGGTACAGGCACTGGTTCTTCTGGTACGCCTACGGGGACAACTTCTTCAGGCACTGGCTCTTCCGGTACGCCTACAGGAACGACTTCTTCGGGCCAAACGACGGGCAGCGGCTCCTCCGGTACAAGTTCTTCTAGATAAGCGGGTACGGGCTCTTCTGCTACGCCTAGCATAGCATTAATCACTTGGTTACGATGATCATCCACACCACGACAGCTAGCAGCTAATTCTTATCTATTAGAAATTTTAAAAAATGTTTAATAAAGATTTATTTATTTTCAGTAGCATAGACCTTATTTTTAGCTTCTCCCTTATGCTCGTTTTTTTACGAAAACAGTTATGCCCCTCCGTAATAAGTTTTAAGGATCATAGAAAATAGTAGGAAATGATGAGTATAAACTACATGAAAGTGCCAATATACGCTTTGGTGTTTATGACCCATCCTTGTTTCATACTTGTCTACATCAGTCCACGGATTAAGGCGGGAGTCTATGATATAAATAATAGTTATTTATGTATCTAGGGAATTATAATGGTCTTAATTACCGAGGGCAAAGTTTACGTCCCGAGGGCCTTTGGCCCGAGGGACAGCAATTGCCCGAGGTAATTGAGACCCTTATAATTCCAGTGATACATAGATAATTTTATTTCTGACCGATTTTAGTAACTATAAAACTGTAATTATTTAATGATCTTATTTTAATACACAATAAAGAACATGTAGAATTTACACCATGTGCATATTTTACTTCCGTGGAAATCACTTCTGTGAACCCGATCCTGACATCTTGGTTATTGGAGCGTTTTAAAAACTTTTATGTCCTACTCGAATATTATTGTTTCATAATACTATGGGGACCAGACACTTTAAATGGTATATAATACCCTAGGGCATTAAGGAAGTTTCTAATGCCCTCGGGTATTAAGAGAAATAAATAGGAAAAATTAAAGTAACAACTTTTTATTAACGAGAAAACTTATTTATCATTTATATTAAACGAACAGTTGTGAAAAGACCGCATCGCTTAGACCCAGGTATTTTGCAGTAATGGAAGGAATCTTGCCTATGGTGTTCTTCCCAACTGGCTGTGAAAAGCAACGACCGTTACGGTAACACAAAAATAATCTATTATTGATGTTGCAGTTCGTCGGGCGTAAAGACCAATAAGTTCTCAGTAGCTTTAAACAACCCATCTCCTTCTCATCAATAATTGTGAAGACACGCTTTTTATCGGTCTTTGTATCGGGAATATTAACTATTACTACGGATCCTTTATCCTCTATATGTTCAACCAACATATTAACTAGCTCTTGGCGGCGGCACCCACTAAATACACCAAATAACAGAGCCACTTTGTACATCAAAAAAGTTTCATTGGGAGCTTCACGGATGAATTTCAGCACATCTTCTCGAGTCAAAATTTTCGATTTCTTCGCTTCATATCCTTTGGATGCTTGCTTTAGATACTGGCCTATTTTGCAATGTCTATATTTTTATTAACTATTAATGTCTTCTTTAACATTGAATATTTTGTCCATAGGGAATTAGGAGTGAATGTTCCAGACTATAATCGATATACATAATTAGTATTTTAATATAATTTACAACAGCAATTGTAACATACCAATTCCTGGAAATATTCGAGTAGCACGGTCTCGTTTATAATTTTTACATCATTATTTTTCATCCAATCCCCAAACCTTTGATATTTCTTATCATAGGCGTCTTTAGACTTCTTTGGGATAAGATTATCCAGAGCTTCGGCAGCATTCACAGCAATTCTATCCGGAATCAACGGAAAATCCATTATTTTATATGAATTTCAGTTTGACTGAATTTTCTTTTATTTTAAGTCCATAATATTTAGATAGACTAATTAAATTTTATTTTAATAAATGTTGAAATTGACCGCCACCAACTTGCTGGCAATATGCAAGTCGATCTTTGAATTCTTCCAAAACGTTATGGATTACCTGGGGCTCTATTAATCTAACCTCATGCCGTATTCGAGCTTTAAGTTCATCAATATTGTTAGGTCTGTTAAAGTATACTTTAGATTTTAAATAGCCCCACAGAAAAAAATCTAGCGGGGTCAAATCTGGTGACCTTGCCGGCCATTCTATTGGACCCCGTCGACCAATCCACTTGCCAGGAAAGACTGTATCCAAGTACTCACGCACCGGGCGTGTGTAATGGGCTGGTGCTCCGTCTTGCTGGTACCATAAGTTATTGTTGGGAATGTCTGGCTCATCTGGATTTGGATAGGGTACAGCAAGTGCCGGTAATAACTCAAAGTCTAAAAATTCTAGATACAGTTCGCCATTTAACGTGCCATCAAAAAAGAAGGGACCTAAAATCCGGTTATCAACAATTCCAGCCCAAACATTCACTTTTTGCGGGTATTGTGTGTGGGACTCCATGATCCAGTGCGGATTTTCCTTAGCCCAATATCGACAGTTGTGGCGATTCACATGCCCATTTAGAGTAAACGTTGCTTCATCACAGAACACAATTCTTTTTAAAATTTGTGGATCTTCAATGTATCTGGTCATCATTATTTCGCAAAATTCTGTTCTTCTATCCGGGTCATCTTCATTAAGTTCATGAACCTACTGTACCCTATAGGGATGCCATTTATTTTTGTGTAAATAATTCAATACGGTTGTTTGACAAATATTATTTTCCGTGGCAATACCGCGAGTAACACTATGGTGGTTTTCTTGGACAGCTAAGAGGACATTTAACTGCACATCTTCTGAAATCCTAGGTCGACCTTGAATATAATTGTCTCTAACATGCCCCAAATCCCTATATTTTTTTACAATTTTACTAACAACAGATTGAGATATTGGTGCTCGGTTTGGGTACTTATTGTTAAATAACTCACACACTTCTGTTTGGGTTCGCATCCTATCTCCATAGCCAAGCATCATTAGGACCTCTATCCTATCTTTTTCACTTAACCGAGCCATTTTTACAGAATTACTTGGAGTTAGATAGATCTACACAATTTGAAGAATTTTTGACAAGAAGTAAATGTCCGTGTCAAAATAAATTAATTCAGGTAACAGGTTACAATAATAATAAAGAAATGCGCAATTAAAACTAAAAATCCACGGATCTCAGCATTTTTTCAGAAAAATATTAAAATGTCAATATATTGAAAACCGTTGATTTTGGAGATATGGTATGTTATACAAAAAGTGTTTAGAATGTATCGTAGAATTTAAAAATAATATAATATACAGGGTGTTCTATTTAAAAAAATTAATGTTGACGGTATATGTTCTTCTTAAGACAACCTGTATACACATTTCTTATGTCAAAAAATTCGCAACTAAAAATATTAATCGACATGTCCAAGCGTTTTTTCAGAAAATAATCACCTGAATTCTAAAGGAATTTATTCCAACCTGTTTAAAAAAAAATGTTAAAAATTTATTATTGGAAAAAGCTTATTATACTCTGGATGAATATTTTGGTAATACTCTGTCATAATTATTTGCATTTTTTTTATTCCGATATTTTAAGTTTTACTATATTATTATATTTTATTGGTAATTTAATTTTCAAAAAAGGCGTTGTCGATAAAAATAATACTTTATGACAATAAAGCATATTTTGATTTGATTTGATTTGAATATTATTTTCGATTTCTTGAAGAGGGCAACCACTGTCTATTCATGTTAAAAGCCTCTTAATAAGGTAGCCTGTAGAGCATTTTAAAAAGTTGCCAATGTGAGGTAGTATTGGGTGGAGGAAAAATAAGGTTGACATTGTCCAGCGTAATTTTTGGATTAGACGTTGAAATATCCAGAAACAATACCACCCTTCGATTCTGCACCTTGGTATCAAATCTGTTAAGCCATGTTGTCATGATGTCTGCTGTCATCCACGCTTTTTTGTTCGAGACCCATTGGAGAGGTACCTACTTTATCGATATGTATACGTATATATGTACGCGCTTAAAACATCTAGGATTTTTGCGTTTGCCTATTATAAGTGGGTTTTCCTTCTCACCTTCGATATTTACACAGAACAGAATTGTAAATCGTTGTTTTGCTGCTTTCTTCCAGCAGACTTCTCATCTTTGAATGCATTGTTGGCAATGCACGATAGTAGAGACCTGTCTCATCTGCATTGGCATTAAATACGTCCCTTGGGGCATAATCCTTTAAAATGGTCAATAGCCTTTCTTTCCAAGCAGTTACGTTCTCGATATTGATATCGGCTGATTCGCCACATATTTTCTTGAAGGTAATATCGTGCCGATGACGAAATTTTTCTAACCATCAACCACTTATCTAGTCCTAGGCAAACCAAACCAAAACTTTTGTTTTTTGACAGATAACACTTACTCTCACTTATATTACACTAATTTGTTAGTTTATTTCAAGAATAATCACAAAAACTTAAAAACCAACAGATTGATACCTATATAGAATATTTCCTGACAATAATTAGTGTTAGACATAGCCATAACCTCACCTTAAATTTAGAGACAGAGACGTAGTTGCTGGCCCTGGGTCTTACCTTCAATACATGGTGTATGTTTGGTTGCTTATCTTTAAGCCTGAATTCGAGTATTCGTTACTGATATTCTAACGACAGGGTAGGAATGCTGACCCCAACCCGGGTTACTTGAAAAGTAAATCAATTTATTTTATGGCGGGTGTAGTTTGCGAGTAAATCCACTGTGACGTCCGGGGTTACAAGGGCCATTTAAAAAGTGGAGCCGTTATTCGATGGCAGTTGGAGAGTCAATAAAATGCAAACTGAGGTAGATAAATAATATAATTTATTGTCTGTTTGACACTGGGTCGGCACTGCCGACTCTGCCCTCTCTCAAAGAACGAAATTTGGGCATGTTCCAAAAAGAATTTCGTCTGCAGCGCTATTTTCGTTGATACTTCTATCCCTAACTCGACTGTGTGAATCACCGAGTGCTGCTGCGAAAGCTTCAGCACTATGACATTCTTCTCATTATATCTTTGTGGGCGATCGCAGGTTGTGTCCATGCCATTGATGGAAGATGCTTTGGTCTGTCTAGTATTGAGTTTGAGGTGCCCCAGGGTTCTGTGTTGGGCCCTATCTTATTTTTATCTTATTTTTATTGTATATAAACGACCTTACAGTATAGCAATTAGTGGCCAGTTTACACTTTTCGCGGATGACACCACTCTTCTGTGGCATTCAAGCAGTGGTGAACTCTTGAAGACTGTCATAAATCAAGATCTTCAAAAAATTAAAACTTGGTGCGACTCTAATTCTCT
Organism: Polydrusus tereticollis; assembly: GCA_963920685.1. Lineage (NCBI taxonomy): Eukaryota > Metazoa > Arthropoda > Insecta > Coleoptera > Curculionidae > Polydrusus > Polydrusus tereticollis. The sequence continues at coordinate 48,316,832 of OY987334.1, read as the reverse complement.
TTGTTTGAATGCTAAGAAAACTAATATTTTGACTTTTGGCTTTAACTATAATGATCTTGTTTTGTATAACAAACAAATTGAAAGTAAAGCAACCATAAAATTTCTTGGGCTATTTATAGACTCCAAGCTTAAGTTCGAGAAACATGTCATTGAATTAAATAAGAAGTTAGCATCGGGTTGCTTTGCTATTAGAGTGGTGTCACAAGAACTAGGTTGTTCAGCGGCAAAGATGGTATACCACTCGCTGCTTGGGTCCCATATGAGATATGGTATTGCATTTTTGGCATTATGCAAATAACAGCTTTTAAATTCTGTTTTCGTTATTCAGAAGAGAGCGCTTAGGTACACTATCGGACAAAGGTAAAGCAACACTTTCGAAAAATTAAAGAAATCTCGATTTTGTAATATTAAATGCATGATATCGTATTTAAATACATCGTGTCTTAAATATCAAAGTAGGCTGCTGTTATCGGCGGCAACAGCTTTTTCCAACAATCAAAACAAATGAACTGATATTGACGTAAACTTTCAAATACAGTATTGTAATGCGTCAAAAGTAGAGCAACATTTTAATATTTTCCTAAAAAAGAAAGGTTTTAGTGAAAGTTTCAAATATTTTTGCAGAGTTTATTTTATGTTTAATTAATATTTCTGTGCTGGATTAATCATGCCAAGAGTTTTTTTTTTCGAAAGATTTAAAGCAGAGAGTAGTGAATGCACACTTGGAAGGTGCAACACAAGCCACAATTTCAAGACGGTTTGTTTTATCAAGATACAGCGTATCCAAAATAATTTCGAGTTACATTCAAAGGGGACATTTAGAGAATCTACCGAAATCGGGAAGGCCGAGAAAAACAACAATTTGAACAGACAGACGCATTAAAAGAATTTCTGAAAACGATCCTTGGATGTCTGCACCTAGAATTATTGCTGAAATTCCCGAAATTATGGTTAGTCCACGGACAGTTCAAAGAAGGTTGGTAGATGCAAAGTTATTTAGTAGACACCCGGCTAAAAAGCCCCATATTTCGGCAAGAAATAGAGTGGCTAGGCTTAAATTTGCACGTCGACATTTACATTGGACAGTAGACGAGTGGAAAAAAGTTTTATTTAGCGATGAAACGCGTTATAAAATTTTCAATTCTGATGGAATGAAGCGTGTAAGACGGCCAATCAACACAAGGTTTAATCCCAAATACGTTACACCTACAGTTAAACATGGCAAAGGCAGTGTTTTTCTATGGCGGTTGTTTCTCATGAAATGGGGTGGGTCCTTTACACTTCGTTAATGGCACCATGGATTGATTTGTCTATAGAGATATAATGCAAAATGTAATGTTGCCTTATGCAAGTGGGAAATGCCGTTGCGTTTTATTTTCCAACAGGATAACAATCCAAAACACTCTTCACAAATCGTTCAAGAGTGGTTTCAAGAAAATAACGTTCGGGTCTTGCAGAGGCCGGCACAATCCCCAGACCTTAACCCCATTGAAAATATATGGGAAGAAGTTGAACGTGGAATTCGCACACAATTATTTTCAAATAAACAGTCATTGGCAAATAAAATCAATGAAGTTTGGACAAATCTTCCCGGAAATACGGTTCAAAAATTGATTGCCTCAATGCCGCGACGTTGTCGGCAAGTAATAAAAAATAATGAACATTCTATTAACTACTAACAATACTTCTAGCTACTGTAATTATTAAATATGTTTAATGCTTTTTTATCGTAATATGTAAAATAAAATACTGTTGACACAATTTGTTGCTTTACTTTTGTCGCACTTCATTTCGTCGATTTCTATAATTATAAAAAATATTTCTCTACCTTCATTTTGTTTAAAGTGTACCAAAATATTGTAAAATATTACTAATATTGTGGAGATAATATTTAATTAAAATTAGCTGGGGATCACAATCATATAATTATTTCTTTAAGTTCAAAGAAATAAAAGCACTTTGTTGCTCTACTTCTGTCCAATAGTGTACATGAGTGGGGCAAAATATTGGGACCATTGTCAGCCATTATTTAGAATGTTTGGTATTTTAACGGTTATATGCCTATTTATTTTAGAAACGGTATGTTTAATACATAAGAGATCTTCAAGCAACAATTCTGAAAATGTATACAGCACCAGGCAGCGCTCTAACCTTCGGCACCGTCCAAATATCATTCATAATCATAATGATTTTATTACCTATTGATACCATACATTAGAGTTTATATAAATACCTTAGCAATAATTTTTATCTTTGTGCTCCTTTGAAAATGACCTGAAAGGGTCGAAACACGCGTGTCAGGTAACTGAATAAATAGTGAAACATAACAAGCAATTTTAATTTTACCCATAATGGATAATATACGGTTTCACCAAGAATGTAGCCCAACGCAAGTTAATTACATGTTTTTTGAAGTTAAGCTATTTTTGTTTTTAACTATTTTAAATTGTTGTTTGGTCTATTTTTATGTTTGTTTTTATTTTTTTAACCTTTCTGATATCTATTTTTTTTTAAATTGTATTTTGTCTATGATTTTTTTACTTTCTGACATCGTCTGAGATCGTAGGATAAATTTAGGATTAGTCGCTTTGTCTATAATACACTCAGTTCCAAAAAAAATGACGCACCTAATTTTTGTTGCAACTTTGAAGCTTTGTCATTTCTGAACGATAATCCTTATTATCTTTTCATTTATTGGTAGGTAATTCCGTTGCCATTAAGAAATAAATAAACTGGTAGACATTTTCTCAAAGCCCCCTGGATGATAGCGGAAAAACTCAAGCCATGTTATTTTCTTAATTTTTGACTCACCCTGTGCGTTTATCAAGTAAATGTATAGAAAGCGCTTACACTCTATATGAAAGTCGCTTCTTTTACGAGCATTTTGAATTTTTGTTCATTAATTTATCTCTGAAATTGTCCGAATTACAGCTTTTTTGCTGAAACCTTACGTTTATCCCACAAATGTAATTTATTGTCTTTAAAAAAACAATTGCCCTTGCCATGGCAATTACTTCATATTTGACCCTTTGTCGTTGTGTCATTAAAAAAGTTAATGTCATTATAAAAGTTTTAGTGCCTAAAATTACATAAAATTCCTCAAATAAGTTCAGAACAAGTAGCAGCATTAGTTACTTTAGTTAACGATGGGCGTAGTAAACGTTACGCCGCTCGGGCAGTGGGTGTCCACTAAGCAACTGCTCGTAGAGCAATCCACAAGTATGAACAAACAGGAAGCACTGCTCGAAGGGTTGGTTCTAGTCGCCCTCGAAAAACTTCTCCAAGAGATGATCGCTTCTTGAGATTGAGGATATTACGTGATCGATCAAATACTGCGGTAAATGTTCAGCAAGATCTTCGCCAAATTCTGGGTGTCACGATAAGTAAGCAAACGGTATGTAGACGTCTAAACGAAGTTAATTTGAAAGCTAGGAGACCTGCAAAAGGTCCCAAATTATTGCCACAACATCGTGCTGCCAGAAGAAACTTCGTTGAAAATTATGGACAATGGAATATTCGTGAATGGTCGAATGTCTTGTTTACGGATGAATCACGGTTTTGCCTTAACATGGTGGATGGAAGGAAAATAGTATGCAGAAGGACAGGTGAAAGGTTTAATCAGAATTTAATAACAGAATGTGAAAGTTATAATGGTGGGTCGGTTATGGTGTGGGGAGGGATTTCAATGAATGGAAAGACACCCCTCCATGTTTTTCCATTGAGGCAGTCGATGACAGCGCTAATCCATATTGACATTTTAAAACAGTATGTCCTACCTCATGCAGAGCTAGTGGGCAATAATTTTATATTGATGCAGGATAATGCCCAACCACACACCGCAGCAATTGTTCGAAGCTTCTTAGAAGCTACGGATATCACCACATTACAGTGGCCTGCCAGAAGCCCCGATATGAACCCTATAGAACTTTTGTGGGACGAACTTGGGAGAAAGGTACGTTCTCGCCAGAGGCCTGCTGAAAATCTCGCAGAATTAGCATATGCATTAGTGAAAGAATGGAATCGTATACCAATGGAAACGATAAGAAACCTAATTTCTAGTATGACGTGTAGATTAGAAGCTCTTAGAGTTGCTAGGAGAGGCAATACACGGTATTAAGCAGTTATCCTAGTTTATAATTTTGTGTTTAATAAAAATGTTTTTAAAATTCGTATCTGTTAAAAACTGTTTCTCGATAAATTCATAAAGTTGGTAATATGCAATGTTTCAGCAAAAAAGCTGTAATTCGGACAATTTTAAAGATAAATTAATGAACAAAGAATCAAAATGCTCGTAAAAGAAGCGACTTTCATATAGAGTGTAAGAGCTTTCTATACATTTACTTGATTAACGCACAGGGTGAGTCAAAAATTAAGAAAATATCATGGCTTGAGTTTTTCCACTATTATCCAGGGGGCTTTGAAAAAAGCTTATTTTTTTCTCAAAGGTAACGGAATGGAAAGATAATAAAAATCGGTCCATTTTTTCAGAAATGACAAAGCTTCAAAGTTGCAACAAAAATTAGGTGAGTCACTTTTTTTGGAACTGAGTGTATGTAATGTATTCTTGACAACAAAGCATGTTTAATAAATAAAATAACTCTGCCAATCCCTACTCCCCTGCTTAAAATCCTGGGTTGCTGCCAACTACCTAAATTAATATTGAATTCATGCAATCAATCCACAAATCAAGTCCCTCTCAACAGCAACACAGTAAGATAACAGTAGCCAATGGCTGACTAAAAAAAAAACATGCATGCTGATCCCATGTTCTTTACAAATACATTCAATTTTAAAAATGTTGTACAACGGGAAGACCACGGAAATCTTTGTAAATTTTATCCGACTGAAGTGAAATGTAAAAAATGATATATTCCTAAACTTATAATTTTATTCTATTTTCATTACGAGTTTTTTTGATTACGGATTTAAATAAATCTGTACTTAACTCAAGTGTATACTTAGATCTACAGATAGACTTTAAGCACAAATTATTTGTTTTGTGTAGGATTCAATTAATGACTAATGTAGTTGGTAGGAATAATAGGTTCACGTATTTATAGCGATCACCCGATAAAACTGAGCAAACAAATTGACTTACTTTCTTACACCCTACGAGCTTTGCGAACAGTGGCGTGCTCATGCCGTCAGAACGGAGGGGGCGCCAAAATACAGGGTGTCCAGTACGTATTTGGCATAAATTTAACACTCAATGGTGGTACATATAGGACCACACTCAATAGGGTATATTAACCAATCAGTATATCTTGTAAAGACATTTTTGAAATGTTTTTTTACTTTTTGATTAGTGTTAATTCTTCTAATTTATGGGTAGGTACATTTACACTATCGTGTGTAAATTAATGGAAATACAGTGTTAACATTTACACTCACAGATTGTAAACCTATCCTTCTAGGGTGTAAAAGAAATAATGAGAGGTGTAAGTAAACCATTTTTTAATGGTAATTTGTGATTCATAAGCGTAAATATCATATTATTGTAGTGTAAATTTTATTTTATTTTGGTGTGAATTTACTATAGTAAGTGTAATAAAATAATCTACCCAGGGCTAGAATATTTTCCACTTTGTTTAAGTTACTTAATCCCGTATGAAACTAACCGGGCGTTTATAATTAAAGTGTAAAAAATTATGCATTCAAGATGATTGACATTATTATAACTTCTGCTTAGTTTGATACATGATTGAATGACTTAATCAAAGCCGAAAGTAGTAGCCCCTAATATATATAAACCTGCAGATCGCTTGGAAAAGGTTTGTTAAATGAATGAAAATATTCAGTAATATTTATCGTTTATTTCTAAACAAAATGATGGTTACAACAGAACTGGAAAACCCTGTGATTTTTTTTATACTTATTATTATAAATAGTTGAACAAAATGGCACACCTATCATATTATAGTTTAACAATTTAGTAAATTAAACATATATACCTCATTGTTAGGCTTAACAAAACAAATAACATAATAAATATATGTATACCTACTTAGAACATTAAACAACTAAATAAAACAAAAAAAATGAAAAGCATTAAATGCGCAATCGCTATGTGCCTATTACTGCCTATGGTTTATTTTTTAACATTAAATTAAAACAACTAACCTGCAAGAATGCATGCTTCAGCTCTTCTCCTCATTGAGTCTCGTACCCTTTGAAAAATTCATGGAGTATTCCTGATAGTGTCGAAACAAACTATTATGCGGTTTCTCAACTCCTCTTCAATATTTATTGGGATGCTGTAAACCAACGTTTTCAGATGTCCCCACAGGAAAAAATCTAGACTGTTTAGATCAGGGGATCTAGGTGGCCACGATTGTGTTCCTCTGCGCCCTATCCATCGATTACTATAATGTTGGTTTAAAAACTCTCGTGCTAAGAGACTGAAATGGGCAGGTGCACCATCGTGCATAAACCACATACGATGTCGGGTTAAAATAGGGACGTCGTCTAGCAAATTTGGTAAAGTGTGTTCAAGAATTTGGCGATAATTGATTCCGTTCAATCTGGCTGGTAAAAAATGAGGCCCAATTAAATAATCACCAATAATTCCAGCCCAAACATTTAAAGAAAATTGCTCTTGGTGGTGGGATTCCGTAATGGCATGTGGGTTTTCTTCTGCCCAGAAGTGATTGTTATGAAAATTTTGTATGGCGTTCCTGGAAAAATTAGCTTCGTCCGTGAACAAAATTCTGGCATCAAATTGGGGATTTTCGGTAACCATTTGAATAAACCATTGGCAGAAATTGTTGCGTAATGGAAAATCCCTAGGAAGTAGGGCCTGGACCCGTTGAATATGGTACGGATATAACAAATAACTTTGAAGAATTCTCCAGACTAGGACATGAGTAATATTTAAAATATTCCCAATTTTTCTGGTACTTATATTAGGGTTTTGTTCCACTAAATTTAAAACAGCTTCTTCGGTTTCCGGTGTTCGTGTAGTTTGGTGTGCCCCTTTTAAGTAGTTTTTTTGTTTCAAAAGATCCCGTTTTACATAACTTTCTGTGAGTTCCTGAAATCGTTCGTGCATCCGGAACTATTCTATTTGGATAACGCTCTTGGTATAATCGTCTGGCTTCGAATGCATTGCCGTCAGCAAGCCCGTACAGGTAATGCATATCCGCAAACTCGACATTTGTAAAATTTACTATGATACTTATACGTTTAAAAAGTATTACGTTTTTAAAATTTAAGTTAAGTGGAAAGCCGTGTACATAAATAAATAGCTGTCAAAACTATTTGGCATTAAATATTTCGTTATTGTCATTGTTTCCTTAACAAAGTTCATAGCCTATTTGTCAGAAACCATAGGCACATAGCGAATGCGCATTTAATGCTTTTTATTTTTTTTGTCGGAAACTGTTTGTCGGACGATAAAAAGGCAAGATATTAAATTTGGCCTAAAATGAATGAGTATTTTAAAAATAATTTTTATCTTGAGAAAAAGCAGTGGCGTACATAATATTTTTTCAAAATGTCGAGTTCAAACCCTTTCAGGACGCCACTGGTTAAAAATTTTTAAAATTTTTCTACACCAAAAAATGGCTATTGATGCTAAGAGGGCATGTGTGAAAAATTCATAAAAATAGCTAGAAAGTTGTTAAAGTTATGATAGAAAAACGATTTTTTTCTTAAAATCACCTAAAGATTGACACCGTTAAGGATCAGCATCTTATTCTGAAACACCCTGGATAATAACCTAAAATGCGGCATTTCAATAAAAAAGCTTCGACACATCAAATTTATTCTATTTTTATCCATTTTCTTTTAATACTTGGTTTTATACAGGATCTTTTAAAAAAGCAAAGCATGTGTCAATACCCATTTTTCTTAAAGCAATCCCCATATATTTTTAAGTTTTTAGATTCTACTCACAATTTTATATTAATATTTTGTATTATTTTAAGTTTTTTTCCTAACCTCAACTGTTTTTGGGACAGGTACTATAACAACTGGGAAAATAAAAACTTTACAATTTGGTGTACTGTATATAAAATCTTAACGGATGAAGTTAGAGTAAAACGGTCTGCACTTTCTTATCTTAGTTTTAAAAAGTATCCAATGGAACTGTCATATATAAGGAATAGGTACAGTTATATTATAAGCTTATATTAGAATAATTTAAAAGCTAAAGGGAAAACTGTAACAATATAAATACCTTCTTAGTTTGTTAAAAATGGCGTACTTATTAGTAAGGTTTCTATTAAATTTCGTGAATATATATACTTACCCAATTTAACACTCTCATTTGGCACTTTACAAAATTGGTTTCTGTATTTTAATTTAAATATAACACGACATTATTCTATATCACATTCAAAGAGCACAATCAGATTGACTTGAAAGTTGAATTTGCATCAAAGAGGATAGGACAAATTTGCATGTAGCGTCGGCGTTGCGTCGCACGGAATGATATGGGTGTTGGTCACTTGCGCGCCGTGGTCAGTTTTTACCTGGCCCTAGTCTAAAGGATGGAATATTTCACAGGTCACTTGCGCACAAAATGTAATTAAAGCATTAAAGAATTATCTTAAGTACTTCTTAGACCCCTCTGCATTTTAATTGCCTTAATTTAAAGGTTTTGGAAATTTCACTTTAGATAGGTAATACTATAAGAATTTTCCCTTCCTCCCCTTAGGCCATTCTCATATATATATTTTCACTGCCAATATCATGGCGCGCAAGTGACCTATAGGCCGGTGTACAACCTGCGCGCTACTGTCCCATAGGATTATCATACCCTTCAAAAATTCTGACCACGGCGCGCAAGTGGCATATGCCCATTAATATGAGTAAAATGACTTACCGTTGGCCGTGTCGTTACATATCAATTCCTAGAACTTCACACCACTTGTTGCGTCTGTCTTTTTCGTAACACGCGTTTAGGTATTTTTACACGGGGCCGTGTAAAAAAACGATTAAATAATATGTTTTACACTCAATGTGTTAAAATAACCTTCTAGCAGGGTTTATTTACACGCTAATATGGTGTTATTAATTGTCATTGTATTTAATTTTCCTGATAGAGTGTAAAATGAAATAAATAACACCCATTCAACAAAATTAACTTTTTAAAGAGTTAAATTCATAGGCAAATTTAATCCGACAACTTTGGTCCCATATGAGTGTAAAAATGTGGTAAATTATATTGATCCGGGTGTTGACATTAACACTACCTACTTTTGTTTACCACTCTTGAAATTTTTTTTACCAGGTTGATATTTTTTACTGTGTAAGACTTAAGTAATGAAGTATTACTCCTATAGTGAATATGCTGACACGCACACGGCAATTGTGTGGAGGCAAGAAGAATTTATTCTGACAGATTTCCAAATCGACGTTTACCGCACCGAATAATTTTTGAAAGGGTTGATCGTAGCGCAAGAAAAGAGGTAAGAGATCAAGTGAAATAAAAAAATGCGAAAAGTAGCTAATCGGTCCAAGTTCATGCGACAAAGTGGGTTGTTTACGAGACCTTGGAAAACAACTGCTAACATCCTTATCACGTTCAAAAGGTACATGCCATGTCTCCCGCTGATTATCCGGCAAGAGTCACCTACACAAATTGGTTTTTGCAACGATTTAGGCGAAATCATAATTTTGCAAGTATTGTTTTGTTTACGAACGAAGCCGTTTTCACCCTAGACGGAGTAATATCTGGTATGAAAAAAATCCCCATGCAACAGTACAAACAACGCCCCAACCAAGGTGCATGGTTAACATGTAGGCAGAGATTATTGGGAATCATTTCATTGGACCGTTCTTTATTGAAGGCAGATTAAACGGTGCCATGTATTCATTGGCGTATATAGGGCTATTTTCCAGGGGGGCCTGGCCCCTGAGAGGTGCTGACCGATGAAGCCAAGTCGACGCCCAATGTACAATCAGTGAGCACGATTAGCATCATAATTCATAAATAGCTTTATTTAATTACCTATGTCCCTTATTGTCACTGTAACGTGTAACGTAACCTCATGTTTGAATGATTAACTATGAACTGCTACACGAATTTATCAAAAGGGTTAAAGTCACAAGGAGTATAGCTATTGGATGCTGACCGTACACACCAAAAGTAATTTCAACTGGGAGTTTTGAGCTAGGTGTATTTTGATTATTAACTTTCGGAATGTAGGTACTTTACTTAAATATTTTTTTGAAGTGTCGTGAATCATGTTTATCTCGATTGAATACAAGAGTAGCATTAGTTAATAAAACCAATATTATTGAAGAGGAAAAAAAAATCCAAAATTCTTCACAAATATTTAATATCTTGGTCTTCGCCTTTCGGTTTCTTAAACGGACCAGATTCCTATATGAGATTAATGGGGCGATCGCTTAAAATCCCCCCCCCCCTTGTGCACACCACTGTTCACGAAACTATATTCACAATCTCATTAGAGATTAAATATTCCTATATAACATCGGTTTAAAATTAAAAAAAGTCAAAAGTTAATCAGCTAGCATTACAAAAATGTTTCCCAAACTGCTTATTATTTTTCCTTTGGCATTATTCTTCACCCAGGTAATTAACCATAATTTATTATACACTCATCCACATTAGTCGATACGAAAGAATGTGGCTGTATCATTTGATTTTAAAAAGTTTTATTTTCGCGATATATAGGAAATCCCATGTAAATTTTGAAGTGGCTAAATATTGGCTCCCCTGTACATTTTAAAGAAAAATTGTATTATAGTTTCTTGAAGAGGTCGATATAATAAACCCATGTGCCAAGTTTGAATAAAGTTTAGTAAGCCAATCCTAACTTATTCAATTAAATGTGATTGCAAAATTACGAAATTTTCATAGTTTAGGTAATACAGCAAACACCAGCAAATAATTTCTATGACGCTATTGTCAAAAATTGACGTAAATGACGTTTATGTTATTTACTATTTATTATTATTTTTATGTTTTTCTTACTAAGCCTTTAATTTAACATAACATACCTAAGACTACAGATTTTCACAAAAACATTAATTAATTAAATGTTCAAACAACCCTCCATTAACAGTTAAACAATATCCCAACCGATCGTAAAATTCATTTCTAACATTACTGAGTTGATATTGAGAAATTCTGTCACATTCTAACGAAATACAGTTTTTTAGCTGGTCTACATTTTCAAAATTTACATCTTTATAAATAAAATTTTTTAAGTGACCCCACAGAAAGAAGTCGTTTGGCGATAGGTCAGGAGACCTGGCTGGCCAAAGGATTAGATGCCGTGGGTCAATAATATTTCCGTTAAAAATATTTTGCAAGTATTCCCTAACCATTAGAGAATTATGGGCAGGACAACCATTCATTTGATACCAGATCTCCTGATTTTCGCTTACAACTTCTTCTAGTGCGGGTTCAATTCGATTTTGTAGCAAGTCCAAATAGGTTACTGCTGTAATTAAAAATGGTCCAATAATGTGATGTCCTACAATTCCCGCCCAAACATTTATTTTTTTGTGGCTATTGCCTCCGAGTATAAACAATACGGTGTTCATTTTCTTGGTAACGGCAATTTTGAATATTTGGTTCGTTGTTGAGGGTGAATATACATTCATCGGTAAAACAAATATTTCTCAAAAAATCCCTATTATTATTTGCTCTGTCCATTATCTCAAAACGGAATACCATTCTCCATTCCTCATCACCTTGCCGTAGCTCCTGACAGTGGCGGCTCGTGGCCATTTGAAGTGGGAGGTCATTTAAAAAAAAAATAGCGCCGCAGGCGAACATTTTTTGGGTGCCACGCCCTTTTTTCAATGATGGTAATTTACCTGCTTTTCAATTAGGAAAAGTAAAAAACACAACACCAATCCTCAAGAAATTAACAAAAACAATCAGGTTCATTATATTATAGGTTAGGTTTTTGTCAGAACGACAGAGAGACAGGATATGTATATAGGGATGTATCGTAATATCAATAATATCAAATGGATGATATTTTTCTTTGGACATGTTTTTAAATTTTTTAATTTTTATTCCGATACCAATTTCAGAGTATCAATAGAAAAAAGTAACTATACAGGTTAGAGGGGTACAACTGGCAACGCCGAATTTTTAAAACTATTTTTAAAGGCTAGAATTTTATGTCTTATATGCATTCTCAAAATTTCAAAAATATGTATTTCTATTAGTTCTCGAGATACCTACTTCTAATGTGCCATCGAGTTTGGGAGACCCTGTATATAGCGATATATTTTTAACGATGAATGTATGTTCGTCATCGGCACCGCTCGCGCAGTGGTAGCGCAGTGACGCATGACGAAAAATCTGTAACGATATAATATTTTTTCGATATCAGAATCAACATCCCTATAAAGAACTACAGACTGCCGACTGCAGAAATCAACGGTCTTGTGTCTTCTTCCCATTTATTCTAAAAATTGCAACGTGCGTCCTCGGTCTAAGCTCAATCAAAAAAAAAACGGCTGACAGCCGACAAAACCTCTTATTCTTCGAATTTAATACAAGTGCGAGAGTGATAACATGCTATTTATTCCTCTCTTTACCCCCACAGGCTTTGTTGGGTGACGCTATTTTTCGTGGGCAAGCTCGATTTTGACCTGAAATTTTTGCGGGGACGCATAACAAGTAGCGTTACGTCTAGTTTGTTTTGCTGCGTGTGCATTGCATTAATAAATACGAGGGATATTTTAGAGGTAATAGTATCCGAGCAGTAAAGTTTGGTTGATTGAATCAATTTTAATTTTAAAGTCAAATATTAATATATTAGGTGGTTGGTGACTTATTGGCGTGGGAGGTCATTGCCCAAATGACCTTATGGTAGAGCCGCCACTGGCTCCTGAGGTTTTTCATACTTGTATGGAAAATATTTACGTTTTTTCAAAGTGCGCAACGCTGTGGTTTGATGTTTTCCTACGGCTTGCCCAAGAATCCTCGTGCTAATAATTTTATTTTCCTCCACATGCAGTAAAATATCAATATCTCTATTACCCCTTTCTTCAGCTCTAATGACATTCTGAGTTGAGCATTTACAGTTATGTATTACAGTGCCTCTGGACTCAAATTTACTAATGATAAGTTTAATTAATGAATTGGAAAGGATATGGTTATCAGGGAACTGAACTGAGAACATTTCAGACACTGCTCTTAAAGTGTTTCCTGTATAATACCACTTAATCATAGTTACTTTTCCTTAATGGAATAGCTCATATTTAGCTATAATTAAAGCGCCCTTAGTGAAAATGTTGTCACTGACGCTACTTTTCGTTTTGTCAATGCAAATAATTATTTTCTGGTGTTTGCTGTATTACCTAAACTATGAAAATTTCTTAATTTTGCCATCACATTTAATTGAATAAGTTAGGATTAGCTTATTAAAATTTATTCAAACTTGGCACATGGGTTTATTATATCGGCCTCTTCAAAAAATTGCCATACAATTTTTCTCTAAAATGTACAGGGGAGCCAATATTTAGCCACCTCAAAATCTACAAGAGATCTCCTATGTTTAACTAAGCCATTCATCGCCCGGTATATATACCCATCTCTGAAACTGTGAGAGATACAAAGTCGGTTAAATGGGGGCAAAGTTCCGAAATATGGCGCTCAATAAAACGACGCTGAAAAAATTTGAAAGTTCCGAATACCTTCGAAGACATCCGAAAAATATCGGAAATTAGTAAATTCGTTTTTATTTTTCCTGAGTACATTTATTAAAATAATTTTAAGCACATGTCACATTTTCATTTTCAATTCCAACGTTTCGTTTTTAGGCCACCATCGTCAATTTAATTTTTTCGAATACGGACCTCATATTTAAATTGCATGTTTTTGATTCTCATACACCTACGTGAATGCTATTCGAACGTTTCGGTTCCTAAAAATACATCAGCAAGGTTTTTGGGATTTTTACAAATACTACCTGGTGAAAAATAGAACAAAAACAAGCTAGATAAACTTACATAAATAATTAAATGTTAAAAACAAGTAATTTTATCAAAATTCACAAACTGTGGTTTATTTAACAGAAATAACGAACATGTTTGGACTATAGGGAACTTCAGAGAAAATAGAGAACTTCGTCCTCGCATCAGGTTTTCCATTAAAATGTTTGAGCAATTGTGTGGGGACAATAATATTTATAAGATCATAATTTAAATGCAGACATGTAATTTCATTAAAAAAAAAAAACAATTCGATTATTCTTTATTGGACATCATGGGACTATTCTGCGCAGCCTTTTCAGCACTGCCGTTTCTGCGCCGCCGTTTCACCGCCAGGACGTTTTAGCGTTGCCCTTTTTAGCGCCGTTCATTTAAGCGCCAAAATTTTTTAATATTTTTAAAGGTTAATAATTTTATGATAATATTTACCATCTCTCATAACCATGGTTATAATAAATCAATTACCAAATGACTGATTAATTAATTGTATATATTATATTAAAAATGTTATTAGTTTGTAGTACCAATATTGTATCTTTTTGTAGTTTTATTTAATAAATTTTATTTATTAAACAAATTTTAGTTATTGTTTTTTTTTTAGTTTGTATTACCAATATTTTATCTATTTTTAATTTTATTTAATAAATTCTATTTAGATCATTTTTATTATAAATATTTAATAATAAAATCTTGAGAAATAATTTAGCGCTGAAATGGGCCGGCGCTGAAATGTCCTAGCGATGAAACGGCGGCGCTGAAACGGCGGCTCTAAAACGGCGGCGCTGAAACGCCTGAGCTGAATAGTCCTAGACCCCCCGTTGGCTACGCGACCACATCTCTGGTTTAACATATCAGAGCATCTCCCCATAATTATTGTAAAGATGTGCGTTTATGTCCCAATAAAATGGATAGAAAATCGAGGTGTGGTGAAATGGCCAGCAAGATCACCCGATCCTTAACTCCTGGATTTTTTGTATGGGCGCAATAAATAATAAAGTGAATAAAAGTGGGCCTGTTGAAAGCTTGACTAAGTTATATAAAAAAATTATAACTTCACGCCGATCTTTACGTAGAAGATCAATCTTAGAGGCAGTAAATTTTTAAATGTAAACGGCAATCTGTTTGCACATTTAAGATAAGTTTCAAGGATATTCTTACCTTTTCTTAATTTTGTTTTGATATTATCCTGTTTTAATGTTACGTGTATTTTATTTAAGTAAATTTATTTAATGTGTATCTGTTTTTGATCTGTTTCTCTTACCCATCATTTATTGTCATTAAATAAGTATTTTAAAGATAAAGAAATATTCTCATTTCCATTTATACGCCATGTTTGCTCAATTTTAAACAAATACTATGATTCTCACCAAGGTAGTATTTGTATAAAATCCAAAAAGCTTGCTGATGTGTTTTTAAGAAACAAAGCGTACGAATGGCATTCAGAAGAAATCAGATATTGGGAAAATTAACTATGTCAACCCGTGGCGTATTTAGGGGGGGGGGGGATCCGGAGGCCCCCCTCCTGGATTCGATAGTAGAGAAAACTCAAAATCACATTCATTCATTTGCAATAAACAACATGACACATTATTTCAAATTCTCCAGATCGATTTCGTTTCTACGACTGCGTGGAAGGGCCACATAAAATAATAAAATAAAAATTTCTTAAAATTTCGTGTCATAATACAAAACTTTAAAAATTTCGACTTATATAACGAAATTTTAAAATTTCGAGTTTTAACTCAAAAATTTTAAAGTAAAATTTCGTGTAATAAGACGAAATATTAAAATTTCGACTTATAATTCGAAATTTTAAAGAAGAATTTCGTGTTATAAGACGAAATTTTATAAAGTAAAATCTCGTGTTATAAGACGAAATATTAAAACTTCGACTTATAATTCGAAGTTTTAAAGTAGAGTTTCGTGTTATAAGACGAAACTTTAAAGTAAAATTTCGTGTTATAAGACGAAATATTAAAATTTCGACTTATAATTCGAAATTTTAAAGTAAAATTTCGTGTTATTATACGAAATATTAAAATTTCGACTAATAATTCGAAATTTTAAAGTAGAATTTCGTGTCATAAGACGAAATTTTATAAAATAAAATCTCGTGTTATAAGACGAAATATTAAAATCTTGACTTATAATTCGAAATTTTAAAGTAGAAAATCGTGTTAAAAAACGAAATTTTAAAGTAAAATTTCATGGGATAAGATAAAATATTAAAATTTCGACTTATAATTATTCGAAGTTTTAAAGTAGAATTTCGTGTTATAAGACGAAATTTTAAAGTAAAATTTCGTGTTATAAGACGAAAATTATCGTAAATAAGATGTTTGGGGATTCCCGCAGTTGTTGAATTTTATTGTTTGTTCCGTGTTTTCCACTTCAGAGGGTAAAACAATATACGTTATACATACCTTTAAAAAAACTGCCGTTTATATTTAAAATTTTCTTTATTTTTACGTTTCTTCGAGTCGTGCTATCGAAACGTAGAAGTTTTGATATTCCAACAAAGGGCGTGGTACCAAAAAATGTTTGCCTGCCTCGCATTTTTTAAAGCCGTATTACAGTCGGCAACGAATTGCAGCAATACTTTGACCTTGCAACTCTATTGCTGCAATTCAATTGCAGAACTGTAATACATCGTGCAAGTCGTGGTGCAAGTCCATGTTTTTAAAATTGCAATATGAGCATAGATAAAGGTTTATAGGGGGAATATGAGTGCCAACACCAACCTCTAGAACTTTATGGGAAATGTTAATAAACTTTCTAACCTCTAACCAAGAAAGTCACT
Organism: Polydrusus tereticollis; assembly: GCA_963920685.1. Classification (NCBI taxonomy): domain Eukaryota; kingdom Metazoa; phylum Arthropoda; class Insecta; order Coleoptera; family Curculionidae; genus Polydrusus; species Polydrusus tereticollis. The sequence goes on along the minus strand of OY987334.1, from coordinate 48,300,106 downwards.
AAAAAACTACCAGAATTGCAAACGCACTTGCAACAAAAATCGATCCCGACCGATCTTTTGGCAATAGCAATAGAATTGCCAAATCCGATCAGCTGTTTTCAACTGCGCATGCTTATAAGCAAGAGAATTGCGACTTGCCGACTGTAATACGGCTTTTAATAACGAGAAAAAAATTGAACCCCCCCCCCCCCCCAGTGTTACGATATTACAATCCTAAATACGCCACTGATGCCAACTCGGCGTAGACGAGAAAAGTGGCAATGGAAATATGACATTTTTGTGAATTTCGTTTTTTGTCTTAATAGAATTTAGTATTATTAATATATCGAAACGATCATTCTCTATTTTTAGAGCAACTCAAAATATCTACCTCAAAATCAAATTCCACCCGAGGATATCGACGAAATTTTATATAGCGCCCAGGAATTCTTTGATTCGACTGCCAATCAAATACATAACGGGCTAAAAATACTGGAAAGGTTTTATTCTGAATTGGTTGACTTGACGGCACAAATAAATGAAAATGGAACTAAGAAGTTAGGTGAGGGTGTTAGTGAACTAGTTCGTCTAATCGAAATTATTTTGGAAGACGCTGCTCATGAAGGTAAAAATACTCGAGTCTCACTTTAAACGACATATTCGTTTTTTGTACGATCCCATCTAAGAAACCTGCATCCTTCTGCTTTCAGATGTAGATGTATCAGACTGTGTTGGTAATAGCATCTTTAACATTCAAACAGCTGCCGAGAGTGTAGTAAAAAGTATAACTTACTACTCAAAGAGGAAAACAAATAAGGAGCTTGAGCTGATTGGCAATAAGATTGTTAACTGCAGTTTTCAGCTTAGTAAAGTAAAAAATTGTTTAGTGAAAGCCGAAGAATGTAAGCTTAAAGAGGATGTGAAGCAAGCCGCTTGTACTGCTCAAGTCTCGGTCTATTTATCAAGTTTAAAGTCTGAATTTACAAAGATGGTTGATGATATTGTAGCAACTTCAAGTATATCCCATGCTAATGTGGTAAAAGATTTAATGGCCTATATAGATACGCATTTAACTGAGTTCTTTAACACCATCTCACAAACAGTATATAAACTAATAGTTTGTGCAAACAGAAAACTACCAACGCCATTTCCTACACCTTCAACCCCTTTGCCAAGTTTTTTAGACACTGGCTTTTCTGGTACGCCTACAGGGACAACTCCTTCAGGCACTGGCTTTTCTGGTACACCTACCGCGGGACAATTTTTCCTCGATAAACAGCTACGGAATCTTCTGCTATATCTAATATTAGCAGTAGACAGCTAACAATAATCTCTCATTAATATTTATAGATTTTAAGAAATGCTTAAGAAAAATTATTTTCATTGAAATAAACTCGATCTCCTATTATAGTATTGTATTTTATTCATGGCTCGGCTGTCTAGCCCATTCCCACTTTAACTTTAAGAGATCTCTTGTGGACACCCTGCAATATTTTTACCACGTATATACTTAAAGATGTGCCGTACCAGCAAAGACTTACAAACTATTTTATGCATGATGGGGCTCCACCTCATTTTAGTAGATTGGTTCGAGATTATTTAAATCAAACATATCCAGACCGATGGATAGGCCGAGGTGGGCCCATTGCCTGGCCTCCCCGTTCACCTGATCTTATTCCATTGGATTGCTTTCTTTGGGGATACCTGAAGTCAGTATATTCAGTACCTGTCGAAAATGTACAACAATTGTAACAACGTGTTATTTATTGTTGCGAGGAAATTCGTAATAAGGAAGGAGCTTTCGCAAGAGTACGAACAGCAATGAGAAATCGTTTAGTTGGCTGTATTGATATGAATGGAAACCATTTTCAACATTTGTTGTAACTTTTACCTACTTTTTTCAGTTTATTATTGTTAAACCAACAACTCTTAATTTGTTTTGTTTAAAAATTACAATAAAACAACGTTTTGACTTAATTATTGTCATTGTCAATTTATTTTAACCCTAACCATGGGCTTCTTGATGTTTTTTTGACTTCAAATTTGTATTTGTGATAAGACTACTTTGATGTTTTGGTTTAAACACAATTCGATAATAGTTTATGCAATGTCGATCACGGTCGGTACTAGAGTACTAGCCCTTTTGCACGTAGCATTCCCTCGAAGCCAGGTTTGAATGGCGTGAGAAATCACATTGATAAAATAAAAGGCACCGAGTGTGTCGCAGATATTTCTGGATTAATTACACTGGGATCAACTTTTGTTTTTTCCTGAAGAAAACCTATTTTTTTTTTATTGAACTACACCCAAGTAACTAAAAAATACCTATTAAAGATTTTAGTTAGCTTGCAAAAAAAATCTGAATTATTTGTTACAAAATTTTAATTTATAGGCATATACAATGAACATTTTAACTTATATGCATTTACAATGAGCATACAAACAATATATTGTTGGTTCAACAATAGCAATTAAATAGCACATTTTTATCAGTGAGTCTAAAGTTTAGACACTCATTTTACACTTCTTAGCCTGTCTTTTGAAAGCAGCCTCGTGGGCATCTCTTGTAATAGTCCAACAGTAGTCGGCTAACATCTCACAGTTCCATTTTCCCTGATACCTTCTTTCCATGTTTGAAATATCCTGGTGGAACACATCACCGTGCTTGTCACTTACAGCACCACGATTTTCCAAAAAGTAATCTAGATGAGAATGTAGGAAATTAATTTTCTGCGGCATATTACACCCCATAGGTTTTGGTAACATAAAAGAAGTTGGGCAACCAGGTCTTTATAGTTTTCTGCTTTTATGTTTCCCAAAAAATTTGTTGCAACCATTTTAGAGGCATTCCAAGCGTCCTTTTCCTTGCCTTCAAGTATGGAATCGAATTGCGCATCTCCGAAAAGTTTCCTAATCTGGAGACCCACAAATATTCCCTCTTTAATTTTAGTCTCACTGATTCTAGAGAACTTTTCTTTTAAATAACTAAAAGCAAGGCCTTCTTTGTCCATGACCTTCACAAAATTTTTCGTAAGTCCCAATATTATATGAAGTAGCGGTAGTAAAATCTTTTCTGGGGAACTAATGGCGCGCTGGCTACACTTTTCTCTCCTCGCTCAAAAGACTCTCTCGGTGGCTAAATTTTCTTCATGTAATGATGCGATCGTGCTTGACTGTCCCATTCGCAGAGGAAGCAGCAATATCTCGTATAACCTAGCTGCATTCCAAGCAAAATCGCCACAACTTTTAAATCTCCACAAATTTGGCAATTATATCTTTCATATGGTTTGGTCTCCAGTAACAATTTTAAATTGCTAAACGTTTCTTTCATGTGGACTGCATGACCAATTGGGACTGAAGGCAACTTATTTTCATTATGGAGCAACACAGCTTTAAGACTTACTTTTGAGGAATCAATGAAAAGTCTCCAGTCTTTTGGATCATAGTCGAGATTTAAAGCTGCCATTAATCCCTACAGGCTACCAAATTGTTTTCCATGTTAACATATGGTGTTAGGCTTTTCTCACGACTTCGGTACACAGAAACGTTTACATATATTTTATCCTCTCTTACATTTATTTCACCACGCCTGTTTTTTTGTTGAAATGTTATGTGTATATCTGTAAAACGAAAGCTACCTTTTAAGTGTTATTAACTACATTTATTCTCCGTAACTTGGAATTGCAATACTTAAATGAGTTAAATGTGATATTTTCTGCTTTCCCTAGTAAGGTTAATAAATAAGCTCTATTCAAACATAGTATGTACTCTTGTTTTATTGCATTATCTTTCTTTCTATAATTAGAGAAATGTTCCATTTACTAATACCCTTTTGATCAATTGACTTATTAATAAGGTTATTGTTTTATTAGTATTTTGGGTAAAAACTAATTTTCTTTGTTTAAAATTCGTCTTTCATTGACCCCCCTGTGGTCTTTAATTTCCTTTTATTTTCTGACAGTCCCTTTGGGTGTCTGGCGCCCAATATTTTCTGGAAAATCGTAAATAATACTATCAAATTTCGAATCACGACCCTGCTCTAAAACCGACACGACTATACCTGAGGAGCCGCGATATAATGGCTTGAGCAATGAAAAGATGCTTATTTCCAGTGGCGGCTCGTGGCCATTTCAAGTGGGAGGTCATTTAAAAAAAAAATAGCGCCGCAGGCGAACATTTTTTGGGTGCCACGCCCTTTTTTCAATGATGGTAATTTACCTGCTTTTCAATTAGGAAAAGTAAAAAACACAACACCAATCCTCAAGAAATTAACAAAAACAATCAGGTTCATTATATTATAGGTTAGGTTTTTGTCAGAACGACAGAGAGACAGGATATGTATATAGGGATGTATCGTAATATCAATAATATCAAATGGATGATATTTTTCTTTGGACATGTTTTTAAATTTTTTAATTTTTATTCCGATACCAATATCAGAGTATCAATAGAAAAATGTAACTATACAGGTTAGAGGGGTACAACTGGCAACGCCGAATTTTTAAAACTATTTTTAAAGGCTAGAATTTTATGTCTTATATGCATTCTCAAAATTTCAAAAATATGTATTTCTATTAGTTCTCGAGATACTTCTAATGTGCCATCGAGTTTGGGAGACCCTGTATATAGCGATATATTTTTAACGATGAATGTATGTTCGTCAACGGCACCGCTCGCGCAGTGGTAGCGCAGTGACGCATGACGAAAAATCTGTAACGATATAATATTTTTTCGATATCAGAATCAACATCCCTATAAAGAACTACAGACTGCTGACTGCAGAAATCAACGGTCTTGTGTCTTCTTCCCATTTATTCTAAAAATTGCAACGTGCGTCCTCGGTCTAAGCTCAATCAAAAAAAAAACGGCTGACAGCCGACAAAACCTCTTATTCTTCGAATTTAATACAAGTGCGAGAGTGATAACATGCTATTTATTCCTCTCTTTACCCCCACAGGCTTTGTTGGGTGACGCTATTTTTCGTGGGCAAGCTCGATTTTGACCTGAAATTTTTGCGGGGACGCATAACAAGTAGCGTTACGTCTAGTTTGTTTTGCTGCGTGTGCATTGCATTAATAAATACGAGGGATATTTTAGAGGTAATAGTATCCGAGCAGTAAAGTTTGGTTGATTGAATCAATTTTAATTTTAAAGTCAAATATTAATATATTAGGTGGTTGGTGACTTGGCGTGGGAGGTCATTGCCCAAATGACCTTATGGTAGAGCCGCCACTGCTTATTTCCTAATTAAATATATGGTCAATAAAGTTAATTAATACCAATCAATTAAAATAAACAATTTTTTTTAATATTATTTTTTTATTTTCTCATTGTTACACAATATCAAAAAAACTACAGCGTCAATTTGCAACTGGGGCGAGTATGTGTACTTTGTACATATCAAACTCGGCCTATATCGCTTATAAAGTTGATCAGCATGTTTTTATTTTATTAACTCGGCATTTTTCAAAAGTATAAAGTTTAAGTATAGGTTCCCGCTTTACCTATACAGGGTCGTTGGTATGTATGGAAACGGTCGATTATTTCTTAAAGTAAAACAGTCAGCAAAAAATATTTTAGATAAAAGTTTTAGGGTTTTTTAAGGTGTATTAGAATTAAAAAAAAATAAGTATACAGGTTCAGTCAGAAAACCGTAGAGAAACAAAGTTACTTTGTTTTAAATGGAACACCCTATATCTTCGAATATTTTTGGATTTTGCATAAAATAACAATTATTTTTTAATAACTGCATTATAAGTCTAAACTTAATAGTTTCCGTGATATCGACTTTTGAAAAATTACATTTTTGAACTTTGACAGCTTCTAGCATTCTAACGGTACCTTTTAGAATAAAACGGCTTACATGTCCCTATCTTACTTTTTTATTGTCTTCCCAAAAACATCAACTTCCGGTTAAACCGGATGTAACTCAAAAGCCGGAAATACAGTACTTCCGGTTTAAGCGGAAGTCGATTTTTTGGGTAGATCATAAAAAAGTAAGATAGGGACATGGAAGCCGTTTTACTCTAAAACGTACCGTTAGAAAGCTAGAAGCTGTCAAAGTTCAAAAATGTAATTTTTCAAAAGTCAATATCTCGGAAACTATTAGGTTTAGACTTAGAATGCACTTATTAAAAAATAATTGTTATTTCATGCTAAATCCAAAAATATTCGAAGATATAGAGTGTTCCATTTAAAAAAAGGTTACTTTGCTTCCCTACGGTTTTCTGACTCATCCTGTATACTTATTTTTTTTTAAATTCTAATACACCCTTAAAAACCCTAAAACTTTTATATAAAATATTTTTTGCTAACTGTTATACTTTAAGAAATAATCGACCGTTTCCATACATACCAACGACCCTGTATAAGCCCTGTATTAGCCATTTCTTTAATTGACAAAATTGGGTTTAAAATGATGAAAGTCGGTAGTTAAAAAAAAAATTCTTGGAGAAGTGTATAATTTATAAATTGACAAAGTAAATCCTCGTTTTACGTTTACTTCACCATAAAGTTTGATGTTTTTAAATAAACATACGGAAGTTTAATTTAACATCTTAACCATTCTAATAAATAAATACTATAATTAATAATTATAAATAAATAAAACTATAAATAATAATTTTAAAAGTTAGCGTATACATTGTAAATTTCTTTTCACGAAAACGTAACGTAAATTCCCAGTAATCATTTAAGGGGACGGATTATATTGATTTCTAGGTAAGGTTAAATTAAAATAAAATAATTTTAAATGTTTACAAATCCCCTATAGCGGGTATTTTGAGAGATTAAATGCCAGTCTTTATTTCTCACGGGAAGTGTTCAGTTGTCTTGCAATTTTACGAAACATTATATTATACGTATAAAACAGCATGATGCGGCGTCCGTGGAAAAAACATTGGCAGTGCTTCTTCAAATACTCCGGAGAATAAAAAACATGTATCTCTCGATGCAAATCTTAGGTGATTCAATCACCTAAGATTTGCCGACGATATAGTCCTCATAGCCGATCGATTGGATGATGCCATCTCAATGTTAAAAAATCTTAATGAAGAGTCAAAGAAAGTAGGACTTAAAATAAATTGCCCCAAAACCAAGATCATGACAAACCTCGTGCTCGGTGAGGGCTTGTACATCGACGGTACCAGGGTGGAAGAAACTACATCCTTTAAATAACTCGGACACGAGATTTCCATTGGAAGAGATAATCAGACCCTAGATATTCTTCGAAGAATAGGGTTCGCATGGGCTGCATATGGGAATCTCAAATATGTATTCAAGGCAGAGCTGCCTAACTGCCTAAAGAGAAAGGTTTTTAACCAGTGTGTCCTTCCAGTCCTTATCTACGGAGCCGAAACCCTAACAATGACTAAACGGCAATAAAGAAAATACGAATTACGCAACTAGCGATGGAACGATCAATGCTAGGAATCTCCCTCAGGGATCACATACCAAATACTGAAATCCGCAGACGATCAGGAGTTGCAGACGCCGTAGAGAGAATAACTGTATTAAAATGGAACTGGGCAGGACACATTGCGAGATCTGCTGATGGTAGATGGACAAGACGAATCCTTAAATGGAGGCCTAGATCGGAAGCTTTCAGAAATAGAGGACGTCCCCCCACCAGATGGACCGACGACATAAAACGCATCAGTACCAATTGGATGCAGACAGCACAAGACCGAACACAATGGAAATTATTAAGGGAGGCTTACGTCCAGCAGTGGACTTTGATAAGCTGATTGATGATGATGATGATGATCTCTCGATGCTAGGAACATTGTTATAGTAGATTCTGTAACGAGGTTGGAATGAAAATTCGATCCGAGTGGAACCACGAGTATCGAATTTTCATTCTAACCGAGTAGCAGACTATATTTTCTCCACGACCAAAAAGTAGGAATAAAAACAAATAAAATCTGTGCAAAGCAATTAAGTTATTTATTCGTAATTTCAGGTGGAGTATTATTCAGTTCCATATCTGATTCATCCGATTTTTCACTCATTTTTTGACTTGCACTAAAATTTGTCTGAAAATAATTATTACAACCCGGCCATATTTATCCGACACTGACAGTTTCGAAATTCATGGCAACCTATGTCGTTTAGATCAATTACAGAATATTCATTCCGTATCTTGTTATGGAATGAAAATACACGCAAAACGCATAAGAAGCAAGTGTTTCAGAATAAATATTCCAACTCAAGAGCGAGAATTTTTACATTCTATTATCAAAAATGATTTTGGAATTATTGCATTCAGTAATGGTCGTGGAGAAAAACTGTTTATATAGCTCTATACTTAACAGGGGACTTAACGCTAGTGCTGCTGCGAGTGAAACCATTAATTTGACTGAGATACCTCTGACTACAGTGAAAAGAGTCGTGTCAAATCCCATAAAAAAAAAGCGTAAAGATGAAAAGATGCCGGTTTCAATAAATTTTTCGACAAAGCCGACAAGGACTTGATAAGGTGGAAAGTACACGGCATGTACGAAGAGCAACGCGTACCTACATTAGAAACTCTGAAGCAACGGCTCACTAATGACGAAACCCAAATAAGCTGTAGCATCACTAGCCTTTGGAGAGTTTTGTTAAAAATGGGCTTCAGATATCGCACAATCGACTAAAAGCAAGTAGTTATGGAATTCCAGATGTATAAAATCGTCCAATAATTTACCTCGATGAGACATGACACGCCACCCAAAGGATGGTCCGATTCTTCCGGCAGGCGTACAACAAGAGCTCCGTCAAATAAAGGGAAAATAATTACCATTTTACATGCTGGGTCAGAAAACGGTTGGGTCCCCATATGCCTTGTGGCTTTCTGTAAAGAATATTAAAGACTCCTGCGTGGACTACCATAAAGATACAATGGCAGAACTTTTTGAAGAATGGTTCAAAATTTGTCTTTTACCAAACCTTCCTTAGAATAGCGTGATAGTAATGGACAATGCGAGCTCACATTCGCCAATTATATAAAGCTTCAGGTTCAAATACATAATACGAAATTGGAGATTCAAAGCTACATGGCGGCGAACGATATACATTTTGAAGAAGAATGTTATAAAAAAAGTGATATTTTAAAAGTCTTAAAGGCATTCTGTATAAAAAAAAGTATGTGACTCTGACGCATGGCAAAGGAAATGGGACATACTGTGCTACAGCTCCCACCTTATTATTGTATTTTTAATGCCATAGAGCACATGTGGCATTAATTCAAATCAGGCCAAAATCAGGCCAGAAAATACGTGTCTGCCTTTAAGTTAGAATATGGTAGAATTAATAAAAAATGTGTTAATGATATTCCCCCAGGTAGTTGGAAAAATTAAATCCATCATGTAATTACTGTAGAACATTCTTATGATACAATTAAACCTATTATAATTAATTTAAATGAGGATAGCGACAGCGAAACAGAACTAGATAAATATAAGTAGTATTTACAATATTATAATATTTAGTTTTTTTTTTCATTTTATTAAATTAATATAAACACATCAAACGAGTATAATTACTTAATTTCCTTAGTCCGACCCTTTACCACAGCTTTATACTTTACTTATTTATTGTCCACACAATGGGATCGACCCTTTAGTTTTATTACAGTTAAAAGGTCAAAATCAATTATTGTGAAAACCACTTTAGTACTTAAATTGATAGTGATCTGCGTAGAATAAATTTGTTAGGTTTGTTGAAGTCTCACCGGTTTGTTGGTTTTTATTTTCTAATGTTCCCGTTCGTCTAGTTCCGGTTTAATCGAGGCCTACTACCCAAGTAACATTTTAAGTTTTATCACAATCTACAAGAAGTTATTAAGTCTATATAATAAAACTGATCGTAAAACTGTTTATACTAGATAACCTCTTCAAAGCTCCAATAAACCCGCCGCGGCATAAAACCAAAAAGGACCTTTTGTAAAGGTTATAAATATCTTCTTTAAAACTGTCAAAAAAACCAACAGTACTTTTGAACCCAAATCTGCAAGATGTTTTTAAGTCTTCCACAAAATATTTTATAAGGCCTTCTTAAAACCGTTAGTACTTGCAATCAAATTTTATGCGTGATTTGAAACCATCATAAATAATTTTATTTCAGTATTGGTTTCCGGGCTTGATGGCCGTGGTCTGTTCATATTTCTTACTGTCGTTTCGTCTATATCTGCGATAGACATTTTCAAAGTTTCCGATGTGGTAGTGGACGAAGTGTTCTTAACGTTGGCTTGTCGGCTACTATTACTACTACTATTACTACATAGTAGCCGACAAGCCAACGTAAGAACACTTCGTCCACTACCACATCGGAAACTTTGAGAATGTCTATCGCAGATATAGACGAAACGACAGTAAGAAATATGAACAGACCACGGCCATCAAGCCCGGAAACCAATACTGAATTAGACTCCGGCCGTGAAAGCCTACATAAACTTAATAATTTTATTATTTTTGTGTCTTTAATATTTCTTTGACAAAGACTTGTTGCACTTAAATTGTCAATATCAAAAAATGTCACCAAGTATAGTTAAATATGTCTGCCTCGATTGAAATATCTGCATGTGCTAGCATTTATAGTTTGATATTAAAGCCACAAACACACTGAGCTCACGTCATGTGAGGTCACGTGCTATCATGTTGTCATGATTTAACCGTGAGAGCATACTAGAAACACACTACCATCACGTTTTATGATGTGGTATACAAATTGATATATGAATTCGGGCAGTCTTTCTTTGATTTCACTGTGTTTGTGTTGTTTGTTTATTTTGCGTAATTTTAAATTATGGAAAGCGCCAGCTCAATCAATTTTTCGGACTGGGAAGAGGAAATAGAAACTGTGGCTGCCTTTATCGTTCTTCTGTAAACTTTGCCTTCAATCAGTGAAACAACAGCAAAAACCAAGAAAATAATGTGCTTACCTGGTATTTCTAACTCCTTTCCAATTTCTTCCCAAGCGGCTTGGCGAATATGTTGATCACGATATTCAGGCAATCCGTGAATATATAAAACAGCATGTTCTCTTACTTTTCTATCAAAACCTCCTCCATTTTTAAACATAAATTCACCAACAATACACCAGCTCTCTACAAAACCGCCTAAACGAGTGCTCACGTGAGACGAAAAGTGTGGATTTGCAGAAAATAAGCACATGCTAGCACGCGTGCCGTTGGGGATGTAACGTAATACGCATGAGATGACTTCAGTGTGGTTCTGATGTATTAACATACTATGTAAAACAGCGCTTCACACTTTTTGTCTGTAACGTAATAGCACGTGAGCTTACGTAATGTGACGTGACGTGAGCTCAGTGTGTTTGCGGCTTAATAAACAACCTAGTAATAAAAAATTGTCAACCCCGACCGCTTTATTGATAAAGTATATAAAAAAACTTTTAAAAAAATCACGCGCCTTTCATTTGTTAGCTTATTAATTATTATTTACAGTTAATAGAAAAAATTGTAACCCTAGTTTTAGCTTAACCAGTATGATTTTGGCCTATTTAGGGGTTTATATAACATATTAACACATTTTTGATAATTGCAGGCTAAATGTAAACAGTTAGAATAAATAAAAACATAACCAAACACTGTTGCCCTAACTTTGTTTAAACATGTCTGCCGTAGTTAACGGAAAAAAACATGGCTGGAAAATTAATAAAACCCTTTATTTTAATAGAATGCCCCATTAAGAGTTTGTGAAATATTTTTATAAACCAAAAGGTTTTAACTTAGCTTACTAAAGCTACCAAAAAACTATTAGGTTTCAATTATCGTGCAAAGTAAATAGTATTTATAATAACATATAGATATTAAGGGTAAGACCACTTAAGAGTTATTCGTTTTATTGCTTGATCGTAAGGAGTACTTAAAAACCATATTTTAAAACTCCCATAAAACCCAAAGATTTATAGATGTCTACCACAAAACTTAAAATATTTAAAATCCTCTATAAACCTTAATGAGTTTATTGTGGTTTTGATTAATGCAGCAATTAAGTGGTTATATGACCAATAGGTCTTAAAGAGCAACAATATTTAGCAACTTGCTTTAAACATAACTTGAAGGCTTTTTTTTTAAGTACATATTATCTGCAGATAAATTGGTATGCACAAAAGAAATAATAAAACCCACTTCGGTTTATTTACCTTCTTAAACCTGTGATAAAACCCTATAAATACTTAAGAAGTAGTCCATATTCTGTGGCGAGATTGTAAATAGAAATAAAGGTCTGTCTTTACCACCAAATAACTTTATTTGCCCCTCTAGGGTAGAAAACAAGGGTTATAGAAATACATAAAATGACGATGAATTAAATTAAATTTCTTAATGTATGTGTTGTACTAGTTTCGACTTTAGAGAAAGTCATCCTCAGCAACTAAACATTTAAGAGATTTTAATATGAAAAGAAGTTAAAACAGTTGGGGGAGCAGATAGGTGATTCAATAATACAATACAATATAATGTAGATTATGCAACCTTTGGAATCGACAGGAGTTTAGTATAAGAACGGTGTATTTCCATGTAAAAGTAGGGGTTGATTTATACGCGAGTAGAATAAAGGACCTTAATCATAGTTGAGTGATTTAAGCAATGTTGAAGTCAAAACGTGTTGTAAAAGAAGAATTTTAACGTATCAATTCATTCTTTTTTCTAGTGAAACCAGATTAGTGAGGGGACATGTTTAATGTTATGGTGGATTGGATATTTGTGAATGAAACTAAATGAACTTGCTATTCTAAAAAAGGTTGTCAAAATGAGACTATGTCATTCTATATAAAATGGGAATACAACCTTTTTTAGAATAGCAAGTTCATTTAGTTTCATTCACAAATATCCAATCCACCATAACATTAAACATGTCCCCTCACTAATCTGGTTTCACTAGAAAAAAGAATGAATTGATACGTTAAAATTCTTCTTTTACAACACGTTTTGACTTCAACATTGCTTAAATCACTCGACTATGATTAAGGTCCTTTATTCTACTCGCGTATAAATCAACCCCTACTTTTACATGGAGATACACCGTTCTTATACTAAACTCCTGTCGATTCCAAAGGTTGCATAATCTACATTATATTGTATTGTATTATTGAATCACCTCTCTGCTCCCCCAACTGTTTTAACTTCTTTTCATATTAAAATCTCTTAAATGTTTAGTTGCTGAGGATGACTTTCTCTAAAGTCGAAACTAGTACAACACATACATTAAGAAATTTAATTTAAATCATCGTCATTTTATGTATTTCTATAACCCTTGTTTTCTACCCTAGAGGGGCAAATAAAGTTATTTGGTGGTAAAGACAGACCTTTATTTCTATTTCTAACTATAAATACTTGTTGGCATTTAAATTGTTACTTGGGTATGCATCCTCATATGCGTAGTCATAACGTTCTGTCTGGCATGTCTAAAGCTACAAAAATCACACTTTATCCCGTCCTTATTCAAATGACACAGCACATGATTTATAAAGCCGTTGTCTTTTCTCTTACTGCGATATGGACAGTGCCCGCACATAAACGGATTCTCTATCTGATCTAAGGTCTGGTGCTTAGTCATGTGACTTTTGAGGTAACAGGGCCTTAAAAATAGCTTGTTGCAAACAGGACATCTCGCCCCTCCTTTGCTCCGTCCTTTCGTCGTTACTGTTACTTCAGGCTCTTCGTCGTGGAGGTTTTTGTGTCTAGTCAGTGATGGTTTAGACCAATGGGTATAGGAACACCAGGGACACTGAAACATAGATATAATTTTCTACCATGATTTAATTATTTTTAAGAGAATATCAACGAACTTATTGTAGAGATTTATTTTTAATGCTTGGGGCTGATTGTGTTGTTAACGGTATAAACATTGATTAGTCCATCAGTGACTTGTTTTTAATCAATGATTATTTGTACTGGGTATATCTTGCCCAATAGATATCTCCATTATTATTGGTTTTAGAGAAACAGTTAAATTACCAAAGTTATAGCATTTTCACCGAACTTTCATAAAATGAAATGAACAAAAACAACTGAGTATCGGAAGTGACAGTTTTTTCTCAAATGGAATACCCCACAGCTTCCTTTACTTCCAAGCTATGAAGGACAAAGTCTCGCAACGTTGCAGGTAGACCGATGATTCGCTATTTTTGTTTGTGCTCTTGTGCTTGTGATTGTGAAGTGCATCGACAAGTCTTGACGCATATGTTGTTTGTTATTTTCCCGAGTTTTAGTTATCAATGTTATCATTATAGGAAAATCTTAAGGTTAGTTCCAATGTTTGTTTAACTGGCAAAATGTTTTTATTTGCGTACGGCAAGGTTTAAAAGGGGTCGATTGAACTACCCCAATATATTTAAAAAATGATTTGAAGGTAAACTAGCTAAATAAATTTGTGACTGGGCTTGATATATGGCATAACGATCCAGAGGGGGTGAGTTTAACTAGGGACACTTATGATGCTATTAAACGTAGTAGGTAGGTACCAGAGTACCACAGTTCTAATAGAAATTATAGATACTTCCATTTTGAAATAAAATACATTTTAGCTGGTAAATTTCAAACAGATACCCTTGAAAAAAGATTTGGCCGATATAGGAACCTTTCTGGTTGTAACTGTCATGTATCATTTAAACAGATCCTCGAATCAGAAAAAAAAAAATTAGACTTAAAAGTATTTTAAAGTCAGGGTTAAAAAATTTTACAGTGTTAAAATCAAATACTCTGTTAAGCATGATATTGAAAGTACAGAAATATTAGAGTTTCCTTACATATTTCAATCAGATTATCTTAAGGATTACCAGTTGGATGAGTCTGTTTAAATGTATAGGTATATGTATTATATAGCCCATTCTATCTACAAAAATAAGAAATTAAAATGCATGGATTGCAAAAACCTTATTATAAATAAAACAATGCAGTCTTTCTCCACAGTTTAATAATTAAACTGTGGAGGAAGATTGCATTGTTTTATTTATATTACATTGACTCCACTGAAAGTATGGACTATTTTTTCAACTTTGAAAACCTTATTGTTCGAGTCATAGGTTTAAATGTGGGGGATGAATATTTTGATCCTTTGCAAAGGGGGGGTTTATGTCTTGCTACCAATGAAGCAAATATTATGTACTTTCATATATTTGCAGCTTTTCAGTAGTTCACTAGAGAACTTAAGCTTAAATTTTTCAATCGGCAAAATCACCAAGTTTTTTTAGCTAAACTAGGTTTGGCTAGTTTAGAAAGTGGTAGCTTTCTGATACCGCTTAATGAGACATGTCCCTGTGGAGAAAGCTATCGAAAAATGTTTTATAAAGTAGCACTTACTCTTAGCAATATATTACTAAACAATTACACAAAAAACAGAAATGACCTTTAACACCAAAATACTTTAAATATACAGGGTGTCTCTAAAAGGTCTGTACAAAATCTGAGCACATATTCCTGAGGCCAAAATAAGGCGATTTAAAGCAACTTACCTTAGTTCGAAATTGCTCCGTTTCCGAGATACAGGGTGGTAAAGTTAAAAAATAAAAATAGAATTTTTTAAAATTGATGAACATTTTTTAACGTATTACTTTAAAACTTGGTACCCGGGGTTTTTTTGGGATACAAAACCCGAATACGGACACCTTTTTATTGTGACTATAGAGGGCGCTTCACAATGCACTTCTTATGGTATTTGTTTCAATTTTTATTGGTTCATTTTCGATTTTTATCATGCAGACTGCTGTTACTGCTCTTCATCTATTTCTGTGCAGTTTAGGTGGGAGTCAGTCTTTTGGATATTGGTGTCTCTGGTCTTCAGTAGAGTTTTGATTGTTCTGGTTGTAGCAAAAAATCATAGAATTCTAAACAAGTGTAACTTAACTTGAATTTTGTAAAAATCATGTTTTATACTTTCTAGTTTCGGTCTATTTCGTTCTTTGGTCCACTAAGCAGTAATCAAAGAGAAGATGCTCCAGAAATTTGTATTGTGTGCCATTAATAATACCTGCCCAAACATTTATTTTATTGATGCTTACCTTCAATGCTCCTTCGCCGTTATGGCACTTTATATGACTAACAAGGTCATACTTATCCTTACAAAAGTAGGGACACTCGGCGCAATTGAGTCGTCTATCAAGAAAAGTCTGGTGAGAGGTCAGGTGACGGTCCAAGTGAGCTTTTGTCATGGTCGTGTATGAACACTTCGGACATGAGTGTAGGGGCGTCTGCCGCTTGGGGTCGTAACCGGGAACTTGTTCGCCTTTGCGGTAGTGCAGTTTAATGTGGACTTTGATACTGAAACGAATACAATGCCATCAGAAATCTTTGTTTTTTAGAACACACACTTTTTTGATTTTGAAGGAAGCACTCCATACTTGCTGTGGAGTCGATATAATCAAATAACAGATGGTCTATACTCTTTGCAAAACAAAAACCGTTGCACGTGATACCCTTCGAGTGACGTCAGATATCGACAGTGTTGCCAGCTTGTAACCATTTCATCCAAGTGAGGGAATTACACAGTTTTTTTTTTTTTCATAAAAACAAGAAAAATATACAAAAATTTCCCATAGTTTATATATTTGTTTACAGCATAATACCTTTTACCATCAACTTTAGTAGGTCTAATACTTCTTTTATTTTCATCTTGCCAATATCGACCAATGGTTCCATTCTGAAAAATCCATGTTTCATCCAAGAAAACGAATTGGTACAAGAATACTTTTTTTCTTTACTATATTTTCTTTTAAAAATACTAGTCGTTTGAAAGCTACATGGGAAAGTTCCATAAGCCCTCGCCTCAGTTCATCTTTTACCATCCGAAGCCTATTTTCTTGAATAAATAAAAAAAAATAAAATAGTCTTTTATTTCAAGAGATCTGCATCTGAGAAATACGTCATACAGCTTGACAAATATTATAATCGTCTACTAAAGAGACAAGCGACAAAAATATAATTAAAAAAAATATACAAATCAATATTACAAAAAAATAAAAACATTTATATTACACCACACATACCAAAAACACAGGAGACCTAACAAAACAAGAAAATAAAAAGAAGTTTAAGATAGGTAACCTATATTTTTATATATCTCCAGGAAACACTGGTTCAAATATTCAAGTAGTCATCCAATGTATATGGTTCTAGATTAATTAGATAACTCTTAACAGATTTTAGAAAGAGATTGTTATTGTCTCGCAACACCTTGATATTCTGTGGCAGAGTATTAAATAACTTAATGGATCGATATAAGGTTCCCATCTCAAACTGTGCTCTTCTGTGATAAGGATAATTATAATCATTCATAAATCTCGTATTGTTGGCATGTGTTCTAGCATATGCTTCAAATCTCTCAGGATTCCTAACCAGAAACTTAATACACTCATAAACATATACGGCAATTACAGTAAGAAGGCCACCTGACCTAAAAACCCCTCTACATGAGTCCCTAAACTTCATCCTAAATATAATTCTAATGGCCCGCTTCTGACAGATAAAGATTCTATTTAAGTCCCGAGACCCTCCCCAAATTTCAATCCCAAATTTAATTCTAGAGTAAAAGTTAGCAAAATATACCAGTCTCATAACAGACAGATCAACACTACCTGACAGAACTCTTAAACCGAAAGAGATGGAAGACAATTTTCTACAAAGAATATCAATATGTGATGACCAGCACATGGTATAATGAATATTAATGCCTAAGAAGCACGAAGATTCAACACAATTTACAGCTCTATTATCCAGAACAACCGTATCTGGAACATTTATTCTATTAATATTGAATACTATAGCTGTAGTCTTCCCTTCATTCAACATGAGCCTGTTTTCATTCAGATAATCTTTAGTTCTGGACATGACCAGACTGCCCCTATCAATGAGATTCTCAAAACTCCTTCCCAATACTAAAATGTTTGTATCGTTAGCAAAACTAACTATTTTCATGATCCAAGATTATATTTTTAATGTCATTAATGAAAATAATAAAAAGCAAGGGACCCAGAATACTACCCTGCGGGACTCCCGCAACCAGCTCCAGAGCCTCAGACGACACAGTTGCTCCCTTATTATGCAGTTGCACAACTTGCTTGCGATTTCTAAGGTACGAAGCAAACCACTGCAAGGCATTACCCCTAATACCATATCATATCTCTCAAGTTTTAAGAGAAGCAAATTGTGATCAATGCAATCAAAAGCCCGGGAGAGGTCAACAAAAATCCCACAGGAGAGATCCCCTCTATCCATGGCATCCAAAACCAAGCTAGTGAAGTAGAAAACAGCAGTGTCAACAGACCTAGATTGTAAATAAGCATGTTGATTCAACGAAAACAAACCACAGTGCTCAAAGAACCGTCTGATCCTAATATTCATCACATACTCATAAATCTTTGCAAAACATGATAACAAACTAATCGGTCTATAATTTGACATGTCCCCAGAGTCTCCCTTCTTATACAAAGGCTTAACTATGGCTATTTTTAATACATCAGGAAAACACCTGATTCCAGAGACATATTGATAGCATAGGCCAGAGGTTCAGCAATCTCAGCATTGCATCTTTTTACAGCTGTTGATGGAATGCCATCTAACCCGGTACTCATTTTATTCTTAAGATGTCCAACAACTGACATCACCTCATCCGCAGACGTAGGCGCCAGGAAAAAAGAACGAGGATTAAGACTGACAGCCCCCAAATAGCCACTACCCTTTCCCAAATTGGGCTGAGCTTGAAGTAAATTTTTTGCGCCATTGACAAACAAATTGTTGAAAGCATTAGCAGCCCCCAAAGGGTCATCAGTAACAAAATCCCCACTCCTAACACTACCAGTGACATCCCTGACCACTTGCCACATCACCTTGGATTTATTATCAGCATTAGAGATCTTATTATTATAATAGGACTTTTTTGCATTTCGCAGCATTTCATTATAAATATCCTGTAAGCCAATGTAAATAGGTTTGTAGTCAGGATTCACTCTAGAAACACTCTGATACAGAGCCACTCGATTTTTCATCTCCATAAGTTCAGGCCTATTACTAAAAAATTTATTTGAGCGGGACATTTGCTTTCTTACTTTTATAAGCGGAAAATGCACGTTAAAATTATACATAAAAATATCCAGAAACGCACCAAAACACAGATCTGCGTCATGAGCTAAAAATACAGTCACCCAATCTTCACTTCGAAGTGAGGTTGAAAAGTTTAAAAAGTTCTGTTCACCAAAGTCCCTCTTTATAATATTGGAGCCGGTATCTCGTTTTAAGTAATCTAGATTACAAGCCAACACCTGACCAGCATGGTCAGATGCAATACCTGTCTCAATTACCCTGCCCAGCAAAGGTCCATCATAATTTGTAAAAATATTGTCCAAGCAAGATGCAGTCAATTTAGTCACTCTTGTATTTTCGCTTATGGTAGGAATAACATTAAAACTAGACAGAGTGTCAGCAAGTGCCTTTGAGACCCTAGTTGACCCATTAATTAAATAAACATTAATGTCTCCTGCTATAAAAAACAAATAGTTAAAATCATACAATTTTGACAATAAAATTGAAAAATTTTCTAAAAATACATCTTCATCACTAGATGGTGTACGATATACACAGACCACAACACATTTAAAATCTTTAAAATCGCATATAGCACCCGCACACTCAAGCACATTTATCTCCGCCATTGCATTGACCTCCGAGCAAGGTTCACTGGATATCATTGTTCAGACATAGAGGGCTGAACCACCATGCATACCAGGGCCTCTGCAAAAGGCAGATACTAGATTATAACCACTAATTGGCATTAACTCCAGGGTTCCATGTGTCTGCCAGTGCTCCGTTATGCAGATGAAAGGAC
Organism: Polydrusus tereticollis; assembly: GCA_963920685.1. Lineage (NCBI taxonomy): Eukaryota > Metazoa > Arthropoda > Insecta > Coleoptera > Curculionidae > Polydrusus > Polydrusus tereticollis. The sequence continues at coordinate 48,280,307 of OY987334.1, read as the reverse complement.
ACTCGATAACCTCAACAAAGGCCTGGAAAGCAAGTAGACAATTTCCTAATGATTGGACGTTTTGATGAAATATCACTTTTCGCATATCCTTGCTTAAGCCACTTGCTAGCTCACAGTCGTCTTCCTTGCACGAGAGTTCGCTAAAAAAATGTCTCTCAGCTCAAACTCCCTAAGTACTACTCCTTTGGGCCAATACTGGACTGAAAAGACAGTCTGTACTAAACCAGGGGGGAGGCCAACACTAAATGCAGAATTGCTTCCCTTGCTGTTCAATCTTTTCACTACAAGGCTTCTTAAAGAGTTAAGACAACCATCAAACAGTTCTCTGTCTTTTAATTTCTAACTTAAAGTTGTAAAAGTTACATGATGTTCTAAAAAAAGTTACAGCTTATGAATAACTGATGTAAAATATTATAATTTTTAAATAATACAACTTACTTCTTTCGTACATGCCATAAATACTGTCACGGATAGAACTTATATCCAATCTTAACACATTTACAACTCTCTTTGAATTAGAACGTTGATTTTAAGTTGATTCTAATAATTTATTTTTCTTAACTGTTGTTAAAATTGTGCTTACAGCTGCTACACGCTAAAAATTAGTAAAGTAGAAATAAAATATCTAGACCTTAACATAAACCTTTAAATTTACTTCTCTCTACTGCTGTCAAGGGTTACAATAAGCCATTGTTGTTAAGTTCTTCCTGAAAATAGCTTTTTAGGCAAGCTATTAGCTCTTTGCACCAACTATTTAAATGCTTCGGCATTTTTCACAAATAGTAAACAACGTAATCGACAGAGATATGTATGTGCACTTTTGTTTCTTGTAATAAAACAGTTTTTTAATGCTATTTATAAAAAGATCTAGAGTTTTTGTTAAAAAATAGACGCACAGCAACACGGAACCACGAACAATTAAGGTTAGTTCTGCATGAAACGTCAAATCCATCCAACGAACGAGCTGGCGCCACCGCATCGTTTACAGTTGTGTTGCCAACTATCGGCCAATAAAATTCAAATTATATTAATTTTTGCAAGCTTAAATTAGCAAAATATTTGCTATAAGTGGGTTCGTATCAAAGAAGAATACTTTAAGTTTGTAGTAGCTGGCCTCGGTGGGTAGAGAGCTTGCCTGGCAACCGATCAAACAGAAACTGGCAAAACTCAACAAACAGACAACGCGGAGGAAAGGCTGTGAAATTCGCTGAACTTCCAGCATTGCCGGGTCGTTTGGCGATTTTGCAGCCTGGAATCCGCAAAAATACCTACAGTACAGATACGAGAAACGGCGGTGGGACGGACTTACCAGACACCGACCCCCCCAGACATAGACACGCTCCCTATAACTATTGCCTCGCTCCGCCCACAGCGAGAGGGAAATAATTCTTGCATCTGAATCATCCGCTATAGGCGAATGTAACATGAGTTGTGATAGCTAATCTGACTGGGCTTTTTTGCAATTTTTCCCAGAGTGCTTCCATTGCTTTCCATACCTGAAAATTATTGTAAAATCAAGTGTGATAGTTTGAGAACTATATTATTTGCCTGTGCGAAATACACGCCCTCAACACCTCGTCATGGCACTTGCCGGAACGGGAGTGAAATAGTACAATTATCTAAAATCTACGCGAACAACCACAAAGGCCATAATAACGGCTGCCTGGCTTGCCAGGTTTTTTGGGCCGTATGCTTACGGCTCATATGCGCCCAAGTCATGTAAATAATTAGTTAAGTTTGGTTTTAGGAATTAGGCTAGCTAATTATTAATAAGTTGTAAGGAAGATTTGTCAAATAATAGAAAATAAAGAATTTTAAAATGGAATGGCAACCTATAGGTCCCTGGTTCGAATCCGGGCTAGGGCATGGATGTTTGTAAAAATTTGTAAATAAATTAAAAATAGATTAAGTTAGTAATAGTGGGTAGTAATACTTAATAAACAAAGAGAGATGCTGGCCAGTTGATTTCGATCAGTGCCATAAAAAAAAAGTTTGTAGTAAATTTAATGTATGGTATAATTTTTTGGGCTTCAAACTCTAGGGCACGGGACATTTTTATAACACAGAAACGGGTTATAAGAATAATATATAAAATGTCATTTTTAGAATCATGTCGAGGAGTATTTAGAACTAAGAGAATTTTTACTATCTATGCTCTGTATATATTTGAATTAATTTTGTTTGTTTTTAAAAATAAAGAAAAAATGTTTATCCCGATAAATCATAATTATAACACTCGAACAAGAGACATCTCTTACCCAATACACCATTTAACTGTATTTGAAAAAAGTCCCTACTATATGGGCATTAAACTCTATAACAAATTAGATAACGGGATGAAAGGTATTACTTCTGAAAGGCAATTTAAGCAAAAGTTAAAGAAAATGCCTATGGATCTTGAGCCCTACAGTTTGGATGATTTTATAAATTCTTAGTGTAAGTTTTTTTTTTAAATTGATACTCCCTCTTTGAGCATATACTGTGTAGGTATGTATAGGTATGTAGTTTTCTTTTTGACGTCATTTCATTTTATATTTGTTTGTACATTTAATCGTATAAATTTTATGTAATTTGAAATAGAGAAAATAAATAAATAAAAATGTCGCATAAAGTTTTAATACTTTTTGCCCAAATTTAATTTCTTCGTGTTTTCTTACGGATTTACGATTATCAGCTGATTGATGACGTGCATAAATAAATGTGGACGATTTAAGTCTGAAAATTCATAATATTATAAAGGAAGAAGCTCAGAGAAATCATTGCGTAAGAGCGAAAAATAAAGAAGATAAACTGAGCCAGAGTACCAAGAATCTTATCAAGGTGAGAAGAGATATGAGGGATAGATATTTGGGAAATAGCGATGCACTTAGACAATTAAATAGGAATATTTCCAAGTCTGTCAGACAGGACGTCCGAAACTACAATAAACAACAAATAGCTCAAGTAATTGAAGAGAATAAGAGTTTAAGAGTACTGCGGAGAAACCTTACGGAAGGCAGGAAAAACATTTGTAGGCTCTCTGATAGAAGCGGCAGTATTAAGACAGGTCGAGCGGATGTTCTTAAAATTACTGAAGAATTTTACACCGAGCTCTATAGAAAAGAGGCGGTACCTGCGTATACAGGGCAGATACCGAGGGTTCAGAATGTTGGATCGGAGGATATCCCGGAAATAACTATCGACGAAATAACAGCTTCGCTTTTGGAAATGAAAAATAACAGATCTCCAGGAGACGATGATATAGCTATCGAGTCGATCAAGGAAGGGGGCGAAGCTCTAAAATACGCTATCCATAAGCTCTTTAATTTATGTCTTCTTAAAGGTACAACACCTTCCCAGTGGCACAATGCTGTTATTGTCATCATGCACAAAAAGGGCGACATCACAGATCTAAAAAATTATCGGCCCATCAGCTTACTTTCTCACATTTATAAGCTATTCACGAAAACAATAACAAAAAGACTTACAAACAAGCTCGACAACTACTAACCACGAGAACAAGCTGGTTTCCGCCGCAGATACGGAACGAACGACCACTTGCAAGTAATGAAAACCTTAATTGAGAAATGCGTAGAATACAATAAACCACTCATCCTCATTTTTGTAGACTACGAGAAGGCATTTGATACTATTGACCAACACAAAATGCGCCAGGCTCTTTCTGATTGCCGAATAGACTACCGATACACCGCTATAATTAAAAATATCTATGAAATATGACTCCATGAGGATACAGGCAAGTTCAAAATCGAACGAGGAGTTCGCCAGGGTGACACCATATCACCAAAACTATTCACAAATTTACTCGAGTACATGTTGAAGGAGATAAATTGGAATAACTTGGGAGTTAATATAAATGGAGAAGACTTGAACCACCTCAGGTTTGCCGATGATATTGGCCTGATTTCGGATAGGATCGACAAAGCCACACAGATGCTATACGATCTAGAAAAAGCGTCAAAGAAAGCCGGATTAAAAATCAATTCTACAAAAACACAATATATGACAAACTGGTGACGAGTGGCAACATTTCCTTGAGTGGGCACGAAGTGCAACAGGTGTCATCCTACAAATATCTTGGTCATGAAATTCGTGTGGGTCGAGACAACTAAACTGTTGAGTTTCAAAGAAGAATAGGACTCACCTCGGCAGCTTTTGGAAACCTAAAAGAGGTATTCCGGTCCGGCATCCCGGTATGTTTAAAGAGAAAAGTGTTCAATCAGTGTGTCCTGCCTGTTATGACATACGGAGCGGAAACACTTACTCTGACAAGAAAATCCATAAATAAATTACAAGTGACACAACGAACTATGGAGAGAGCCATCTTGGGCATTTCTCTAAAAGATAGAATCCAGAATAACGAAATAAGAAGAAGAACAGGTGTAGCGGATGTCATCAGGAGAATAACAACATTAAAATGGAATTGGGCAGGACACATTGCAAGAATAACTGACGACAGATGGACCAAGAAAATCCTTGAATGGAGGCCGAGACATGAGGCTTACCGAAATAGAGGACGACCACCGACGAGATGGACTGATGATATAAAACGCATCAAGCATAACTGGATACAGGCGGCGCAGTGCAGGGGGGAGTGGCATAGATTACGGGAGGCCTATGTTCAGCAGTGGACGCGACAAGGCTGATGATGATGACGTGCATCGGTTTTTGTTTTGCATCTGTACTGTACCATTGTGTTAGTATGGGGTTTATCCTCATTGTCTTAATACCGTTTGTGTTTGCTGATATTTTAATTTTATTAACCAGTTAGGTTGTAATATACGATATTTTAGGATTTATGTGTATGCAGGACATAATATGTTCATTGTACGAATCGAATAAATAAATATTTAAGATGCGATAGAAGAGGCCTTCAATATGGGGTTGAAAATTCACGCAGTTTATATCTTACCCTTACTTAGAGCTAAGAGCTTCTCTAAGAAGCTATTTTTAGGACGAACTTGACAACAATGGCCCATTGTTACCCTTGACAGCAGCTAGAGAAGTAAATTTAAAGAGTATGTTAAGATCTATATAGTTTATATCTACTTTACCAATTTTTAGCGTGTAGCAGCTGCCCTAAATTTGAATATGTCTACTGTAAGCGCAGTTTCAACAACAGTTAAGCAACATGAATTATTGGAGTCACCTAAAAGGCAACGTCCCCATTTAAAGAGAGTTGTTAATGGGTCAAGATTGGATATAAGTTCTATCCGTGACACTATTTATCGAACGTATGGAACAAGTAAGTAGTATTCTTCAAAAACTAATATTTTACGTTGGTTATGCTTAACCTGTACCTTTTTTTAGAACATCATGTAACTTTGACAACTTAAGTAAGAAATTAAAAGACAGACAACTGTTTGATGGTTGTTTTATCTCTTTAAGAAGCCTCTTAAAGGAAATAGGCTTCGGATGGAAAAAATATGACCGAGGCGAGGGCTTATGAAACTTTCCCATGTAGCTTTTAAACGACTGGTATTTTCGAAAGAATATATTAAAGAAAAAGAAGCATCCTTGTACCAATTCGTTTTCTTGGATGAAACATCGATTTTTCAGAATGGTACCTTTGGTCGACCTTGGCAAGATGAAAATAAAAGTGTTACATCTACTAAAGTTGATGGAAAAAGATATTATGCAGTAAACAAATATACAGGGTGATTCGGATCTAAATGTACATACATCACCAGAAGATAGTGGACATCTTGGGGGTTCTAAATAATCTATCTTTAGGGGGTCCATCTTTCCTCGTTACTTAGATACAGAGTGTTTTATAAGGTTTGGTTAATTTTTGTTTTTGCCATATTTCTTTTAGCACCCGGTATAAAATGTTTATATTCGGTGGAAATATTTTGAGTAGCTATCGCTTCAAAATGCCGTATGAGAATTTTTTTAAATTCAGCTCCGGACTTTAAAAACAAGACTGATTTCATTTTTTTAAATTCAACAATCTGTATATCATATTTTTGTCAATTTTATTTTTTATTTGAAAAACACATAAAAAACTAATTCTAATGACATACTTATCAAAATCCCCGCACTTGCCGCTCAGCCATAATAAATTGCTCTTCTTTAGATGTTGAAACACATACAAAATAATAACTGTTTTTATAACGACAATAATGCCAATAATAAGAAATAAACCAAAGTAATAAAATAGCGGCGTGTTAAAATTTGAAAATTTTCAATTCAATTCGGCACCTCAGAACGACGAAATATTGGGGGGCAACAAAACATAATAAGTCATTGTCAGTTGTAACCTGTCAGATTTTTGGGCATTACGAGGATATTTTTGTTAAACATTTACTTCTCGTTTAAAATGCCCCATCAATTTTCAAACCAAGAATACGCTGATATAATATTTGTATATGGATTTTGCGATGGTAACGGGCGAGCCGCTTCTCGAGAGTATGAATTAAGGTTTCCTGGAAGAAGATGTCCAAACCATCAAACATTTTCAAATGTATTTTCTTTTGTTCGTGAACAAGGACATTTTCCGACACAAAGTAATATTGAGCAGCCTGTAAGACACCCAGTTCAACAGGAAGAAGACATTTTAAATTTGATTGAAGAAAATCCAAAAACATCCACAAGGAAAATTGCTAGACGTCTGCATATAACGCAAAAATTAACCCATTCAACAGTAATGAACGCTTATATCCTTATCATATCCAAGAGGTACAAAGGTTGGAACCAGGTGATTATGCTAACCGTTTGGTTTTTTGTCAGTGGATTAGGAGGCACCAAAGAGATATTCACCGGACTTTGTGGACCGATGAAGCTCAGTTTACCAGAGATGGAGTCAACAATTCCAGAAATCGTCATCTATGGTCTCTAGAAAATCCAAATGCTATTAGGCAGTCGCACTCGCAACATAGAGTTTCCATAAATGTTTGGGCAGGTATAATCAATGGTAAATTGATTGGCCCACATATCTTTGAAGAAAGATTAGATGAAAACCAATATTTACACTTTTTGGAAAACATTTTGCCAAATCTTCTCCAAAATGAGAATGTTAATTTAAGAGGCATGTATTTCCAACACGATGGAGCCCCTCCACATTATGCAAGAATTGTTTCCGAACTTTTAAACAATAGATATCCCAACAGATGGATAGGTCGTGGGGGGCCCCATTCTTGGCCAGCAAGATCTCCCGACTTTAACCCGCTGGACTTCTTTTTTTGGGGGTATATGAAAAATTTAGTTTACGAGAAAGAAATTAATACACGGGACCAGCTCTTGCAACGCATTATCACTTCATTTCAGGAAATAAAAAATAGACCAGGTGTAATCAGAAGTGCAGTTTCAAATTTAAATATCAGAGGAAGAAAATGAAAGGAAGAAAATGTGAAGAAGTTAATGGTGGGCATTTTGAAAATATTCTCAAATAATTATGTTTTTGTTATTTTTGTTATTATTGGTATTATTGTCGTTATAAAAACAGTTATTATTTTGTATGTGTTTCAGCATATAAAGAAGAGCAATTTATTATGGCTGAGCGGCGAGTGCGGGGATTTTGATAAGTATGTCATTAGAATTAGTTTTTTATGTGTTTTTCAAATAAAAAATAAAATTGACAAAAATATGATATACAGAGTGTTGAATTTAAAAAAATGAAATCAGTCTTGTTTTTAAAGTCCGCACCTGAATTTCAAAAAATTTTCATACGACATTTTGAAGCGATAGCTACTCAAAATATTTCCACCGAATATGAACATTTTATACCGGGTGCTAAAAGAATTACGGCAAAAACAAAAATGAGCCAAACCTTATAAAACACTCTGTATCTAAGTAACGAGGAAAGATGGACCCACTAAAAATAGATTATTTAGAACCCCCAAGATGTCCACTATCTCCTGGTAATGTATGTACATTTAGATCTGAGTCACCCTGTATAAACTATGGGAAATCTTTGTATATTTATCTTGTTTCTATAAAAAAAAGAATTGTGTAATTCCCTCACTCGGATATTTTGGTTACACGCTGGCAACACTGTCGGTAACTGACGTAACTCAAAGGGTATGACGTACATCGCTTTTTGTTTTGCATCAACTGTAATTAATTAATCAGTTGCTTACACGCTTGCGAACGGGCTCCTGTAAGTGCAATGGGGACATTCATATCCTTCAGTGTACTTATGGCACTTTCCGTGTCTCCTTAAATTAACGATTTCGACGGTTTTGTATGGACACTCCTTACACTGATGCCATTTCTTTTCTTCATCGGGTGTATGGTATAGTTGCTTATGTTTAATAAAGCTGCTACTATGCTTTGTTTCATACGGACATTCTTTACAGCTACAAAAAAAAGAATCAATAATATAGATGGGTTAATCATTGTTTTACCTCAGCAGTAGAAATAACATGGTTTCTAACCAATTTAGCAGGCTAGAGTACCTGCACCAGCATAAAGGCTAGAAATAGGAGAGTCCACTTATGTGAAGGTCGGAAGAGAAACGAGCTGCGAGTGCTTCGAGCCACCTGATACACGTACATATTGCGTATTGAGGGCTACGGTACGAGGAACATGCGCACATGACCACGCTCCGTCGCTTTATATCGCTATCATAATAACATAAGGTCGTATGTGAAATTTTTCATGTTTTGAGATATTAACAGCAACATATGTAAAAATGGTCCATTGTACAATATGACTGAAGGTTGTAAGTGATTTTTAACGGAAAAACTACCAATACTTAAATCACGTATGTGCCAAAATATGTTTTACAATATGGAAGATGGTCGTATGTACAGTCAGGTGAACATAATATACGAGAATCAGTAGCACATTAGTCATCTGAGTATCACATAAACTCGCATGTGCATACATATTACATATTCGCTGGGGAGATATTTTCTGCATCTTATCTCGAGTGAATCCTGTTTTGAGTCCTTGTAGCTTCTACAGATCGTAGTACTGTTTCTGATCTGACTGCACTTATGTAAGATTGAAGTTGTTCAATACTTCTTCTGAGCGCTTCCATTTTCCTCTGGATTCTTTGCTGCCATGCGGGAATTCGGGCTTCGGTTCTTGCCTGGTGGTCATTTTGCTTTATTTTCGCTCCAGTTGATTTGGCTACTGCTAATGCTACCCAGTATATTACTGTATGTATTGCTTCCAATGATGTTTCTCTTGTTACATACTCTGGTAGGATTCTGTTGTTCATTACCTCTAGTGTGGCTGCTAGTTTTTTCGAGGAGTTTAGCTTGGGTATGGTGGTCTACATAGTGGTTCTGTGCCTTCGTATTTCATTTCAGCTCTTCTCATGTCCATAGCCAGCTTTTCGACGAGCTGATAGTTTTCTCGTGGGTTTTCGATCAGCTGCTCTTTTTGCTGGTCTCGATCCTCAGGTTGTAATTCAGCTTGTTCATTTTCTTGGTCTTCGGGTTGTGGCGCTTCTGTTGTATTTCTTGCATTTTCTTCGCCAATTTCTTATTTTGAATTTCTCGTTCAATTTCTCTCTTAATTATGTTTAATCTGGTCTCTGAAATGAGTCTATTTCTAAGTATTACTCTGTACTGATCTGCTACTCTTTGCTCTGAGACTTGGAGTATGTATTGCAGAAACCAGCGTGCAGTCTTAGACGGTATCCGGACGTATATTGTCCTAGTTGTGTCACCCTGTAAAAAGTACGCATTATAGTTTCATTAATGGCTGTTATCCACATCATGCGCTGTCTAGGACGTCCCGCTTGGGCGAGCACTGGCTGTAGCTCTTGCGCAGCACCTTCGGCGGTCGAAGTACTAGTTCTTGCTTGACTCTTTGGCGTTGCTTCTTCTATTACTATTATTATTATTAATATTATTACCATTATTATCAATAATAATAATATTATTACTAGGTATATACTACGCCTAGCAAAGTATCTATAAAGATCACCGCTAGAATATATACACTTTTACCTTAAAAATATTAGTCATTATACTATCAAAAGTTTCGTAGGGATTAGTTATTTATTTTTCATGTTTTTTTTTATCGAATTTCTATTATTTTTTGGAACAAAAACCTTGCACATGAGACATAAAGTCGTAAATAACAACTTACCTAATTTCACTTTTACGTATAAAAGGTCGTATGTGAATTAATTTTTCAAAATTTCTTGAATAAATTAGTTTTTTGACAACGGTAACGTAAAAAATATAACTCTTGATAATGAATCCAAAATCAAATCAGTTATATTTCATATTAATGCGAAGATATTGTACAGTGAAACTTTCCAATTTTACAAGTCTATTTATCTCAAAACTACTAATTTGAACATACGACCTTATTATGGTAACGATATAATAATATGAAGTCGACCCTCCTAATTCGAGAATTTATCATCAGAAACATAATCAATATAGAATATAATCAATTCGTATTAAAACGTCCCAACCCCGGGTCTATTTATTAACAAGGAAATTGCGTAATAAGGCCTAGATTATAAATATTTATTTTAAATTATATTATTTGCATACAACTAATACAAATTTTAAAAGTAGTTAAAACAGTCCGTCTTAAGGGCGCAAAAGGGTCGTTTAAGCCAAATTCTGAGAAGTTGGACAAGCATACATGGACCCACCGCGCGCCAAGCGACGCTATTTCTCGCAAGGGGAACGGTGAATATAAATGGGCCAGCGCCATGCAGGCAAGGGGAATTCAAATTTTTCACTTGACAAGAGTAAGGTGGTTACGGTGCCAGTCAATTTGTCAAATTTTGTTTTGAAATTTTGGGTGTTTGTCAATGTCGAATTTAAATTCTATCCTAAGGGTGGGTACGATTATTAATTGGTTGAATAACTAACAATCCTGAAGGGAGAAGGTTAAGGCAGACGTATCATCTTTTAATTTGGGGAAGTACCATAATCATAAAAGTAAAAATTAGGGGAAAAGGCAAAGCGTTGACTGGAGAACGACGAGTCAGAACCGGCCTGACCAAGACCTTGTAGAGGTTCACTTTCGTTTTATTACAAATTATATTTCTCCTGTGAACCAGGGAGTAAATAGCTTAATTGGCGCAATGCTGTCTATTGAATTTAGCTTCCAATTCAGCCTTTGATCAAAGGTATTTAACTTCCTGGCACCAATTCACCTGTACCCTGTTGACACGAAGATTAGTTTCCGGTCTTCTAACGTGACTTTTCAAGAAAAATATGTCAAAAGTCAAAATATGTTTTATTGTAAGAAGAACAAAGATCTTGTTTATAAAGAAGAAAACAAAACTAACAATAAAATAGAAATAAAAATATAAAAATAAAAATACCTGTCAGAAAATAAAATATAAAACTAGCACAAAATAAAATAAAGAATAACTGGAATATATATAACCATATACTATCATCAAAATATTTCTCCAAGCTGTAATAAGACCTTGTAGTCTTGGAAGAATTCAGCCGAAACCAATTTTCTATAAGTGTAATATGGCGTTGCAATCTCAAGATGATCAAACAAGGTTGTTTGGATTTCGCAGTAATGGCAGTGTCGTCGCCAAATAAATAAAGCTCATTTTGTCCTTCGGTATGTCGTGAGTGTATGTTGTACAGCATTGGAGATAGAGGTGATCCTTGCAGCACTCCATCCCTGATGTGTCTTGTTAAAGAAAGCGCGTTCTCCTACCTTGATGAGGTAGTTGAGAGCTCCGAGACTTATTAGCTTTAGAACTAGACCGTTGTGCCTTATCTTATCAAAACTCTTGCTGACGTCAAAGAAGACTGTTCCCGTGTGTGCTTTTCTGTTCAAACCCTTCATAATATTTGACGTGAGCCTAGTTGTCTGCCCAATTGTGCAATGTTCAGTTCGAAAGCCAAACCGTTCATTAGGCAGAACATTCATTTCTCGAAAACAAAGTCGTTTATGCGAGAATTAATTTCTCGATTATCTTCCGAACTATTTCCTGACCGTAATGTTTTTGATAGAAAAACCTTCCAAAGTATTCATGAACGTCAACATGCAAGTTGCGCCCCTCCACTTAGTTTGCAAATGCAGTGTAATCCTCACTCCCGGCCCCCTCCTCACGTCGTCTCGCCTACAATCGATTTTGTCAGCACATCTTTACAGCATTTATAAATGGGTTGTGCTATCTATGGTTATTAGATCATTGGTTGTTATCGCCTGCTGAACAATATTTTGACGCTACGCAGCTTGGATTTGAAATAGTATAGTGATTATTTACTTAATCTACTTTTACTTTCCAATCAATTTTTTACAACTAAAGTCCATCCGACACACCCAAAGAAACCCCGTTACCTGTTCGATTGCCAAACCTACGTTTTTAATGAATTTCTTGGTAAAATTACCCATATAAAACTGTCGATGAGCGTGCCAACCAGCGAAATCTACCTGGCCCCAGCTGGCATCACTGTTTATATTACTGAAATGAAATGAAATAAGGGGTACTGCTTTGCACAGGAACGGATTTTGTAGTTAAATGAAAAGCCATAGTAATACCTTATACAATAAAAACTCCCAGGCCAACTATTTCGAAAACTATATGTGACATGTAAATTCTGTATACGCCAGTTTTTAGCCTCTATGATTGGCTTCACAACTGTGTAAAAAATGTGTTTAAATAATACAAGATGTAGGTGGCGCCATGGTGCAAAGAATTTTTTCGATGACAGGAACTTTTAAATGTTGTGGTTCTTAAAGATAATTAATTTTTGATCAAATTATGTATCATAAAAATTTTTGATAAATCCAACATGAACGGTGATATTTGGAGTTTTTTATTAAAATAATTTTAAGGAGTATTTTAATCATAAATATTTTTAATATGCTTTAGCAGATTTTAATTTAATTTTGGTAATGATAATTTTAGTGATAAAACGCTCGTGTAGCGCTAAATTATTACGTCCAGTGACGTCTCAGGGGGCGCCTTAACAAATAATATTGGCAAAAAATAAGACGCCACTGAGTTTTTGGTAATTTTTAGATGTTTTAAATTTTATGAAAGAACTGATGAGAAATTATACAAAATTATTAATGAAAATTAGAACAATACCAAAAACTAACTAATCGGGTCGAATGAGGTGTTCAAAATTATTGCCGCTTTCATACACACACACATAGCAAATCGATATAATAATTCGGTTCTGCAAACTCTCACTAGTGTATTTCGATTAATAGCGGCTATAGTAGCATAAATTTTGTTGTAGAGGTCAGCCATGTCTTCTATTGGTTCCTTGTAGATTTCGTTTTGTAAGTAGCCCTATAAATAAAAGTCCATCGGGGTGAGATCAGGGGACCTTGCTGGCCATCTAAGATCCCCATTTGTGCTGACCACTTTTACTGGAAACGTCACATTTAGATGATTCATAACGATATTGCTATTGTGTGTTGGGGCATCGTCTTGATGAAACCACATAGTATTTACGTCAATTCCTACATTTTGTAACAGCAAAGGGAGATCGTTTTGCAAAAATTATAAATAACGAACTGAAGTTAAATCTTCATAGTACAAATAGGGCCCCATTATGTAACCATTTACAATACCACGCCAAACATTTACCCCAAATCGTGTTTGAAATTTAGTCTGTCGCATCCAATTAGGATTTTCCCGGGACCAGTAGCGACAATTATGTCTGTTAATTACTCCATTATTGTGAAACCGGGATTCGTCACTCCACATAATTTGGTTTAATAAATTTGGATTTTCTTCAAAAAGAATATGAAAATGTGCCAACAAGTTTAATCTGCGCTGGTAATCTTCTGGTTGTAGATGATGCAATAAATGAATCTTGTATGGAAAAAAACCATTTCCTTTTAGGATTCTGCGACACGAACTTTTAGTTTCATCTTTTAATTTTTGTAATGACGTTTGTGGGTTATTTTCTACTGTTTGTAGGACTATAGCTACATTTTCGTCATTCGTAACACTCTTCCTTTTTGGAACCTTTCTCTTTTTAAAGCTACCATATGTAGCTAAGTTGGTACACAAAGCTACAAAAGATTTGCGATCGGGCGTTGGTCTATCTGGAAAACGAGCTCGATAGCAGCGCACAGCTTCTGAAGCATATTGATGGCATTCTCCATAAACTAAAACCAGGCTCAATTTGTCTTGATCTGTATGGTGAACCATTTTTATTTTAAAAATGTAGAAATTGCAAATTCTGAAACTGACACCGAGTGTTAATAATGTTAATTATTTAATGATTTTTGTTTTCCAGAGATATGCATTTTTATTTCTCAAAAACGAAGCAAGATATGAAAACAGTTTAACAGACAATAAAAGGATATTTTTAGTTGCTTAATCCGAAAAAAATATAAAAATTACCAAAAACTCAGTGGCGTCTTATTTTTTGCCAATATTATTTGTTAAGGCGTCCCCTGAGACGTCACTGGACGTAATAATTTAGCGCTACACGAGCGTTTTATCACTAAAATTATCATTACCAAAATTAAATTAAAATCTGCTAAAGGATATTAAAAATATTTATATTTAAAATACTCGTTAAAATTATTTTAATAAAAAACTTAACCCCAAATATCTCCGTTCATGTTGGATTTATCAAAAATTTTTATGAGACATAATTTGATCAAAAATTAATTATCTTTAAGAACCACAACATTTAAAAGTTCCTGTCATCGAAAAAATTCTTTGCGCCATGGCGCCACCTACATTTTGTATTATTTAAACACATTTTTTACACAGTTGTGAAGCCAATCATAGAGGCTAAAAACTGGCGTTTACAGAATTTACATGTCACATATAGTTTTCGAAATAATTGGCCTGGGAGTTTCTATTGAAACACCCTGTATAGTAGCAATGTTTAATATTTGAAGAAGTAGTCCATTCTTACAGTGGAGTAGGTAATATAGATAAAAACAAAACTTCTGTCTTCCTCCACAAATATTTGTGGAGGAAGACAGAAGTTTTGTTTTTATCAATGTTTAATATGTTTATTTTTACCATTACTTGTATTATATATTCTCCCAACCTGCATGCATTATTGTTATTCGTTTTCCTTTATTGGAAGGGGCTTTATTTTGGCAATTTTCTGTAGTAATATATTAAGGGATAGGGAAATTATCGAAAATCATCCCGAAGATTTTTTGCCGTGGAAATCGCTCGAGGGCTTGCCCGAGAGCGATTTCCTAATGGCAAAAAATCTTAGAATGATTTTCTGATAATTTCCCAATCCCGAAATGTATTTTGAAGATTATTTACCAAATAAAAAACTAACGATTTCTGACGGGTGAGATTTTCACTTTTGACAAGGGTGATTTTCAACAGTAATACACCGATAGAGGAGGCGTCTTATCGGTAATACCGATGTTTTTAACAAGAAATCGATTTTCTGACAAATTTTTACGAAATGTAATTTTTACTTATAATCTGATATGATCCCGAGAGCTTTAGCTCGAGGGTCTTATCTTTGATTATAAGTAAAAATTACATTGAGTGAAAATTTTCTTGGAAAATCGAGTTTCGAGTGAAAAACGAAGGTATGAAGATAAGAAACCGCCTCTAGAGGTGTATTTTATTGGATAATTTACTGAACATAAAAATGAAGGCCGTCTGATAAAGGTAAATATACAAGTTAGAGGTGTTACTAATTTTTTATTTAAGTAAAAAAGCTACAAGCGTCTTTTCGAAAGCGTCTTTTCGAGCTAGCGGTAGTCTTATCGGGTAAGACGACCGTTACCAAGGTGGTTGCTATGAAAATGAGCGTTTTGATTGGTTCAATAAAAGTGAGGTGAATTATCACCGGAGAGCGGGAGATTATCGCTGAATAATCAGGTGAAAATCAACCCGCTTTTATAATGGATGAGGTAAATAATCTGTAGTAATATATTAAGGGATAGGGAAATTATCGAAAATCATTCCGAAGATTTTTTGCCGTGGAAATCGCTCGAGGGCTTGCCCGAGAGCGATTTCCTAGTGGCAAAAAATTGAGAATGATTTTCTGATTATTTCCCAATCCCGAAATGTATTTTGAAGATTATTTACCAAATAAAAAACTAACGATTTCTGACGGGTGAGATTTTCACTTTTGACAAGGGTGATTTTCACCGGAGAGCGGGAGATTATCGCTGGTTTTCTGACGAGTGAGATTTTCACTTTTGACAAGAGTGATTTTCACCGGAGAGCGGGAGATTATCGCTGAATAATCAGGTGAAAATCAACCCGCTTTTATAATGGATGAGGTAAATAATCAGTTAAATCAACCCATCACTTTTTGACAGTCTCACGAGTGTCAAACCACGTTTCATCCAGATAAACTATTGAACGTTTTTCGGATCTAAACTTTTTTATTTCCCTAAGGTACAGAAATCTCATTTTTCTTAATCTTTCGGACTTCGTAATAGTTTGTCTCTTGTTTATTGTCTTATACTTAGATCCCATTTCTTGCAAAGCGCGGTGAAGACTTGTCCTGCTACATGATATCGTTGTATCGTCAGTTGTTAACCGTGTTTTTAAAGAATCTAACGTGGGCACAACATTCTCTCGATACATTTGGTATATTTTCCTGCGAATAACATCTTTGTCACAATAATCTGCGCACTATATTTTGCGAACTTTTCCTTTAAAATGTCCTTTTAGCATAATATCTCGTACCGTCAATAATAACTTTCGTCATTTCACTGGTATTTTTAATGGCAATTACTTTAGGGTGGCCGCTCTTTAATAACGATTCACGTACATTTTCCACGAACACTTTGGCGTCAGAAGATAAATGCTTTCTGGAATGTTTAGCTAGATATCGCATTAGCTGAAGATTCCCAAGGTCTCCACATACTTTTAATATTAACTTGTTGCACACTGTTTCAAAGTAAAATAGATAGGTACTAATCTATTTCGAATATTATGATTACTATACTATAAGCTATATAAACAGGTACCTGTAACTAAAAAGTTTTGAGAAATATCCTAATAATTAAGTTGTTTCTAGAAAACCTTAATTAGACAGTTTATTAATTTTGAAAACAAATCAAGTAATGTACCTATCCATTGTTATTATTGGCATTAAAAATAAATGTGGGTTAATACGTCTCTGCAAAAGCGAAAGCCGAGTTTATGATTATTATTGATTATTTATTGCAGTCATTAATCCAAACGAAATATGTTGGGAAGTACTTTACCTAAACAATTTTATTTTGTGCGCGAGGTGCACTATACACTTACCTTAACACACCCGTGGGAATCTTGTTATGAAGACGTAGATGATGTGTCAAGAATCCTTGGTGGTCGTGCGAAAAACTGCAATACTCGCACTGGAATGCCCATTTCTTTTCATGAGAAATCAAATGTTTTTTTAAAGATTGTTTACTTGCAGTCTTGAAGGGACATTCCGTACATTTATTCCATCCAAACAAGCCTTCCTAAAACACAGGGTGTTAATTAAGTAAGTACGGAATTAATACTTGACTGATTTTAAGACAAAAAGTTTATATAAGTATGGTTCCGAAACGACCCCGTTTTCCACATACATCACCATTCAATTTCCGCGATAAAGGACATTGAAATAATGATAAGACACTTTTAATTTTTGTGGAAAATTATTTTTTAAATAATCATACTAACAATTTCAACAAATAAAAACTAAAACATTTCCCAAAATGCGCTAGAAACTAAAAAGTAATATTTTCTGGAAATGACCACCTTCGGCCGCAATGCAACCATCTATTCGCCCCATTATTGAATTACGGGCTTTCTCGAAAATACCTGGTGTATTTTTAACTATTAAACATGAATTGACTATTTTATTTCGCAGATCTTCTTCATTTTGAACAGAAGTTTTGTACAACAATGATTTAAGGTGTCCCCATAAATAGTAATCCAACGGATTCATATCAGGCGACCGAGGAGGCCATGGTTGTGGAGCTGCTTCCCCGATCTAACGATTAGGATCATTTTCACCCAAAAATTCACGCGCAACTAGACTGAAATGTGGCGGAGCCCCATCGTGCATGCACCACATACGATATCTTTCTCTAAGTGAAACTTCCTCTAATAGTTGAGGTAGATCGTGCTCTAAAAATCTTTGGTATTGTTCTCCATTAAGCCTAGATGAAAGAAAATTAGGTCCAATATGGTGGTCACCGACAATTCCAACCCAAGTATTGACCGAAAACTGTTCTTGGAAATTATTTTCTATAGTGACATGTGGATTATCTTCGGCCTTTACGTGATTATTATGGAAATTAATAACGAGAAAAAAAAGCTTCATCCGTGAACAACACTTCACTTAAAAAATTCGGATTTCTTTTCACTTTACTTACGTAACCAATAACAAAAGTCTATTCTCAGAGGAAAATCCCTCGGCAATAAAGCTTGCACACGTTGTAAGTGATACGGATATAGCTGCTGCTCTCTTAAAATTTGCCATACTGTTACATGGGTAAAAGCCGTATTACAGTCACGCAACTCGATGCAAGTCCATGCAAGACGCAATAAGAATTGCCCAAAGGCATGCGCAGTCGAAGCTCAGCTGATCCCTTGGTGCAACTAAGTTGCACGAAAATTTTATCGGTCTGGCGCGATATTTATTGCATTGCTCGTGCAAGTCTGGGGGAAAAGTAGTTACTTTTGTGTTACCAACAGTATTAATGGTGTATAATGATGCAGCGAGTACTTTTCTCCGCTTTAATTTATTTATTTTGTTTATTTATTTCATTTCAAACAAAAAATATTTCACAAACACCAGAAAATCACAAAATAAAACAATAACAATAACAAGTATGAGGTTAGAAGTTTAAAAAAGTTGCATGGACTTGCACGCTGTTTTACATTGTGCAACTTTCTTTCATGCAATACTTTGACCTTGCCATTTATTGCTGCAATTAGTTGCGTGACTGTAATACGGCTTTAATGTTCAACTTGTGCGCTATTTCTCGCGTACTGGTTTCTGGGAAATTAAACGGTTTCCGACACGGGTTCATAGTTTTTACAATTTATTCTTAAAATATCTATCTTAAATATGACTTAAATTTGTTTATTGGCATGTATAGAAGCCGAATTAGGAAATTTTCTTGAAAATGGTTTATCCTATTAAAAATTATCAAGACGCACTTCTTGTGAATTTCTTACTAGGCTTACTTGATAGTTCTTTAAAAGTTTAAAAAAGTCAGAGGCGTGCCATTTTTTGCTTCAAAATCCTAAGAATGTTACCCGTATCTACGCTCATGGTTGAATCAGAAATAACTTAACACTGGCAAAATATAATCTCTGAATATCTGTTAGTGTGTGCCAAGTTTCAATAAAGTAGCTGGCACCATTTAACATATATACAGAGTGGCAAAAAAGTCGCGCATAATGCCTGTAACATTTGAATTACCTCGTATACGAAAAAGTAACCTTTATGAAAGTTGTTCAGGAAATTATTCCCCACATTTCTACCTGCATGAATTTTTTCTGTCATTTCTGGTTTGGTTGCCATAGAGACTGACTTACTTTTTTTAAATGGAACACCCTGCATATGATTGCATATTTGGATTCTACTAGGAAAACTCTGAGTTTTTGTATTTAATAATAATAATAATAATAATAAATGTCTTTTTAATTTAAAGAAATAGTCCATTCTCGAAGTGGAGTTGAAATATAGGGAAAGGGGAAAAAAAGCAAAAAGTCTTTCTCCACTAATTTAATAGTGAGCTATTAAAGGCTCAATTTTAAAATTAAATTGTCTCTACATGTTTCAAAGGTAGTAACCTTCATCTTCAGGAGACCAAAGTAGTGCTGCAGTTATTATTAGCAGTAGAGAGAAAACTGTTGGTGGAAAATGACGTTGATGGAGCTTTTTTTTTATTTAACAATATTTTGACAAGATATTAATAATTGAATGTAATCAGCATGCTAAAATTGGAATTGAATGTGGAATGTTATATTTAAATCAAAGTTTATGAAAAGGCACTGTCAATCTGTGGTCGAATTTAAAAAGGGAAGATATTCATTATTTGAAAATCATACGTCAGGATATATAAAAAGGATCTTTTGGACATTCTAGATCTTGTTAGAGAAAGATTTTTGTTTGTGATTTGTTTTATGAGAAATTATAATGTTGAAATTTCATTTGTAAAATTAGTTATTGGAGACCTAAGGTCCCGTCACCTTGCGTTATGTTCGTCCCATTATGTAGGGAAAACAATAGAGTTTTATTTAAAATAAAATTATTAAAAAAAAATTAAAAAACAAAAAAACAGATCTTATATTTTATATACCCTTAAAGATTAAAATAGGGAGACGAACACAGTTAAAATGTCTTTTTATTTCGACAAAGGATTTACAATAAAAATTATTAAAAATAAATGTCAAATACTGGCGTAGTCTAGCTGTAATAGCTACTCCACTAAACCAGTCAGACATTATAAACAAATTAATAAAAATATGTTAATTATTTGATTGTTCATTAATAAAGTAATTCTTATATAATTTTTTACACAGTGTAATTAGCGAGTATAATAATTAAATAGAAATAATTTAACAACTCAAACAAAAAATTTAAAAAACATATATAATTTTATCATAAAAAGTTAAGTATTTTGTAAATTTAAAAGATAAATAATAAATTTGCATTTAAAAGCAACATGTCAGTGGGTATTGAATTATAATACTTAACAGCGTTATAAGTAAAGAAGCGCTGAATTTTCAATTCAATTTCAAATTTTTATTTATTTAAAATTGTAACAAACTCTATAATAACAAAATAAATAGCCTAGAAAATTGAACAACTTAACATCGGAATAATAAACAAGTGAAACCTTTTCAGTGGATCAGGTGTTCAAAATGACCATCATTTTCTGCTAAGCAGAGCGCCAGTCGATCACTGAACCCGTCTACAACGTTTACGTAGACTTTGTTCATTAAGTGTCCCCACAAAAAAAAGTCGAGCGGGGTTAAGTCCGGGGATCGCGCTGTCAATAGCACCTCTTCTGCCTATCCAACGTCCTGGAAATTGTTCGCTATTGTCTAACATTCGCCGCATAATGCGCAGGTGCTCTATCTTGCTGAAGCCATACCTGTTCGTTTATGCCATTATTTACACCCGGTAAAATCATTCTGCAAGAAGGAATTATGTGATTCCTGAGAAGGTCCAGATATTTTTCGCCATTCAAATTACCATCTATGAAAAAAGGTCCCACAATATGTCTACAAACTATTCCCGCCCAAACATTAACTTTTTCGGGCCTCTGAGTATGACCTTCCTGGAACCAGAGACCAATAACGATAATTGTGTCTATTAACAATGCCATTTAAATGGAAAGTAACTTCATCCGAGAAAATGATATTTGTTGCAAAGTTATTATCGTTATTGCATCTTTCCATCATCAGCTCTTTTATCAAAGTCGTCCTCGTTTAACTCGTGCACCAACTTTATCTTGTAGAGATGCAACTTCTCCTGCTTAAACGAATTTTTTACTGATTGATGAGACACATTAAAATCCATTGCCATTGGCCTGGATGATTGTGTTGGATTTTCATGTATTGAGAGCACGATATTCAAAGCTTTGTCTACCCCGGTTGCTGTTTTAAGTCGACCTGATCTAGCGGCTTCCCTAACACTGCCTGTTTCTCGAAATTTCTTTACCACTCGACACATCGTTGACTGATTTATTGAAGGCCTATTTGGATATAATTCATTGAAAAGTTGACAAACCTGATCTTGCGATCTCTTCATATTTCCGTAACCGTTCTCTATTAAAATTTCAACTCGTTGTTTCTCATTCAGATGAACCATGGTGTAAACAAATTAGAAATCAGACAACAAAAAATTTTTCAGGAACTCAAAATTGACACCTCTTAGGTTGCTGTCATGAAAACACCTTGACTCAACTGGTGGGAATTAGGTAGGAATAATTATAATAAGGGAGTTTTTCATTTTTGAGCTGTCATTATCTCGGAAACGCTTGCAGATAGGTGAACATTTGAAATACAAAAAATTCAGAGTTTTCCCAGTAGAATCCAAATATGCAATCATATGCAGGGTGTTCTATTTAAAAGAAGTAAGTATGGCAACCAAACCATTGACAATGACAAATGACAGAAAAAATTCATGCAGGTAGAAATGTGGGGAATAATTTACTGAACAACTTTCATAAAGGTCACTTTTTCGTATACGACGTAATTTAAAAGTTACAGGCATTACGCGCGACTTTTTACCACTCTGTATATAGAAAAATCTGAAATTCTTTTCAAATTTGAATACCCTGCCTGTATCTGGAATACGGAGTCGTCGCGGAGTCACACATTCTGTCTTAAAATCAATGAAATATTAATTCCTTAAAGTTTCCAGACTTATTAATTAATTAAGTATAGGTATATTACATTTTTGCACGTTTTACTCGATATATTTAGAAAACTGCGCTCATTTTCAATTGACTTTGGACAAACTAAACTCACCCCTTTGGAATGTCGTCCTTGATAATGCTCTTTGAAGTGATGAGAATTATAAAACTCCGCCAAACAAACGGGGCATCGGAATATCGTCTTGTACATGAGATATCTTAAATTGTGCCGTTTTCTATGAGCTTCCTTTTCCGCAAATGTTTTAACTTGCACGGCACATATTGTACAGATGTAAGATAAGGCATTGGCTAGCAGTTCTCTTCTGATACGTCTGAAAAAATATTTGTGGTAAAGTAACCATAACATTTGCTGGCAGCTCATTAAGAGGCTAATTGCAATAACCTTATGCCAAACCTGTATATTGCTCGGTGCACCCTCAGACTGGCCATAGGAAATCTCATGTAACTTTGTTAATTTTGTAAACAACAAAAAAAAATTTGTATTTGTTTACTAATTTTTTTATTTATTAGTTTGGTATACCATGTCATAATTAGGGATCGACCGATATGACTTTTTTTGACCGATACCGATATATCGGCTATATTTTCTATTATGGATATTTTGCTATATAAATTAGCTACAATTAATGTCCGTCTTGTTCAACTGCCCGCTCAAGTAAAACCACACAGCTAAAGATATTTGAATCCTTTGATAACATGCAGTTATGGGACATCAATAGTACTAAATCTAAAGACATTCACTATTCTATCGGAGAATTATTAGATATAGGTATACAACCCTTCAGTATTCTGAATGATGTCGGCTTTAAACAGCGTTTAAAAAAATTGGATCCTTGTTACAATATGCTTCTGATAAATATTTTAGAGAAAATATACTTCCTGATATTTACCAAAAATGTTCTTCAGCAATTAGTGAAAAATTATCATCATCACTTTCCTTAGAAGAAAACATTAAAGTTTCTGTAACTACAGATTTATGGACGTGCAAACACAATAACAATTCATTTATGTGTTTGTTCTACTGCTTATTGGATGGATTTTAAAATGATTGAAAGATGTTCATTTGTACTGGCCTGCAAACATTTTCCAGGAACACATACAACTTTAAATATTGCCCAGATGTTAAATGATTTACTGAAGAGATGGAAGTTAGTTCATAATCAGGTTCTTTTGGTTTTGGCTGACAATTCCGCCAACATAAAAAAGAGCATCGACGAAGTTAAACTAAAACACGAAACTTGTTTTATACATCTTTACAATTAGCCATACAAGACTCGATAGAAAGTCAACGATCAATCATGGATTTATTGGCAAAAGCGAGGCGTATAGTAACTTATTTTAGTCACTCCTCTTTGGCTTGTTATAAGACTGAAGAATATTCAAAAGACTCTTAATATGGCGAGAAAATCTTTGGTTCAGGATGTACCTACATGATGGAACTCAAGTTTTTATATGTTGGAACGTTTGGTAGAAAAAAAAACGCTTTAAATATATTTATAATGGATTATTCAGCTTTAAAAGATAAGGAACTAGCATATCACCAGTGGGAACTAGCAAAAAACTTATGAAACTTATTAGAACCCTTTGAAGAGATTACCAACATTCTTAGTAAGAACAGTGCATCTATATCGAAAATAATATCATTACTTAAGACACTTTTGATTTATCTCGGCAGAGCTGAAGGAGCTGATTTTTCTGGAGTGCAGACTACTAAAATTGAGCTCAAAAATTCTTTATTTATTTATTTTACTTTATAAATTTATGTTTTAATTTCTTTAAAAAATATATCGGCCGATACCGATATACTCTTGGCCGATATGGGCCGATACCGATATCGGGCAAGAAGGCCGATATGGCCGATATACCGATACCGATATCGGTATCGGTCGATCCCTAGTCATAATATGAATTTGCCACAATTTTAACCTAGTTTTTTTTATTATTATTATTTATTTATTTCTTTACGTATCAACATTTACCAGATATATTATGAAATTTTGCAGGTACTTCTTGTACTTTACCTTAACCTAAAATAACCCTCCTAGGTCCTAGCAGAGGATTTAAGGTTAATCATAGATACACCAAAACAGTCTAGCCTGTAATAAAATTGGTTTATAGTGGTAGAAATCCTCTTATTAGACTGGAATAAATACCACGTTCGACAGTAGGGAACATGCAGGAGGGATTGGTTACGAGTTTGATATGAAGGGACGTGAAAAGAAAATAAGCTAAGACATTCTGGGCTCTTAATGATATTGTTTAAGACTTTAAAAGCAAATCAAACGTCGTAAAACTCCCTTTTGCAAGAAAGAGTGTTTAGATTCAGGTATGACATAGTTTGATCACAACTTAAATTTATAACTGTTTTAAATAAATAGTATTTAGAAAATTCTATGAATTTATGCTGGACATTTTCCAGTCTATTTGCAAGAATTAGAAACGTGTGACCAAACTAAATGTTTGAAAACCCCAAAATTGATCTCACATAAGAAATATACAGTGTACCGGGTGTTCCACCTAAGAAGGTAATCGGCTATATCTCAGAAAGTAATAACACTAGGACTTTGGGAAAAATATATATATCGATAAAAGCGGCCAAGAAAAATTGCTGGAAATTATTTTCAACTTCGAAAAATGACCGCTAAGGGGCGGAAGAGAACTTTCAAAATAGAAATGCCGATTTTCTCTTGATTTTTCTTAATAAAAATATATTAGAAATATAAGCATTATATTCTTCATAAAATTATGCAACTTTATGTTAGGAATCGTTTTTTTCTATTTTCAATAATAAAGTGGTGGGAGAAGGTCAAACTTTTTTTTTTCAAACGCTGATATCTCTGCTTTGGATAAACCGATTTTATTCAACTTGGTCTTGAAAAAAAGCCCTTCTTTTCCTCTACACGTAGATCTATTAACTATACCATATTGATTCTGATGGTGGCCACTAGATGGCGTTTTTCCGTAATTCCTCAATGAATAAGGATTTTCTCAAAAAAATCAAATGTTATGATGACTTTTTCATCATATTTTATTTTAGGCTTATAAAGGCTATTAAATAGTGGAATAAAAAATCCAGGTCCGTATTTAAAATAAAAAAGTCGATGATGGTCGCTCGAATCCAAAACGTCGGATTAAAAAACTAACCCCATCAGCTTGTAGAGGAGGAAAAGTTACTATTAATGGGAGACAGTTCGAGCATCTTGGACGTCATTAAACCAGAGATTTAATTGATTAATTAATGTTTTAAAAAATGGCCTATTTTTCCATATTAATTATTATTATCCCTAATTTCTCTAGTTTAACAAAAGATATCACGTTGCGGTTTTCAGTTCCTTATAGTAACTTTTCCTCCTCTACAAGCTGACGGGGTTAGTTATTTAATCCGACGTTTCGGATTCGAGCGATCATCATCAACTTTTTTTATTTTAAATACGGACCTGGATTTTTATTTCACTATTTAATAGCTTTTACAAGCCTAAAATAAAATATGATGAAAAAGTCATATCATAACATTTGATTTTTTGAGAAAATCGTTATTCATTGAGGAATTACGGAAAAACGCCATCTAGTGGCCACCATCAGAATCAATATGGTATAGCATAGTTATTAGATCTACGTGTAGAGGGCAAGAAGGGCTTTTTTTCAAAACCAAGTTGAATAAAATCGGTTTATCCAAAGCAGAGATATCAGCGTTTGAAAGAAAAAAAGTTTGACCTTCTCCCACCACTTTATTATTGAAAATAGAAAAAAACGATTCCTAACATAAAGTTGCATAATTTTATGAAGAATACAATGCTTATATTTTTAACATATTTTTATTAAGAAAAATCAAGAGAAAATCGGCATTTCTATTTTGAAAGTTCTCTTACGCCCCCTAGCGGTCATTTTTTGAACTTCAAAATAATTTCCAGCAATTTCTCTTGGCCGCTTTTATCGATATATATTTAGTATAAAGTGTTATTACTTTCTGAGATATAGCCGATTACCTCCTTAGGTGGAACACCCGGTACAGCATAGGAATTTTTTTTATTGCCGATTTCTCAGAAAATTTTATTCTTGATAAAAGTTGGTGCATGTTCGATAACTATATTAGGTGCACTTGGAATGGTTGCAAGTCAAACGGCGTACAGGGTAGGTCAAAAAATATAAATGTGTACAAGAATAGGTATTTCAGAAAATTCAGCAAAATGTTATTAAGAAAAGTTGCTTAGAAGTTGCGTAGATTCGAAAACGTGACCTCTTAAAATAAAAAAAAATATTTTTTTTTGAAAACAGTAATAATTTTCCAAAAAAATTTTTTTTTTATATTCACCCTGAAGACCTTCATAAATTAATCAAAATCAAATCAATTTCATAAATCTTTGTTCAAATTCAAGCATATTTGTAAAATAAACTTGATTTTTTAATTTATTAAGAATCACAAACTTTATGGTTGTTGCAACGACATTAAACACAACTTTAAAATATCCTAAAAATTCTTTTTAACAAGATAAAACATTAGTAATGATAATATGCAAATTAAAAAACTCTCATTTTAAGTGCAAGATTTTTATTTTAAATGTTTATTAAAAAACTGTACAAATTAATGGACAAACATGAAATCCTACTTAAAGATTATGACAGTTTGGCGGCATTAATAACCAAACAATGTATGCATTATGTATGCGTTTAGTACAAACTCAAGAAATACAATGTTATTAAACATATTTGAATATGGTGCCAATGGTTTTGCCAATTTTTATCGGCTTTTTTTTTATTATAACTTAACAATAATCAAATAAAAAAAAATAAAACAGAAAATACCTAGTTGAAATGCAGAAAAAAATAAAATTATGTCCACCTTCTCGTTCAATGCATTTAGTTGTCCGATCATAAAATTCACTAAGAGTGGATCGCAATACACTTGCTGGAATATTTCTGCAATGAAATCGTATCGAATTTTCAAGCTCCCCAACATTATTAAACGGTCGATCCTTGTAAACTTTTTGCTTTAAATATCCCCATAAAAACAAATCTAATGGGGTGAGATCTGGCGAACGAGGAGGCCACCGTGGATCGGTATTTCGTCCTAACCATTTATCACCAAATTCCCCATTTAACCATTCAGAAACAATTCTAGCAGAATGAGCGGGACAACCATCATGTACAAACCATAATTTATGTCGTTCTTGTATATTCATATTATGCAAAAAATCCGTCAGTTCGTTTTCCAAAAAATCTAAATAGGTATCACCAGTTAGGTTTTGGCGAAAAAAAACGACCCTATTAATTTGTCGTTAATAATAATACCGCACCAAACGTTTGGCTTTTGATAATACTGGTTTTTATTGTCAATGACAATTTGGATTTTCGTCCGACCTACAATTTTGGGAAGCAACAACGCCATTTGTTGTGAACGTGGATTCATCCCCAAAAAGTATGTGTGTATGGAAATCACGTTGATCTTCTATTTGTCCTTGAATCCACATGCAGAAATCATACCGCAAGTCATAGTCTCGTCTTTGAAACGTGCAAATAAACATTGGCTTATAGGCATGGTATTTTTATTTTTTAAGACTCTTCTTAAGAGAGGTTTTTTTTTATACCCGTATAAGCATAAATTTCTTGGGTGGATCTTCTAGGGTTTTCAACAACTGCTTGAAATACTTCTAATTGATTTTCTTCGGTAAATACAGTTTTAGTATGTTCATTTTTATATTTAGAGGTAGGCTTTATCCAGGTAAGAGATGCTATTGATTCGCTTAAACAAAAAACCAGCAAAGATATCTATGACATACATGTACCTATGATTAAGGCTCTTAAAAGTTTACTAATAGCACCCCTTACAAAATTATTCAATCAGAGTATAAAATCAGGTATATTTCCAACATGCTTAAAAACCTCCAAGGTAATACCAATATTTAAAAAAGGCGAAAAAAATAACTTAGGGAACTACCGACCCATCTCCCTTGTACCAATCTTGTCAAAAATATATGAATACATACTAAAACAACAACTTTACAGGTACTTTGAAAACAATGGGCTATTCACAAGCAGTCAGTTTGGTTTCAGAGCAAACCAATCAACATCTCTAGCAGTTCTGGATCTTCTGGAATACATAGTTGGGGCCTTCGAGGGAGGAAGGTATGCAAATGCAGCTTACTGTGATCTATCGAAGGCTTTTGACTGTGTATCCCACGAGATACTGATTGATAAGTTAAGATTCTATGGTATGGAAGGGGTGAGTGTGGAACTTATTGCTAGTTATCTTAGAGAACGCAGACAAAAAACTGCATATGAGGGCAAGTTATCGAATGAATGGAGAGAAATAAAGCATGGGGTTCCGCAGGGCTCTGTCCTGGGCCCTCTGCTGTTTCTGATTTACATAAATGACATAAATAACGTTGCACCTAGATCAAGACTTGTCCTGTTTGCAGATGATACAACTGTAGCAGATTCAGATGAACGCCTGGAAGTGGTGAGAGAGAGAATGAATGAGTGTCTGAAAGAGCTGAATATCTGGTTTCAAACTAATAAATTAACACTAAATGAGGCAAAAACAGAAAACATGATGTTTGGCCTGCGTGCATTGCCTGATGGGGGCACTGAGGAGGTGAAGTTCCTGGGCATGTATCTTGATCCAACGCTAAAATTCGAAGCACATGTTGATCATACAGCAAATCGCCTTACTAAAAACATATTTCTTCTCAAGAACCTTACAAGAATCATGCCCGAGGCTTCGGTTCTTCAGACGTTTAATGCTCTCTTCCAATCGGTGGCGGTATACGGGATTCTGGTGTGGGGTCACTCTGCACACCTTGGCAGAATTTTCGCATTGCAGCGTAGGGCAGTACGTGTTATTACGAACATGGGATATAGAGAAGACGTAAGACCAGCCTTTATAAGACATAAAGTCATGACCATACCATGTCGATATATATACGACTGTCTCGTCTATTGTCATAAAAACATTGGACAATACAGCTCAAACCAGGCTCACCATACATATCCCACGAGACAGGGAAATCTCTTAAGACCAGAATACTTAAGACTGGAAAGATCGCGCATCTCATCTAATTATTATGGTCCAATGTTTTACAACAAGCTCCCAGTTGATGTCAGAGATTTGACAGAAAGGCAGTTCGGGACTGCATGTAGGGGCCTTCTACTACAAAATGCCTTTTACAGCACTAACGAATATTTGGAACATAGATTCACATAGTACAAATGCAGTGTGACGATGTTATTCCAAATTTTAATGTGTCGTAATAATAGTCTTTGAATTTTATTTTATCTTATTTTATTCTGTAATTTTAATGTGTACATGAAATGTTAAGGAGAATTGTTTTTATAATAATATATACACAATATGACGTCGGTAAAATTTTATATAAATTAGTAACCGTAATATATGATTTGATTTGATTTGATTTGATATTTATGGTCCAAAGACCCTGTCTGTTTAAAATTATTTAAAATTCTGCTTACAGTTGAATAGTGAACTTGTTTATCTGGATGTCATTCATTAAATATATCTTCTGCTTCGCACACTGTTTTATAGTTTTCTCCACATATTAACACTAATTCTGCCTTCTGGGCTAACCTTAACTGTATTGGAGGAGGCATTTAAAATCAAATAACAATAATTATTTAAGAATGAATAATGCCACCAAACTGTCATAATGTTTACTTTTAACCCTTATTTGTTTATTTTCTTAGCTATCTGCGATTATTTTAGTAGGATTTCATGTTTGTCCATTAATTTGTACAGTTTTTTATTAAACATTTAAAATAAAAATCTTGCACTTTAAATGAGAGTTTTTTAATTTGCATACTATCATCACTGAAGTTTTATGTTATTAAAAAGAATTTTTAGGATATTTTAAAGTTGTGTTTAATGTCGTTGCAACAACCATGAAAAGTTTGTGATTCCTTAATAAATTAAAAATTCAAGTTAATTTTACAAATATGCTTGAATTTGAACAAAGATATGTGAAATTGATTTGATTTTGATTAATTTATGGAGGACTTTAGGGTCAATATAAAAAAAAAATTTCTTTTTGAGAAATTATTAGTTGTCAAAAAAAAATGTTTTTTTATTTTAAGAGGTCACGTTTTCGAATCTATGCATAACTTTTAATTCTAAACAACTTTTCTTAATAACATTTTGCTGAATTTTCTGAAATAGGGGTACTTTATTCTTGCACAAGTTTTATATTTTTTGATCTGCCCTGTACGCCGTTCGACTTGCAACCATTCCAAGTGCACCTAATATGATTATCGAACATGCACCAACTTTTATCAAGAATAAAATTTTCTGACAAATCGGTAACAAAAAATTTTCTATGTAGTACCACTTAATCATTGTAATTTTATCTTGAATACTGTACAACATGTTGAAACTAATAAAAAATAAAACGTATGGTGACATTTCACATTATCATAATTATTACTGGTGGTATTCCTATTTAATTTTTAAGAATTTTGCGATTTTTCTAAACAACTTTTAATTGGCTTATTAGAAAATAATAAAATTTGGTGTGACATGAGGACCTTCAAAAAAGTCTAATACAATTTTGATGTAAAATAGGAAAGCCTATATTTGAAGGCAGCAAAATTGACATGGGATTCTCTATGGCCAGTCTGGCGATGCACCACCTGGTATACATAAATATAAGACAAAACTCAGTCAAAACAATGTCAAATTTAGCTTGGGAACCTTTTTTCATATACATTTTTATAACTTACCTATTTGAATCACCATCATCCATATTATCGCTCTTATCTGAACTATCTTCATCTAATAATTCTTCATTTTCTGAATGTTCATCTAAAGACCTGTCGCCTTTTCTATTGTCCTTTTTTTTGTTATTTGTACGCTTTTTTATTTTAGCTACTACAGTCTTTCCTAAAAGTTGGTTAAAAACTTTGTAGAGTTGGAAAATACAGGACAAATTTTAGTTTATAGAAGCATCTCTATTTATGTCCAGATTCTGGGATAAGTAACCATATTCTAGAACCTTACCTTTATTCCTTTCACTATCTGATAGCTCAAAATCTGGATCATTATCAGAGTCATCCATAAAAGGATCTAACTCACTCCCTGGATCATTGTCAGAGTCATCCATAAAAGGATCCGACTTACTCCAACTTTCTGCGGTCTTAATTTTTTTGTCTTTAAGCTTGGTCCTAGATAGCTTTTTCTGTGTTGATTTTTTACAATTTTCATTGTCAAGAGATTCATGATTTAGAGAATTTTCTTGTTCTTGCTCAGATGCCTTATTGAACTCCTTTGCTTTGCTTTGGTACAGTTGTATCTGTTTCTTCTTATAATTGCTACATTTTGTTTCTAAAACAAATTCAGTAAAATTATAAAGTAAATAAGATAAATCGATTTAATTTAGGGGTTATAAATATTACATTATACAGGGTGTTTTTTAATAAGTGTTCAATCTTTCAAAGGGCAATTCCTCGATTATTTTTAAGGTGAAAACCTTCAACCCCATGACCAAAATTGTTGGACACGTACTGAGTATAGTGTTTAGGGCTTAAGTACCCCTGAATTTGAGTGCCTAACTACTTATTCCTACGTTCGTAACCCTTGCTGAAAACGAAAAAAGAGAATGTATCCTTAGCATCTCTGGTAGTCATCACACAAATTGATATCCTTAGTATCACCTAATGCTGTAGGCTGTAGGTACTTACTTTTCTCTATTTTTACTTCATTATAAATGGCACCACCATCATCGTCATCAGAGTCAATATCTATAATGTCTTCAACTAGAATTTCAACTACATCATTGTTTTTGCTAGGTATTTCAGTAGAATTTGATGTTAAAGGTTTGCCTCCGACTTTATTGATGTTTCTTTCAAAATGAGGTAAACTAATACTCCTTGAAATGGAATGATTTCTCAACGTGTCTTTAAAATCTTTTTCGAGTAACACAATTAATTTGGCCATTTGTTAAGGTTTAATTTTTTCGATTAATGGTTAACTTTTGAATACTTAGTACAAATATCATC
This sequence comes from Polydrusus tereticollis, assembly GCA_963920685.1. Classification (NCBI taxonomy): domain Eukaryota; kingdom Metazoa; phylum Arthropoda; class Insecta; order Coleoptera; family Curculionidae; genus Polydrusus; species Polydrusus tereticollis. Next base: position 48,248,078 of record OY987334.1, on the reverse strand, counting down.
GAACCACAAATATATTTGTATAGAATATATTATAAGGGTTAAATCACAGGTTATTGCTAGTTAAGCTTTATATTGTAGTTTAGTTTAGGTATAAAATTATAACAAAAAAGCATAAACAAAAGTAGTTCATTGCCACCATCACAACAAACGGACAAACAACAAACAAGGGTTATGTCTTAGGGTTATGTTGCCGGTTGCCAGCACAAAGGAAGTGAGAGGTTGTTTCCACTTTAGAGGACAAGTAAAGAAAAGAAGAGACTTTTTAAAGAGCTACCGAACATGTGGCCATTGTAATTTGAAATAGAGCGGGACGGACAAGTGACCATTGCAATTTAAAAAGAGCGCAACCTGAAATATTAAATTTGTTCTCCCCCTACCACAATGTTTGACCTGGAAGCAATAAATGCGGGACCAGAGTTGATCATAATTTTACCGAGATTACTACGTAAATTCCTTGTTACTACATTTTCAACAAGGCCTGGCTGCACATATTAATTAATATAAAAACAAAGTTTCCGAAAGCTGCATGATTAATGGTTTCCGAGATAGCCGGCGTCTTGGCCACCCGGTACTTAAAAAAAAGATCGTTCGCACTGATACGATCGTACATCGTATCGAGACAGAGTTTAGTTTCGAAGTTCGTGACAAGTGTTGTCAACACTGCTTCCTAAGACAGGTTCACCGTATCTGACCCCTACCTAACCTTATTAAATTTTGCTGCTATGTTTTCCTGTAATTTGTGATTTAGGACAATTCATATTTCATTTATATGTGACAGTGGAGTAAACCAGTAAACTTATTATTATTGAATCATAGATATCTCCGGGGTGAAGATTACTCATATTAAACAGGAAAGAAAAATCCAAAATTCTTCACAAATATTTAATAATTCGCTCTACGCGTTTCGGTTTCTTAAACCATTTTCAAGAGCTATCTAAAAAGTTTATTCATATAATAATCTCAGGTATAAATCAAAATAATTTGGTGTTACTTACATAATATAGACAAAACTTTACATTAAGGACACAAACAAGCTCACAATGGCGAGCACAGGTTTACTAACTATATAAAACGGGATAAACCCAAAAAACATTTAAAAATAAAGTTAAAAATAAATAAAATTAAATAATAATTATAATTAATTAAAAAACATTTAAAAATAAAGTTAAAAATAAATAAAGTTTTGTCTATATTATGTAAGTAACACCAAATTATTTTGATTTATACCTGAGATTATTATATGAATAAACTTTTTAGATAGCTCTTGAAAATGGTTTAAGAAACCGAAACGCGTAGAGCGAATTATTAAATATTTGTGAAGAATTTTGGATTTTTCTTTCCTGTTTAATACTTATTATTATTATTATTTATCTGGGTGGATTCAAGTCTCTACCTACATCTACCTACACATCAAAGTGCCTTATCAATTATAAATGAATCTACAACTGAAGTTGCAAATACATTCTTTTTAAAACCCACTAGCTGCCTCTGAGATATTGGATATCGTACGAAACCTCAAAAATACAAATTCTTGTGGAATGGATCAAGTATCTCTTAGGACGGTTAAAAATTTTTCTACAAAACTTTATGAGATTGTCGCTGAAATCATAAATTGTTCTTTTGTTGAGGGTGTTTTTCCTGAAACACTAAAATTGGCATTGGTTATTCCCATTGACAAAGGCGGAATGATCAAAACTTCCGCAAATTTTCGACCAATATCCCTTCTATCGATATTTTCTAAAATTATAGAGACGGCTATAAGGACTCGCCTAATTGAGTTTCTTACCAAATTCAAAACTCTATCAAATTTCCAGTTCGGATTTCAAAATAAAAAAAAATACTAGGGATGCGATCTACTCTCTTCTGGAAAGGGTCTATACGGGGATAAACGAAAAAAAATTTTCAGTAGCGTTTTTTTGCGACCTGGCAAAAGCATTTGATTGCGTAAATCACGAAATTATGTTACATAAGTTGGAACATTACGGAGTAAGGGGGGTTGCGTTGGGGTGGTTTAAGTCTTATCTGTCTGATAGGAAGCAAGTTGTACAGGTCGCCGGATGTAACCAAGAAGTGGTCCGATCTGATTACAGGAATGTTATTAACGGGGTGCCTCAGGGATCAGTGCTGGGACCCTTGCTATTTTTGGTTTACATTAATGACCTGACTGCCTTACAGATTGCAGGTCATTTTACATTATTCGCGGATGACACCTCAATCTGTTGGACTGAGGAGGATCCGAAAGGGTTGCAATTGGTGGTCAACAGAGATCTAAAAGAAATAAAGCGCTGGTTTGATGCTAATAAGTCAGTACTTAATACCGAAAAAACAAAATGTATGACTTTTAATAAAGATTTTACTTTTCCCATTAACATTGATCAAATAAAAATTGATAAGGTATCTCATTGCAAATTCCTCGGGATCATGTTGGATAGAAATTTAAAATGGGCGGACCATATAGATAAAGTAGCGAAAAGCTTGGCATCAGCATTATTTGCTTTACAAACTGTTTCACAGGAACTTAATAGTAGACATATTTCTGCACAGGTCTATTATGCCCTATTCGAATCTCAGTTGAGATATGGCTTGATCTTTTGGGGGTTTGCAGCCAGTGGCAGACTTCATCATCTGTTTTTATTGCAAAAAAGAGCGGTTAGAATAATTTGTAGGGCTAATAGACTGGCTCATTGCAGACCCTTATTTCAACTTTTAAAAATTTTGACTATATATGATCTTATTATATATGAGTGTGTTACCTTCCTTCATGGTGGATATTTGGGACATAGTAATCAGCATATGCATGATTACGGTACTAGAAATAGAAATGATCTTATTATTCCTCAATCACAATTACAATTAAGCAAGGAAACAATCTTTCATGTTGGAAGAGTTTGGTATAATGCTATTCCATATAATGTTCGACAGCTAAGTGTCACACAATTTAAAACTAAAGTAAAACAGGTATTAACAGCCTCAGCCAATTATTCATTCAACGAATATTATGAAAATTATATTCCAAGACTTTTCCACTTGGACATAGGGTGATCAAATCCTCGGCTGGATTCTGTTTATTTTATGTGTTTCGTGTACTGTGTATGTTCATTGTATATGCAAATGTGTATGTATGTTTTTTTGACAGTCTTGCTCGGTAAAGGATAAATTTAGGAAGAAAAAAATAAAAAGGGGGAATTTGAATGGGGAACTGTGGGATCTCAGGACAAATTACGTAATGTAATTTTGTAATTTTGTTTTATCATGTATGTAATTGATATGTAATTAGTACTGTTGCTTTTAATTTATTTTTGTAGTTTGTAATTTATACAATTATTGTATAGGTATGTGATCGACACCTTTATGGTTTTTTTTTTGGTACAAACATTGTAACTAACTAATTGATCAATAAATTGAATTAAATTGAATTGAATTGAATTGAAGTGTTGCACGGTTACAGGGTATGGTAACTGCGCTAGTATTCGGCCTTTTTTGGTCATTCTATTTTTGTTTTTTAAATAAATCTGTTCATTTAATACATAAATTATAATATATGTCTCCTTGTCAAGTGTAAACATTAAATAAGCGATTGAAAAACATATAAATACTCGAGAAAGTACGCAAATATTTAATTTTGAAGTCTTCCTAAAAAATATCAGTTTTTTTTTTAGAAGTCGGCCACTAATTGTTTAGTAGTCGGCCATGCCTCTATCAGAAGTCGGCCGTCATATATTAATGGTTATTTAGCAGAGGCTCGTACTTGCATTTTTTATTTTGTCAATAAAAAGGGGAAAACATATTATAAAAAAAGACAAAATGTACCTACTAAGAATACATAAAATATGCAAGCAAATTTTTTAAAAGTAGGTATAGGTAAAGTTAAAAGAGTATTCGCAAAAATCGCAGTTATATTATAGACACACAATCTAGAAACCACCTGAGACACCATTCACATCCCACATTTTTATCACATTCTGCTTCTGCATCGCTATCTAGTTCATCTTCACATTTAGCACAATATTTCTTTCAAAGTATTTCTTTAAAATCTCGCTTCTTTCGTTGGGTCTCCTTTTTTTAATATTAGTTTTATTAACCATTTCGCTTTTTTTTCGTTCTAACTTATCCCTTTTCCTTTTCTTTGCTTCTTTCTCATTTTGTACTCTATTCTTCGCTCCATGTAATATGTTCTCCAAACATTGCACGAAATTACACTTGTGGAAGAGTGCAGCTTTCGGACGTTTTGTTTTTGGAATTGACTTAGGGTATTTAAGATATTTTTTAAAAGCATCAGTTGTGAAGGTGGGCGTCGGCATCGGCTCTATTGCATGTAAGATTATTGATGACTACTTATGTACTTATATATGGATCTGGTGCCTATTCATCAAGGCTTATTGCTTGCAACACGACCTGCGAGCCGGTCCTGCAGAGTTGCATACCACGTGCAACTCTGCAGGGCCATAGTTTCGGCAAGTTTCTCGAATTTTAGCTCCATTTCTCATAGAATTTAAAGCTTTTTCTAAGGACTCTTGAGAATATCTATGGAATTTCATTTTTGGCCTGGTGTGGCATCGTCTATAATGTAAAGAAAACATGTTTTCGTTAGATTAAAGTGCTTCTATAGCCAAAAATATCTTCTGGCCGAGTACTAGCACAATAATCAGTTTATGGCTTTACCAGTAGTCGGCCACTATCTTCAATATCGCCTAGGGACTTTATCATTCATTTTAGACCAGGCCGACTACTGATACGAGTGATACGTACGTTTTTGATATACATCATCATTAGTACATGATGGCAAAGGAAGAATCTGTTTATATGTATTTGTAAGCCTGATATACATAGACAAAATAATTTTTATAAAATTTGGTCAGTAGTCGGCCACGGTGACCGACCATTAGCAACTTTATAATAATTTAATGCCAGTAACCAGCCACATTATTTTTGTACCTAAAAATAAAAATAAATATATATGGGAGTTGTTACTAGTTATTTAAACATATATTCATCCAAAAAATCTTACTCTGGTAAACATATCATCTAGTATAAATTAGTTTAACTTACCTTTAAAATTGCCCTGTTTGATCTTTACTGACTTTCGTAAACTGTTTTTGAAGACACAATGACTAACACCTAATTTATCGCGCCAATTTACAGAAGTAAGGTTCGACTTATAACAAATAAATATTGATGTATGTGTTCTTGGAAAGTAAAAGACGATAGCAAATGTAAAAAATAGAGCTAATCTCTTGCCAAATTAATTTTATGTTTTGGCTGACACTGTTCCATAAAATCCTTCCACACGTGGGCACTTTGCTTAATCAATTTTAAAGCAGAAATAAGGATGGTGCACAGCTTTTAAAAGATAGAAGTTTTTAAGAAAATAATTTTATTAGGTAATAAGAGAAACTGTAGATGAAATATAGCAAGCTGTTGAGCAGGAACAAGGTATAATTGCTATTAAAGGCAAACAAAATAATCCAGAGGATAGAAATGCTGTTATTTCAAAAGAAATTTGTGATATAATAATTTCTCAGTCGGAAGAAAGATTTTCTTACAAGAGCGGAGATGCACAGACTTATAGGGAACAGGGGCCACTCGGGAAAAATATAAGCCAAGGACAGGCCACTACAAACAATACTTATTAACACAAACATTTTTTATTTTCAAATAGTATGATATACAATGATAAAAATAAAAAAACCTTCAAAAATGTTTGTTGTAATTATGTAATCGTAAGGTAATCTAATCATTACAATGTAATATTTCATGTTTTATTATTTTGAATCATGACATTGCATATTGAACTAACAAGTTTTTTTATATTTGGCTCCACATTACTTCTCGCCACACGTAAAATTGCTTCCAAATATTCATTTGCCAGACGTTTTCAGTTTTTCGTTTTGTTTAGTTTCATCACTGAAAACGTTTGTTCACAAATATACGTCGATCCAAATAAGCTTATAAGCGTTTTTATCAACGCAACGGTAGAAGTTGAGTAAATTATCTTCATTAAATTTGTTTCGTAAACTAACATCATTTTGCATGTCTATTAATTCCAGCTGCATTGATTCCGGCGCATTTTCGGGTGAGATGTTGAAAGGATTGCCGAAAATGTCCAATAGAGGTTTAACTTTTTTGAGCGAAATTGACGTCAGCTTTATTAACTTTCTCCATAATTTTTTTGTAGTTCGAAAAATGGCTGTAATTGGCTGAATTGATTTGTGTCCTGAAAAGACTCGATTTGCATTGAAAGGACGAAACATAAGAGTATAACTGCGAAATCATTGATCTTTGCCTTGGAGTCACGTATTTAAGACATTTAACTGATTTGTGATGTCTACAAGAAACGCTAAAAGTCGCACAGCCAATCAGGGTTGTCGAGTTCGGGGACGTCGTTTTTCTTTAATTCAGTCGTAATTCCAGATATTTTCGTTAAATCCAAATCCATTATAGAACATTTTTCCAGAAGAGCTTTGAGCATGTCACTCCCCTTGGTTTAACTTGTCAAAGAACTCATACCAATCAATTCTTCACTCACTTCAAAATTTTGCGTTACACCTCGTAAAAATATTAAGAGTTGAGCAGTGGAACTTATATCTGTAGATTCGTCGAGTGCTATAGAAAAATATTCAAAACTTCTCGATTTCGTAGCTAATTGCTCTTCTATATTAACTGCTAATGTGGTAATTCTTCTTTGAACAGTCATCCGATTTAACTGAATTTTTTCAAACTTCTTTACATTTTCCGGACAAATTTCTTTTTGCGGCGATATCTAAACATTGCTTAACAAACTCACCATCTTTAAAAGGCCGACAAGTTTTCGCTATTATTCGAGATATTTCAAAGCTAACTTCAGTAGCTGTTTCAGCATCTTGAATTGGTTTTGTAAACATAGCTTGCTGGCCTATTAGTTCCCGTTGTAAAGTGTAAATTCTTTGCGTTCGATTTTCGCCAGTTAATTTGGTAAAAGTTGGATGCTGGGTTTCATAGTGCCTTTTCACATTATATTCCTTCGGAATAGAAACACTACTCTCGCATATTAAACAGACAATTTTGTTATGCGGTGAAATAAAAAAGTATTTTTCGGTCCAAGTATCTTGAAACTGTCGATTTTCATCTTCAACCTTACGACCACGTTTCTTACTGGGGTCTGGTTTATCCATATCAAAATTGATGTTATATTGTTACGTAGGTAGAAGCCAAGTTCGAACGACGAAATATTTACTCGTCACAGATTACAGTTCTCAATCAGTATAACGTTCGCTTGTCCGTAGTTAAAACTTAACTGCCCGGTAGCTGGCAATGCGTCGTATTTATACGAGTTACCAAACATCGAGAACCTTCCACTTTGTTCGGGGATACTACCAACGTATTTCGCGAATCTAAAGTAACCTAGTTGATGCGATAGATTTCTAGTCTCGTAACAATATGCTTAGACCGGAGCGCGGCGAGTAGAATACTTTTAAAATTCGTTGGCAGGCCGCATCGCTTTTAAAATTCGTTGGCGAGCCGCATAAATATCGACAGCGGGCAGCATGCGGCCCACGGGCCGCGGTATATGCATCCCTGCTTTAGAGGCTGCGTCTTTAGTAAGTCCCCAGAATTTTTTGTGGTAATATAGAAAATTTCCTACGGAAAAAAATTCCGTTGCTGATGGTTTTTGCTCAATGTTAATATAAAAACAGCTGAAAACGAAACTTGAAGTAATATACTTAATAGAGGACTTTCGAAACATAGTAAATACAACCTGAAAGACACCTACAGCGAAGTAATTAAGTTATTTAAAATATTAATAACAGCACCCATGTCTACTACAGAACCTGAGGGTTGCTTTTTGACCCTTAAACGAATAAAGACATTTTTAAGAAACACCATGAACGAAGAGCGGCTTAATGCATTAGTGATGATGTAAATTAATATAACGTTTGTGCATAATATTGTTAACTTTAATAAAAAGGTTATTAAACATTTCGTTTCTGTAAAAAATAATAGATTGGACTTTTACATATAAAAAATAAGTAAGTACCCCTAAGTTACGTAGTTAGTACCTATATACTTACTATGATAAGAATTTGTATTTTTAATGTATAAATAAAGAAATGATTTGATTTGATTTGATTACTATTTGGTAGGCACTCAAAATAATTTTAAAAAACAGTGCTAATTTTAACCACTTAAAAATAAGAATGTCTTTACACAATTCCTATAGGTACATGAATTATAAAAAGAAATAACCGAAATTAATACAATACGAAAATATGACATTTTTCATTATCAAGTTAAAATATACCTTATTATTACAAAAATGCTTAGATAAGTTTTAAAAATTTAGTACTTATGCCCATTTTATCAGCATCCCAAAAATAGCCTCCGAAGACCCCCTGGAGAATAGCCACGAGCCGCCATACTGAGGGGTAAGCCGATTCAGTGCTAAAAATAATATGTAATGAATATAGTTTTACAGCTATGTGTTGTTTTACCAGGATGTATTATTGTTCATTTGATCTGTTGCACCCATTCTTTTATTGTATTGAGAAATTAAATCAAACATCTTACGCAGTTTATGTTTATTATAATCAGTATATGGATAGAGACATGTGCTGTGAAAGGTTTTATGAAATATTATATAATATATTTGATCGGTCAGTGCCACTGTTTAAAAACAAAGGTCGATCTTTCCGATCTGGTACAATGGTGATATTATAGCCAACTTATTATCGCTTGTATATTCTGAACACAGAAAGAAATATTAGGGATGCTATCCCTGGGGAAATGTCATACCATGGGGTACATCCTTACAACTCTTCAACTCTGAATCTAAACCACATGGAAATATCCCCACCCAGTGCTACTGAAGCCGATATTATTGAGATAACGAAATGGCCTTAAGCCAAAAATGCCAAGTGGTCCTGACTCTGTTGCTTTTTCATTAAAGATACTATAAATATCTTGGCAGCTCCATTATGTAAAATATTTAACCTTTTCATTAAGTCAGCAACGATATCCCAAACGATGGAAAGTATCTAATCTAACATAATATGTCCAGTATTTAAGAATTAGAGTAGAGGGCAAGTCGAAAACTATAGACCCATTTCGCATACTTGTGGGTTTCCAAAAATTTATGAAAAGACCTTATATCGACACATAATGCGTAAGATTGTACCGCTCTTATCAGTTCGTCAACACGGCCTCTTGGCGGGTCGGTCAACGACCACCAACCTGGCTTGCTTTTCCAATTTTGCATCTAAAGTAGTTCGACTTCACAAAGACATTTGACAGGATAAATGCCACAAAAGATTATTACTTAAATTGGAAAAGTTTGGCCTGACAAAAAAATTTAGTTGAAATAAATCATGAACTAAATAATGCATTCGTTCACGTGCAGTCATCCCATGTGTTTTTGTTTACCTTAGTCGTCAAGCTTACCTATATAGTTTAGTATAGCTATTATAAATATCCCATGTCCCTGAAGGGTAAGTTCCTAAAAATCCACTTTTTATGTTAGGCTAAACGTTATTACTGATACGTAACAGTAAAAACTGGATTCGCATGAGTGTTCATTATTATTTACGTATCCTATCATAAGTTTTGAAAGATCCATTCTTCATGTCAAGCTAGCGTTATTATTAGAAGCGTTGCAATGAAAAATTGATTTTCAGTGCTCTCTTACTTCCGTGTTTATTTTGGGATAGGTATATGGATCTATTACCGGTGGACGGTGGAGTGTCTCGCAATCACGTGCCCTAGCAGAAAAAAAGAAGAGTTAGCAGACAAGTGGCCATTGTGATCTGGAATTATACCATGACTACTCTGTGACCGAAGACAAATGGACATTGTAATTTAAAAACATCCGTCAAGTGGCAAAAACATGTAATCACCCAAGAATCCGCTTTAGAAGTGGAGGAAATTAATTCTAAACACATCTAACAAACAGTTATTGCTCTTTTAATTTATTTTTGTAGTTGATAAATTTCTCGAGTTGCAAATTTTCTTCATATAATGGCGGAGGATTAGGTATATAAAATTTGGCATTTTTAAAAATCTAGTTTGTAATTGATATGCGAGCATTGCCAACGACATCAAATGTCAGAAAATGTTCTAAATCGAGAAACCCCACGCATGATTTTAATCTGATATTCTTTAAAAGTTTGTTTTTCATTAAAAAAAACCTTCCACTCAAGTCAAGAAAATCAAAAGTATGCAAAAATAACACTAGAAATAATAGTTTATCGGTGATTTATGGCTTCCAGGATCAAAAACACTACGAGGAATTGTGGCAGCAGTGCGGGAGCAAGCGAAAGTAGAAAATATAGAATATTCTTAGTGGTAATTTAGTTTACTTTGACACTATACCCTTGCTACTGGCTTAAATACGGTGGCTAAGTTTCTTTGTAATTGTTGATATTTAGAAATTTAATAAATCATCTTAACACCCTCCTGAGGATGGTTCGTCCTTTGCTTGAACTCTCTTCGAAAGTACGTCGCTAAAACGAAGTAGTTCGAGGAACTATTAACGCGGTTCGTCGCCAAGATATGCTTATAGTTTTATATTCTTGACTTTACAAATAAAAGTCACTATTTATTCTTGATAAAATGATTGCTCTTATTTTGCGTCATCTCAGGTCTCGTGGTCTTGGCGATAAGCCAGCACAGCCTGATAAGTAGCAAAGACCACATTCAGCATTGACATGTGTCAAATTTAAATATTAAATTTTCTTTTTGTTCTTTCAGTGCAATATTTTAAAAATGGGCACCTTATATGCTTTAAAAATGAGAGCATGAGATTACGGGCCTCCTGTACGTATCCAAAGATATTATGTGGTAGGAGCTACAAAACAGTTTTTGGTCTTCCTTACTTCCATATCATCTAAATAAGGTAGGTAGGTTTTTTTTACCAATGTAGTAGTTTTAAATAATAGTTTATAAAGATTATATAATCATTAAAAAGGTGTAAACTTAACTTCTAAAACTATTTCCTGTTTTTAAGTATTAACTGCACTAACCGATATTGTAGAGCAATATTTTTTTTGAACTTCGCAACTTATTGTTTATTGACTGGATCGTATTGAACCAAAAGGTACCTATTGCGTAGTAGTAGCGTGTCAGATAGAAAGTAGTAGTACATAGTAGAAGTGTCCTTTTGCTGTAACTTTCTTATTTTTTTTTTAGGGAAATGTATGTTGTAGCACCAAATCAATAGTAATAATTCAAGTTAGGTTTTAAAGAAAGCCTGCTTGGAAATGGAGACCGCATAAAAGCTTTTGATTTACTCTCAGAATTGGGAGAAGGGTGTTTTCGGCGCTACTGGACCGGAACGAAAGGTAAACTTTTTAAATTGATAGCTAATCTGCCTGTTTTTTTTTTTTGAATAATTTATTTCTGCTAAGTACTTAATTATATTCATTTTAACACACTAGTGTAATAGTTAACTCATTACTTTACGGGTGTGCGACAAAACCTTCTTGTATGATCTCACAAATATTAAAACACTGCAATTTGCGATGTTTTGCAATTTTGGAAAGAAAATTTCAATCCCTGGGGTTTTGGCGTTTTTTGGTCTAAGGTAAGTCAATTTACTTAAATTCACTCAGAATACCCCATCCGGTAAGCCCTCTTCAGCATAGCATAAAAGAAATTAAAAAACGGGGGTGGCTTTTTCAATTTATGGGTAGTTTATTTGATGAGGGTAATTATAGTCCAATTTTGCTAGCACTGTGTTCCTTCCTCTCAAAAAGGGGGGAGAAACACTTTTGTGTTTTTTTGTTTTCTTTTGCAATATTTGCATAGTAATTTAAGCTGAAACTCAAACTGAAAAGTACTTTATTGTTTGAAGAGCAATATTATTCTTGTAGACAAAGTAAAGTCATTATTTGCTAATACAGTCAACACAGACAATTTAAAGGTGCTGAACAAATATCAATAAATAAAAGTAAAACAAAAAGAATACATATGTACACAGTCATAGACTTTATATTACCTCTATGACACAGTATACCCATGCTGTTATAATCATATGCACATATAGAGGCAAGAAACAGCTTAAAGACAAAAAAAACTTTAAACCTTTTCGAACACTCTTGCCTTCTTAAGGAGAGCTGAAGATGATTAAACATTTTCTTACTACCATATATTAAGGATTCGTTCATTTGTTCAACATGAGGAATATAGGTAAGCAAGCTTAAAAGAAAGTATTTGCGCGTATTATAATTAGTAGGCAACAACAGCTTACTTTTATATTTTTTAAGAGCAAGTCATGTAGTCTCCAAAATGAAGATGCAGCAAAGGGTCAATATGGTGTGCGACAAGAATCACTATTTTTAGCGCTATACATATATCTTATCGCTCTATATACAATACAATGTGTGGTGTGGAATAAATATCGGGACCATGAACCTTAAAAACAGATTCCATCCAAACTCTATTATAGCATAGTAAGAGCTTCAATAAAATCGCAGTTGTTTGATATCACTCTCAGAGCATAACAGTTTTAAGAAATTTTGTTACATAAATTATTAATATAAGTTCCAAATTTAAGAGAGTTATCTATTGATAATCATAAAAATTTATTTACAGAAAGTGTTGATATTTTCTCATTTTCTTTCCGTTTTCAGCTTGTCCAGATCAGTACTCATGTCAATTTCAATTGTATTCTACCCATTTAAATAATAATAATATATTAATTAGTAAAAATAATACACAATTTTAATTGCTCTTAAAAAAAAATGATTATTTTTGGTTAAATATGAGCAAGTTATCCCTAGGTATAAAAAATAATTTTTTATTTTAGGATGGTTTTCATGATGGTGGAGGCAACAACTACTGTAGGTACCTTTTAGAATACCTATATGATTGAACTGGGAGCATACAGCCTCACGGACAGAAGAAAGCAGATAAGCTAGGGAACTCCACTTTTGTACTTAAATAATGTAAGTATATTTTTTAAACTTTGCAATCTTTAATCATTTTATGTCTATTTTATATAATGTGTCCATTCCTCTCATAGTACAAAACATAAATAGCGAGTGGCAGCATTTAGAACCAATATGTAGGGTAATACCTATGATAATAAGGTACCTACTATATTTGGAAACTAATTTTGGATATACAGGGTGTTTCACAAAAGAGAGATAAGTCAAAATTAAATATTATTAAACTGTAGTATTTTTGCTTTTGCACGGTCCCAATAAATACCCATAATTTATCTATTGATATCAAATGTTTCTGGCAGACAGTTGCATCAGGGTTTTATGAGTACTATATTTATATGATTTTACGAGATGTTTTTCATACAGGGTGCTCTAACTTTACTTCCAAATTTCGGAAAGTTTGCGATATAATATTACCCAATTGTTTTAAATAGAACACCCCCGATATTTTGTCAAAAATTGAAATTTTTACTAAGTCCCCTTATAACTCTATAATATTTTTATCATTGTCTGCGGCGTTAAATTGTTGATATTTATTTTTTAATTTGATATCTTTAGTTAAAGTGGTGGAATGAAGATGGTTTTTTCTAAATGATACTTTCACTGAAGATTTTTTCAATGTTATATCACTGGCAATAAAGCGATGGCAAGTTCATATTTTTCGGTTAAAACAGTTTTTCATACTTCACTGCCTTTTCAAATTTTAATTGTAAAGTTAGAACAAAAAAGCTTAGCTATAACAATATAATAATATGTTTGGGACCCAGAAGCTGGATTAGAAAAATTTGCAGGACTAGATCAGGTAATATTTTGGGTCAGTAATATAGAAACAATTGGTAAAACTGTATTTATATTTGTTATTGATGTACCTATTTTGCTTTATCTTTTCACACATATACATAATTTTTTATAAAAACTGACATAATATTAACCAAAGACCTGGTAACTACCAGGTCTTTGATATTAACTTTTTCTATCTCAGAATATATCATTGTATCTTCAGAATTTAAGACATCTCTTAAATTAAATGGTAGTTGTGTCAAAAAAATAAATTTCTTTGTTTGTGATCTTTTTTCCTTACGCCATCGATAGAGGTCAGGTTGTCGTTCACGACAAGGGTCGCCTAACTTCCTTCGGTCGAAGCACCACCCAATGACTTGACGCCCGAGCCTCACAGGAAGTGGAGGTGTCTCTTCGTCCTCTAAGCATCCCGGACAAATCGGGTCCTCTTCCACACCCATCGAGGGGAGGTGGTTTCTCAATTTGCGGTGTTCTCTGTTAGAAGTCCCTCCAGAGGATTCAGGACATGCCTGCTTTTGTTAAGAATCTACTCCAACTTGGCCTTGTCATGCCAAGTTATGAATAATTCCTCCTTGACGGCCCATCCTTACCTGTTGTTTAAAGATACCTTTAGTTTAGGTCATAGGTAGGAAGCCTTGGCTCCAAGTGTAACAATTTTGACTGCCGCGTTGCTCATCGCACATATGTCACACCTGATCCGGTCAGACTCTGGTCCAACTGAGTTATAGTGGAAGGAGGTATAATACGGTATTTTCACTCTTTATATTCTCCTTATCTTATCTTTTCTTCCCGTTAAGCAGCTGGTTGTAATAATCATTTGCTAGACCTGTATGTAGTCGTCAACAATTGGTCGGTATGACTTTTGTGTTCGGGTGGTTTACAAGCTCGCCACCCGTTTGTCCTTAAATAGGGGATGACTAAGAATGCTAAACATCTTGTCAACCTTCTTTATTTCAATAAAATTCCTAAGCGTTTCAACTAAAAGATCTTTCTCAGGGCAAGTGGTAAGCTATACAATATTGTCTGATGTTGATATTTTTCCGTCCTAACCTACAGAATTGTATTATTTACCACTCATCTTGTGGAAGAACTTTTGATTGAAACGCCTAGGAATTTTATTGAAATAAAGAGGGTGATACGTGGTTGGCAAGCTGCAAACCACTTGAAGACAGAAAGTTGAGAAAGTCATACCGACCACATATAGGTCTGGCAAATGGGTTACAATTAGCCGCCTAACAGGAAGAAGAGAGAACATCGTAATACGTTTAAGTTAAATAATCATCGTATATTTTATCTCCTTTCACTATCAACCATAGTTGTACCCGAGTCTTGCCGACCAGCTACCCAAAAATCGTAGTTAAAAAAGTTACCGTCCCCGAACGATCATTTCCATCCTGTCAATCAAATTTTGAACTTGGCCATTGATTGTTGCGGTGGTAAATTAGTTGAGCGACCGTTCGAGAACGGGTTTCGGTCGAATTGGAACAAACTTAATGACAATTATTTTTCTTCAGCTGTTGCGAAAATCCCTGACCGAGGACTGGGGTCCAGCGAGCGAAACACGGAAAACGTGAAGAAACAGGCATTCTTCAGGCACATCCAGTGGGAGAAACTGCTGCACCGGAGGGTGCCGCCGCCCTTTGTGCCCACAATGGTAAGTATTTGGCTTCGGGACTGGCCCGAGTTCCTTAACATTATTGACTTTTATCTTCCACAGCACTCGATGGAGGACGTGAGCAATTTCGACGAGGAATTCACCATGGAGAAGGCGCAACTTACCCCGCCCCAAGAACCATGACAGCTCAGGATCAAAATTTGTTCAAGGATTTCATGTATCTACATAACCGACTGTTGTTTTAATACCTTGTCGTTGGACCGTTTGTGGTCAATATAATATTATTTATATATCTTTAAACATCATTAATTATGCATTGTTATGGAAGGTTTCAAATAAAATCATTATTTATGCGGATTGGCTTGTTGTTTTATTTCTTGCGCTCCCTATTGCATAACAGGAGGAGGAAATACCTTTACTCTATCCTAAGATGTAGAAAAGCGTTACTTTTATGCAATGCTACCAGATTGCGCATATTTTATTAATGTTTAAGAATCTACTCTACTCCTGACAAACGTTTGGAAAGAAAGTATGCATATTGCACAATCTGGCAATATTGCTACCAAAACCTCCCGATTCGTGTTTTCTGCATTTAAGAATTTTGTATCAGGAGCACAGACATCCGAGGGGGTATTTTCTACTCCTGATACAAATATCCTTGAAAATTGGGACATTCTGCACAATTTGGCAACATTGCATACCAGGAGTAGAATTTACCTCCTCGCATTTCTGCTTTCCTAATATTTTTCCTTAAAATCGCAATTTTTGCATTTTACGATTTTGTATCAGGAGCACAGAAACGCGAGGAGGTATTTTCTACTCCTGATACAAATATCCTTGAAAATTGGGACATTCTGCACAATCTGGCAACATTGCATACCAGGAGTAGAATTTACCTCCTCGCATTTCTGTTTTCCTAATATTTTTCCTTAAAATCGAAATTTTTGCATTTTACGATTTTGTATCAGGAGCACAGAAACGCGAGGAGGTATTTTCTACTCCTGATACAAATATCCTTGAAAATTGGGACATTCTGCACAATCTGGCAACATTGCATACCAGGAGTAGAATTTACCTCCTCGCATTTCTGTTTTCCTAATATTTTTCCTTAAAATCGAAATTTTTGCATTTTACGATTTTGTATCAGGAGCACAGAAACGCGAGGAGGTATTTTCTACTCCTGATACAAATATCCTTGAAAATTGGGACATTCTGCACAATCTGGCAACATTGCATACCAGGAGTACAATTTACCTCCTCGCATTTCTGCTTTCCTAATATTTTTCCTTAAAATCGAAATTTTTGCATTTTACGATTTTGTATCAGGAGCACAGAGACACGAGGAGGTATTTTCTACTCCTAATACAAAATTTTTTGAAAATTTTGCACAATCTGGCAACATTGCATACTAGGAGTAGAATATACCTCTTCGCACTTCTGCTATCCTAATACTTTTCCTTAAAATCGAAATTTGTGCATTTTACGATTTTGTATCAGGAGCACAGAAACGCGAGGAGGTATTTTATTATTTTATACGCCTGATATAAACGTTGCCAGACTGTGCAAAATATCCCAATTTTCAAGGACAAATGTATCAGAAGTAGAAAATACCTCTTCGCGTTTATGCTCTCCTAATATTTTTCCTTTAAATTCCGTTTTCTGCATTTTGAGACTTTGTATCAGGAACACAGAGACGCGAGGAGGCATTTTATACGCCTGATAAAAACGTTGTCAGATTGTGCAAAATATCCCACTTTTCAAGGATACGTGTATCAGGAGTAGAAAATACCTTCTCGAGTTTCTGTCTCCTCACAGAGACTGAATTAACCAAGCTTTGGCAGGTTTCAAGGAACAAAAATATAAACGAATTTGAATTATTATCTTTATTTAATTTCTAAAACAAATGAGCTCATCGGTAAACACATATAAATAACCTGAATTAACCTATAAGTAGCAACTATTTCTGAGCCAATGGTGAGGGTATAAAGTTAAAATTACAGTAAGTTTATCCTAAGAATATTTCATTTCCTCTATTTGCGTTTGCGCCGACCTGCCGCCTCAATTCCTCGTAGTGATTTTGATCCTGAAAGCCACAAAATCATTTTTATTCTATTCTTGCATATTTTGATTTTCTGCCAAAATGGCGAAGGTTTTTTTAGTAAAGCGATGCTCGTAATTTTACGATTCTAAACCTAGTGAATTTTTTTTTATTAAAAAAAACCTCCGCCATTATGTCAGGAGAGAACATTGGTTCCATTTTTTGCCACATTGTGCTTGATGGCGCCGTTTTAAATGACAATGGCCTCTTGCCGATGGTAGCGCTGTTGCCACAGAGTAGATACTAACCTAACTCACAATGACCACTTGTCCGATGATCGCGCTGCGATCAGAGAGTAGACGCTGCTCTAAATCACAATGGCCACTTGCCCCATAGTAGCGCAGTGGTTATAAAGTAGATGCTATTCCAAATCACAATGGCCACTTATCCTCTTCTTCTATTCTCCCTCCATCTAAAAATTAGAGCCATAAAAAACCTTAAACGAATAGAAATCATTAGAAACCAACTTTTTAGAGTTAACGCTACCAGTAACGTTGGCGTTACCTAAAAAAATGATTTTGGTTCATTTTAGAAATGCCCTGTTAACACCAACAGCAAGATAATTTCCAAAAATACCATTATTGGAGCAATTGTTGTGGCTGTTACTGGACTTTGATAAAATGAGCCCTTGGAATCCGAATCCACATGCATCCGTGATCACGGATCCCTTGTTACCGCGTGATCATAAGTAGACAATCAAATATCTGTTTAGGGAGCTGACAGCTCGTCAAAGATATTTAAAAAGTAGTGTTACAACTTTGAAATGTTTGGTGGAATTCTTATTTTTTTGGTATTTGTGGTTAGTTTATGCAACAATGTCGATTTTACGTTTAGTGCGACTATCCATCATTATTGTTTGACACAGTTCTTAAGTTTGTATTAATTCAGTTAGGTCCGTATCACGCGTCCTCTATTTGGATGATGCCAATTTCACCTATCCGTAATACCACAGATCTACATAGCTACGCATGGTCTACGCGTGGGTTGATCACAGACTTCTCGCAGCCAGTGAACCATGCATTTTCTAGCGCCGCAATGCCAAGTTGTATTCGAGTCGAAAACCACTCGTGGCTCGAACAACAGCAACTTATATCTCTTGTATTCTTCGCCACGCAAAGAGCGACATACAGAATATCGAGTTGCGACGTGTCCTGGAGGTGGTAAGTGTAATTATTTTAATTGTGAAAATTCGAGAAGAAATTCCACAGTTGGATTGTTTAGATTGTCAGTTACTTTAACTTCAAGATATGTGTGAAACTGAAATCTTGACATTCCATTCTTCAGATACTCTGGATGATATTTTAGATTATCCTGAACCAAGTCCTCCACCGTGTGATAGTGATGATGACGGTGATTGCTACAGCCCTGACACAAGCGAACCGACTTTTTTCACTCAATCTGAACTGAATGATTTAGTTAGATACTTAGGGCTTCCAAAGGACCCAGCGGAACCTTTAGGATCTAGATTAAAAGAAAAAAAATGTGACTCCGGGTATTTCCTTTTATTGGTATCGAAATAGAGAAAAAGGATTTGTGCCTTTTTTCTCTCAAGAAGGTGATGTGCCTGGAGTTATGGCAAGTTTTAGAATTCGTCTAAAAGAAGCCTAAAAGTAGTTCTTCTACACAACGGTAATGAGTATGCTTCGGGGAACAAAAGAGACCCAAACTACCAAGCAATCGTCGCTGACATGCTGGACAACTTCAAGAAGCTGGACTGTAACATGAGCATAAAAGTTCATTTTCGCCATTCGCACCTTAACTACGTAACTTCAAATCTTGGTGATGTCAGAGTGAAGAGCAATGCGAAAGATTCCATTAAGACATCAACAAAATGGAAAGAAGGTACCAAGGAAGATGGAATGTCAACATGATAGAGGATTACTGCCGAAGGTAAAAAAGGGACGATCCTGAACGTGCTCATAGCAAGAAGAGCATTAAAAGAAGCATTGATGGGAAGCGAAAGCGACTTTTGACTAATGAGACTTTAACATTCTTCAATATTCTGTTGTGTAAATGTAAACTTTGACGTCTCTTATCTGTTTAATAAAAGCTAGCACCTTAAGAACAACGGTAAAAATTGCGTTAAATTTAGTTTTTCACCCAAAGTAGGTCCTTTTTTGTGAGATAACCTGACGTGATAGAAAAAAATGGATTTCATTTTTGAAATCAGCACTGGAAATTATATACAAATCAGCTATCAAAATACAAACAATTAATTTTCAAAAATTTTTATTTGGCAGACTTGTGTTATGGAAGGGCTAGAAAGTTTTGCCTTCGCACTTCTCAAATACTATACATGTGCGATAAGCAGTGTTTTCCAATCAGATACTGAAGAAAATTTAAAAGTTGTAACTCCCAAAAGATCGCGTTCCGAAATGATATTTATATTATACTAACTAGTGTTTTTATTGTTTTATGTTTTATGCTTGAATACTGTACTATTTTTTCGTATGTAAATTTTATGCTGCGCCCCCATAATGTGCGAATTTGGCGTTTCAATGTAAAACATTTTTTGTTGTACTTATTATATGTCTCATTTATTTATTTATTTATTTTTTTTTTCTTTTTATATATTTATATACAATATTCATATCGCGACGAGTTTTAATTGTTTCCTTAGTTTTTGCTAGACTATCTAAAGCAATGTTAACCAAACACAAAAATGCCTGTTTTATTGGTTTATTAGATATTAATAATTGACATACTATGTATACGGTTTTATATTTTTATATTTTAAATTATTTGTAAGATTTTGTGTCTAATGCAATTGCAAAAGTGACAATAAATGATTTTGATTTGATTTGATTTGAATGAAGCGTTCTGTGCCTCAAACTTGCCCCAAATGCTTTTCCAGAAAAAAACTAAGATCTAAAGATTCTAATGAAAGCGAATTTATAAATGACTTAACAGAACTTCCAGATGCCCTAGTAACTCCAAACAAATTAAAATAAAGAAAAATACAGTTTAAAACATTAAAACAAAAAAAAAATAATAAATATAAAAAACAGTTTACAGACTAAGAAAAAAGTACAAAAATCTAGATTGACCATTTTTAGCATTATTCCTTTTTTAACGTTATCCACGGTTGCAAAAACATTTGTCATCATGCAGGTTAAGAGGTAAACGTCGCATAGCTTGGAGTCAAACTGAAAAAGAATCTCACTTTATTATAAATTGCGGTCTGTCTATATTTTCTCAAGGCCAAAAAGGTATTATATTGCCAGCTGTGTCCACTATCTAGTTTAAAAGTGGCATCGACGATGATATTCGGAAGTATTTAGCGTAGAAGTGCACAGGTATGGAGAAAAACGAAAAAAAAAAAAAGGGTTTAGTTGCCTTTGATGAAATGACTATAAAGGAATACCTTGAAGATAGATTATTGAATGCGATCAGCGCAGTAGCAATAGAGGTGTACTCTGACATTGTTAGGAGTTAAAAAAAAAAAATCTCTTTAGAAGCATTCGAAATAATTCGCTTTCAGGAACACTTTACAATTAGTTTTGACATTATTAAAAAGACCTACGAAATTGATAAATTTTCACAAACTGCAAGGGCTCTTCAAAAATAGCCGACAAGCATATCAGTCCTTTTGAATTTTTGTTGTTGTTAAAAGTGTAATAATATAAAGCATTTTTTCAAAATTGTTGTTATATCACTATCCTATATATGACAGTTCTAAATATTTACTTTAATAAACACAAAAATTAGCAAATTTATTTTTAATATAAGTTTTCTTTGTCTCTAAAAGGTGCGGAAAAAATGCTACCACAAATTCCTGAGGCTTAAATATGCCGATCTAACCCAACTTACCTCAGTCCAAAAGTGGATGATTTCGGAAATACAGAGTGTCAAAAGTTCAAGTTAATTTTAGTTTTTCATAAATAATTTTTTTAATAATTGGTATATTGTCACAATATTCGGCTAGGAGGGGGACTTTGTGGGGTGAAAAATTAAAATCTGCTCTCATTTTTATTGTAAAATTTAGAGGGCGCAACCTACAGTACCTCGCACACATTTAAGACGAAGTAACTTTAAAATAAGATTTAAGAAGTAGTCCATATTCTGTGGCGAGATTGTAAATAGAAATAAAGGTCTGTCTTTACCACCAAATAACTTTATTTGCCCCTCTAGGGTAGAAAACAAGGGTTATAAAAATACATAAAATGACGATGAATTAAATTAAATTTCTTAATGCATGTGTTGTACTAGTTTCGACTTTAGAGAAAGTCATCTTCAGCAACTAACCATTTAAGAGATTTTTATATGAAAAGAAGTTAAAACAGTTGGGGGAACAGAGAGGTGATTCAATAATACAATACAATATAATATAATGCAGATTATGCAACCTTTGGAATCGACAGGAGTTTAGTATAAGAACGATGTATCTCCATGTGAAGGTAGGTGTTGATTTATACGCAAAATTGAATATTTGTTAATGAAATTAAATGAACTTATTATTCTAAAAAAGGGGGGTTGTCAAAATGAGACTATGTCATTTCAAATAAAATGGGAATGCATCTGAAAAGAGAAAAAATTTCAAATTTTAGGAACTAATAGATAGCAATAAGGTTTTTTTTTTTTGTGGTTCACAACTTAACGGTTTGTTAATTATATTTGTAATAATATCATTAATCATGTACTCACCAAGTGGTCACCATTCAC
This sequence comes from Polydrusus tereticollis, assembly GCA_963920685.1. Lineage (NCBI taxonomy): Eukaryota > Metazoa > Arthropoda > Insecta > Coleoptera > Curculionidae > Polydrusus > Polydrusus tereticollis. The sequence goes on along the minus strand of OY987334.1, from coordinate 48,225,988 downwards.
TTGTTAAAAATAAAATTAAATTAAATTAAATTAAAATTATTAGGACATTAGATTGTTGACTTTTTGTTTTTCATTTTGTTGCCAGGTGAAGAAATTAATTTTAATCTTAGCCTCAGCATGCTATTCGAAGGAAATGGCGTCGTTAAATGGTGAGTACCCAGACTAACTAAGTAACTAATAGTACCAAGTCTGGGTACTCACCATTTAACAACGCCATTTCCTTCGAATAGCATGCTGAGGCTAAGATTAAAATTAATTTCTTCACCTGGCAACAAAATGAAAAACAAAAAGTCAACAATCTAATGTCCTAATAATTTTAATTTAATTTAATTTAATTTTATTTTTAACAAGTGAATGGTGACCACTTGGTGAGTACATGATTAATGATATTATTACAAATATAATTAACAAACCGTTAAGTTGTGAACCACAAAAAAAAAAAACCTTATTGCTATCTATTAGTTCCTAAAATTTGAAAATTTTTCTCTTTTCAGATGCATTCCCATTTTATTTGAAATGACATAGTCTCATTTTGACAACCCCCCTTTTTTAGAATAATAAGTTCATTTAATTTCATTAACAAATATTCAATCCACCATAACATTAAGCATGTCCCCTCGCTAATTTAGTTTCACTGAAAAGAGAGTGAATTGATATGTTACAATTCTTCTTTTTCAACACGTTTTGACTTCAACTTTGCTTATATCACTCGACTATGATTAAGGTCCTTAATTCTACTTGCGTATAAATCAACCCCTACCTTCACATGGAGATACATCGTTCTTATACTAAACTCCTGTCGATTCCAAAGGTTGCATAATCTGCATTATATTATATTGTATTGTATTATTGAATCACCTCTCTGTTCCCCCAACTGTTTTAACTTCTTTTCATATAAAAATCTCTTAAATGGTTAGTTGCTGAGGATGACGTTCTCTAAAGTCGAAACTAGTACAACACATGCATTAAGAAATTTAATTTAATTCATCGTCATTTTATGTATTTTTATAACCCTTGTTTTCTACCCTAGAGGGGCAAATAAAGTTATTTGGTGGTAAAGACAGACCTTTATTTCTATTTAAAATAAGAATTCTTATTCTCCAACGCCTTTTACCTAAAAAAGATATACGTGGTAAGAGTTGATTTGAGCAGCCGTTTTTGAAATATCTGGATTTAAAAAATTCACTTTGTGTATGGCTAGGTCTAAATTATTGTAATAATTAAAAATAATTTGAAGAGAAGGCGTTAAATTACAACAACTGTCACTAAAAACTGACTGGTGCCAAATCGAATCTAAAAAATAATTCAAGCATACATTTGAATTGCCAAACAATTTTTGAATTTTTTTTCGTCAGGGCCGTACAGTGTACCAACGATGAAATGACCGATATGTTATTGGTTTTTGGATATTGCCAAGGAAATTGTTTAAAATCTTGCAGCGTATACGGTAAAAGATTTCCGAATCGTGGCTTACTAATTATGGTCGTGCACGTGCGGTAAGAACTCCAGAGGTTAAGAAAAATATTCGAAATCGGATTGAAGAAAATCCTAAACTCAGCAGCAGACGATCGGGCTTAGAGCTAGGGATATGCAAAGATACTGTTAATAGGGTGACCAGAGAACAACTACTGCACCCATTTTATTCACAGATGAAGCCTGTTTCACGCGGAGGGGCATAACTAATTTGCTATGCAGAAGAAAATCCTCATGCGACTAAAGTAACCCATTATCCGCATGAGTTTAAGATCAATGTGTGGGCAGGAATCATAGACACTTTCATAATTGGTCCTGTCATTTTACCACCTCGGCTAAATGGCGAAAATTATTTGGAACATCTGCGAAACGAATTACCAAACTTATTAGATCCCCTGCCCTTGGAACTTCGAAGAGGAATGTGGTTTATGCATGACGGTACTCCTTCACATTTTTCGTTAAACGTACGTAATTATTTGAACGAACAATATCCAAATAGATGGATAGGTAGAGGCACCCGCAAATTGGCCAGCTCGATCCCCTGATATGACACCGATGGATTACTTTTTATGAGGAACTTTGAAAACCTTTGTGTATTCTAGGCCAGTAGATACAGAAGATGAATTAAGGAGACGTATTCAAACTGGAATTGACGCTTTGAGAAATGATGACGAAATGCTCCAAAGAGTTCATTTAATTTTTTAAAACTTATTAATCTTTGTATACACTCCATCTTTTTAAACTTAAATTAAATTAAATTTTTGTTGTTGATAAATCTCTTATTGGCTGTTTTTACTAGATAATAAAATTAACAACAAATTTATGTAATTGTTTTTTCTTTTATTTTTTAGTGACAATTATTTTAATTTAACGCCTTCGCTTCAATATACAATAATTGGCCATACACTGTAACGGTAATATTTTTAAATTATCAAAATTTAGTTAAATAATTGATATCGATATTTTCTATTTGTACATATTAAGTGTTTTATTGTAATATAGCTAGAGTTTATTTGCTTAATAAATGTTAAAGTATCATTGGGCAAGATCTAAATTGATACGGTTTGATTCTCAGTCCGGTTCTGGCAACTCGCCGTATAATTTTGTCCTGCGAAGCGAGAACCTGCTTCGAATACTGTGGGCTTACTAACGTACCGTAGAAATCGTACCCGGTCAACTGCAATCATCGCGGCGACGCGCAACGCGCGTAGGAATATTTGAGGAAGGTCTGTTTGGTGTGGAACCTAATTGTCAAGGAGATGGGCTCTGCTACCATCCGGGAGTACCGCGGTGTATATTCAGAGGTAGCAGAAAAGAGATAGCTATATTTGACAATGTCTAAAGACTGTAATGGTACGACCTTATGAACAAACTCAACCATGGATCGTGGGTTATGCTCCGCCTTCCTCAATTGCCGCTAATGCCGGATATAAATCATTTAAAATTATAGTTATTTTAAAAATTAATTATTCAATATAGGCTAGGATTCTTCTGAAAATATTGTAGGAATCGTTGGTTATTGGCGATGTAGTATCTATTTTAGTGATCACTTTTTCTCAATAGTACTAGTTAAAGTATCGAAATTAAATAGGTTTCCCGCGCTAAATTTAGTACCTTTCTGGGTAGTGCCGACAAGGACGGCCATCTTCCGACACTTGGTTCCTGGTGCCGCTGGACGCGAGAAGTTGCTGCCTATTTTTGGGGATTTGAATAGTGTTTTGGGATACACTCCTCGTTGATGAGGGATTTTTTCATCCAAAAATAGTAGTGTTGGTGTTATAGTGTATAGTTTTGTCACCAACTACGGCCTAGGGCTGGATATTAGAGCACTTCGGTCAGCTAAGGCGTAGGATCAGTCAAATATGATTATCAGTCAAATATGATTATCGGTCAACCAAAATGCATTTAACCTTGTAATCCATTATCTCATCACTGAACTCTTCATATTTGCTCAAGACCTAGATCTACATCCACACGAGACAGGCTGTTCCCGGGGGATATTCATCTACCTACCCTCATCCTTTACTGTAGAGGATCTAGCCTCCTCCATAGGCTAGGCTGGTGGCAGTTCAGAACGGATTGATCTATGCAGGACCGGATCAGATTTCTTACTTAAACTACAAGGTTCCTAGTATTTAACCAGAAAGGTATTTAGTTATTCTATGGTTTGATCTATGCAGGAATGGGTTGGACTATTATTCCTGTTAGTAATTCCGTATTTAAAGTACAGCGTCACAGATATTTAACCAGAAAGGTATCTAGTTATTTAATGATTTGATTTGTGGAGGACTGCGTTGGACTATTATTTCTGTTTAGTAACTTAGTATTTAAAGTACAGAGTTTGAAGTATTTGACCAAGAAGGTATTTAATTATTCAGTAGTTTGATCTATGCAGGTCCGTACTGGTCGGCTATTTTTAAGTTAAATTTATTATTAAAGTTGAAATATATGTAATTATTTATAGGGGGAAAATATTTCCTTATACTTGGTCCATGCAGGTCCGCACTAGACTATTATCTTAAATTTAAATCTATTCAGAATTTATGGAGTTGGTTATTTAAATAGAAAGGTATTTATGTAATTAATTGTATCTAGTGTATTTCTAACTGGATATTTGACATGACTTAATTAGACATACCTTATGTATTGTTTTGAAGTTAACGTAAGTTTATCTCCGGTGTGCCAATGACAGATTGATATAATTTGCGAACTAGCCATTGCTAGAAATATATTACATTGCTGGTGTATCTGAATATTGAGCTAGAGTATGTATTTTTTTTTTATACTACTAATTTAATTACCCATAATTCTCATTCGTCAAGGTTGCACCCTGGTGCGTGTAAACCAGCCGTGATCACGACAGGTACCTGAAACATACTCTATCATTTCTAGATATAATATAGCGAGGTTTATTCGTAAATATTCCAGATGAATATTTTGTATGTAATATGATTTATGAAATTTGGTTCTATAAATTTACACAGGCTTCAATAAAATAGTGTCATTGGTATTCCTCTTCTGTGTTATTAATTTTGGCGAACTACCGAACATCGTTGCACCTCCTGGTAAATTGATGGTATGTTGTAACCGAGTACTCATCTACATTCCGGAACGGAGCTTGTGGCTTTAAATAGGTTACTGGCGCCCATAATTCCATTACTTTCTAAATTACCGCACGACCACTCCCGACTAGTGGCTAGCCCAGTTCTCCGTGTTGCTACACCTTACCGGTCTCTGACTACAGAGGGCTCTCACCCTCCTGCAGTGCAGATAGGTGGCAACACGAAGTGAATTTTTTAAATCCAGATATCTCAAAAACAGCTGCTCAAATCAACTCTTACCACGTATACCTTTTTTAGGTAAAATACGTTGGAGAATAAGAATTTTTATTTAAAAGCTAAATACAGGGTGGCTCAAAAAAGTTATTTCGCCTTAAATGAGTGCAAGGTACCGCAGTTAGCGCCCTCTAAATTTTACAATTAAAATGAGAGCAGATTTTAATTTCTCACCCCACAAAACCCCCCCTAACCGAATATTGTGACAATGCAACAATTAATAAAAAAATTATTTATGAGAAACTAAAACCAAATTGAACTTATGACACTCTGTATCTCCGAAATCATCCACTTTAGGACTGAGGTAAGTTGGGTTAGATCGTCATATTTAAGCCTCAGGAATTTGTGGTAGCATTTCTTCCGCGCCTTTTAGACACCCTGTTTATGGACTTCATAGAATAAGCTTAAAATATACAAACATACCTACGTTACATGTTACATGTAATATTTTATTGTTATATCAAGAATTAGGCAATGCCACTATTCAAAATGTAGGTATTAGAGCTTAAGAACCATGTTTAGAAAAAAATTAAAGTACAAAAGCATTTTCTTCAATCAAAACTCTTAAACCAAATCCTAATTATAATATCTAGTTTGCCTCGTTGTACTATTTTTTATTAAGATTAAAATATTAGGCGGTACTAGAGCGGCTTGCCCTCTAGGTCGGCGATCGACGGTGGACACATTGCTCCATTTACATTATTTATCTATTGCGTAGCTATATAGATCTGTGGTAATACCGTTGTACAACGGTAATACGCATACGGATATCCCTGATTACAAATGAATGTGGATTCAGACTATGGAGGACTTGAGGAGGAACTAACCTCAAGTTCTCCATAATTCAGACTAAAGAACTTACAATTCAGTGACATCCTTATCACAAAGCATACCCTAATAATATATATTAGTATGGAGCGACACCAACAATACTTTAGTTAAATAATTGTTAAATTGTTAGCGCCAGCGGTAGATGGACTAACAACTAAATTCTTCGGGCGGGCTATTTAAATTTTGTAAAGTAGGTACCTAGATCAGTTTGTATATAATTGTAAATATCGACTACCCAATACATAGATTGACACTCACAGAGAAAAGTCCCAAGTACATGCATTAAACTATTTAATAATTTGCCGGATGATTTTAAAATCATAAATAGTGTTAAGCAATTTAAGTCTAGAATAAAAAAGTTTTTAATTGAGCTGGAACCATATTCCATGCAAGATTATGTAAGGTATTAAGTACACTTGTTTTTGATAAATTCCTTCTTTTGACGCAGTTTCTTTTTGTTTTGTGTGTTTTGCTTCTTTGTTTTCATAGAATTGTATGTACCATAACATAATCAGAAATAAAGTTTATTATTATTATTATTATGGCCTTTTATAAAAAACTCCATTTATCGAACACCAATTGAGGATATAAATGATCTTAAACGAAGGATTTCAGAAAAAATTGCCGAAATTAATAATTCTCCAAACGTATTGGTTAATGTGTCTCTGAGGGTAAGAAGAAACATCAGAAGGTGTCTAGAAGTAGGAGGCGGCCATATAAAGTAGGCTTTCAAAGTAAGATAGCTCAGGATTTTATATTACATACCGTCAAAAAACATTATTTTAGGTTTTCAACGTGACAACGCTGCTTTCTTGCAAATTCGCCCTATGATTTAATCTACGCGCTACTGCTACACTATGTATACTGGGTCACAGCCGCCCTTGAGCAAAATAATTAATAATCACTCGTTACCTCTGCTACTTTTTTATTTCTTAAAAGCGCAAGTTCTATATATACTGTTGATTTTTGAAAATATTGTTTTAATATGTTATATTGTTCATTGTTCTGAATTAAAAATAAATAGTTTCATTAAATCATGATTTAAATCAGCCCAACCCTGCTACATATTGGTTCTAAATGCTGCCACTCGCTATTTATATTTTGTACTATGAGAGGAATGGACACAGTACATAACATAAGCATAAAATGATTAAAGATTGCAAAGTTTAAAAAATATACTTACGTTAATTAAGTACAAAAGTGGAGTTCTCTTATCAGCTTTCTTTTAATATATGCTGTATGCTGCCAGTTTAATCACATAGGTATTCTAAGGTACAGTACTTGTTGCCTCCATCATCATGAAAAACATTCTGAAATAAAAAATTTTCTTTATACCTAGGGATAACTTGCTCATATTTAAAAAAAAATATTAATTTTTTTTAAAGGGCAATTAAAATTGTGCGTTATTTTTACTAATTAACATATTATTTTTATATAAATGGGTAGAATACAATTAAAATTGATATGAGTAATGATTTGGACAAGCTGAAAAGAGAGAGAATGAAAAAATATCAACACTTGCTGTAAGGAGTTTGGATGGAATCTGTTCTTAAGGTTCATACTCCAGATATTTATTTCAGTCTGTGTTTGTTTTGTAATAGAGAGCAATAAGGTATATCTGTAGTGCTAAAAATAGGGATTGTTGTCGCCCACTCTTTATAAGGAATGCCATATTGACCCTTTACTGTCTTCATTTTGGAGACTAGGTATATGGTACATGACTTGCTCTTTAAAAATATAAAAGTCAGCTATTGTTGCCTACTCATTATAATATGAGCAAATACTTTCTCTTAAGCTTGCTTACCTTCATTTTGAACAAATCAACAAATTCTTAATAAATGGTATAAGTAATTATAATATGATAATATTTACAGTCATTATATTTAGATTTTTAAATACACCTCTACAGCTTTTCCTGTATTTCATCTTTCTTAAGATTCTAACTGTTCGCTTTTGAGTCACAAAAATGTTCTGTATCAAACTGTGTCCTCCCCAAAAAAACAATTCCCTACCTTAATAACACTGCTTCAAAATGAGCATTATATAACATTTTAAGGGTCTTCTCCCCCACATACCTACCAATGACCAGTATCCCATAAGACACAGAGTTTAGTTTTTTTTCCAAAGAATTTATGTGGTTTATATTCCTGGAGTTTGTTGGAATTTTGTAAATGCGTTAAATCCTTTTAACAAATTAATTATTCTTGTACTAACTCGAAAATTTTTGAAAATCCAGGTAAATATTGCCCTACAATATCGGAAGGTGTAGTAAATACTTAAAAACAGGATCTATGGAGTTTTAGCAAGCTTACACCTTTAAGCTGGATTTATAAACTCGAAAAGTTGGCGAGGTTGAAGTTATGATCAAGTTTGTGAGGTTAGATATTCCGAACTCCGAGCATAAAAATTGGTTATCTCGAACTACCCGGGAAGTTTTCGAACCTTACATGAGCTTTACATGAACAACATGAACGAGTGTAGAAATGGAACTGAGTGTTCCCTTTAGTTTAAATTGAACTCCTATTTCCAACACCAACTGAACCTCAACCTCGCCAACTTTTCGAGTTTATAAATCCAGCTTTATAATGATTATGTAATATTCATAAACTATTAAAAACTACTACATTGGTCAAAAAACTTACTTTTAGATGATACGGAAGACTAAAAACTGTTTTGTAGCTCCTACCACATAATATATCTATGAATATCTACAGGAGGCCCGTGATCTGCTCTCACTTTTTTACTTTTAAGCACATTATACTTAAGTACCCATTAAAAACAAACTTCTTTTGTTTGGCAAAAGAATGGCGATTCAAATTTAAAATTTGACACATGTCAATGCTGAATGTGGTCTTTGCTACTTATCAGGCTATGCTGGCTTATCGCCAAGACCATGAGACCTGAGATCGACGCAAAATAAGAGCAACAATATCATCAAGAATAAATAGTAGGTATCTTTCATTAGTAAAATTTAAAATATAAAACTATAAGCATATTTAGGAGACTACTTCGCAACGTACTTTCAAAGGCAGTTCGACGAAAAGACGAACCATCCTCCGGAGGAGTGTTATTAAGACGATTTGTCAAATTTCTAAATATAAACAATTACAAAAAAAAGTTAGCCACCGTATTTGAGCCAATAGCGAAGGGTATAGTGTTAAAATAAACTTATGTACCCCTAAGAATATTCTATTTCTTCTACTTTCGCTTGCTCCCGCACTGCCGCCACAATTCCTGGTAGTGTTTTTAATCCTGGAAGCCACAAATCCATTTCATCGTCGATTATCTATTTTTTTTTAATCTTATTTTTACATAGGTACTTTTAATTTTCTTGACTTGAGTGAAAGGTTTTTTTAACGAAATGAGTTAGGTTTCTCGGCGGCGATTCAAAGCTAATATAAATTAATAAATTTCGGTTATTTTTTTTATATTTAATGTACAGTGGCGTAGACACAGGGGGGCGATCGCCCCCCCCCGCCCCACTTGGCCTGGCGCCCCTTTACTACTTAAATAATAATTCTTAAAAAACAAGGTCGGTCTTATTTTATTCTTAGTAAAGAAAAGCGATGGGAATAAACTTATTCACTTCATTTGGGCTAGACCCCCGTTCCCTTAAGAGCATAAAGAAGGTGATTTCCTACGAAATTTGGGCGTGGTCCCAAACATTTTTTACTACGTAACTTAGAAGTACTTAGGTACCTATTGTTTATATGTAAAGTCCAGTCTTCTATTTTTTACCGAAACAAAGTGTTCAATACCTTCTTCATCACAGTTAATCATAATTATTAACCTACACTACCATAATTATACGTAAATAGCGCGAAACAAACAACCGACACAAGCGGCCTTTATCTTTTCAAGCGTCTCAGCCCGCTGCCGGCTGAAATTTCCACAGCCCTCATCAGCATTAAAATTGCATATAGCGAGTCGCAGCGAGCGTGACCAACGCCGCACGATCTGGCGCTTGCTACGTGTAAATTCATGGCTGAAATAAGTTGAGCCCTCATATATACGGCTTCATCCATTGCGAAAATCGCCGACGTAAAGTGGTATAGCCAGGGATGGACTGACGGACTTCCAAATTATGATTGTTACGATTATAAAACAAACGAGCAAAATATGGACAATAACTAATATATTTATAAATAGGGATGTACATTTTATTTTCCCGTTGTTTATTCGTTGTGCTGGGGGGCTGCAGCCATGCAGCCCTTACGGAAGAGCCGCCACTGTCGAACAGTGTATTTTTTAAGTTTTAAACGTATTGCGAAATAAACCTGAATTGAAATAATAATTATATAGTTATCTAATAATTCACAAGGTCAATTAAAATTTAAAGAAAAACATAATAATATGCAATTTAGAGCAGAGGTGAAGGATAACATTTTATTGTGCACCATAAGTAGGTAAATCGTTCAGTTTGCGGGACTGCTAGCCTGGCGTACGGATTGCAAAATCTGTCCAGTGATGTATCACATTTTAAGCAAGTACTTGTATAGTTTTTTCGTGATAATTATAGTTTGGACGGGGATTGTGAGTGGTTTGCGCCCTCCCAGAGTTAAGAGTGAACCAACTGAAACGAGTTAAAGCCGGCCAATTACACTGCGCGACAACAAAATTTTTATTGTAGCGCGTAAGCTTTTCTTGTTACATACCACTGTAGAACGGTATATCTACCAATTAATATTTATTGAGAAAATGATTTTACAAGGTTTTTAACCCTGTACATCCACTATATTTATAATTTATATTAAGTTAACATTTATGAAAAAAGGAAACACCAAAAATATGTATTTCAAACATACTAATGCTATGGGGGAAGAATAGCGCCGCAGGCGAAAAGGTTTTGAGTGCCACGCCCTTTTTTCAATGATGGTGCTTGGGTTTTAAGTAAGGAAAATGAAAGACACAACAAAAAATCACAAAAACAGTCAGGCTTGTTTCAATTTTTGTGTAATTTTACCTATCCTAGATAGTGATGAGTTAAAATTTCCTGTAAATAGGTAGTTAGACGACCCGAGGTACGCTCGCTCGGGGGGAGGGGGGCTGCAACCCGGCAAATCCCCCCTGGGTGGATTCCATCGTCCTTGGTACCGATTTTCATTGTCCTGATATCTTGATGGAACTTTTCACCTTTCTCGTCGCTGAAAGCGCCCAAATCCTCAGGAAAAAATGATAAATGGGAATGGAGAAAGTGAATTTTTATTGACATTCGGCAACCAAGCGAGTCTAAAAGTTCATTAACTACAGTTGTTGGTACTTTGCATTCACACTATTGCCTAAAAATTCCCTCACTAACTACACTTACAATTACAAATAAGTTCCAAGCTCTGAGTTTTTGCGTGGTGAACTTTTCTATAAAATTAACATCGTTCAGCGATCTCCTAATTTGTGGCCCAATAAAAATACCTTCTTTTAATTTGGCGTTACTTAACTGGGGAAATACTTGTCTTAGGCAGTGACATATTTAGAATTGTAACACGGGGGGTCCAACTTTTCATCTTTCTTAAAAAATGCGACGAAGGCAAACATTTTTTGGTGTCACGCCCTGTTTTGGAATATCGAAACTTCTACGTTGAGATAGCCCGACCCAAAAAAACGTAAGAATAAATAATCTTTTAAATATAAACGCCAATATTTATATCTTAAATATTATAGTTTTTCAGAAGGTATGTATAACGTACATTATACTGGGTGATGCATGGCTTAGTTGAACATAGGAAATTCCATGTAAATTTTGAGGTGGCTAAATATTGGCTCCCTGTACATTTTAGAGAAAAATTTATATATAATTTTTTGAAGAGGCCGATATAATAAACCCATGTGCCATGTTTAAATAAATTTTAATAAGCCAATCTTAACTTATTCAATTAAATGTGATGGCAAAATTACGAAATTTTCATAGTTTAGGCACAGGATTGTAAACTACAATTTTGTGGTTTAGGTAATACAGCAAACATCAGTAAATTATTATTTGGCATTGACAAAACGAACAGTAGCGTCGCGTCAGTAACTACATTTTCATCGAAGCTAGGCACTTTAATTATAGCTGAATATGAGCTATTCCATTAAGGAAAAAGTAACCATGATTAAGTGGTATTATACAGGAAGCAGTTTAAGAGCAGTGTCTGATATGTTTTTAGTTCAATTCCCTGATAAGCCTATCCCTTCCATTTGATTAATTAAACTTATCATTGGTGTATTCTTAGGTTAAGTTGCTTAAGAATTCCCTTTGGAACAGAATCTATGCCCGGTGCAGTATTTTTTCCAGCACTGACTAGTTCAAGATATTCTCCCTCTTCTATCGTGATGTCTTCTGTCGACGGATTTGTGGAAAAGTAAGTTTGAAACCAGTTTTGAACTGTTTGGTCGTGAATTAGTTCAAAATTTATGTCTTCAACGGGTTGGAACGCTCTTCCGAAGTTGTCAGCAAATAGCCTGGTCTTCTCTTCGTCGGTCTCGTACATTCTACCTTTATCCTCCAGCGTAGGAATGTTGCGATCTGTGTTTTTGTATCTGGATAGTTTCTTTATTTTACCCCAGTAATTTCGACCTCTTGTTCATTTATTTTTTCACATGCAGATTATTATGCAGGCTTACTAAAATTTATTCAAACTTGGCATATAGATTTATTTTATGAGCCTCTTTAAAAAATTATAATACAATTTGTCTCTAAAATGTACAGGGGAGCCAATATTTAGCCACCTCAAAATGTACATGGAATTTCCTATGTTTAACTAAGCCATGGTATTATTTTACCCCCTGAATTAGAAAACACGGAACAAACAATAACATTCAACAATTGCAACAACTGGGGGAATCCCCAAACATCTTAAATACGTCACAGTCCAGGATCAATATTTCAATGATGCCATACCTTTTTCATCTTTTTTGGGTTTATGACAAATTGAAATGAAATCGATCTGAAAAATTTGAAATAATGTTTCATGCTGTTTATTGCAAATTAATGAATGTGAATGCCAAATTTTCGATACATAATGTTCATTCACTGCACAATTGTCCCACAAACAAGGAAAACAGTAAAATTTTGTAAATCCTCAGTCCAAGCGCCAGTCAAGGAGAATGCTCGATATTGAGTTCCTGCATTAACATTAATATCAGTACACACACATAACGAATTTTCCATATTGTATAATGCAGAAAACGTAGCATTTATTTTCCTAAAAGCAGTAATTTTTGTTTCTTTGGCTAGTAAGTTCCACTCCTTAATAAGGGAACCAAGAAGTTCTGACTGTTGCTTTGACAACAAATCACGTACCTACATCATTTAACTCACTTTGAACAATCAAATATGGCTCGCCGGAATAAAAAAGAGGTCGGTTATAATAAGCGGTTCAACCATTTCTTCAATTATTATATCTACCTGTCACATTTTGACTTCTTCTTCTATTACATGATCGATACACTTTTTCCACTTTTCCGCACTGATTTTACCCATATAGCTTTATTAAAGAGTCTTTTTAAATCCACCATTTTATATGTCGTCTTTTTCTGGCGACATCTGTCTTTATTTGAGTCCATATAAGCTCGATCGGGTTAAATTCGCAGTGGTAAGGAGGGAGTCTGAGCACAGATACCTACTCCTCGTAACTTTGCCATTTCATCGACTACATATTTTTTGGATGCATTTTTATGTAAATTGGGTAGTACCAATAGTTCTTTTTTTAAGGAATCCAATAGAAACTCTATTTGTCTTAAACTTAGCTATTTCGTTATTTCACTTTTACGCCGCACACTTGTCGGTAATTTTTCGGTCAGCCTAGAGTGATAACTTGCGTTATCCAATACAATTATTGCACCTTTTGGTATAATATCCAACATTTGCTCGAACCATTCTTTAAAGACATCGGCATTCATATTTTCGTAATAGTCTCCTGTATTTTTAGATTGGAACATCAGTAGACCACCTTTAACGAAGCCTTCAGAACTTCCAATATGGGTTATAAGTCGATGGCGGTCTTAATCCTCTGGACAATCCTTCCAAAAAAGTGTGCCTTGAACTTTTAATATTTTCATCCTGCCAAAATTTAGTTACAGCGTGGCCTTCATTTAGCCATGTTTCTTCTCTGGCTTTTCGGATGATTCTTAAGTAATTTCTTTTCCAACAGACGATATCGCTTCCGTCTAATAAAATCGATTGCCTGTTTATGTTTTTTCCACCGAAAACCCATTTTTTTTTAATAATTTCCAAAGCGTATTTCTACACATAAATGGTTAGTCCTGGTCTTCTCGGATTGAGGACAAAATCTTGTCCAGCGTGGGAATTTATTTTCTTAAAAAGAAACTTGTCGCCTTACTCTCTGTATTAACACGTCATCCATCTCAAGTTTTGGTTGTCCTGGAGAAGTTTTTGGAGGTTTGACGCCAACACATTTTCTTCTTTTAAAAGTTTATATATTGTTATTGTATTCTCAACGTTAAGCATATCTGCTGTAAATTGCACTGCATTGTCAACACTCAAATCCGCATTCTTACTTCTAATAGAATCGTAACAATTAAGAATTAATTTTTTTTCATTTACTGTACATGGACCGACTCTAGGGCGTTTAGGCAATTGTTGAAAATTCTCCTTATATAATTAAAAAAACACTGACACTTTACACTTTGACTTCTTTCACTGAGAAACAAACACCCAAGGTAGGTATGTATAAATACAAATATGTGTATTATTCCAATAGAGGCGCCCATAAAGGCATAATAACCACATAATTAGCAAACAGGTAACCAGGATTAGGTACAAAAAAAAGGAATAAAGTGATTAGAGCAGAAACGGAAAAGTACCTAGACTCTAATTAGTTTTGATGAAATTGCTTTCTGAAATTCCAGGTAAATGGTAAAGTTGTACATAATTTTAGGCTTTAAAAATTTAATATTAAAATATATATTTGAAGATAAAACTTGAATTTAGAGTTGATACTTGTACTAATTCTGCACAAATTTAAAAATTCAGGCCTATTTAAATCTATACATGCCGAAAAATCTTGCACGCCCAATGTTAAGAAATATACTGGGTGTTCTATTTAAAAAAAAAATGTAATTCCTTTATTCTGACTAACAGTGACAGAAAATATTTTTTCCTTTCGAGGTGCGCAGTTTTGAACTACGTCGATTACCTGAAAGCATATATATAGTCAGTTGCGCTTGAAATATATTTGTATATGAATATATGTATTACCCGGGGGGTATAGCCCTGCCATTTTTAGCACATTAAGTGGCATACTCCTTCCGATCGGCGATAGCCATTCCAATTTCGGGTTTAGCTCTTCCGTTTCGGGTTTAGCCATTCCGACCCGTTTAAAAGGCGGTCTATGGTGGGGATAACCAAATTATTCTGTAGGGGTAAAATATTCCCATCGAGCGGTATAGCCCTGCCGAGTATAAATTTCTTGAAAATGGGTGAAAATTAATGTTTTAGGTTAGGTTAGGTATATAAACTCATAGATTGACCATTTTCGCGGCGAAACCTCCGATATAAACTAAATAAATTTAAGATATGAAAGGTCTTGATGCACCTTAAACCCACATCAGATATGCAAGTTTGTCTAATCGGCGGTATAAGTTATTATAACCTTGTAAGAGTGTACAACAGCTAGCTGTACCAACGTAAGGGCGGCAGATTGTCTGTCTGATTAGTAAAATTTTAGTTGATTTTAAATAATCAAAATTAAATTTTAATACACTTCTCGTCAAAATTAGCGAATAATGTACAGGGTTATCCAACCAAGACTAGACAAGGCGATTTTTTGACTTTTCCTGTACTTTTATAAAAAAACTAAAATAGCCATCTTAAGTCATTTTCTCCCGCGAATTCGAATATCTTCAGCAAAAAACAATTGAACATCAAACAAAAGTACTAGGGGTCACTTTGATATTTTTTTAAATGGGATGCCGTATTTTTAATGAGCTTATCCGATTTCTCATATAAATTTTGATCTAAAATGTTGGATTTTGTAATTTATTTTATTTTATTTTTTTTTTATTTTTAACATTTTCCGAATTTAAAACTGAAGAAAAAAGGCGTTTTTGAATTAAAAATCCAACATTTTAGATCAAAATTTATATGAGAAATCGGATAAGCTCATTAAAAATACGGCATCCCATTTAAAAAAATATCAAAGTGACCCCTAGTACTTTTGTTTGATGTTCAACTGTTTTTTGCTGAAGATATTCGAATTCGCGGGAGAAAATGACTTAAGATGGCTATTTCAGTTTTTTTATAAAAGTACAGGAAAAGTCAAAAAATCGCCTTGTCTAGTCTTGGTTGGATAACCCTGTACAAGTTAGCAAAAGTTTGCTACTAAATATTTTATAAACCACTCATCCGATTTTGACGAACTATTTTTTGCAGGGTAGACTAAGGTGTTACGAAGCTTTTTAAGATCCTAATGTTAATCTGTAAAACGATTCTACTGATATACAGGGTTTTGTTAGTACAGGTGATTTTGTTCCGTAAATTTGAAACATTCTGTAGAGTAAACTGGTAAAGTTAGAAATTCCCGGTATAGGCCGTTAGTGTTAGTAAGTTGACATCAATATCTCCAGACCTTTTTGCCAGTTTTTTGATAAGTGTCTTTTGGCAATAGATACACTGTTAAACAAAAAATGTGTCATATTTTGATAGGAAAATTTTTAAAACGCTGTATATCGGCAATAGTTGAATAGATTTCGATCAGTATTTAAGATTTTGAAAGCTCTTTTTCTGCAGATTTTTGGTGATACAATAGCGATTTTTAAAGATGGCCATTATGGTAACTGTTTTTATTAAAACTATGGAATCGGGCTGTGTGCTTGTTTCATAATTATGAGTCATTTGATACTCTGGGTCATTATTTCGGATTGTTTTTTTCCCTGAATTGAATAAGTGTTCTTGTGCTGCAATATACAGTGTGTCCGCGCAAGGAGTTTCCCAGAGGGAAAAATCTTTATTATTGATTTTACGACCAAAAGTCATTATTTATAAAAAGTTTTGCTTGTTGAGAAAATTAATTTACAATATAAAAATTTTAGATCAGATGTACAGGGCGTTAATAAATTAGGAAAACATGAAGATGCATTATTGTTTATTACTTTAATCAAAAATTGTATAAACCAAAGTTGTTTATAATGCAAAATAACGCCCGAATACAAATTTTGAAATACTTAAAAATTTAGTTTTTTTTTTAAATAGAAAACTAATAGTGGTTTCATATAATTATTTGGATTGAACACCCTGTATATCAGTAGAATCGTTTTACATATTAACATTAGGATCTTAAAAAGCTTCGTAACACCTTAGTCTACACTGCAAAAAAGAGTTCGTCAAAATCGGAGTGGTTCATAAAATATTTAGTAGCTAACTTTTACATTATTTCGTAATTTTGATGAGAAGTGTATATTAAATGCATTGAAAGTATGAAAAAGAAATTTTGAGTTGTTAAATAGTACTTTATTAATTCAATGATTCAACAATACCAGGGTAATAGTTTTAACAATTGCATTACCATCCAGATAGTTACCTACCTACTTTAAACGAGGGGTGTATTCAAATCTTAAGCAAAACAAAGGTACGAAAACTACTAGCTATGCTTAATTTTCACTAGTAAGCCGCCCCTCGACATTAAACTTATACCATTTATAAAAAAAAGAAAATGAATGTGACACTCCAGCAATATTGAGAATAAATAAAAAAAATAAAAGAATAAATAAATATAATAAATGGTGATTTAGACGACGGATATCAAGAGGTAAAGTCATGTAATTTTTAGCAAAATAAGTGGCATACCCCTGCAGATTGGCGTTAGCCCTGCCAATTTCGGATAGCTCCCCACATAACCAAAACATATTTCTATTTCATACAATGTATATCTTTTTGTGGATATGTACATTCAGAAAAATATACCTGAATGTGAAAATGGATGTCTCATGTAATTCATTTTCATGTCGGTTGGCACAGACTTGGATGTCCATTTCATATCCATTAAAAAATATACATTACATATCCACAGAAAATATAGTTTCACACTGCACGTTCAAAACACATATATAAATGTGAAAATTATATCCAGTGTATATTCATTTAACCAAAAATGAATATACATTTTATATCCACTATGTATATTTTTATTAAACCAAAAATGAATATACAATATATTCACCATGTATATTCATTAAATCAAAAATGAATATAGGTACATTTTATATCCACCATATATAATAGTGTTTCTTTAATACGCGTAAGGTCCGTATCTACAGAGGGTAATAATTCTTTATAATAGTTAAAAAACTCATTCCCTGCTGGAATATAAAAAAAAAAACTAGAAACGCTTATTGTTAGTAAAGAGCTGTATTTTTAGTGTAAAGTTAATTTTTATTTGCCACCAATATGCGTAGGTTGAGCATGAGTGACCAAACTATTTTCACATAAAAAGTAGTTTTTAAAATGTAGGTATATTGTTTGGGAATAGGTAGGTATATCAATTTTTTTTTCTTAAAATATAAGGATTTACACTCTGAAGAGTTACGGACTTTACATGCGAACACCCTGTATATTATAGAATACCAATTAAACAAAAAAAACATAGATACTATACATAAATGTATTTAAAGCAATATAAACAATTTCTCATAATATGTTAACACTAAACACTTCAATAACTCAGCAATCCTAAAGACCGGGCCCCCATATATTGGCTAAAATTAAAAACTTACATTACGTATTTAAAATATAAATATTGAGGGTTGATTCCTTCTGTATGATATTAAATTATGAAAGATATTCTATACTTTAATTTAATATCTCTAACCCTACAGAGTGTAAAATATTTTGATTTTAATATTGCCCACGTAATTACACTTGACATTGAACTTTTTTGGAAAAATTTATGTCAGAAATCGTGATTCTACCTCAATGGCTTGGGCAGTGGCGTTTGGTTAATATTAAATGTAAATTTGGAGTAGCTCCCACCTAGTAGGGTTTAGTAGTCGATAGCGAGATATAATACTCATGCATCCTTTTGAGACAATAAATAGTATTTTTATTAATTAAAACTGTTGGTATGATTGTGCAAATCACAACAGTATCAATAAGAAGGGACTCATAAGGTTTATTGAAAATAATTGATATAAAATAAGTCCCTTTGAATTTTGACACAAACGGAGAGATGCCTATTATTGTTGAATTAAATAAATAAATAAAAAATAAATTTGATATGAAAGAATGTGTACTTACTTTTAACTTTCTTTAGCTATTATTGGCCTGTATTTGGGTCCGACAACCCACATGCCATTACTTGATGAAAATTTTCTTCTTCGCAGGCATAAGCATAAACAAAAATGAACTATTTATTAATCTGATGTCAATCAAGTGACAAAGTCTATAAATAATTATATTTTACATAAGAAATAGAATTACTTATTTATTATAAGGCAGAAAGCGTTTAATATCTTAAATATTTTTTTCTCCTTACATCCTTCCCAGCTGAAGAGCTAGCCCAGCTCATTGGTAAACATTCGATACCTACATAATCCGTTTTTTAATTTCGTTTGCTTTTTACCAATTCTGGTGTTTTCTTAACCTAAAAATAATGTTGACTGATTATGTTTATGTATGCTTTTGTGTCATTACCATATCCTTTATTGTACTTACTGTATTATTAACGTATTTCTTTAATCCAGTACAATTTCCAGCCCTACTAAATCAACTATATTTGAAACAGGGAATAGCGTGGGTGCACTATTGATTCATCTTGCTCGATGTTTCTACCCTTTTCAATAGCTTCATTCTTTGTAAGACCTCTTTCATACAAAAATCTGCCTATTAAGAAAAATTAAATTAAATTAACATTATGGCCAACGTAAATCCACCTTGTTTTCTCTTTATACTAATAGGGTCCTTACCTTTTGGTTCAAGAATAAAACAATTTTTCCACTACTAACCTATAACATCGTTATTATTGACCGATTATTAACGTTAGAAATCGTTTTTCTCTACCTTATAAGTTATTATTGACCATGGTCAATAATAAGGCATTGAAATCCATTATTGACCGATCTTCAAGAATCTATTTGAACGCAGGTAAATTGATTTTTTAATTCTACAACATGAATTCATAATTTCATAAACATTTTAAACAGTTAGGCAACCAGATAATTATCAATACATATTAGATTTTTAGAGATGCTTGAAATGGTAAAATATCGATACAATCAACATTTTTTCTGCTTCTATCCTTAATTCTGGAGGTGTACACATAATATATCACTAACATTTTCTTCGTTAATTTTTAAAAAAACGGAAAACGCGTGAAATCTGACGACATAAATGAACAAAAATTGGCATTAACAAAGCCACCTGACAGAACAACAAAATATTTTGCCAATTCCAAAGCGCAGGTAACTTGATTAAAAAATATACTTATACCTACCTATAATTTTTTATAATTAATAATACTATAAAGATAAATGTCTTATAAAAGTTTGTAGTAGTGGAAAAAATATTATATTAACCACGGATTAAACAGCTTATAGCCCTCGCGTCTTAAATCCCTCGTCGCTTCGCTCCTCGTGATTTAAACTTGCCGCTCGGGCAATAATGATGTCTGTCTAAACCTTGGTTAATAATATACTATTTTTCCACTACTAACCTATATCACGCCATTATTGACCGATTATTAATGTTAGAAATCGTTTTTCTCTACCTTATAAGTTATTATTGACCATGGTCAA
Source organism: Polydrusus tereticollis (assembly GCA_963920685.1). Taxonomy (NCBI): domain Eukaryota; kingdom Metazoa; phylum Arthropoda; class Insecta; order Coleoptera; family Curculionidae; genus Polydrusus; species Polydrusus tereticollis. The sequence goes on along the minus strand of OY987334.1, from coordinate 48,205,625 downwards.
TAATAAGGCATTAATAGTATATTATTAATCAAGGTTTAGACAGCCATCATTATTGCCCGAGCGGCAAGTTTAAATCACGAGAAGCGGAGCGACGAGGGAATTAAGACGCGAGGGCTATAAGCTGTCTAAACCGTGGTTAATATAATATTTTTTCCTTTACTACAAACTTTTATAAGACATTTATCTTTATAGTATTAATAATTATAAAAAATTATAGGTAGGCATAAGTATATTTTTTAATCAAGTTACCTGCGCTTTGGACTTGGCAAAATATTTTGTTGTTTTGTCAGGTGGCTTTGTGAATGTCAATTTTCGTTCATTTATGTCATCAGATTTCACGAATTTTCCGTTTTTTAAAAAAATGAGCGAAGAAAACGTTAGTGATATTATTATGTGTACACCTCCAGAATTAAGGATGGAAGCAGAAAAAATGTTGATTGTATCGATATTTTACAATATCAATCATCTCTAATAATCTAATATGTATTGATAATTATCTGGTTGCCTAACCACATTCATGTTTATGAATTCATGTTGTAGAATAAAAAAATCAAGTTACCTGCGTTCAAATAGATTCTTGAAGATCGGTCAATAATGGATTTCAATGCCTTATTATTGACCATGGTCAATAATAACTTATAAGGTAGAGAAAAACGATTTCTAACGTTAATAATCGGTCAATAATAACGATGTTATAGGTTAGTAGTGGAAAAAATCCATTATTGACCGATCTTCAAGAATCTATTTGAACGCAGGTAACTTGATTTTTTAATTCTACAACATGAATTCATAAACATTTTAAACAGTTAGGCAACCAGATAATTATCAATACATATTAGATTTTTAGAAATGCTTGATATGGTAATATATCAATACAATCAACATTTTTTCTGCTTCCATCTTTAATTCTGGAGGTGTAGACATAATAATATCACTAACATTTTCTTCGTTAATTTAAAAAAAAAAAACGGGAAACTCGTGAAATCTGATGACATAAATGAACAAAAATTGACATTAACAAAGCCACCTGACAGAACAACAAAATATTTTGCCAATTCCAAAGCGCAGGTAACTTGATTAAAAAATATACTTATACCTACCTATAATTTTTTATAATTAATAATACTATAAAGATAAATGTCTTATAAAAGTTTGTAGTAGTGGAAAAAATATTATATTAACCACGGATTAGACAGCTTATAGCCCTCGCGTCTTAAATCCCTCGTCGCTTCGCTCCTCGTGATTTAAACTTGCCGCTCGGGCAATGATGATGGCTGTCTAAACCTTGGTTAATAATATACTATTTTTCCACTACTAACCTATAACATCGCTATTATTGACCGATTATTAACGTTAGAAATCGTTTTTCTCTACCTTATAAGTTATTATTGACCATGGTCAATAATAAGGCATTAAAATCCATTATTGACCGATCTTCAAGAATCTATTTGAACGCAGGTAACTTGATTTTTTAATTCTACAACATGAATTCATAAACATTTTAAACAGTTAGGCAACCAGATAATTATCAATACATATTAGATTTTTAGAAATGCTTGATATGGTAATATATCAATACAATCAACATTTTTTCTGCTTCCATCTTTAATTCTGGAGGTGTAGACATAATAATATCACTAACATTTTCTTCGTTAATTTAAAAAAAAAAAAACGGGAAACTCGTGAAATCTGATGACATAAATGAACAAAAATTGACATTAACAAAGCCACCTGACAGAACAACAAAATATTTTGCCAATTCCAAAGCGCAGGTAACTTGATTAAAAAATATACTTATACCTACCTATAATTTTTTATAATTAATAATACTATAAAGATAAATGTCTTATAAAAGTTTGTAGTAGTGGAAAAAATATTATATTAACCACGGATTAGACAGCTTATAGCCCTCGCGTCTTAAATCCCTCGTCGCTTCGCTCCTCGTGATTTAAACTTGCCGCTCGGGCAATGATGATGGCTGTCTAAACCTTGGTTAATAATATACTATTTTTCCACTACTAACCTATAACATCGCTATTATTGACCGATTATTAACGTTAGAAATCGTTTTTCTCTACCTTATAAGTTATTATTGACCATGGTCAATAATAAGGCATTAAAATCCATTATTGACCGATCTTCAAGAATCTATTTGAACGCAGGTAACTTGATTTTTTAATTCTACAACATGAATTCATAAACATTTTAAACAGTTAGGCAACCAGATAATTATCAATACATATTAGATTTTTAGAGATGCTTGAAATGGTAAAATACCGATACAATCAACATTTTTTCTGCTTCCATCCTTAATTCTGGAGGTGTACACTGTACACATAATAATGTCATTAACATTTTCTTCGTTAATTTTTAAAAAAAACGGAAAACTCGTGAAATCTGATGACATAAATGAACAAAAATTGACATTAACAAAGCCACCTGACAGAACAACAAAATATTTTGCCAATTCCAAAGCGCAGGTAACTTGATTAAAAAATATACTTATACCTACCTATAATTTTTTATAATTATTAATACTATAAAGATAAATGTCTTATAAAAGTTTGTAGTAGTGGAAAAGATGTTATATTAACCACGGTTTAGACAGCTTATAGCCCTCGCGTCTTAAATCCCTCGTCGCCCGCTCCTCGTGATTTAAACTTGCCGCTCGGGCAATAATGATGGCTGTCTAAACCTTGGTTAATAATATACTATTATTGTCTATTATTAAAAAAGTCTGAAATTCAATCACAATAAAGATAAAAACCTTGCCAGCTGTCAAGTGTCAAATAGCATTCGATTCGATTGAAGGGATACAAATACGGAGAGTGAGGACAACTTTGATTCGATTTTAAAAACATATAAATTTTTGTTCTACAATTTTTCAAATAACTCATTTACCTGGCTATATTTTTTTAGCAAAACCCTTGATAACCATTATGTTGCACAATAGACTCATATTATAAATTATAGGTTGCTAATTCGAGCTTGAAACAAATAAAATAAAATAAATGGTGTCACTAGTATAAGTATCAAGATCCTGAAAATGTTTTTTGTTAAAAGCAAAGAATTTAAAAACTTACTGAAGAAGGTAGATTGATGATTTTGAAATTTAAAATAATAACATAATATATTATTATAAAAGTAATATAAACGTAAGATATTTACTAAATATGCTATGCGAGATTCATCTATGTTGGTACATAGGTTATACGTAGAATATTCGACGTTTTTATATACATATCAGTATATACGTTGTGAAGAAATGTATGTATTCAAAGTTAGATGTAAATTCTATATAATATGTATAAACATAATATATTATGAATATCTTTTAGCAATCATCTTTTTCATATAACATGGATATACATATCCATAATTGGCTATGTGGGTCTTCCTTATCGACAAACAGAAACAAATTATCAACAAACTAAGGAAACGTGTAATGGAACTAACATCAGACAATAATACAAACCATGAAGTTAATAACACTAATTATACACAAACAGACTCGAACCTATGACAGCGAAACCCAGACTGGTGAGCCAAGACCAGTGGCGGCTTTAGGATTTGGTCTCGGGGGGGGCACAAGCAATCCTAAATAGGGGGGGGGGGGGCTATGGAGGGCCTGTAGGAAAAGTCCGCCGCGAACTTTTTTTTGGACCACGCCCAAATTTTGACCAAACTTTGTCAATAATTTATGTCAACATTTTTAAAAAATCGACGAGTCCGCGGAGATCCTTTGGGGGGGGCGGGATTATTGATATGTTGCAATGTCTCTCTTGTTGTACTTTTTGTCAATTTCACAACATTCCTCGAATTAAAACAACTAAATAATATTTATTTTATTAAAAATCCAAATTATTTTTCTTACAATAGCTAAAAACGTAAATCTATACATTTTATCATTAAAACTAACTTAACAATAATCTATTCTTCTATTCTATCTAAACTCTAAATATAAATATTCAACCTCAATTTAATTACTACATTAACTTAACTTAAATTATCAAAAAAACGAGCATAACACCAGTTCCTTATGCAAATCTAGGTGTTTTTTTCGTCTGCTTTTTCAACTAAAATCTCCGTTCAAATCCTACAAGATAAATTTCAAATTAATTAATATACACATACTTACCTCAAGTTCTCGAACAACAAAATGCTTGAAATAAAAGGTATAGTTGTTTCCTCCGCCAGATCCATCCCCAGACGCGTTTCGCTATATCATAACTCATCAGCCTATATACTCTTAAAAGCAGATGAGGATCAGCGAGCTGCAACTTAATGCGACATCTCGTGGCAAATCAAATGCAACACACAATACACCAATCTAACAAAATCAGTTAGAGAAGGCGAAAGGAGGCAATAAAAATCCAAATCGGTTAACGGACCCAGAACCAACATTTGAAATAAAAGGTATGGTTGTTTCCTCGGTCAGATCCATCCCCAGACGCGTTTCGCTATATCATAGCTCATCAGTGAGGCTATGTGGATGGATCTGACGGAGGAAACAACCATACCTTTTATTTCAAACGTTGGTTCTCGGTCCGTTAACCGATTTGACTTTTTAATGCCCCCTTTTGCCTTCTCTAACAGATTTTGTTAGATTGGTGTATTGTGGGTTGCATTTGATTGCCGCGAGATATTACTTTGTGTAGCATCACACCAATCATCCCCTTTATATGTCATTAACTGATCATTAGTCAATCAATCAATCAATCAATCAATCAATCAATCAACCAAATATTTTAATAAAATTAACCCCTATACAAGTTAACCTTCAGGGGTTTTATTATTATTAAGTTTATTTTTAATGTAAAATATATTAAAGTGTATTGTATTTATGTAAATATTTTAAATAAACTTTATTATTATTATTATTATTAATGTTCTGTAGAGAAGAAAAAAATACAAAAATTTTATTTGAAGAACCCTTTCCTAAAATTGAAACCTTTCGAACTATTAAACGAATTAACTTTAGACGTTTTTAACAAATCACCCTGTATCTTTTTACTGGGTTTGTAAGAGATTACAGTTTACGCAGTTACAATTGATGATCCGCACATTCAAGAGGTTTAAAAATTGCACTCCTTTGGCGCCAAATAGGTACAGGTTTTTACATTTTTTAACAACTTAACCAATGACAGGATAATGTTTACATGTTTTGTAAGAAACTACTAGTTACTAGACTAGTACTATAGAATGCACTGAAAAACTTGTACTTGCAAGCTAATTAAAAATTGCATTATTTTGGCACGAAGTTACTTTTTTTTTATACTAAACAAGATGATAAGTTAATATTTACAAGATTTGTAATGGCCTAGGTATTAGTATCTAATTGCAGTTTACGTTTGCAAGCGCCTTAATACTGCTACTCTGGTTTTGCATGGATTGCATGCAAACCTGAACATTTTTTAAAAAATCGGTACTTTGCCGCATTTGATTTGTAAGATAATAATTATTTTATTATATTGTTTGGAATTTCCATGCAGTTTGGTCGTGGCCACTGCGAGACTATCATTGGTTATTGGTCGAACGGACAAACTACATGGATAGAAATAATTCTTACATAAAGTCAAAAAGTAAAAAAATTTGGTTTCGAAAATATAGCAATATAACAATATTTTCATGTTGTCAGAATAGCTCTGCAGCTTTTATACACTAGCCGTCATTGCATGGAACACATCTGTACATTTTTTAAAAACTATAAGTATTATATTATATGTTATACCTACCTACATAATAACAAATTGATATTACCTATTTCAAGAATTCGTAAGGTTTAAAAGTCTAAGTATTATTTAATTAAAAAACGTAATTTTGGCCAATATGCTCCGACGGGTCAGATGTCGAAAAAAAATTGGTCTATCGTCATCGACATTTATATTTCATACAAATGTTATGTGTTAATTAGTTATTGTAATTCTTAACTTTATTTGATTTTTGTGTCTATGACACTCATCTAGTACTATAAAATACAAGTCAGAAAGTGTGATATAGAATTAAAGTACCTATACAGGGTCGTTGGTATGTATGGAAACGGTTAATTATTTCTTAAAGTACAACAGCTAGCAAAAAATATTTAAGACAAAAGTTTTAGGGTTTTTTATAGTCTATAAGAATTTTAAAAAGCTAAGTATACAGGATGAGTCAGAAAGCCGTAGAGAAAAAAAGTTCCTTTTTTTTCAATTGAATACCCTATATCTTAGAATATTTTTAGATTTACAATTATTTTTTATTAAGTACATTATAAGTCTAAACCTAATAGTTCCGAGAAATTAAGTTTTGAAAAATGACATTCTTGAATTTTGACAGCTTTTAGATTTTTAACGGTACGTCTTAGAGTAAAACGGCTTTCATGTCCCTATTTTAGTTTTTAACTCTCTTTCTAAAAGTGTCAACTTCCGATTAAACCGGATGTAGCTCAAAAGCCGGAAATATAGTACTTCCGGTTTAACTAGACGTTAGTATTTTCAGGAAGATAATAAAAAAGTAAGATAGGGACATGTAAGCCGTTTTGCTCTATAGCCTACCGTTAGAAAGCTAGAAGCTGTCAAAGTTCAATAATGTCATTTTTTAAAAGTCGATATCTCGGAAGCTATTAGGTTTAGACTTATAATGCACTTAATAAAAAATAATTGTAATTTTATGTAAAATCCAAAAATATTCTAAGATACAGGGTGTTCTATTAAAGAAAAGGTAACTTTATTCCTCTACGAATTTCTGACTCATCCTGTATATACTTATCTTTTTTTAATTATAATAGGGTTTACAAACTTTTGTTTTAAATATCTTTTGCTAGCTGTTTTACTTTAAGAAATAATCGGCCATTTCCATACATACCAACGACCCTGTATGTATAGATAGGTACGCCGCATGAAAGGGGGTAGGTAAGTTCTGCCATTTTTAGCAAAATATGTGGCATACCTATCCCTGCTGATTAGCGATATATTCCTGTCAATTTTAGATTTGACTCTTTATCGAATAAATAAATAAAATAGTCTTATTTCAACAGATTTACATCTTAGAAATACGTCACTAACTTGACAAATTTTATAATAAAGTCTGTGCGTTTTAAGAAGTCCGATATCGGATTAAATCACCAAGGGATGTTATCGCTTTTAAAACAGTAAGTCGGTTAAGTTACAATATCTTCGCACCTTCGCTATACTTGATCACACCGAACATCCCACTGGTTTGCTGTATTCTATTATTGGGCGAAATCAGAGGTTTCAAAACAAAATTATCTTAGAATTACGCGTTGAGCATAAATAATAATTAAATAGATAATTAAATTATTTTGCTATTATTATAGTTAAATCTATATAATAATCGCTATTTTCCAAGAACCAATTAAAATTTGCTCAAGTGCGGGATGGTTAAATATGTTAAAGATTTTGTCAGGTATGTACTTTTCCGATAATGACATTATTTTGGGATTATTATAATTAAATCTTCATAATAATTACTATTTTCCAAGAAATAATGTCTGTCTCAAATAAAGCTGTCCAATGTTGTTTCGAAAAGATGGCAATTTTTGAGGGATTATTTAAACAACAAAAAATCGGAATTGTCAAGACAAGTTGTTTTTTTTGACGAAACATGGGTATTTGCAAACGGAACTTCAACAAAAACGTCTTGGCAGGATGACTCAAAGCATTGTTATTCAAGTACCCGTGCAAGTAATGGAAAAAGGTATATTATATTACATGCTGGTAATGAAGAAGGTTTTGTTTTAAATGCCAGTTTGATATTTTCATCAACAAAAAAAACTGATGATTATCACGGCAATATGGATGCTGAAATTTTTGAGCATTGGTTCGAGGAATAACTTTTAAAAAGTTTAGAAAAACCTTCCTTAATTGTTTTAGCCAATGCCTCTTACCATACGAGACTCGAAGAGAAATTCCCTACAAGCAGCTGGAAAAAGGAAGAAATAAAAGAGTGGTTGTCAAAGAAAAACATAAACCATAAAAATTTATATTTAAAAAGTGAACTTTTAAGCAAGTGTAAAGAGCAGTCATTTAAAAAAAAGTATGTTGTTGACGAATTAGCCCTCAAATATGGACATCAAGTTTTGAGATTGCCGCCCTACCATTGTCATTACAACGCAATTGAATTGGTATGGGGTATTAGCAAGAACTATTATGACAAACATGCCTGTAAAAATATCGGTAAGCCTAGCGTTATAAAGTTATGGGAGGAGGCGCTTAGCCAAGCGGGCAAAGAAGAATGGCGGAAATGCATTGAACACACAGAAAAAATTATTTTTGAATCTTATGAGACAGAACAGGTTATAGACGAAGTAAGACCGTTAATTATTACGAATGATGATGATGATGACGATGATGTTGATTCTGATGAGTCTGAAAGCATGGGTGAAATTTCAAATGCAGAGGAAGACTACTTTTAGTAGTACCTATCTACAAGTAGGTACGTTCTGTCGCAAGACTACAAAATCGGTTTTTTTTAGAACCAAAACTTTATAAAAAAGAATTCGTAAAACTAATTTGTCTGAATACTACAAAAGCTAAAAAATTATTATTTTTCTTTACCTAAACTAATTTTTTATTTACTTTAAATTATTTTATTTAGAAAATGTAATTCATCAACATCCAAAATTACCTTCAATATAATTTATTGTTTGAGAGCCACCGACATAATGCTCAAGAGGTTTTATGGCTTAGCGGACTTCTTAAAACGCACAGACTTTACCTACTCTACTAAAGAGACAAACAAAAAAATTCTACAAATCATTACTATTATAAAATATATAAACACAAATTATTACATCACCCCTACTTTCAGAGATATTACATTTGTTCAAAACCCAGTATCTACAATATCGCAATACATTTCCTATCTCAAAACACGGTAGGTATATTCTTTAGATAAATCTAAATTATCGATATATCGTTGCCATCCCTAGTGATTACTACAATACGATTTTGACATTTGACACTTCCTGCTTGCTTCTTCCCGCAATTATTATTTATTAATAAACGTAAAGAACGATGATTGTACGTTTACGACGACCACCAAGAATTATATGGAAATACCATACCTCTATTATAATTATTATAATAATTATTCTTGAAATAATTTGTTCGTGGAGTTCTCTTGCAGATTTCAGGTAAGTTTTTCTTTAAATTAACTAGGTACACAGGTATTTTTTTCTATGGGTAATGTGAAAATGTGAGTGATAGGATAGGTTCTTAAAGGCAACGATGCTTTGGCGAAAAATTAATGTAAAAACAGATGAATGATGAATTTAGTGCATTATGGGCCGATTACACGAGGCCAGTTTTCCGCTGGGTAAATTTTAGCTCTGTAAGCTATCCAGATAATTACTCGCCGATATATGGGCAATTAGAATAGAAGCCCCGGCCACTCTTAGCTCCTACCGAGCTAGCTTTTTTATATTTTATAGTTACCTAAAAGTTTATTTTTTACTTAATTAGAAGTATCGTAGAATATCACCTATGCATATGCTATAAATTGACAACTGCACGAATAAAACAACTGCTACCTAATTAGGTGCCTACTAGTAGTAATAGATATAATATGTTTTACTTAGCAACAAGCTTCATACGGACTTTAACAATATTATTTTATATACCTAATGAAATAATAAAATATAAATAAGCAGTTATCATGTTAAACGAGGTGTTAACTAAATTGTAGGCACTTAGCATGTTTTAGTTTGTTAAGTGTAGTTTCAATTTTTTTTAAAAATAACATGCAAATACCTATTTACATGAAATTTAAAAAAAAGTAGTAGGTAGGTACCTACTTTGATATTTAAAAATATCTAAATATGTGTTACATAATAGCTAATTTCAACAATTTCCTCCTCTGTCTACATGTAAACTTTTTTGAGAAACAAAATTTTAATTTCAAATATTTAATTTATTTAGGTAGGTATCTCTTCAAAATCAATTATGTACATTGATAGTCACAGAAATGTATATAATATTTTAGGAATCTAGTTATTTCTTACATTGCTAACTTGATAAATGGTATACCTATTTGTTATATTATGTTTCAGGTATCTTAGGTACAAATTATGTAATTACCCTGATGTAAAAATGTATTGTCTAGTGAGGTTTATTGAAGGAAATTTTAAAATTTGCCATTCAAAACAGATTACAAATTCAGAACGTGATACTGGAGTATCGGTGAAATATAGAGGTTGTAGATATGTGGCTTCAATTGTAGCTAGTAATGGTAATGGTGTTTTCTTACTATAAATTACTCTTCTTATTATAAGTAGTTTTTGGGGCAAATCCCTTTTCTCACATCATAAACAGGAGATGAAGGTGTTATTTATATTTTTTATTTATAATTGGGGCCCCCCCAAGGTTAATCAGTTACGAGAACCCAAGCTAGAACCATTCTATATTCCTGGTTTTTCTAAACAACAAACATATTCGTGTACCTGAAGTTTGCCTCGGGACAGCCACAAAGACACTAAACAAAAATTCTACAAAACCAAATAAATTTTTTAAAAAGTTTCAGTTGCACATGACCTAATTAGCGGCGCTCGACATTTTTTTTCTAAATAAATTTCAGCAAGGAATCCTTTTAAAGGTGCATTTTTAACGATCTTTTGATATCTGACCCCCTAGCGTACATTTTTTAAAAGTCCTTTGCCAAATAGAGGTACCTACCCGGGGAGGTACACGGTGATCATTTATAATGTCCCCCCCCCCCCTCTTGTTAAATATAAAAGTTGTACAGAATCATGTAGGTAAGCTATTTGCAGAATAATATAAATATATACAGGTTAAAATTTTAACCTGTGACTCATTTCTGCAATACCCTGTATATATTTATATTATTCCGCAAATAGCTTCCATGATTTTGTACAACTTTTATATTTAACATTTTTATCTAATGCAAAAAACAAAAAAGTTACGAGGGGGGGACATTATAAATGATCACCGTGTACCTACCCGGGGACGTACCTATTTCTTTGATTTGTATTTGAAATTTTTTTGAAAATTTATTTGGTTTTGTGCATTTTTGTGGTTGCCTCGAGGGTAACTTCGGATACAAATCTATTCTTTCTTTGTCAATAAAAATATTTACTTTTTAGAAACAAATTTATTAAGTATACCTATATTTTATGTATTCCATTTTTTCCAATTCTTATTTATTTATTTATACAGTCTGTCCGGCGATGTGGTAGACAAGAGGGCATACAGATCAAAAATTTTATTTATTAAGGAAGTCATAAAAAATTTTGCATGCTGAAAAAAATAAGACAGTGATACACTTCCCTGTTGTTATGTTAATTAGTTTTTCTTTCTAAACTTTTTATTATAACCAGTGGCGGATTTACCGGTACCCTAAGTACGCTGCAGCGTAGGGCCCGATGTAGCCTGGGGGCCCCGCAGGGGCCCTTCTTACATTTTAAGAATATACTCCAAATTCCAAATTATTAAAAAAAATCTGTTATTAAATTAATTAAAATGTAACCCCCCAGTAATAATTTAATTTTGTTTTAATTTATCAATAAATAATAATGAAAATATTTGTTTTATTTTGTCCTAAAAAAATTGGGCAGGTAGTTATAAAGGGTGTTCCCAAATATCATGTACATAAGGGGGTAATATTTATGACTAAAAATGTATATAAACATAGGTCCCCAAACGCTTGGCTACCAATCTACAGGGTTTTGAAATTTCAAGATTTTTTTCTTTATAGCTCCTGCAGTTTTTGAGATATTTAGTTCAAATTTGGAATATAGGTTACGCTATAGGACTTGCATCATTGAGCATGCCAAATGATTGTAAGAATCTACAGGGAGATCATTTTTTAGGGGTCATGCCCCATTTTATCCCGCTTAACTCTTTTGCGGTGCGCCGCTGGTAGAATCTAAAATACAGAATGCATTTCCCGTTTTGTTTAAAAACTTTTTAGTCTCTTGTAGTTTTTTCGTATCTGGAATCGTTATCGATCTTAATTAATCTTGCGAAATACAGAAAATATTTTTTATTTTAATTTTTTCTCGATAACAATCGCAGATACGAAAAAACTAAAAGAGACTAAAAAGTTTTTAAACAAAACGGGAAATGCATTCTGTATTTTAGAATCTACCAGCGGCGTACCGCACCAAAACTTCGTGAGGAGAAAAAGGGGGATGACTACTGAAAAATTATCCCCCCGTAGATGCACACAACCAATTTGCATACCTCATGATGGAAGTCCTACAGTGTAACCTATATTCCAAATTGGAGCTGAATATCTCAAAAACTGCAGAAGTTATAAAGAAAAAACGAAAAAATCTTGAAATTGCAACACCCTGTAGATAGGTAACTAAGCGTTTGCGGACATACGTTTATATGAATTTTTAGTCATGAAATAAGCCAAAGAATTACCCCCCTTCGTATGTACATGATGTTTAGGAACACCCTGTATATTAAAAAAATAAAAAGTAGGGGGTGGAGGCGAGGGGCCCCAAAAATTATGTAGCGTAGGCCCCATAAATTATGTAGCGTAGGCCCCATAAATCGTAAATCCGCCACTGATTATAACATTTTATTGTTAAAACTGGCCTTTTTGAATGTTTTTTTGGATTTACAGAATCCTTTACCTATTTGCAAGATTTACAAAGAGACTTGGAACAAAAAGTTTCTGTTGTTGTAGAACATGTAGACAATAGTAGTGCATTAGGTAGGTGTTACATAAAGTTTATTTACACCATATTGTAGAATAATTTTCGATACAAATATGCAGTTTTTGTTTAAGGGTAAAAGTATACCGACGCCTGTCATAAATTAGACGTCGCGAGGCTGCAAATATTTTATTAAACAATGACAGAGACTTTGTGAAAATAGGAAATTATTAAAGTATGATCAATTGTAAGACTGTTTTGTCATTTTATTATTATATTTTTAATTCAACAACTTACTATACCTAAATTGGGATAAGCATAAAAAGTTACTTTTATAAAAGATTAGACACATTAAGGATTAAGAAATGAGCTCGTAAAAGAATAAAATACATGGTAATAATGATAATCTCTATATCCCAAAATTATGAAATTTATGCATATAACAAAAGTTTTATGATTTAACACACTTTAAATTTTTTTTTATTATTTTAATTTCTGCAATTTAAAGATTCAAATAACAATTGGTATACATTGATGCCTCCATACATAATACCTGAATACCTATAATTTCTTTATCTTTTAACACACTTTTAATTGAAAATCAAAATATACCATGATTGGTTACTTTTAGTTTTTACTCTTTTCTTTGTTTTACTGTTTGTCATTGTTTTCTTCTAGAATTACTATATAGCACCCCGGTTTCGTATCGGTCCTCAACTAACAAAAAGCTCTCTCGCAAAAGAGTTAAAAAACGTTTATTTGTCGAAGATTTTAAGGAGAGCTCTTTAGAAAATGGATCTACATTGAAAGATACTTTTATTGTCGGCGTACCTTTGGCAAATTCCTCAACTGTGGAAAGTAAGTAAAAATAAGCATCGCATCTACTATTAGACCTAATATTATAACTAAATAATCGACACCAATATGTCAGGTCTTAAAATTTTGAATGATCTGGGTAGGTATATGTCTAGATTTGTCAAAAGCATTTAGAAAAAGGAAATGCTTTAAAATTATTTAAATCATATTTAACTGGCAGACAAAGAAAAGTTAAGATGACAAAGAACGAAATAAACAAATCGTCTCATATTTCAGTTATTTTGGGAATCACGCATGGAGGTTGTTTAACAAGCAAAGTTTTTAGGGGTTTAGTTCGATTTATTTTTAAACTGGTCACCCCATAATAATCATCAATTTTTAACTATAAAATTATATTATGTGATAGCAATAGTTTAATAGAAAAATATTTATAATTCACAATCAGACCTATCTCCTACCGAAAATACAATTATAATTTTTTCTGACTCGAGCACCAACTTTGTTTATAGAGCCAGGTAGTACTTTAGTTCAAGATGTAAATTATGAAAATTTGGAGGTCGTAGAAATCAACAGCCCCCGCAAGAGCAGTATATCTGTAGCACCATTGGAAGTTATAGAGGATTTAACTGATAATAAAAATGGTTTTATAGAAGATGCAACTAATAATAATGGTTTTATAGAGCAATTAACTCATAATAATGATTTTATGGAGGATTTAGCAAATCCCTCAACTGTGGAAAGTAAGTAAAAATAAGTATCGCATCTACTATTAGACCTAATATTATAACTAAATTATCGACACCAGTAGTAGGTCAGGTCTTAAAATTTTGAATGTTCTGGGTAGGTATATGTCTGGATTTGTCAAAAGCATTTAGAAAAAGAAAATGCTTTAAAATTATTTAAATCATATTTAACTTTGTTTATAGAGCATTCATCACCAGGTAGTACTTCAGTTCAAGATGTATATTATGAAAATTTAGAGGTCTTAGAAATCAACAGCCCCTGCAAGAGTAGTCTATCTGTAGCACCATTGGAAGTTATAAAGGATTTAACTCATAATAATGATTTTATAGAGGACATAACTCATAATAATGATTTTATAGAGGATTTAACTCATAATGATAATTTTATAGAGGATTTTATTGATATTAATGATTATACTCTAGAAGTTAAAAGAAAGAAACCTAATAGAAAACACTCTTGTTATTTTTGTGGGTGTCTATGCACAAATATGCCACGACATTGGCGTAGACACCATCCAAAGGAACCACTGTTTCAGGAAGCCTTGCAGGAAGCTGGTAAGTGAAGTAAAGTACAGCTTTTTTCTAGTAAAAAATATTGCACTAATGAAATAAAATATTTGAATACTCGGACTAAACATATCTATAAAACACCAATACAAAAACCGAGTGATTCTTTGTCTAGGAAACAACCAAAGATTCGATAGGTACCTATAGCATAAGCAGAGAATATATGATTATAAGAAGCGACAGTATTGTTGGTTCCTTCAATGTTTGTTCCACCAAATTTTCGTAGCCTTGTACACCATAATAAATTGTGAACCAGGTGTATAAAACACTAATACCATCTTGAATTAATGTATCAATTTTCTGTTTAACAGTTAACTATGGAAAATCCCACGAATGAGTAAAAATGTTCCTTTACCCTTATATTTTTTTAAATTTAATTTTATACTTACAAAATAAATGTAATTATTTTTACACTGTACTGACAAAACTATGCTTATTTTGTAAACCTATAGTAAATAAAGAATAAATAAATAGACACTATTTTTATTTTATTTATTCTTATTTACAGAAAATTGTATAAGAGGTAACCAAAGAAGCAAAAATCATGGAAAATTTGACAATCTCAGAAAAATGGGAGATAACAAATTTAACACTCAAAAAGATTCTGAGCCCATAGTAGTTCGAAAATCTTACCAAACAAGCAAAGAATCTCAATATGTAACCTGCCGTATATGTTGCGGAATGTATTCTGCAGCTAATTACAAAAAACATGTTGCAATGTACTGTAAACGAAAAGAAGAAGAAAAAAAGAAAAACTTATTAGGGATGGCAAGAGTCCAGGCAGCTAATATTCATATCGAAGCCTCGGAAACCTTAAAGACCGTGATATTTCCCTCTTTAAGAAAAAAAGAACAAACGCAAATTCTTTTTCACGACCCGGTTGCTGTTTTATATGGTAATGTACTTTGTAAAGCCTACTTAGAGAAAAAAGAAAAAGCTGATAATTATAAAGGTATTGCAGCACAGTTGAGACTTTTGGCAGATGTATATCTCCTATGCAAAGAAAAAGACCCTTTAATATCAGACATGTTATCTTTATTTGACCCTACAAAGTGCAGTATAGTTTTTGATGCTATCCAACAAAGGGGAGGCATGAAAGATGGATGCTACGAACACCCCATAATTCCAACGAACTGCTGTACATTATTAATAAAATTGGCGAAGCAGTTAATCTGTTATACATTGTCGCAGGGTCGGGATGAACTTAGAGTTAGAGTTGAACAGTTCTTATTCGTATTCCAAAACCAACAGAACAGCCAGATCACAAAAGTAGCTTTAGAAAATGCTACTTCCTACCGAAGGGAGAAAATGGAAGTTCTTCCTTCAACTAAAAGCGTCAGTACTTTAGTTAACATATTGGATAAGGCAGTTGAGGTAGCATTTACCGATGTCCAGAAGGAATTGACAGCTAAAAATTACTCCAGATTATCTAAAGCTCTTTTAGCTAAAATTATGGTATTTAACAGGAAGCGACCAGGGGATATACACAAGACTACACTAGATGAATTTAAAACTGTCAGTACATTAAGCACCGATGATCTAAATTCTTTAAATTCAGAGAAGAGAGAAAGGGCTGAAAAAACATACAGATATACTACAAGAAACAAACTGAATAGTACAGGTTCAGTTTTGATAAATAAAAAAATTAAAGATGCTATTGATTTTCTAATACTTCATAGACAGGACGTAAATATAGACCCTAAATCTAGGTATGTCTTTGCAAACCCTAAAGCTAAAAAAGCACCTTTCTTTAGAGCCGATGAATCTTTAAGAGCGATATGCTATGACCATGGGCTAAATTATTCACAATTGAGGGCGACGAAACTTAGAAAACATTTGGCCACTTCTACCGCTCACCTCCCTTCCACCCAACAGCAATATATTACAGATTTTATGGGACACAGTGCAGCCATTCATAAGAGTATATATCAGCAGCGACTCGTCCAAACTGATGTTACAGAGGTTGAAAGCATCTTGTTAAATGCAGCAGGGTTTTCTAAAGGCAGTGACCCTGTAACAATCGAAATTACAGATAATTTCAATGGACAAGGACCCCGTGTATCTTGGCTTTCTGGCGAAGATACAAATGGCAAAGAGCAAGGCGCGGAAGTTAACGATTCCTTCACCGCCGTCGATCACTCTCGTACCAGGGAATTACCAATTTTAGAACTAGAACACGAAAGTGACTATGACAGTCAAGTGGTTACAAATAGCCCCTGGCTTCAATCAAATGAAATTCAGGAGGACCTTATGGTTGACAGCTTTCCACTGGATATTTCTAAAAAATCTGAAATTTCTAGACCAATCATTGAACTGGTGCCATCCACAACCTGGAGCACTCCTCAAAAACGAGTCATAAGGAAAGCATTTAAAACTTTTATTGATAAAGAGAAAGCTCCTTCAGCAGGCCAAATTAAAAAAATCCTTCGACAAAAAAAAATTAAAAGTTTAGGGAAGGCAGTTAGTCACATATCACTTTGGCTCAGTGCAGAGATAAAAAGGAACAAAAAACGTCAAGGTATAATATAATATATTATCTAATATTTGAAGTATAAAATGAAAGGAGGGAGAAATCAAACCTAATAAATTAAATAAGCATAATAAAATATTCTTGTAGAAGTTGTATGGTATAAGACTTTAAATATAAAATAATTTTTTTGTTTTTTCATAATTTCATATTGATTGATTGATTGCTTTTAATTTCAAATATCTGGTAAGTAATTAATATAACTTAATATGCAAAACGTTATTGGGCTTTTTGATTCCTCCTTCTAAGCTCTTCTAATAAAGGAATTTTTTTTGGCACTACAAGTTCCTTAACGTGTATCCTATTATTTATATTACAAGCAAAAAAAGTTATGTAGAATGATTCTTTCTCAAATAACTAATAATAAAAGTTTTTATTCGTATAGTTAAGCTCATATTATGGTGTAAAACCCATACAGGTGGTCACTAAGGTTTGCGTGATATAATATCCATAAACCTTATGTATTTGGCAAAGAAATATATGAACTCAGTCGGCCAAGAAAAATTAATGTAAAATATTTTCAGGTTTCAAAAATGATAGGGCTATGATATACAGCGTGTGTATGAATATTGGCAACATATTTTATGGAAAACTTTTTATTTTTGACTTTAGGAGAAAAACTTATTCGTCATAAAAAGTAATGTTGCCTTAAAAAAATTTATATGCCGTTAAATCATATACAGGGTGGTTAAAAAATGCGAAAGTATGCTTAGAGTAAAGTAACAGTAATTTACATGATACAAAAACATTTATTGTAAATAAGTTATTGACAGTTGTTGTCAGAATATCAAATCACCGCCACCTACTTCTAAGAATTTTTTTTAATTCCTCTGCAGCATCGTTTAAAAAACGTTAGTTATTGCCCACAATAAGCACAATTTCTACTTTATCCTGGTTACTAACTCGCATTTGAAACAAATTCAATTTTAAAAATTACATTGACATCTATTTGTTTACTTGCTTGTTTCTGAGGTGACTTACCGTAAAAAACTTCTTAGCAGGTGGCTGTGACTTTATATTCTGACATAACATGTAATTCTGAATAACTTTTCTTCAACTGTGATTTTTTAAGTATGTGACTTTAGGGCAAGCAAAACTTTTTATGAAGAATAATTCTTTTTACTAAAATCAAAGATAAAAAAGTTTTCCATATGTTGCCAATATTCATACACACGCTGTATAGCTAGAAACATTCAATTTTTATTGAATAATCGCTATTAAATATTCTCGTTTAATAACGGATAATATACAGGGTGCGCCAAACTCGATGGCCTATTAGAAATATCTAGATAACCAAGAAACTTCAGAACTTGAAATTTGGGTTGAGTATATAGGAGGCTATGGTCTCCAATTTGAAAATATTTTTAGCAATGCGGCGTTGCCGCTGGTGCCTAAAACAGGTTGCAACATCGTTACTTTAAATACTTTACGTTTACTAAAAACATTTTAAGATTCTGCATACAATTATAATTAATTTTTATAAATACATTATTAGTCTATACTTATTAGTTTTCGAGATATTGACTTTTGAAAAATTACATTTTTGAACTTTGACAGCTTCTAGCTTTTTAACTGTACGCCTTAGAGCAAAACGGCTCACGCATGTCCCTATCTTCGATTTTTATTATTTTCCCAAAAAATCAACTTTTGGTTAAACCGGAAGTACTGTATTTCCTGATTTCGAGTAACATCCGGTTTAACCGGAAGTTGACACTTGGGAAGATAATAAAAATCGAAGATAGGGACATGTCGTGGGCCGTTTTGCTCTAAGACGTACAGTTAAAAAGCTAGAAGCTGTCAAAGTTTAAAAATGTCATTTTTCAAAAGTCAATATCTCGGAAACCATTAAGTATAGACTAATAATGTATTTATAAAAAATATTTATAATTGTATGTAGAATCTAAAAATATTTTTAGATTTAGATGGTGTTCCATTTAAAGTAACGATGTTGCAACCTGTTTTAGGCACAAGCGGCAACGGCTGCATTGCTAAAAATATTTTCAAATTGGAGACCATAGCCCCCAATGTACTCAACAAAAAAGTATTTTAAAAATTTCTGTATATACTGCAATCCTCTTTAACCAAATTTTTTCAATTTAGGCTTGTTTTAAAAATAATTGTACACTTATTAAAAATATCACACACAACTATTACACTGCAACTTCTAGAGGACACTGTAACGATTGTAAAACTTTCATAAACAAGCTTAACTGGCAGGAATCTATATAATTATTATAAAAAAAACAATATTCATTTATTTTTATATCAAAGAATATGTCCACCCAATAATATTCAATCCAATAAATAACGCAAAACAAGGAAATAAAGTTTAAAGGTGGTAGACAAAGCAGAATGATCAAAAGACTGATTGTTTCGGACTTCCATGTCTATATTTTGATTTAAAAACAACGTTTCGGTTAGTACTATCTCTAACCGTTTTCAAGTGTAAACTAAAATTAATTTACTAGGCTACTGTTTTATATACTAGTTATCTGCAGTGGAGCTTGACCGTTATGCTCCGGTGTTTATTGACCTGTGAAGCTTTAGTTGCTTATTTTGAGCAAGGAGCGGTTTCCAGATATTTGGTTTATCAATACTGGGTTTGCTAAAAACACAGTGTTTTGATTAATATAAAATATGCAGCTTCAATAAACTTTCTTTTTCGCCAGTGATGCTCCTTGCTTAAAATTTTAACCTCTGACCGTTGCATATAATGCTGCTTGTCCCAGACATGTTCCGCTATACCTGATCTTGATGTCTCGCCTCTTTGGGTATGTTTAAGATGTTCTTTAACCCTGACAGGAAGAGGTGTTTTTGTTTCTCCAATGTATGAATCACCACATTCACAAGGAATTTGATAAATGCATTCCTTTTTGTTGTTCGTGTCTGGTTTAACTTTTGTAAGAAAACTTCTAAGTGTGTTTCCTGATTTAAAAGCTGTTTTCATATTGTATTTGTTAGCTACCCTTCTAATTTTTTCTGAGGAATGGTATGGTGAGAAATGCTTGATCATTGTTTGTTGGTTTAAATCAAAATATAGACAATGGAAGTCCGAAACAATCAGTCTTTTGAAGGAAATAAAGGTTTATAAATAACTATAGCCTAAGTTGATTAAATTTGGATGAATGGTATGGAAAATACAGCAATTTAAATTATTTTTTTACAAACTTTCCCGCTCTTATTTATCAACGATACGAAAAAGTATTACACATTATCGCAAAAAATACTGGTCTTTTTATATACCCGTTATTAAAACGAAGACCTTTAACAGCGATTATTCGAGAAAATTAAAATTTTTAGTTACATCATAGTATTACGCCCTCTAGCGGTCATTTTGGAAAGTTGAAAATATATTACATCAATTTGTCTTGATTGATTTAGTCAATCAAGATTTTCTCAAAGACAAGGTTTCTGGCTTCCATAATATCCTCGTCGACTTTAGTGGGACACCCTGTATATTTCTCGTTTTTAGCTGGAACATTTAAGAGCTGGACAACGCCACAGAAAGCAAAACTCAAAGAATTGTTCGGTGATGGCCGTTCAGGTATCTGTAAATATCCGCCTCGGGCAGTGATTGCACAAAAAATTAAGACTGTGCCAGAATTGATAGGAAAAAGCGTTACGTCCGTCGTATCCAAACTTCAGCACATTATGAAATTACAAAAAAAGGATAATGATACAAAGTATATGTTGAGCCGTCTTGATAATAAACAGGTCAGTATTTATAAGGAATACCCCTGAAAGAACTATTGAAAGTGTGGTTTCACACATTTGTATAACTAAAAAACCAGTTCCTATAATATATTATGTATGTTTTTAGAATACGGAGACTGATTCTACTACTGAAGATGAGTGGCAACCTTCAAGATCTACTTCTCCAGAATGTCTAGATGAGAGTTTTTCATAATTTCCGTTTTCTGCTAATAAAGTAATTGAAGAGTACAAGGGAGAAAAAGGAAGGTCATTTATTGTTTTTGAGAATTTAAATTTTATTCACTGTACGGGATATTTTTAAACTCGATTCTATAGATATTTGCCTACACTTTTCACTACTCCCCAGTCCGCAGGAGCACGTCAAAATGACGTCATATTCTGGTGACTTATTACCAGATATGACGTGACGATATGACGTGAAAATGACCTTCTTAGTTTAGTAAATGTTCTAAAAGAAAAAAATCTTACCAAATAGGTACTTTAGAAGTGTTTAGATCTTTTTATGCGAAGTGTTGAATCTTTTTATGCGAAGTGTTTAATCTTTTTATGCGAAGTGTTTAATCTTTTTATGCGAAGTGTTTAATCTTTTTATGCGAAGTGTTTAATCTTTTTATGCGAAGTGTTTAATCTTTTTATGCGAAGTGTTTAATCTTGTTATGCGAAGTGTTTAATCTTTTTATGCGAAGTGTTTAATCTTTTTATGCGAAGTGTTTAATCTTTTTATGCGAAGTGTTTAATCTTTTTATGCGAAGTGTTTAATCTTTTTATGCGAAGTGTTTAATCTTTTTATGCGAAGTGTTTAATCTTGTTATGCGAAGTGTTTAATCTTTTTATGCGAAGTGTTTAATCTTGTTATGCGAAGTGTTTAATCTTTTTATGCGAAGTGTTTAATCTTTTTATGCGAAGTGTTTAATCTTTTTATGCGAAGTGTTTAATCTTTTTATGCGAAGTGTTTAATCTTTTTATGCGAAGTGTTTAATCTTTTTATGCGAAGTGTTTAATCTTGTTATGCGAAGTGTTTAATCTTTTTATGCGAAGTGTTTAATCTTTTTATGCGAAGTGTTTAATCTTTTTATGCGAAGTGTTTAATCTTGTTATGCGAAGTGTTTAATCTTTTTATGCGAAGTGTTTAATCTTTTTATGCGAAGTGTTTAATCTTTTTATGCGAAGTGTTTAATCTTTTTATGCGAAGTGTTTAATCTTTTTATGCGAAGTGTTTAATCTTTTTATGCGAAGTGTTTAATCTTTTTATGCGAAGTGTTTAATCTTTTTATGCGAAGTGTTTAATCTTGTTATGCGAAGTGTTTAATCTTTTTATGCGAAGTGTTTAATCTTTTTATGCGAAGTGTTTAATCTTTTTATGCGAAGTGTTTAATCTTGTTATGCGAAGTGTTTAATCTTTTTATGCGAAGTGTTTACATTTTATGTTTTATGTTGTCCTTCCCGTTTTTGTTAGTGTTCATTAGAGAAAAAAGAGACTGATTTAAGTTTTATGTTGTTTTATTTATATTATAGGTTTTATAACAAAAAAAATATTAACTACATTATTGAGGAAGTAGGTGGCAGTAGGTACACATTTTTTTCATGACAAATAAGATTTCTACATTTATATAATAGACATAAATGTATTTTCAAAAAATGCTATAAACCACCTTCCCTACTTACTTCTAACTTAGGTAAAATATCTAACTACAATATTATTTCGGGTCATGTGTCCATCATTTAGTAAATTTTGTCCGGCAGGTATAACATTCTGTATTCTCTCCCGTTCTTCAGGTGGTAAAGGTTCATTAACTTCATGACCAATCAATGCTACTTGACCAGTTACACACATATTATGTAACACTGCACAAACCGTTACCAACTTCGATACTTTTTCTGGTTTGTACCTAGCAACCCTCTCTCTTAGGAGACATCGAAAACGCATTTTCAGTACACCAATTGTCCTTTCTACAACATTTCTTGCACTTATATGAGCTTCATTATATCGGGCTTCTGGAGTATTGGGTTCAACATTGCCAAATGGGGTCATAAGATAAGGTTGGAGAGGATATCCTGAGTCTCCAATCAGCCATGAGGCCCTTTCTCCCGCTTCATTAATATGACTCATATATCTTTGAATCATAGAATTTCGCCAAATAAATGCATCGTGTGTGGCACCTCCAAAATTGGCATTGATATTTAATATTTTGAGACTGCTATCACAAATGATTTGAACATTTAAAGAGTGAAAACCCTTTCTATTTAAAAAATTATGCTCATCAACAGAGGGTTTTAAAATGGCAATGTGAGTGCCATCAATGGCACCCACGACACCAGGAAAACCAGATCGGTCCATAAATTCAACTTTATTTTGCAATCTTTCATCCTGGGTAGTGGGAAATACGATATAGTTGTCAGCTAAATGTTGATACATGATATTTGTTATGCTATTGATAAATTTGCATGCTGTTGGTTGACTGACACCGAAATGAAAATCTTGTCCTAGGCTTCTTTGGTAGCAGCCAGTGGCATAAAATCTTAAGGTGGCCAAGATTGCATTTTCTATAGTTACCCCCCGTCTTAACCTTGGGGGTTGTAAATGTGGTCTTATCAGTTCGATTAACTGACCAGCCAACACCTTATTCAATCTAAATAATTCGATAAACCGTCTGTCCGGTAAACTAAATGGATCGCTTTGCAGCCTCACCCTTGCTCTTTCTCGAATTAATCTTAAATTTTGCTCTCTTCTCATCAACCTTCTAGCCCGTTCGGCAAAAACTGGCAGCATATTTATAATAAAAACAATCCTACACGGCGTTGAAAAATTTAATAACAAACCAAAAAACAAACATAACCTTCCAAAATTTCGTCTCCATGGAGTCTATCTACTGTAAAAAAACAAACGAAGATGAAAGATAATAAAAACAATTTATTAGTACAAGATAGAAGAAATCGTGACGATAGGACGACAACAAATTTGATGTCGGCGAATTTTAGGCAATCTGCAATACTTCTTCGAAGTCGTTTTAACTCGTAATTCGAATTATCGCCGAGACGATAGCCACTAGTATCGTATCGTGACTTCGTGATCCCGCTGCTGTTCATCTTCGTTGCAGATGGCAAGATGGGCTGCGCGCGCAGCCAATGCATGATTATGAGGCCATTATTCTTTTTTTTTGCGTCAGCAGAGAGAATGTCGTGTAAGTTATTATAGTTTTTGAGTAGAAATAATAAAAAATATATCACACCAGATATCACCAAGTAAAGTCGACAATATGACTTGAATTAAATGAGGTCAGAAATTCGGCAATTAACTGACGTCAAATGTCGATTTTTGGTTGACTGACGTATATTGACCAGTAGTCACCAGATACTGACGTCATCTTGACGTGCTTCTGCGGACGGTCATTTCATCCAAAAATTTACCTTCCCCTGTTTCAATTATAATACCTAATTATAATAAAGGGTAAATAAAGTTTTGTATTGTTTTATTTTCCCTAGCAGTTAGTGTACTAATAGTTACTTACATACCTAACATGTGCGGAAAGTGGTCCTTTATCGCACGCGATGGCAGTTGTACGAACGACGCGAAGTGGAGTTTGGGCAAGACGTTAAGGGCGGTAAAGACACTTCGCACATGGTAGGTACACAATTTTTCCTTTCAGCAAATAATTTTTGAACAAAAATAAAATTTAAAAGAAAAAGAGGCGAGCTATTTTGGGGCGCCTAACGATTAGTATAAAAAATAACCAAAACATTTTTAGACATGATTGAAAGGAAACCATTCAAAAATAAAACGTCTTACGATAAACTTAAGTTGAACTTTATTACAAAAAATACCTACCAAAAAAATATTTTGAAACAAACTTTTAACAAATAAGTAATCATGATATTACTAATTACCCAACTAACTTTAAGTCATATTAACAACATTGTCAACATTTTTTGTTTAAAGAAATAAAAATAATATCTGGATCTGAATTTTCACCCGCCCGACTCGGACAAGTGACGACACATGGCGAAAGTTTGACAAAATTTTTAAGATTTAAGTAATCATGATATTACTAATTACCCAACTAACTTTAAGTCATATTAACAACATTGTCAACATTTTTTGTTTAAAGAAATAAAAATAATATCTGGATCTGAATTTTCACCCGCCCGACTCGGACAAGTGACGACACATGGCGAAAGTTTGACAAAATTTTTAAGATTTTTTCCCTTAAAAATCCATTATGTTTCTCATGCTTTTTCGGATGCTGAATCCGAATTTTTACGTCCCAGCTTTGCAAAGGCAACGATGCATGGTGAAAAATCTTAAAAATGGCAGAGTTATACCCAACTTTTCCCTTAGAAATGCATAATTAGTTTTGACAAAATTCAAAAATTTAGCTCATTTAAACGTAATAAGTATATTAAGAAATCATATAAAAAATAAGGTCATCGTTTGTATTTACAATTATTAATTTCTTCATTGCTTTTGGTTCTGGATCTGAAAAAAACAGAGACAGGATAAGATCAATGCAACAATAACCCTATCAGAAAAAAAGAGATAGGAAAAAAAAAGAAGAAAATAGCTGTATAGTGGGTATTGGCTGAACATACTGTCAGTTTTTGATTCTACTCTTCTTTTTTTGGAAAGTCCAGCACGGGAGGTTCCGGGCTGTGATTGTTCCAGTACGATGGAAGACCCAGGCCAAAGGTTTGCTTTTATTTCTGGATCTGGAAAAAACGGGAAGAGAATTAGTATATCAGAAAAAAGGCAGCAAAAACAAAAATGACCAAAAAACGGTATTGTAGTTATTGACTGAACATACCGTCTGTTTTTGATACTCTTCGTTCTTTAAAAAGTCCAGCTTGGGAGGGTTCGGACTGTGATAGTTCCAGTACGTTGGAAGGTCCAGGCTGACGGTCTTCGTAACCTAGATAAAAATTGGGAACTCGTGACATGATGGCACCAAAGATAGATAAATAACATAAATAATTATAATACTTGAATGAAGTCTTACCTTCGATTGTCACTGTAGGTACTGGTGCTATACTGTACTGGCTGTACTGGTGCTACTTATTTGGCAAAAGTCAGAGTCTTCATATCCACCTCCTCAAAATCGACGGAGTCTGTGTTGGTGCATGTGCCCTCACACTCGGCGCAAATGTTTGTGCAGAATAACCCTGCTCGCCTGCAGCCACACTTTCCCATGCAATTCTTTTTGCAATGGCATGCAACTTTTCTCAGTACGTTATCAGGTGCTGGTGGCAGTAGTGTTGTGTCTGGTATATTAGGCCGTCTCAGGCCCAGGATTTCCATCCCCACTGCTTCGGATCAAGTTGATTGTTCCCCAGCCACAACTGAATTTGGGTTCCTGGCAGCAGCAGCAGTTGGAGGAACTAAAGCAAGCTTTGAGGTTACTTTGTAAGAGGGCATGAGATACTGTTTGCACCTCAGCTTATTCAAAGTGATATCATGGTGCTCGCCTCCATATAGCGTCTCCATAAACTTTTCCCCTGCCTCAAATAGTGCCTCCTATCAGCGTTGGGGTCCCTGGATCCAAGTAAATTGAGGTCAGGATTTTTTTGTCAGCACTTTGAGACATTTCAATTTGCCCTGTTTGTATAAGTAGTGCTGATGTTGAGTCACAGCCACTGACTGCGTGTAAAAAGAGAATATGTTTAGCCACGTGCTTGTCAATGGCGGTTGGTGAATGGAAGAAAGTTGGTGGTGCTTTTTCTTTCCCTGGCTTGATAAAATACACGTTGGCAGGTGTACTTATTCCTATCATTATTACCAGAAGGTCAACATCTTCACCAACAACTGCTACACTTTCGTGCATGGTGTCGTGCAAGGGAATGAGCAGTTGTCACAATAAGCGTGTCAGCATCTTCAACTGCTTGTTTTGTGGCTATATTGACCTTTTCAAATTTTTTGGTCAAGGTGGATATTAGACGACTTTTCTTATTTAACTTAATAATAAAATTGTAAATACAAACGATGGCCTTATTTTATATGTAATTTCTTAATATATTCCGTTTAAAAGAGCTAAATTTTTGAATTTTGTCAACACTAATATGCATTTCTAAGGAAAAAGTTGGCAATAACTCTGCCATTTTTAAGATTTTTAAACATGCATCGTTGCCTTTGTACGAAGGCGTAGAAAGGCCACCCGAAAGAAAAAAATATTTTAATCTCGGAATTCCGAGAATAAAGTCGAAATTCCGAAAAATCGTACCTAGCTCTCTAAAATGTTAATTATATTTTTACATTCGTCACTTGCCTTTTTTAGTGGAAATTAAACTTAATTCAGTTCGTACAAGGTTTTACTTAAACACGTTCCGGGCCCCTGTAGCCCGGGGGCCCCGTGTCATATTGATACGGCGGTAGGCATATAAACATTGTTTGTGTGTCCCTATGTTCAATATTTATTATCTTCCCAAAATTGTCAACTTCCGGTTAAACAGGAAGTACTATATTTCCTGCTTTCGAGTAACATCCGGTTTAACCGGAAGTTGATATTTTGGGAAGATAATACAAATTTAAGATAGGGGCATGTAAGCCGTTTTGCTCTAAGACGTACAGTTAGAGAGCTGGAAGCTGTCAAAGTTCAAAAATGTAATTTTTCAAAGTATTTATTAAAAAATAATTATAATTTTTTGTAGAATCCAAAAATATTCTAAGATATATAGGGTGTTCCATTAATTTAAAATAAGCAAGTATTGATACCTACTTCCGGTATAACCGGAAGTGCCACCCTATTGAAAATAGTTTAGCCGGGTGTCCCCCAGGAACATTAACATACTGTCAAATTTTCAAAAAATTTCCATGTAGTTTTCTATATACCGGGTGTCCACGAAATCATTGTACAGAGCACCACAGTGTTGTGTTAAAAGATATTTTATTCAAATTTGGGTTGGTGTAATGTTTAATAGGGATCTTCATTTTTTCCTAAAAACCAAATAAATTCCGGTTTCACCGGAACTACGCCATTTTTTTTTTAAATGACAATAACCTGTATATTATATTGCACAGTCAAATTCTTCTCAAAATTATCTTTTCAACGACATACAACAAGTTGACATTTACTTTCAAAATGGCGGCGTCGTAGGACTCATTTTACCAAAATCAAAATGGCGTCAATAAAACAATAACGTATGCAATTGATACGGGAAAAATACTGATAAAATCTGTTAAATTCAACCCTTTTGTAATTTTTTAAGCACTGACATTAAAATTTTATCCTTCAGTTTTTAAAGGAATGTATTTTTTTATTGTTTGAAAAAAATCTTAACTTTAACCCTGGTTTACAGAATTGTTTCAAATGATATGATATAGGTACTTTTCATTATTTAGTATGAATTCTAGGGATATTTTCGAAATCAGAATGCGTTTTGCTTCAGTTATAAATAATAATAATAATAATATTAATTAAATTTTTATTAATGAGTCATATTATTGAAGCTAAACGCATTCTTATTCAAAAATATCCCTAGATGATTAAGAATAGTTTAGACTTTCATACTTAAATAATGAAAAGTATATCATATCATTTGAAACAATTCTGTAAACCAGGGTTAAAGTTAAGATTTTTTTCAAACAATAAAAAAATACATTCCTTCAAAGACTGAAAGATAAAATTTTAATGTCAGTTCTTAAAGAATTACAAAAGGGACGAATTTAACAGATTTCATCAGTATTTTTCCCGTATCAATTGCATACGTTGTTTTATAGACGCCATTTTGTTTTTGGTAAAATGAGTCCTACGCCGCCATTTTAAAAGTAAATGTCAACTTGTATGTCGTTGAAAAGATAATTTTGAGAAGAATTTGACTGTGCAATATAATATACATGGTTATCATTAAAAAAAAATAAAATGGCGTAGTTCCGGTGAAACCGAAAGTGAATTTTATTTGGTTTTTTGGTAAAAATGAAGATCCCTATCAAACATTACACCAACCCAAATTAGAATAAAATATTTTTTAACACAGCGCACTATATGTGGTGCTCTGTACAATGATTTCGTTGACACCCGGTATATATATATATCGATTCTGTTCCCGGTGGGACACCCTTTATGTGAGTTTGGAGGGAGAAAGGATAATTTATTTATAAAAACTTACTAATTTAACAAGCGCTAACCAAGTTTCATTTACCTTTTTGCAAAAAAATTAAAAAAAAATTAACTTAAAAAAAAATTCCTCTAGCGCTCGCATGAAAGTCGCGCACTAAAACCACATGGACAACCAAAGATTTAATAAATTCAAGAACCTAACATGGTGACATGGCGAAATTTAGCCAATCCGGGTAAACAATGTTTATATGGCGGCGGTAGCGTAGCATATAGGTACGGCGTTTTCCATTCATAGAACTTTAAGTACCTATAGATTTTCATAGTTCTTTAAGTATATTATTTGTGTATTTAATTTTATAATGAACCTCGCGATTCGATAAGAGCTAAATTCAAAATTGGCAGGGCTATCGCCGTTCGGCAGGGGCATGCCTCTTATTTTGCTAAAAATGGCAGGGCTTTACCTCCTAATATACGGTGTATCTACATATACTTTCCATACCTATATTACCATTAGGAATTTGATTAATTAGTAATAAAAACTTTTTACATCCGTGGAAAATATGTATGTTAAGATAGATCCAATCACAAGCAAGGGTTTATATAGGTTCCACGGTTTCCCCACTTCGTCCCCATTATGCCTAGTACGATGTAATTTCTAACCTAACCTTAAATTTTTCAAGCTATATTTTATATATGCGTACTTCGTGTGTATAAAACGGAGTGGCTATTGCCTAGAGGGGAGGTTTTGAAGTTGAACCCCACTCCTTCCTTTTTTGGAGTGGCTATACCACCATGTATTGAAAGAGAAATATATAAAAACTTATGCGTTTGCGGCAGGGCTATACCCCCCGGGTAATACATATATATATATACCTATTAAATATTTTAAGATTAATGTACTACGAAAAAGAATACCACGCCCATACCATTATTTGATTTGACTATATTCGCCGTTAGCTCAAAACAATGTATGCGCACTTGATTTAGTTTTTGCACCAGGTTTTCCACGATGTATAAAATTTATTCAATTGAAATATAAGAAACTTATCTTCTTCAAATAAAAATGTCCAACGTCACTGTTTTCTTTTAGTGATTTTGCAAAAAATCTGTTCTAATATACCAGTCATGTTTAATCGCTTTATCAGATGTTCAGTAAGCAAACTTGTGTTGGGGCAAAAATTGCAAGTAACTTTTTAAATACATTACAAACGACTAGACGAACTCCCTTCCTGTTATTTACTGAGTTTTATCAAAGTTGTGGCACGGGATAAGTATAATCGAAGGGGGATACCATGCCACTGTAACGTAGAATAATAAATTATGGGGTGAGGTTAGTTTTATGCCTTAGTACGTTTATGTTAGCTCTTGACTCAATTTCGTTAAAGCGACATCAGTTTTTGTATAAATCATTTAGAAAAGTTTTCAGACAGTTATGAACAGTGTACAAACAAGCAAGAAGATCTTTTAATAGTATTGGAAATGAAGGCATAATATTTGGGGCTAATATAACGTTTAATATTTGGTTCTGCTGAAATAATACCTAAATTTTTTAATTTAAGGAATACGCCATACCCGAAGTGGAGTTGCAAGTTTAGGGACAAGAAGA